>CM031613.1:43140111-43157611 GCA_018398815.1 Conus ventricosus
TCTCTCTCTCTCTCTCTCTCTCTCTCTCTCTCTCTCCTCTCTCTCTCTCTCTCTCTCTCTCTCTCTCTCTCTCTCTCTCTCTCTCTCTTGTCTGAGGGGGAGGGTTTCATTAAAAAAAAACATTCTTAAATGCCACCCTGCATACCTCAAACAATTTGTTTTATGCAAATGTCGATTTTAGATGCATTTGTTGTTAACCAAAAATTGATTTCACATCCCATGGCAAAGACAAGAAGCCAGGCTCATGAGCTGCTTCTTTTTTTTTTTTTTTTTTTTCCCTCCACTTTCCCCCGCCTTTTTTTTTGTTCTGATTTTTTTTTCTCTTTTTTTTCTTTTTTTTTTTTTTTTTTTGGCGGTCTCTTTTCTTTTTCTTCTTTTTTGTTACAACGCCTAAACGCCTACCATCTATCATGCTTACACACAAACGCCCGCTTACGCGCGCGTTCCACACTTTCATTCATGCCCAGTTCCAAGTGTTGTTGATTTTTCTATCGCTGGACAATACTTCTTTCTCATTTAATGTATACCATGGTACAATGATGTCTGGGTTTTTCAGTGCACTAGTGTATGTTGCAATGAGTTCGCTTGCTTGGTTCTTTCATTCTCACTTAATTCACCCCGGGTATGCGATTTATACCTGAAAAAGTGCCATGGTATTTTGGAGACCAGGGATGCCCAAAGTGCCATGGTATCTTGGAGATCAGGGATGCCCAAAGTGCCATGGTATCTTGGAGATCAGGGATGCCCAAAGTGCCATGGTATCTTGGAGATCAGGGATGCCCAAAGTGCCATGGTATCTTGGAGATCAGGGATGCCCAAAGTGCCATGGTATCTTGGAGATCAGGGATGCCCAAAGTGCCATTGTATCTTGGAGATCAGGGATGCCCAAAGTGCCATGGTATTTTGGAGATCAGGGATGCCCAAAGTGCCATGGTATCTTGGAGATCAGGGATGCCCAAAGTGCCATGGTATCTTGGAGATCAGGGATGCCCAAAGTGCCATTGTATCTTGGAGATCAGGGGTGCCCAAACCGCCATTGTGTCCTAGAGGTGGGAAGTGCCCAAACACCATATTATCTTGCTATCAGTGCCTAAACTGCCATACTCTCTTCGAGTTCAGGAATACACAAAGGGCCTGGTCTCTGAGAGCAATTCTCCACCGATCAGTCAGGACGATTCATTCATTCAGGAGCAGCATAGTTCCCACCTACTGTTATCTGCCTAAATCTCCCATCAGTATTCCGGATGGGACGATTAAGGGACAACTGTCAGGCTGGTCGGTTATCTTCTGAACAGTACGAGTCCTTCTTTACCGCTAACATCCCCAACCCCCTCCTTCTTGTCCCTTCTGAGCCCTACACCTTCTCCGCACCGCACCCCTCCTCTTCCTCCTTGTAACTTTGCCTCCCCGCTTTGTCTCCTCTGAAACGGTCACGTATCTCCCAGGAGGTGGAAGGAGAGGGTGTAGAGGGTGGTGGAGAAGAGGGTGTGTGTCTGTGTGTGTGTGTGTGTGTGTGTGTGTGTGTGTGTGTGTGTGTGTGTGTGTGTGTGTGTGTGTGTGTGTGTGTGTGTGTGTCCATCAGTCTCTCTCTCTCTCTCTCTCTCTCTCTCTCTCTCTCTCTCTCTCTCTCTCTCTCTCTCTCTCTCTCTCTCTCTCTGCGCGCGCGCGGCGCGTGCGTGTGTGTGTGTGTGTGTGTGTGTGTGTGTGTGTGTGTGTGTGTGTGTGTGTGTGTGTGTGTGTGTGTGTGTGTGTGTGTGTGTGTGTGTGTGTGTGTGTGTGTGTGTACATGTGTGGTGTGTGGAGTCAGGTATACCATGCCAGAGATGCATTCTGTTAAAAAAAAGCTTACCCATTGCAAGATGTTAATGCGCGTTTCTTTGTTTCACTTACTTGTAGTAGATGTTGTTGTTGTTGTTATAGGGTATAGAGACATGCAGAGTGACGTCGGGCTGTTTGAGAACTAGCCTTGTCTGTCACTGAAGTCTTAATTAAATCAACCTGCATTCTTTCTTTGACACTATATCAGTTTGAACACACCTGATGATTTCTATGATGTTTAACTTGAACGCGCACGATGATAAACATACTACTTTCGTTTCAATGTTCAGTTGCCTTTTTATTATCTCTCTTGCTATATTCGATCTGCTACACAGTTTACAGCTTTCGTATCTTCAATGTTCTATTACCTAATTTCATCATTCTCCTGCTTGCCCCTCAAAATAGACAACATCGCGATATCCCACGAAACGGACGATTTTCTCTTAAGTCGGAAGCTATGATTGTAGGTTGTAGGCCATTTGAGCGGATGTGTAAGGTGGATTAAATTGGATTCCACTACAAATTTTCTCCGAGACGTAAAACTTCGAAAACGCACGTTTCCTATGAATAGAACTCGATCCAATTGTTAGCCTTCACCTTAAAATCAGCCGAAATCGTGTAAAACAAAGGTTGGAACTGTCTTGCCCTTATGCTACGATTCCAAGGTGCTCTACGTCTACATTAATCTCCATGCATTTGGGGAATCTGTGCTAGTGCCTTCTGTGTTGATGATTCATGGACTGTGGCTGGAAGTACATGAAGGTGATCTTCAGAGCAAAATTCACATGGTCCATCGCCGTAACTACGTTAACCTTATGAGAAGGGAGGGAGGGGAAGATGGGTGGATGGTGAAGGATGGGTGGGCTTAGAAGATCATTGAGGTTTTGTTCTAGGTGTATGGGATCCCAACAGGCACTTGTGAATAATGCAAGAATGGTTCAACATCAGTTAAGGATTTGATCCTGCAGGTGACACCATAGAAACCTGACATTGATAGTTCCCTGTGGAGTGCTGCTCACGGCTTAACACGCTAATGTTTACAGAGAAAGCAGAGGTGACGAAAGTGAACGTGATGAAACTGTGATGGTACAGAAAGTGGTACTAACGTTTATAAAAATCATAATTTTTTAAAAAAGAAACAATGATAAATTTAAAGATACATGAAACACTCAGTGTGAACTGCAGCAAACACAGACATGATTATCGGTGGCATACCATGATTCCACCGTATGGTCTGTCCTAAACTTCTTCTCCTCATCGCCATCACACCAGAAATGTGGTCTTCAGGATGATGTGGATGATCCAGGTTAGAGCCTCAAAGACAAATGCAGTTTCTCTTGCAAAGTGAGTAGAAGGCACCAGCAAGGTTTCCTTTCTCATCCCTTGAAAGGCCCTACAGTCTTGTGAGGAATTTACTCTTATGGTCTGTTCCGCTTCTCCACAGAAGCGGGGGAGGAGATGGGAGAGGGTGTGGGTGTGGGTGGGGGTAGCACAAGAAGGAAGCGTCTGTACAAGTTGGTCAAGCGGCTGTGCCCTCTTGACAGTATTGGAAGCGGCAGCTAATATCATCATCGTCAATTTATCATGGCATCAAAGCTTCAAGGACCCATAATGGACACCTGAGCAACTGTCCATCTTCGTGCCTGGATCATGACCAACAGGGTAGAGGTTTTATAATCAGTTCTGTCTTTTATGGTGTACACCCATAACAGCTTTGGTTTGCTAACATAGAAAGTCCTTCCTCAACTGTGCTCTTAAGATGGTCTTTTATGGGCTTGTAACGGCGCTCAAGTAAAATTAAATGAAGAGAAGCTACAAAAAGCATTAATAACTGACAAAGTCCGTCCACATGTTTACTTGCAAAGTGAGGGCGACTGCGGGCGGGAATCTAAACAAATCTTGAAAAGTGTTTGAAATAACTCTGCCAAACAACATGGACAATCGAATCACAAGACAAAACACGACGCATTTCCACATGTTAGGTGTTCTTCACGCAATATTACGAACAATTAGGACAACGAAAACGCCCATTGAAAACGCCCATCTTTCGCCAAATTGGACAAAATATGTGATTGCTCGTTCTTCGTTTTTACTGTACTTAGTGTTGTTCTTTTTTTTATGATGATCAAACAAACAGAAGAGAATTTGCAAATTGTATTCTCCTTTACAGAATGGAGGAGACTCGAAAACCATTGAATAGAGAGGAAAAACGCTCAGTATGGGAGGATGTTGTGTCAGTGGAAGTAACGGTGGCGGCTGTTGGATAGAAAGACGAGAAGGGGGGGGGGGGAGCTGGTAGTAACGATAAAACGTATTCTCGAATATCCGCGAATTAAACACATTCAACATAAATCTGTCTAGTTGGAAAAAAAATGGTAAGCACTTAGAGCACAGTGTGCACATCGTTAAGACAATTGGCTGATATGGTGTTTTTATGACCTTGTCCTTTTGACTTTGCTTCCCCACCCCAACTCACCCCGGCCCCACCTTGAGAATGTGTCGGTTTTTTTTTTCTCCTCCATTATTAGCCCTAAGGCGGGAAGGAAGAGAGTGGTATGGCAGAGACAGGCTTTTTTTCATGATGGAAGGGGACTGGGGTGGGGGCGAGAAATGGGGCTGGCGAAGGTCATCCTGAATCTCACTCCCCATTTCCACCCCGATCTGCATCTGAGATCTGCAAATGTTCAGTACAGATGAACATCTGCCATGAGGCTGTGTTACCAGATGCCCACTCCCACTCCTCAACCTCTCCCTCGCAAAACAAACGAACAAACAAACAACAGCAACAACAACAAAAGCTAAACAAAAAATGTTCCCCTGGGACAGAAGCGAAACCGGTGTAGTCCAAATTAAAATGAGTCCTACCCGATATGCACTGACAGAGCCATCGAAAAACTGTTTTCCATTGGACATGTTTAATAACGCTACGGTTATGAGACTTTATATGTCTGTATTGTTTTTTTTCATATACGGTGAAAAGCTTTTTAATAAAATTTTTGCCTGACTTTTTGGTCTTCTATAAAATGTATATTTTGGGGGGTTTCAAGACTTTCTCCTGAAAAAATTCCAACAGTAAATATTTCTGGATGTAGTGTTTCTCATAGCTTCTCTGATTTTCCTAAATGTATTTTGTCAAGGCCAAACTGCACAGTTATGAAAAGAAGAGTTTATGCTGGTAAAATATTTTTATGTTTGTATGTACGTATGCATGTATGTGTGTATGTACGCACGAATGTATGTAGACATACACACATCTATATATTTATCTATGTCTATCTATCTATCTATCTATCTATATATATATATAAATATATATATATAGATAGATCAGTATATTTAAAATGCCTAAAACAATTTTTTAAGTGCTCAACCCTTGGGGAAGCAACTTTAGTAAAACAAGTTAAAAGAGGAATCTTAAAACTATCTACAAATTTGTTTCAAGCGTGTTGCGCTGTCATCAGGATGGTCTTGCTGCCCTTAAAACTATCTACAAATTTGTTTCAAGCGTGTTGCGCTGTCATCAGGATGGTGATGACAGCCCTCAGCAAGACCATCCTGATGACAGCGCAACACGCTTGAAACAAATTTGTAGATAGTTTTAAGATTCCTCTTTTACTATATATATATATATATATTATATATATATTATATTATAAAACTAATAAATTCCAAGGATAAGTATTGAGCACCATTCCAGCAACTTACAGAGCAGCTTGGTGTTGCAATGACTGCAAGAAATATTGATATTATAAACAAAGCTTGCTCTTATGTCTTAGATTGAAGGAAATAGGGGGAGATAAGCATTCATATTTGCAGTGGTAGTTAATACTGCCTAACTAACAGTATATGCTCAAGTGGGTGGATGGGGAAAATAAAATAGATGCTTCTCAAAATGAGCCTTCAGCAAGCTTATAATCTCCAATAGGAGGAAACTCACTAACACATAACTCCTGGTCATATACCGATATTTCGAAACTTGGTTGTTTCTCCTCAGTGACGCGGGAAAGTGGTAATTTGACTCTTTTGCCTTTTCGGTTTTAAGAAGAATGCTATCCCAGAAAGGCTGGTGTGCAATACCGTAGTAATGTTTGTTGAGTTTTCAAAAAAACAACCAAAGGTGCCACCTAAGAAGCAAAAGAAAATCATGAAAGAACAAAACAAGCTACATTTTCTTGTGAAAAGTAGAAATATAAAAGGATAACCTCTTAAGACACAAGTGCTGAGGGCCAGTTCTTGGAATGAATCCGCAAGGGACTAAATAACAAAAAACTAATAAATTCCAAGGATAAGTACTGAGCACCATTCCAGCAACTTACAGAGCAGCTTGGTGTTGCAATGACTGCAAGAAATATTGAATTATAAACAAAGCTTGCTCTTATGTCTTAGATTGAAGAAATAGGGGGAGATAAGCATTCATATTTGCAGTGTAGTTAATGCTGCCTAACTAATAGTATGTGCTCAAGTGGGTGGATGGGGGAAAATAAAATAGATGCTTCTCAAAATGAGCCTTCAGCAAGCTTATAATCTCCAATAGGGAGGAAACTCACTAACACATAACTCCTGGTCATATACCGATATTTCGAAACTTGGTTGTTTCTCCTCAGTGACCGTGGAAAGGGGGTAATTTGACTCCTTTGCCTTTTCGGTTTTAAGAAGAATGCTATCTGTCTGTCTTTCTATCTACCTATCTATCTGCATGTCTGTCAGTCTATCTATCCATCTGTCTATCTGGCTATCAATCCATCCATGCATCTGTCTGTCTATCTATCTATCTATCTATCCATCCATCCATCTCTCTATCTATCTATCTCTATCTAGTTTGCTCACAGAGTGTTTATGTCCACTTACATCAAGATCATCTATCGAGTCTGCTTCCGTTCCACCTCCGTCTAATTCATTTCTGGAGTCTATTTTGTAACAATTGCTCTACTCCCTGTGTTTCTGTTTCCACATTTTCGATTCCTTATCCTTCAGTTTCCCTCTGCCTAAAGCGGAGACGAGAGACGGAATGGGTGCACCATATCTTTTTGAAAGTTCCCAGTTTACACGGATCTCTCTCTCTCTCTCTCTCTCTCTCTCTCTCTCTCTCTTCTCTCTCTCTCTCTCTCTCTCTCTCTCTCTCTCTCTCTCTCTCTAACATGATATCTAACTCCGTTCCCACCTACTTGTTTGTTTTTTCTTTATTACATCTATCTTACATTGTCAGTGTTGGTTTCTGATCAATTTCCTGTCCATTTACTGGCTGCCCCGTTTCATTGGCTGTGGCACTCATCCTATTCCCCTTTCCGTTCTCTCCTCCTTCTGCAAGTGATGCTTCTCCAACTAACTATGTCATGTCCACTTCTGTTCCTTTCTCTGGGAGTTCAGTTCCTTCCCAAATATACCGTTATCCTTCCATTTTACCACCTCCACCATTTTGTCCCTCTGGCCTCCCTGTCTGCCTATTTCCCCCCCATCCTATGATTTCGTTCGATAGCCTTGCTATTCTCAGTCAATGTCATCAGTCCAGCCTTGCTATTCTCAGTCAATGTCATCAGTCCAGCCTTGCTATTCTCAGTCAATCTCATCAGTCCAGCCTTGCTATTCTCAGTCAATGTCATCAGTCCAGCCTTGCTATTCTCAGTCAATGTCATCAGTCCAGCCTTGCTATTCTCAGTCAATGTCATCAGTCCAGCCTTGCTATTCTCAGTCAATGTCATCAGTCCAGCCTTGTTATTCTCAGTCAATGTCATCAGTCCAGCCTTGCTATTCTCAGTCAATGTCATCAGTCCAGCCTTGCTATTCTCAGTCAATGTCACCCGATTTTTTCTGCCGTCATTCCAGTTTCAACTCTCCTACGCACAGTAATAGTAGACAGTGCATCGGCCACGCTCCCCCCCCCCCCCCCCCTTACCTGTCGCGTATTATGCTTCTGCACTGAAACCCTTTCATTCAGGTCCTTTGTTTCCACTCCTTTCCATTCCTTTTTTTTATCAAATCATGGCCTCTCGTGTATTTCCAATCAAGCTTACCCTTCCTGACCCCTCACACACACACACACACACACACACACACACACACACACACACACACACACACACACACACACACACACCACACACACACACACACATTTCCCTCAGATTCTCCCCAGGAGAGGGCCAAACAGCAGCAGCAGAAACAGCAAGTGCAAAACATGACTGTGACTTTGACAGGGTACGCCCACTGGATGAACCATTCTTACCTGACATACCGTCGGAAACGTCAAGTACACAGGAGCACGTTTTGACAACACGGTATAACCACAATGACAGCGAGCAAGACGAGGACAAAGCACCGTACGAAAACCAGCGAAACGTTTGGCACGATTAACTGATGCGGACATCAAGCCAATGATTGATACTTCTGTTGGTGGTTTCTGTACCAGTGTTGTGAAAAGCTATGTCGCTACCCTCACAGATAGGTCTGTGCAAAGACGATTGAGGGACAAGGATAGAAACAAGTCCTATAGGAGAGTGACAGTGCAGCGATGCACGGATACTGATGTGCTGATGTGTGAATCGGACGATCTTGTCCTCGAATTTTCTTGCACTGCTGTGTCTGGTGACAGTGAGTGTTTGTTTGTAAAACAGGACAGCAGAAGCATGCTGACAGAAGAACGTGCAAAACTTGCAAGTCTTCGAAGAGGAAAATGTGTTGTCAGTAAACAACACGCCGAGATCCAAGCACGTGCAGCACGGACGATGGAGACGCTGCACGGCCTGGGGTCCGATTCATGGATCGGGACTATTCTAGTCCCAGACAATGACGAAGTATGAGACTTCATAGTCCAAGACTGAGGCAAGTCCGGGCCCACGAGAAGTAACCTATTCATAGACTCAGACTTTGCCTTGGACAATGAAGTCTGGGACTTCGTGTACTCGGTCTCAGACTACATAGGTCAAGCTATTTTTGACTGGGGGTTTCCTCGGAAAGTTGTTTCTTTTTTTCCACTGCGCATGCCAGATAGCACAGAAGTATTCATTTCCGCTTCCGTTTGATCAACTTTGCATCAACCTTTCAAAGCGACAATGGAACTTGCTAGTGCAAAAAGGGTAAAGAAACCGAATTTCAAGGATGAAGAGACTGAAGCGATGCTGGAGGAAATACAAACGGAGGCAGTTTGCCTTTTGTCTTCCTTCCAGAACGCTGTGACCGTGAAGAAAAAGCAAGAGATTTGGGACAGAATAACCGATAGAGTGAACGCCGTAGGTGGGAACGCTAGAACACAGGATCAAATAAAGAAAAAGTGGAAAGACTTGAAGAGTTCGGTCCTCAGAAAAAAAACAAGAGGCAACACGAACAGGGGGAGGTCCGCCCACACCACCAATCCCATTTGAAGACATTGTGATGAGCATTCTGGGCTCCAGCACCAACCTGACCAGTGGTATTTCACAAGGTAAGTCAGCTTTGCTTACTCGGTGTGTTTCTGTCTGAAAGAGTAAGATGTCTGAAGCCATAAGTGTTAATACACGCTAACCTAAGACCAATTAGCCTTGTACTGACAAAACAGTGATTTGTCAGTCAGTTGTATCATCAATTGACCAGAGTTGCATACTGAAGGCAATTACTGAAAACAGAAATGTGTTAAAATTTAGAAATAGAGTTTGTTTCTTACCGCCAATGACATTGACAAACAAAGCACATGACAAGACACGATGCATTTCAACCACTTGGGTCTTCTTCAGGCGAAAAAATAAATCACATTTAACATTTGGGACAGTACAAACAAAGAACGAAAAACGAAAAAAAGAACGAAAAATGACTCATCTGTTGTTGTCCATGTGGTGGGAGAATAGCCGGTAGGCGGAAATGACATGGGGGATTATGGGAGAGGAAAAGGAGGGGGGGGGGGGTGTAGGGGGAGGTGTGTGTGTGTAATATGATAGGGTTGTGTGTCTAGTTTATTGGGATGGTGTGATATCTTTGTGACGGTTGTGGTAATGTGGATTGATAATAATGGAAAGGGGGGGGGGGGGGAACTGAGGAAAAAAAAAAAAAAAGGTTTAGGTGAATAAAATAAATGATTTCGTTGGGTGATGAAAGAGGTAGTGGTAGTTATGCGTGGGTAGTTGTGAAGGTGTGTGGGTAATGTTAGGGAGGGAAGGAATGGAAGATAAATGGGTGATAAGGTATGATGGGGGGGGGGGTGAGGTGGGAAGAAAAAAAAAAGGGGGGGGAATGGGGGGGTGGAGGAGGGTAATGTGTTTGTGGGGGGGGGGGGAGGGGGGCAAGAGAAGGAGAGCTCATATCTCTTCATCCACTATGGGGTGGGGGATGGGGGTGGGAGGTTCATATAAATGGTGTTGTTTAAAAAAAAGTGAACAATGCTGTGGGATGATGTTCATTGCAACAGGTGAAATAATGTGTTGGCATCAATATGCTGATGTTTGTTGAGAGAAGATAGCAGTGATCAATGAAAAACAGGGTATCATGTGTTGCACAACACACACACACACACACACACACACACACACACACACACACACACACACACACACACACACACACACACACACACACACACAAAAAGGGTGGGGGGATGGGGGACCACATATAAACATTGTTCTGGGTGAGTTAAGATCATGTGATCATAGTGAGACTAACTGTGGAGAGTTTTCACACACATACACTCACACATACACTCATTCACACACACACACACACACACACACACACACACACACACACACACACACACACACACGAAAAAAAAAATTATTATCATCAATCAGTCACTGATAGGTGATGATCATATGAAATCAATGGTAGTGTAGGAAGAGATTTTTGTGAAAGGAGTAGGAGAGTGCATTAGTAAGTGTGATATTATGCCAGTGGGGGAGTAAAGGAAATGATAAGTGACTGATGGATGTTGATAGCTGTGATGAGATCTACAGTACTATAGGGGGTGGCAGTTGTCATAAGTGAAATAATGTTGTGGCATTGATGTAGTAATGCCATTTGGAAAAAAAAAAGAAAAAAAAGAAGGGGATGATGGATAATGGATAATTGGTCAATGTCTTAAGTGGGACAAACAGTGCTATAGGATGTTGTTCATTGCCATAAGTGAAATAGTAAGTATGATAGCATTGGCATGATAATGCCAGCTGAGTTAACTTTGGGGGGGTGGGGGGGAGAGCAATGATCAATGACTCAGTTGATGGTGAAGGTTGTATAGATCATGAAATAATCACCGTCTCACACACACACGAGCATGTATAATACATGCATGCACACACATGTACATAGGCATGTACACAAGCACATCCACCCCACACACACATAAAATATACAAACATACACACATATGTCAACAAAAAAAGGTTATACATAGGATATCTTATGAGTTGGTTGGTAATAATTTTAATGATGATTGTGGTCATATATTGGGAACACACACACACATACACCTCACACACACACACACACACACACAACACAACACACACACACACACACACCACACACACACACACACACACACACACAACACACACACACAAACACCAACAACCACTGTAATAAAATCCAAGCATACCTTATGTCGAGGGGTGATCATGAGATACAAGGTACAATGGGGAAAAAGGGAAAAAGAAGTGGTCAGGGGGGAAAGGGGGGAATAGTGTGTGTGTGTGTGTGTGTTGTGTGTGGTTTGTGTGTGTGGGGTGTGTGTGGTGTGTGTGTGTGTGTGTTGTGTGTTTTGGTGCGTTGCGTGTGTTTTGTGTGTGTGTGTTGCAAGTTAGTGTGGTGTGGGTTGTGTGTGATTTTGTGGATATATAGTGGGTTTGTTGTTGCAGTGGTGGACCGGTTTGTAATCATGTACTTGGGTTGGATGCAGGTGATGGGGGGTGGGAAGGGAAAAGCAGGGGGGGGGGAGTAGGGGTGGGAGGGGGGGAGGAGGAGTACGGGGGAGATCAAGGGTAGGTAGTTAAATTGGGTTAGAACATGGGTTGTGGTGGAAAAGTGAAAGCGGAAAGGGAGGTGGATAATAATTAACAAAAATAATAATAAATAAATAAATAAAGTGGGGGGGGGGTTTTAAAGGGGGAAAGGGATAAAACAAAATTAAGATTAAATAGATGGGGTGGCTGTAACTACTGTATGAAGTGACTGAAGGGGATTGGTGGTGGTTTGGGGGTATATGTGTGTGTGTATATGTGTGTGTGTTGGTAGGGGATATTGCCAACTGATGTGGAATGGTGGGTTTATGTGTTTTTGTTGTTGTTGGATATTGATGCTTGGGGTTTTAGTGTGCCCAGTTTGGCAATGAAATGGGATTCTTGATTGTGCGTGAAAGATGTCACTCTGTGACTGCAGAGTTGCCATAATTTTGGGACATGGTTGATGTTGTGTTGGGTGTGGTTGAAGTGTAGGGCGACGGGTTTGGGTCGGTGGTGGCGGATATCAGCCAGGTGTTCAGAGATCGTTTTTCAGTGTGCGTGATTTTTCCCCCCTATGTAATCTTGCCACACAGCTGGCAGTGGATGGCATTATATAATGTTGCGGCTCGACATGGAATGCACTGAAACCCTGATTGAGTGCATCTATCCGTGTTGTGGAACATAAGTTGTGGGGATGGGTAGGGGGTATCACCAGTGTGTGTTTTAACTTTTGTAGAAACAATAAAAGAAAGAAAACAAAAATCCCCAAACCAAAAAAATATATTGTATGGTTATATTGATAGTTTTAACTTATGAAACAGTCTGACATTCAGACGGATTTGTAAATAATACTACAGACATAAGTAATTATATCAGTGTATAAATGAAATGTATAAGACGTGTTTGATTGCTGTTTACACAGCTGGAACGGCTGACATTGGGACTAGGCATTAGCTCACGTACATTGATCTCCATTAATAACCACAAATTTGGTATGTATCTGCTCTTCTTTATTAATTCTTAAGAAATGTAAGGATGTTGTGCAGGGAAGAAAAAAGAAGAAGAAATTCAATAATGACGACTCGATTAACTGATGGGAATGGAAGATGGCATATTCAAATAATACAGTGAAGAAATGTTGAAATCATTTCAAAACTAAAAATAACATCAACGAAGCATATAGTTTCAACAAAAAACAAAAAATAGCTTTGGACACAAACATTAACGCCACAACATCACATGAAAACTTTATAACAAATGTCAACAAAAAAGGTTATGGGATATAAATGTTACTGTATTGATTGTGTCATGATTAGGAACACAACACAATCTCCACTCTCCAGTAGATAAACACACTCTACACCCACACTTTATCAGACTTTCACACACCTACACACAATAGTGCATCCATCAACCCAACACACAAAGCAGGTGGCATAAATAACATGTATGTCGAGGGTATGCTTGAGAAAGTATTTTTGTTGTTTAGGTTTTTTTTCCCCATCTTGGAAAAGGAATATATGTCGTTGTGGGTTGTGTTGTGTGTTGTGTGTGTGTGTGTGTGGTGTGTGTGTGTGTGTGTGTGTGGTGTGTGTGTGTGGGTGTTTGTGTGTTGTTGTGTGTGGTGGGGTGTGTGTGTGTGATTTGTGGAAATTTTTATTGGTGTTGTTGGTTGCAGGGTGGCGTGTAATCATGTACTTGGGTTGGATGCGGTGATGTGGGGGGTGAAGGGAAAGAGCAGGGGGGGGGGGGAGTAGGTGGTGAGGGGGGAGGAGGAATAGGGGGTAGATCAAGGGTAGGTAGTTGATTGGTATAGAACATGGGTTGGGTGGGAAAGTGAAAGCGGAAGGAGGGTGGATAATAATTTAAAAAAATAATAAAATAAATAAAGGGGGGGGGGGATTTAAGGGGAAGGATAAAACAAAATTAAATTAAATAGATGGAGGTGGCTGTAATTACTGTATGAAGTGACTGAAGGGATGTGGTGGTGGTGTATGTATAGTGTGTGTTATGTGTGTGTGTTGGTAGGGGATATTGCCAACTGATGTGGAAGTGGTGGGTATGTGTGTTTTGTTATTGTTGGATATTGATGCCTTGGGGGTGTAGTGTGCCCAGTTTGGCAATGAAATGGGATTTTGAGTTGTGCGTTGAAAGATGTCACTCTGTGACTGCCAGAGTGCCATAACTTTGACATGGTTGATGTTGTGTTGGGTGTGGTTGAAGTGTAGGGCGACGGGTTTGGGTCGGTGGTGCGGTCAGCAGGTCAAGTGCGTGTTCAGAGTGCGTGTTTCCCTATGTGTTGCCTCACATGGCAGTTGCAGGCAGATGGCATGTTGCGGGATATAATGGAATGCGACTGTGACCATAGAATTTAGTGCACCCTGTTGTGGATCATAATTGTTGGGAAATAAGGTAGTGCGGGTGTAGGGGTGTCACCACTTGTGGTAGAAACATTGAAAGAGAGAAAAAATAGAAAGAAAACCAAACCCAAACAAGTATATAATCTAACTATTAGTATATTATTTAAGTTTCATTGAAAGCATTTTTGAAACTTTCCATGAAAGTAATTAAATTTCAGACGCAGTAGTAAATTATACTCAGAAAAGCATCAATAAACAGTATTCAAAAAACTGTATTAAACTGTTTTTTCCACAGCTTGAACGACTGACACTTGGACTTGGCACACATGTACTTGGCTTCCAACTTCTCACATCTGCATTTGGTTTACCTTGCTCTTTTTCTTGTATTAGAATTCTTCTCATAGTAATTAAAAGCTAAAGGAAGGTAAAAAGGGAAAGGAGGGAAAGAAAAGAAACAAAAAAAAATCTACCAATGAATGACGTAATGAATGGAATTTAAAAAAATGACATATTTCAAAAAAAATGTTAGAATAAATTTGTTCTGAAAACAAATTTCAAAGCAAAAAAGCAAGGGAGCAATCAAACAAAAACAAACAAGCAATTGGTCCCAAAGCACTATGAAGCCACGAAATATTGATCGACACAAATTTATATTAGTACCATGTTATGGGATATAGATATAAAATATTACTGTATTTGCCGATTTGGTCAGGATTGGAAGGATCACAACACTGAGAGTCTCCTGAACTCTCAGTGAGAGTTGAAAACTACTCTTTAACCCAAACTTTGTAGTTGTAGTTTTTTAGCATTCTGACATGACAATAGGTGCATCATCAGACCCAGCACACATCGTGTAAAGCTGGCGGGGCCTAAAAAAAACGAACATGTCTGATAACCCTGTGCTTGAAGGCAAAGTTTTTTTTTTGTTTGGTTTTTTTTCCCTTCTTTGAAATTTCATTCTTGGTAAGGAAATATATAGATTGTTAAAGTGTTGTGTTGTGTGTGGGGTACGTTTGTGTAGGTGTGTGATGTCTGTGTGTGTGTGTGTTGTGTGTGTGGGTTTTGTGTGGTGTGTGTGTGTGTGTGGTGTGTGTGTGTGTGTGTGTGTGTTTGTGGAATGTATGTGTGTTGTTGTTGAGTGGTGGATGTGAGTCGTGTTTGTGGTTGAATGCAGGCTAATGGGGAGTAAGGTCCAAGAGCTGGTAGGGAGGAGTTGACCGTTGGTAAAAATATTGAAGGAGGAAACGGTGGTAGATCGAGGGTAGGTTGTTTAAAATAGAATTTAAACACTAAAATGGCTGAATTAAAAAAACAGTGATAATCTTAAAAAAATAATAATAAATAAAGTTGGTGCGGGGTTAGGGGCTCAAACAGAATTTAATTATCATGGAGGAACTTTTAATTACTGATTGAAGTTTATGGATTTTGGGACTTTGCATTTTAAAATTATAGTTGATGTTTGTGTAGATATTGTTCAAATGAATGGAATTTTGTGTATATGTTGATATATGATGGATAATTAATCTTAATAGTAATAACAAGTTGCATAGAGGGATCTTGAAGTTGTGCACTCAAAGATGTGACTCGTCATCAGAAATCCATTCTGGTGTTTGTGCCTGATGTTGAAGTGTGGCGAAGGGTTTGGTCGGTTTGGTTGGATATACGTGTTAAGATGAAAGTTTTCTAGTGGCGTGATGTTTCCTATGGAGATCTTGCATAAGCTGGCGAAAATGCAAAGTCAATGTTGCTCTCATTTTAGAATGCCTGCACCCTTCATGAGGCAATCCGGAATTTGTGACTAAGAATGAGGTGGCACGTCACCAAGTGTTATATAAACTAGTTGCAAGGGGAACATAGAAAGCAAAGGAATCCATCAAAAGAACCACCAACACCTACCACATTTAGTGGTCTATTTACTTCTTAACTTCAATGAAGACGGTCCAATCGCAGACTGTTAAATTAACAGCTGAAACGAAGATAATTATACTCATAAGTATTATAAATGAATTCAAAACATATTATTCATGGTGTCCACTGCGGCAGACGACCAAAATTGGAAACTAAACTTCACACAATTACACTGGAAGTTGTCACACTTCTCACCTCGCTTGGTTTCCTTGCTTCCACGTTTGAACAAAATGAATCAAAGCAATTTAAGGTATTGTAGCTATAAAATAAAAACAAAGAACAGTGTCTGCCTAGTCAAATTAGATTTGTTCTATGGAATGTGTAGAAAGAAGGGAAAAATAACCAGTGGAAAATTTTTTTGAATTATCTTCTTTTCTCAAAACAAAAAATAATATTCTAGCGAAGCACTAGTTTCGCCAAAATTAAACAAGCAACGCTTGTTCCAACATGAATGTTTTCAAGATTAATCACAAGAGACAAAAATATGTATACCACATTCAATGACAGTTACATTATGAGAAAAAAATTTGCCTTAGCCGAATTATGGTATTGAAGGTACATGACATTTGTTGACTCAAACTGAACTCACAATGATAGTTAAAACTATTCAAAATAACTTTTTCTTGTGTTGTTGCTTTTTAGACCATACTTTTTAACTGACATAGTGCAAAGGCAGTTTTTGGTTTTTATTCATACAGTGGGCCTTTAAGAAACACAACTTTTGAAACCTGTGCTTGAAGCAAAGTTTTTTTTGTTTTTTTGTTTTTTTAAACCCTTCTTGAAAGAAGATATACATTTATAAACAGCATGAAGTTTAATGAATTGATGTTGTTACGTTTGTGGTGTGTGTGTGTGTGTGTGTGTGTGTGTGGGTGGTGTGGTGTGTGTGTGTGTGTGTGTGTGTGTGTGTGTGTGTGTGTTGTGAGTGTGAGAAGGAGAGTGTGAGAGTGTGAGTGAGAGTGGAGTGTGAGTGGTGGAGTGGTTAGTTTTTAGGGACCAATGGGAAAATGTGTCGCTGACTGTATAGGAACCATCAAACCACTCAACACACACAAATACACAACCACACGTATGCACAGATGATTTTTCACCACAATCACATCACAAACCACTAACACACACACACACTAAAACACACACACCACATCCACATCTGTTAAATGGAACTTAACTGTTATGATAGAGCAATGCTGCCATATGGGTCTTCAAATATCCGTATCCAGCTGAAAACTTTAAACCATTTCGAGTAATGTCAAATTTCTTTCTCTATTCATCCTTGAGAATATCATTGTATGAAGTGAAACTTTGTGTATTTTGGTAATTGAACATCTAAAGTGTTTATTTTAAAAAATGTAGATAATCTAATAATAAGAATAATTATCTCCGCTGCTCGGTGAAGCGATCAATCCGCCATTTTGACTGCATTTATACCCAACTAGTCACATTCGTTCTTGCTAGATCCTGATGTTACATTTACACCTAGGTCACTTCGTTATCCAGACTTTCGATAATCGG
>CM031613.1:43162611-43167611 GCA_018398815.1 Conus ventricosus
GACTAATGATAGTCTCATGATGTATTCGATGTACATCACTATGATCAATGACATTTTTCATGATATTTTCTATCTACAACATTCTCACTTCCATGAATCATATGAATACGAGTGACATAAAAAGTGGTTTTGCATACATCTATTACATTCTTTCTCGCTAAATGACAGCAAGCAATTTATCGATAAATGTGCTATCTCTCTCTCTCTCCTCTCTCTCTCTCTCTCTCTCTCTCTCTCTCTCTCTCTCTCTCTCTCTCTCTCTCTCTCTCTCTCTCTCTGCGTGCATATGTGTTTGTGTGAATGTGTGCATGTGTGTGTCACTCTCTATTGTAGTTCTTCATCTCATTTACAGTTTGTGCTAATCTTCCAGTTTGGTACAAGGTCCACACGTTCCAAAATCCAACTCGCATGTGACGTTTTGGCGTTAGGAGATCTGCTATCCGGCTGGGGACGTCCTTTCGGCTTTGGTCCCCCTCCTTCATAAGTCTATTTGCTTGGTCTGCTTCACTCCCTCTGCCAGATGGAGTAGTTTCTCTTGCTGTCGTTTCCGTAGCGGTAATGTTTTTACGGGGTGGGGTTGCTAGCCCCACGCCCAACTCTCCTCCTTTTCCCGGGCTTGAGACCGGCAAGTGGCTCCGAAGAACCACCAGGCGGAGTTAGGGAGATCGTAATTAGTATGTGAGTAGTGTGTCAGATTCTTGTTCCAAAAGCCAAGGTTTGATTTCGACTGGTAGAGCTAGGCTAAAAGAGATTTCCGCTTGGTGTTCACGTCTGTGGCAGATTTCAGACTACTTCCAGTCCTCGAGCGTGAACACCTACATCAAAATTCGCGTATTCTTCTTAATCCTCATTCTACCTTTCCGTAGAGTAAGCCCAAGGGAAATGGAGGACACGAAAATTAACACATGCATGCTGCTGTGGCAGAATCTTCAATACCAGCATGTCGTTAAAGTATGTACAATTACGGAGGTAAGCTTAGCTGAAAGTGATGGAGGTCTTCTTTAAACAATTTGTCATGTTACTGGCACCGTTTAGCAGCAATGATGGATGTCCTGTCAAGTTGTAAACCACCGTACTGGAAAATTCATGGCAAAGAATGGTAAAGCTCTGAAGCAGCTTCTAGACTTAATATCAGCAACATTACCAGCTTATTAAGTGCGCGAGTGAGCGCATTTCTCTCTCTCTCTCTCTCTCCTCTCTCTCCTCTCTCTCTCCTCTCTCTCTCTTCTCTCTCTCTCTCTCCTCTCTCTCATCCCCGCATATGGTAGACATTTAATGAATCCCGCCATTGTTCAATCCAGCCTAAAGCTTCAGACAGTATGCAGGGAACTGTCTGCAGTATTTGTAGACAACAAAGATTCCTTTCTTGCTAGGAGTGGTGCCCCCAGGAAAGACATGTACAAATCTCCCCTAGCCATCAGCCACAAAGGTTTGCTAAAACTAGCATGGAACATCAAATACTGTGTTAGTGCCTCGTCTACGCATTACTCCGCCCTGCTGCAAGCCACAGATGTCAATACAACACTCACGCCAACACACCATCAGCCCCATGTTCCGGCCAGCGTTGGTCAACCATCCCAGCGCTACACTTCAGCGGTCGCGCCGAAGCAGTACAACACAGGCCACGCCCCCCCCCCCTGTTGAGAACCCCAGCTGTTCCCGCCACGGTGCCTCCCTCCCCACTAATCCTCTACAGGCCATTGCTGAAGCAGTGCGACTGCTACAGGCAGCCTGTGGCCTTTCTTCAGTGTGAAGTAGACGTGTGTTATACGTACAAGTCCTTGATATAAGTGTGTGTGTGTGTGTGTGTGTGTGTGTGTGTGTGTGTGTGTGCGTGCGTGCGTGCGTGCGTGCGTGCGTGCGTGCGTGCGTGCGTGCGTGCGTGCGTGTGTGTGTGTGTGTGTGTGTGTGTGTGTGTGTGTGTGTGTGTGTGTGTGTGTGTGTGTGTGTGTGTGTGTGTGTGTGTGTGTGTGTGTGTGTGTGTGTGTGTGTGTGTGTGTGTAACTTTCATCCTTCCTTGCCAGACTGAGAATTAATCCTCGGATACTACTTGTGCGTGTCATTATGTTCTTATGAATAATAACTATCTTTTCACATCGGCATCTATTGTTAACAGTGATCACCGTAGGCTGTGCTAAAACATTTTGTGTTCTACTCATTTACTATCAAGACCACTCGTGTTACTAAAGACATTTCGCCCCATGTTTCAGAAATGACTGAACTGTGTGGCTCATGAATCATATGTGCCTTCACTGAATGTCAGACTACATTTGTGTTTCTAAAAAAAACGAAAAAACTACAACTTTCTTTTACCTGCGTTCAGTGGATGTGACTGATTGGAGAGCGCTCCATAAGTGCAACGCATTTGTGCCAAACAGACTTGGACCTACAGACAATTTAAAATCTGATTATCAGCATATATACGTGTGTTCAATACATATGATTGGAGATTCTGTGCGTGCAACAACAGAATTTTGTGCTTTTTAGTCTTGCAGTACTTCTTTCCTGTACAACCTGACAGCAATTAGTTGAGTGCACATTAAATTGTAAGTGCTTTTCTCAGTCACCTATTTCCGAACCACTGCTGTGGTACCTAATCTACCAGTTTGTTTGATTGATTTTTTCTTGTTTTTTGTTGTTGTTGTTGTTTTTTATTTTGTTGTTTTTGTTGTTGTTTGTTGTTGTTGTTTGTTGTTTTCTTTATTTATTTTACTTTTTTATATGTGTCCTTTTTTCCCCCTTTTCTTTTTGTTTTTCCTTTACTTAAGTCACTCGGGACATAAAATGACCACAAACCAGAACTCATGGCCTTCGAGAGATGGACTGAGAATTTGCCATTTAAATATCAATAGTGCAGTCAGAAAGATCTCTGATACTCGAACCCTGATATCGAACCACCAAAAGCCATTCCATGTTCTGGGTCTCTCCGAATCAAGACTAATACCTACATTAGTGATAAAGATTAGCCAGTCCCGGGTTTTAAAAATATCATTCGAAAAGACCCTACTAAAGACAAAGAGACAGGTCTTCTAGTGTATGTCAGTGAATCTCTCAACTTAAAGAGCCCTTTCCCACCTAGAACAGCATGACGTAAAAACAGTGTGGATACAAATCACACTGAAAAAATCACGATCCATTTTAATCGGGTTTGCTATGGAACCCAGCAGAAAGAGTCAGCGGGACTGATAATTTTTTTACTATGATGGACGCAGTTTCCTTAGAATGTAAAGAGATTGTTTACCGGTGACTTCAATGTAGATCTTTTGAAATCAAACAGCCAATGGAGCCAAACGATAAGTGTGTTGAATTTACATCAGATTATCAAAACACCCACAAAGTAACACCAACTTCAAAGACAATCATTTGACCATATCTATATCCCAAATGAAAATAACATACTAGAAGCTTGTGTACCAGTCTTCTCTTCTAGTGATCATTACCCAGTGTGTTTTACTTGTCTAAACAGGGAGTGAAAATCCCAAAACCAGGCCAAAAACCATAACCTATCGTTGCTTCTCAAAATTAACGAACAAAACTTGGCTTGTTTAAATGAACTCAGAACTTAATACAGTATACAATATTGCTGATCCAGATTCAGCGATTGATTTTTGGGAAATCGAAATTTTTACAGAAGTCTATAACAGACATGCTTCGTTAAAAACAATCAGAGTAAAGCATATTCCCAAACCACCGTGGTACACGAAAGAATTACAGGAGGCGTGCTACCTTAGAGACCTTTTGAAAGAACATGGCCATGAAGAAGAATCAAGATCACTAAGAAATGCAATAAACCTCAGAAGCGCAGGGAAAAAACTAAATACTATCGCGAGTTATTAACTTCCAAACAAAATCCAAAACTGGTTTGGCAAGCAATAAACCACTTAACAACAACAGTTCTTCTTCAAAATCAACTGTTATCAAAGGTATTTCTGCTGAACAACTTAACACTCACTTCTCTACCATTCCAGATACAGTTGTTACTACTGATCATTCAAGCTCTAATAAACTTAAAGAACTCCATCAATTTGGTCACGACAAAAAAATCACGTCTGAACTACACATTCCACTCATAACTGCACGAGGTGTATCGAAACCTACTTCACTCAAAACAGTCAGGAACACGTGGACTAGATGGCATAGATGGCAAAATTCTGAAACTCTCGGCTCCAGTTATAACTGACACGTTAACGATATTTTTAAATCTGTGCATAGATAAAAGTTATTTTCCTAATGCGTTCAAAAAAGCAAAAGTTATACCCATTCAAAAATTTCTGGTGATAATACTGACCTTCAAACTACAGACCAATATCAATTTTATCTATCCTTTCCAAACCTCTAGAAAAGCATTTAAATAAACACATCCTTCATCACTTCAACAAGTACGATTTGCTCCATCCCGACAGTCTGGTTTCAGACAGAAACATTCCTGCCATTCTGCATTAATCAGTCTTGTTAGATGTTGGCTTAATAATATTAATAACAACAGATATTGTGGTGTCTTATTCGTTGATTTAAAAAAGCATTCGATGTCATTGACCAAAAATCTCCTATTCGAAAACTGGAGATATAGGGTCTTTCAAAATCCGCCCTTATCTTCTAAAATCATACATCAAAAAACGACAACAATGCGTCTTATGGGGGACGGATGTCCCCTTCTATAACAACTCTTAAGTAGGGCGTTCCAAACAAGGCTCCATTTTAGGCCCGCTACTCTTCTCAATCTACATTAATGACCTACCCCTACATGTGAGATCTACATGCGACCTCTTTGCAGATGACACCACAATTCACACCAGCCATAATGATCCTTCCAGTCTTTCAAAACATTTGCAAGAGAGTACCAACGACCTTTGTAAAATGGACCGAACTAAATCATATGTCACTTCACCCTCAAAAAACAAAACTCATGTACATTACAACTAGGCAAAAAAGACAAAAGCTCACCAATGATTTCCCCCCTATACACCTCAATAATGTACTTGTGGAGCAAGTCCTCATCA
>CM031613.1:43172031-43194104 GCA_018398815.1 Conus ventricosus
CACACACACCACACACCACACACACACACACACACACACACACACACACACACACACACCACACAACCACACACACACCACCACACACACGCACGCGCACACACACATGCACACATGCACACATACACACAAACATATATGCACAGAGAGAGAGAGAGAGAGAGAGAGAGAGAGAGAGAGAGAGAGAGAGAGAGAGAGTGCACAAGCCTCAGAGAGAGAGAGAGAGAGTGAGAGAGAGAGAGAGAGAGAGAGGAGAGAGGAGAGAGAGAGAGAGAGGAGAGGAGAGAGAGAGCACAAACCTCAGCAAGCAATTTATCGATAAATTGCTTGCTGTCATTTAGCGAGAAAGAATGTAATAGATGTACGCACGCACGCACACACACATGCACACATGCACACATACACACAAACATATATGCACAGAGAGAGAGAGAGAGAGAGAGAGAGAGAGGAGAGAGAGAGGAGAGAGAGAGAAGAGAGTGCACAAGCCTCAGAGAGAGAGAGAGAGAGAGGAGAGAGAGAGAGAGAGAGAGAGAGAGAGAGAGGAGAGAGAGAGAGAGAGAGAGAGAGAGAGAGAGAGAGAGCACAAACCTCAGCAAGCAATTTATCGATAAATTGCTTGCTGTCATTTAGCGAGAAAGAATGTAATAGATGTATGCAAAACCACTTTTATGCCACTCGTGTTCATATGATTCATGGAAGTGAGCATGTTGTAGATAGAAAATATGATGAAAAGTGTGATTGATCATAGTGATGTACATGGAATACATCATGAGACTATCTTTAGTCATGATTAGTCCTTCACGAGTTACCTCCACTTATTCCAGCCCAGCTTTGTCCAAGTTTGAACCAGTTACCCCACAGTTCGTGAAAGAGATTCTTAAGAAAATAACAAAAACAAATTCATGTGAACTTGACCCAATCAAGACTTCTTATCTTTAGGAAAATCTCCACACCCTACTGCCTGTCATCACAAATATTTTGAACAGGTCTTTCTTAAATGCATCAGGCCCTGAAGATTGGAACTGCAATTCTGGAACTTCTTTGGAAAAAAATAATTGTCGATGTCGCCAAGAATTCCGGACCAGTAGTCACTCTTTCGTAATCTGCTTTTGTGTTGCGTTCTTACTGAGATGGCCCGATGCTGACGTTACAAGTTTCGCTGACTTGTACGATCCAAATAAACTGAAAAACGTCAAACCAATTTCTAATCTCCCTTTTCTGTCAAAAATGTTGGAGAAATCGGTCCTCCATTATTTATCCCAACATCTTTTTAATGAATAACCGTCTCAGTTTCCACTAGGTAGCCTTCTATGCTGGACATAGCACAAAAGTTGTTCTAACACGAACCTCGAACGATATTCTGACATATCTTTATGACGACAAAGTATCTGTTCTTCTTCTCGATCTGTCTCCAACTTTCGACATAACTGATCATGAAAATCTTCTTTCACGTGTAAGTACAAACTTCGGAATTTTCGACATTGCACAAAATTAATCCGGGGTGTTCTGTCAAAACAAAACACCCCCCTTT
Source organism: Conus ventricosus (assembly GCA_018398815.1). Taxonomy (NCBI): domain Eukaryota; kingdom Metazoa; phylum Mollusca; class Gastropoda; order Neogastropoda; family Conidae; genus Conus; species Conus ventricosus. The sequence continues at coordinate 43,173,566 of CM031613.1, forward strand.
TTAACGGAAATATTGTCTAAAAAGCCATAAACTTGCAGGGTTTTGCTAGGCCCCAGCGCTTTCATAAAGTTACAACGTCCCGACTGAATTTTTAGAACGTTCGTTCATCATAAAAATTTTGCCAATAGCGTAAACTTAAGTCTACCACTCAAAAAATATATAATCTCGCAAAATTTCCAAAATTTTCTAAATTTTGAAACAGGGGATGAAAAAATAAGCGAAATTAGACGATAAATGCGATCTTTCCCTGGTCATTGTTTTCCTTTTAAAAATTTAATTCCCACAAAACGTACCAAACCCAGTTGAAATTATGAATATTACCAATTTGGTTTCACTTGGAACACCGGCGCGCGCACTTGTGTGGGTTTTGTTTGTGTGTTTTTTGGTGTGTTGGTGTGTGTGTGTGTGTGTGGTGTGTTGGTTGTGTTGTGTGTGGAAGGTAGGTGGTGTTGTGGGGTTGTTGGTTTTTTGTTTTGTGTGTGTGTGTGTGTTGTTTGTACTGCGTATATTTGGGATATATTTGTTAAACTTGAAAAGCGCCCTTAACCTTTTTTGGGTAAGAGGGTGTTTAAGCATTCTCCTGTCATCAAATTTCAATTAAATAAATGTCCAGGTGGGGGACAAACTCGTCAGGAAAACACAAAAGGGGTGCTGCTCAAAACCCCAAGTAGCAAGGGGGGGAAATTTGGGGAAAAGCAATTTTTCAACCATTGTTCAGAAAAATTTCAGAGCGCCATTTTGTAAAATTTCCTCACTTTTTGTATTCATGTTTCAGTTAAAAAATTTCCCCGACCAGTTCTTATTCGGGGAGATGACCCAAGACACCCCTTTTAACCATTGTGTTCACATGATTCGTAAAAGTGAGATTTTTGATATATCGGGACGGGGGAATATTCATGAGATTATTTAATGCAATTGCTGTGAGGGGACAAACATCATTTGGGTTTTCGGGAACGGCTTAAAACCCACCCCACCATCTTTTAGAGAGAGAGAGAGAAGAAGAAAGAAAGAGGAAGAAGAGAGAGAGAGAAGAAAAGAGAGAGAAGAGAGAGAGAAGAGAAGCGAATTGGGGGAAAGAAGGCACCCACAGCGTTGATAATTTCAGAAAAACAACCACATTGTTACTTTCGCACGTTTCCATCCAATCTTTCAAGTAACAAGTTTATCTCCCAGTCCTATTTGGGGAATTCCCGTTTTTCCCTTCGGGGATTGCCCCCTTGGGTAAAACCATTTTACTGGCACACGGGGTTCGGGGCTTTCCTTTGACGTTTCTTTTATGATGAAACGATGGCTGACGTCCTTCGTGGATGATGGACGATGGCGGGGGCTTTTCAATCTGAACACAGTTCTGAGTGCTGTGTGTTGTGGTTTTTGTGTGTGTGGGGGTGTGTGGTGTTGTGTTGTGTGGTGGGTTTGGTGTGGTGGTGTTTTTGGAGGGAAGAAAAAAGAGAGAGAAAAAGAAAAAGAGAGAGAGAGAGAGAGAGAGAGAGAGGAGAAGGGGAGAGAGAAGAGAAGAGAAAACAACGAAGAAATGTTTTTGGGGCTAAACGGTACAGCACCCTTTTAGCAAAAAAGCGCGATGAAAAATTCACACACACAACCACAAAACACACACAACACCCACACACACACACACCACACACACACACACACACACACAAAACACACACACCCACAAACCCCACAACAACACAACACACAACACACAACACACACACACACACACAAAGAGAACTTTTTACCAATCTAACTCACTTGCCCTCCACCAAGTTTTGGGGGGCAAAGTGGCCAAAAAGCCGCCTTTTCCTGTTTCGAAAAGTAAGACTTTCAAAAAACCAAAAATAACAAATTATCTAAAAACAGACTACTGTTAGGGTTACCCTTTTTTAATCAATTTACAAAACTTTTCAGTTTTTATTTTTGTTTAATCCTATTTTTTTTCTTGATCGTTTTAAATAACATTTTTTTCGCGCAAACATTCTTCAAATATCTCGTTTTTTCATTGGAAATAACACACATCTTTAATGTTCTCTTAAAGTTTTTAAAAACCGAGTTATATTTTGGCATAAATCCACCATTTTCCCTCGTGTTTTCCCGCTGAAAAGCCATTTTGAAAAAAGTGTTTTTCTTTTTAACATATTTTTTCTGCCGAACGTCACTATTAAAAAAGTGTCGCGTTCCTTCAAACACTTTATAAAATTTCTAAACACTCACTCAGTTTATGCTGGGTTTTAACTAAATATACGTCATTGCTGCCCAAAAAACCCTTTAAATCATGATATCTTTTTTTCCCTTTTAAGGGTACAGAAAAACAATATTCAAAATTAAGCGATAAACTTTTTTGAAATAAGTCTCAAATATTGTTTTTCCAAAACCCCTGCCCACAAACATTGAAAAGGGGGGATTTTATCTAAATTTAACTGCTCCAAGTTTTATAAAAATTTAACTAATCCATTATTATTTTTATCATACCCCCTAAAAACTTGTCAGATAATAAAAACCCTACGGGGCCTAAATGTGAAGATTAACCAATTTTTCTGTAAGATTGTTTCTATTTATCAACGGATTTGTTCTTTTTGTTATATCTTAATACCTCACCATTTGAAAACGACGACAAAAACGTTAAAGGGGCTTTAACGTCTAAGTTTTCCCGCAAATTTTAATTCCTTTTAAAGGTCATCACTAACGCCCACAACCCCATCCCCTCCACATTTAAGACAAAAATTTCAAATACATTGTGAAGGTTTTCCCCCTAATTTCTGCTTGGAAAGAACTGAAATTTTGTAGAAGCTTTTTTAAAAAGTTTCTTTTTGTGGAGGATGTACTTTTTTTTCCCCATGGGCGTTTTTTCAATTTCTTTGACTATTGCCCCCCGGCATAAGACTTAATGTAAAGGGCCAGGTTAAAATCTTTTCTGAAATTTTTTTTTGACGGCAAAATATGAAATGGGTTTAAAAATTAAAATTTTTTTTCCCCATTCTAAATATGGTTCTAAGTCCCAATTGAGGTCAGGTTTTCGCCCTTTCAAATTGGTTCAAGTCCTTTTGGGTCAGGTTTTCAACTATTTTTTTCATACTGGCCAACATTTTTTGCCTCTAGATTGCCTTTTTTCTATTTTTGGAAATTTTTTTTTGCTGTCCCCAACCCTCTCTGCGTTTAATACCACTTTTTACCAAAAACCTACAAAGCCCCCTATCTCCCCTTTTGTTCAAAGTCCCGCAACGTCTGCAAGGCTTTTAATTCAAAGGGTTTTTTAACCCCTTACACGTAATGTAACTCCGATTTTTTGGGCCCCACCGACATTATTTTTTGAAAACGTTTTTTTTTTCCAAAACAATTGCAGGTTATCACATTTACAATTTTCCCCTTTGTCTTTATTTTATATTAAATATCCGACCCTCCCACAAACAAATTTTTTAAACTGTAAATAGGGAATTGTAAATTTCATAATCGAAATTTGACTTTCCCTGAGGGGAAAGCCTTAAAACATTGAGGGCCTTCCATCATTAATTTCATCAGTGCCAGCTCACCAAAAAACAAGAAATGAATGAAAGAAAGATCGAGGATTTTCTCCCTATAAGTTTTTTGTTTGACGTAACTCTAAAACTATGAACGGCCCGTTGGGCAGTTGTAAAGCCTAACATTTTAGCTAGCCTTTATCAAAAGTACCCACTTTCTTTCGGGTTTAAAGGGGCAACATTTTTTTCAGTTTCCATTTTAAGTTTGAGCAATGTCAAAGTTACTCATTGCTTCTTTTACAGCAAAACCCTAAAAAACCATCATATTTTAACGGGCTAACAATTGGCCTCTATTATAACTTTTTTAATCTTATATTCCCTTTGGGTTTGCTTTTTAAAACCTACGCTTTTAAATATTTCAGGGGACGCGACCGTTCGGTTTCCCGCATTCTTATTAAACATTTCAAAAACGAGGGCGGTCTTGATTGTTTTTTTTACAAACATTTTTTAAAAAAAATTTTAAAAATGAGGCATTCAAAATACGATCCCAAAATATTCTGTTGGGCCCCTACAACTTAAAAATATAACAACGACACCCTCGCTTTTTCTTACCCAAACTGACACCTTTCATAAAAAGTAAATTCCATTAAGCAATATTTACCCCCCTGTTAAAAAAAGACTAATCGCAAATGGTTCATCACCCATGCAGTTTTTTCAAACCATTAAACTTTCTGTTTTTGTGCTAAACTGTGGGGTCTTGGGACATTTAAAATCATCCAAATTTTTTGGTTTAGTATGACAGATTTCATTCTATACCCCCTTCAGCTTTTCTGATGAACGCAAGCGCCATTACCAAATGACAAACCGTTTTAATCCATTTAGCACAGAATAGACAGAATTTTAAAGAATCTGTAACGAATTCATTTTAAACAACAAAACAATTAGAAAAAAGTGATTTAACAGGGTTTAACCCCCCTTATATTGGGCGTGCACAGAAAGTATAATATGTTTGGAACCCTCCTTACACCTTTCTCTTCACACGGGCGTTCCCTGGTCCAAAGCAAAGAAAAACGCAGGGACAATTTTTATTTAACCTTCAAACCTAACTAAAGCGAATAAACGAATAAACGACTCATTCGTACTTACTTTTGGGGTTTTCTGGGTTCCAAGCACAGGCAGACGAGCAAACGATCCTTCTACTGGCTTTAGAAAAAAACAATACTTAAAAATTTAGGGGAGCCTTAAATTTCTACATTGATTTACCTTCAAGTTTAAAAAGGTCCCAAAGATGTTTTAAAATAGAAAGATCAAAATAGATTTTTGCTTTTGGCACGGGTTTTACATGCACCTCCCCTCAGACTCCGGGTAAAAATAATGAACTACAACAATGAAATTCTTGTTGAGGAAAATGACAAAGTCGGACAAAACGAAAAAATTTTGGGGCCAAATTTGCAAGCTAAAAAAACAAGATCCCCCCCGGAAAAGTCACCAATCCCCGCGGCCCAAACCCCAAAAGGGCCATTGAAGACCGCAAAGCTCGGGGACTTGTTCGCGATCCCATGAAAGAAAAACAGCGCTTTTTGGATTAACTGGCCTGGGTTTATTTGGTCTTTTTTTACTAAATATAACCCCAACTTTAAAAACAAATGCCCATAATCCCGGGCCCAAAAGCCAACTCTTGCTTGCATAGACAAAAGCCGCTAAAAACCCACCCCCTAAAAACCCTGTAAAGGTCAAACTTTACCGGCTTTTTTTTTTAAAAAATCCCAAGATGATCAACTGTTTTTTACCCATGATTATCAGGTGGGGGCGATGGTGGTGAGGCACGGGGACTTTGACCCCCGCCGCCTGTAATAGCCAACACCAGTGATTTATTAAAAATCCTAAGGCCGTTATAACGCTTGCTAATGTGACTCCTTGCTTCTAACAGGTTCTATTTTTTCTGCAGCGTTGTGTCTTCATAAAAATTTCTTTGGAATTTTCCTTATTTCTACTTGAGTTTGTATTTTTCCGGTTTAAACAACCTTCTAGCTTGCTGACTTTTTTGTTAAAGACTTTTTGTTTTTGGATTATTCTTTCTTTAATACAGACCCAAATTTGGCGTATCACCTCAACGAGTTTTTCTTTTTCTCTTTTTATACTCTCATTTCACCCATTTTTGCTAAATTTTTTAAAATTCGCCCTGAGCTTCTCAAAGCATGACAAGGGCCGCTTTTTTCTCCTGGGAGGGGGGAATCTTTATTTTTTTTTTAATGCTGTTTTTTTTCGGAAAAACGGTTTGCTTCTTACTTTGTCCGTGTTTGATTTTAAAATCTTGAAGTTCCATTTTTTTGTTTTTGGTTATTTTGGGGGATTCCTGTAGCGTTTTTGAGTTTAGCAACTGTTTTCCCTATCAAATTTTTGGGTTTTAATGCCAACGATTTTGACGCTCACCGGCCTTTGTCAATTGTACCAGGCTAAAAACTTTGATGAGTTGGTTTATTGAAACCCAACGGTTCTCCTTGGTCGCTCCCACAAAAAAATGGCATCTTTTACTTAAAACATTAGGTCTAAAAATTGGGGAGGTTCTTGGCCTAAACTTTTATAATACACCTTTACTTTCGTTTTTTCACCCGCAAAGAGAGCCCCGACATGTTTACCAAAGAGTATTTCACTCTTGTCTCCCCGGGATCTAAAACACAAAATCTTATCTCAATGCCCCCATGTTCTTAATAATTAACTTTTTTTTTTTTTTTATAAAAAAATGTCCAACTTGGGCTCGTTTCGACCCGCATGAACCTAAAAAAACCCCTTGGGGAAGGGAAATAAAGGGAAATTTTACGTTCCAAATAATCCATCTACTATTGTTCGATCAAATTCTTCTTTTAAAATTTTCCCGGCCTGGGAGGGGAAAAAGGGATTCCGGGCTCTGGCGTCTTACTTTAAAAAATATACTCGCTTCAACAACACCCAAAAGGACGTTGTACAGAATTTGGGGGGGCAACGTTAAAAAATTTTCCCTTAAAACTTGGGGGGCAAAAAATATTTTCTTTACAACAATGCAGACAATTTTTAACCTATTCTATCAGGGTAACGGGGAAAAAAGGGCTGATCTGCTTTCAAGGAATCAAAAAATGAAAAAGCACAAAAACATGAATACCCCCCCGGGGAGTCAAAAGACGGCAAAAGGCCGAAGCTGAAATTTTGGTATGAAATCGCTTTTTATTCCTTAAATTTTTGGTTGTTAAAGGCATGCGCCATATTTTTCAAGGAGCTTTAAAAGCAATGTCAATGAACTAACTTTAAGAATACAAACGGTTACAATCATTAGAACCGGCCAAGTACGCATTTGACATCACGTTGATTTTTTGACGTTTTAAAACCCCTAATTTGAAAAGGCTAATTGAGCAAAAATATATAAAATTAGCAATAATTACGAAAGAGTGTTTCCATAAACTTTCCCAAAGCAGGGCAACGTAAGGGAAATTTTTTATTTTTTATGCGCAGCAGATCGCTTAAAAGGTTTTTTTATTCGGTGAAATGAAGAACCGTTCGAAAGAGAATAAAAGTTTAAATCCAAAAAAAACGAAAGTCATGTTCGATTGAGGGTAGCCAAACCCAAATCTACGCTGCGGGTTTAAAACCCCTTATCAGCTTTTTGATGAAATAAAAAATTTGGAGGGGGGAGTGTAAAACCCAAACATTGACCTTGTTTTAAAAATTTTTACACTCAAATGTTAGGCTGATGATTATTTAAAAAAGGGGAATACTTTTTATGTTTGCCCAGGTCAACAAGGAAAATCATTCAGGGAAGGGGGGAAACTTAGAGAAAAAAACTTTCAAATTGTAAAAAAAGAAGCCGAAAAAACCCGCTTAAGCATTTGTTTTTAATATAGAGCGCAGTTTGAAATTGAAAAAAACAATTAAAAGATATAAAATACTAAATTATTTTTTTTTTAAAAAAAACATTCTGTTCAATTTTATAAAAAAGTGCCACAGCGCCCCCAAAAAGAAGAATATAAAACCCCAACAAAAAAACCTTAGATTAACAAAATTTAAACGCAAATGGCAAGTACTAGAGCAAGCCCTTTCAAAATACAGCAAAAAAAACAAAGGTATTCCTCCTTTAATGCGTTACATATTTTAAATACTGGAACATCAACTTTAAGCGCTCTATCACAAAAACAGTGTTGGGCCTTAGCAACGGGGATGGCCACCCCGGTTACCTCAGAAGGTTTTTCTTTACTCTCGGTGTGGGTTCATAGCGAAGGCCTGCTGGCAAAAAAAATTTAAAAAATAAACCCAAAACACACGCTATGTTTTAACAAAAAAGGTAAACTTTTTCGTTCAAACTGACAATAAATAAAGCATGGGGACTCAAACAACACGGATGAAAAATTTTAAACGTTTACAGGCCGATTTTTTGACTACAAAGACAAAAGTTTGTCTTCAAAGAAAGGGGGGGGCAAGTTTTTTTTCAACACCAACCCGAGCAGAAATTTTAAAAAAAATTTTAAAAAAAATAAAAGGAACATAAACCCCCTGTTAAAACACTACAAACAACATGAAAGGTTTTTTTACTTTTGTTTATGGAGTCCCGCACAAAAAACCTTATAGAAATTTAAAATTTTTTTTAATTAAATAAAAAATTTTTGATTAGAAAAAAATCAACATGCAAATTTGAAGGACCAAAATTTTTTGAAAATGCTTAAAAAGGTTTTTCGGATGGTTTGTCTGAATCTTGATCCCAAAAATCCCTTGTTCTCCTTTTCAGTTGTTTCTAACATCCCCCGTTTAAAGTAATTAGCTGTTTTAAGATTTTTGTCTAAGAAGAAAAACCCGGTCGGGTTGACTAAACAACAGACATTTTTTTCCAATGTTAAAGGTGGGCGACAAGCTTGAATTATTGCTAAAAAGCCAAAAAAAAAGGCTCGGGCAAGGGGAAGTCTAAGTCAATAAAAACTAAAAGGCGCCATTTTAGGAAGGTTTTAATTTACTAACCCCCCAATAAGGAAAAAGACTTCTAAAAAAAGAATTTTTTGAAACAAATTTCAGTGTTTTGCACGATTTACCGCAAAACCAGAGAGAGTTGTCAACCCGTCCCCTTAATCTGATTTAACTTTATGGAATTCCCCTTTCCTTTAGTTAGCCAAAGACGTTTTTGAAGAACAAAAAACCCAAAAATTTTTTTGTTCCAGGGAAGAAACAAACAAATGCCTTTAAATGTCTAAGAAACCCCAACAATTGGGAAAACAAAAAAACATTTTCTTTAAGTTTTCACCCCGGGCTAGATTTCAATTTAATCCAATGTTCTAACAGCCCAAAAATGGCACAAACAAAATTTTGAAAAATTACAAGGTGTTCAACCCACCATAAAAACATTTAAAGTTCTGAGTTAATAGAACTAAATTAATCCACCCTAAAGTGTTTTAAAACTGAAAACGGGGTGAAAAAAAACCAAAATTTGTTTTCGAACTTAATACCATTTCCTTATAACCCCCCCCAAAAAGAAAAAATTTTATTGGTAAAAACACAAATTTTTTTCAGGTTTTTCATCTTTTTCAGGGGGGGAGCGTTTTTCAACCCAAATTTTAAAAGGTAAACTCAAAATCTTCTAGAAACCATGCGAAAGGCCCAAGAAAATTTTTAATAATCTGAATTTTTCTGAAACATGAGAGCCGAAGACCAAGAACATATGAGAGCCACCAGGGTTTGTGGGTTTTGGCCTCCACAACCAGCCAATCCAAAAATAAGAGACCATGTCACATTAGCGGGGAAATTTGAGGGGCTGCGCAAGTAAATCAATCTTTAACTAAAAATTTTTAACCAAAGACATGGAACGCCCTTTTTCTTTTATAACTTGCGAGTTACACTTCCTTAAAAAAAGCAGTGGACGATGCCTTCGGGGGGTCGCATTGCACATCCCCAAAAAAAAACATGGCTTTTAAACTAAAAACTGTCTTTTTAGACTTATAGCAATGAGGGGTTTATTTAAATCCGGGTATTCCTTAAAGTCCTGCCCAATAAAAAGGAAGAACATTTTGCTCACCTTGTTTTGAAAAGGGGGTTATCCTTTTATACATGAAAAGTTGGGAAAGGTTTTACGAAGACACACTTCCTCCTAAAAGGGGGTTCTTTCTAGTCTTTGAGGAAAGGAATCATGACTCTGAACCGCACTCAAATCGGGGGGAAGTTAAGGGTAAAACGATGGGACTATCTGTTCAACTTAGGGAGTATTTTTTCGACTCTTTGAAAAATATGAAAACCCTTTTAAACAATAGCCTGGATCCCGCCATTTCATTTTTGCGCCCGGGATGAGTTGGGACGCTTTCTTAAAGTTTACAGGAATACAGATTTTATTTTTTGTCTACCACCCAAGTTTTAGATGATTGAAAAAAGGGTTGCGGAGGGAATTTGTATGGCGTGCTCTTACTTAAAGCAACAACAAATACTTGGACACTAGACCAAGTAAAGGTCTAACTACTCTGATTTAATGCAAAAAATCTGTATGGGGGGGCAAGGCGCAATCACTTCCCTTACTAAATTTAAAATGTACACAGGCGGCGATCCCAATAAATTTAAAAAACATTAAAGTGGGGTTGGCAGTTTAACGCCCCAAAACAGCGGGTTTTTATTCTAGAATTACTTAGAAAATCCTCAAACTCCTGACCGCTAAGACTATCCTTAGCAGCAGAAAGCTAAAAGGGTCCCAAAAGAGCCGCCCAAACTTGTGCCAATTTCGAGGCAAAAAAAAATTATGTCTGTCATTAAACTCTCAATTTTTTTTTAAGACCGGTTGAAGTTTACCACACGATAATTGCTTTTTATCAAACATTCATGAAAACCCAACATCAGAAGAACCTGATCCAAACTAAATCCACAACTTCAAAAAAACTTTTTCAAGCTGATGAACAACGTGTTTTGGAAGACATGGAGAATCCCCCACAAACGCAAAAAGTCAATTTGTCACCAAAGAGAACGAACAAAAAAACTGACTTTTAAAACCAATTTTTCAGGACCTTCAGAAGATTTTTGTCACCCCTTTTTTGGGTAATAGAAAAAAAAAAATCAAAGGACAAACCTTTTTTTACGGGGGGTTTTTCTGTTTTAGAAAAATCAAAACTTTTTTGTGTTAGGTTTTTTTAAAGACACTTTTGCCCTCGATCCCGAGTCCAAGTACTTTACACAGAACAGACAGTTTTTTTTATAGATTCCCTACGAAGACATCTATAAAGACATGGAAATTTGAAGTAGCTAAAAGGGCATGCAGGAAGGTTGACAGTCCGATTATCCTAAGATTCGCCTTTTCATTTAAATTTCTAATAAGAAGGTTTTAGGAAAAAATGAAGGATGAATACTGGGGGTGATTTAAATTTGTTTGGTTTTTAAGGTCAAAAATGTACAGTATTTTTTAGCCAGGAGAAAACATTAAAAAAGCAAGGGAAAAATCCGCAGGTTGTGCAGTCAAAAATTCACAGACAACACAAAAAAAGCATTGTTTTGGGGAATAAGACTTTTTATCATACAATGAAAAAAAGCGATTAATCTACATGAGATCAAAACACGGTTTAACAAAAAAGTCGTTAATAGAAAAACACAAAAAAAGGGGTTGTTAATCCAGATTTTCATATGCAATCGGGGACTGGAGACCGCATAAACAGGGGGGGTTTTATTTTTCATAAATTTATTATAAGATCAATCATGCTTATCCAATTCATTTAAATCTTTTTCATGTTTTGCTTGGCGTTCGAATTTTTTTATATTTTAAAAATATTCTTTTTTCCCCAAAGGGGTTTTAGTTGTAGCGATCGGATGATTTAGCTGCATTATTAATCCCCGAAAATGTTTCCTAATCATTACACGCATAAATGTTCCCCTATCATTTTCAGGTTCCCCTTTCCTTACCATTTTGTTCGTTCTGCACTTCCTCTGAGCTTCCCTTTTAAACTCAAATATATTTTCGTAAATTAATTAAAGCGAACAGTGTCGGGGGATTACTCAGTTCTTCTTTCACAAAAGATCTTTTAGGGGCTGGTTGTTTTGGTTGGCATTTTTCCCCAATAAAACACGGTGGATTCTTTTTACAATTCTTTTTTTATATACGGGGCAACACCCAAAGGGTCGGTTTCCCCGATCATGTCCCCTTTTTTTTCCCCGGTAAATAAAGGGGACCTTATTTTAAACCAAATGGTAATAGTTTCTGGGTGAAGGCTCTTCAGCAAAATTATTGTTTTTTTTTGATTGCTTTTATGGTTTTTAACCCTTTTTAAAATTTTTCATTTTCTTTCGCGCAAAAATGAGGGCATCTTCTAACCCATTCTTTTTTGCGGGAAATTGCAACACTCTCTGGATACTGGTAGGGGAAAAAATCTTTTAGAACTGTTTGTTAAAGTTTTTAAATAAAACCTTGTGATCTGGAACCCCGGGAAAGCCTCTTTTTAAAGGGGAACCATGTTTTAACAAAAATTGAATTCACTTTCCCTTTTAAAATTTTTTCCATCATCAACTTGAATCAGCGAGGATAAGTTAGGGGCCTCGTTTTGGGTTTTTTGTTGTATGGGAACAGCAACAGCAAAGCCTCTTTTGGTTAATGGTTCCCTCTTTTGTTCTTGAAGCTTGTCAATGACTGAAAATCTACTAAATCTTTTTCGTTAATCGTAAACAGAGGGGAAATATAAAGGGCCCTTTGATGGGTGTCGTTTGGTATTGTATTCACAATGTGGTCCCTGATTTTGTTTTGGGGAGGGAAATAAATTTTCCCAAACGCTTGTTTAGATAACCATTTTTTCTGTTTGTTCACTGACACCTGCCGCTTGGGACTTTTTATTGCTTTATTCCCTTCCAATATCCTTTTTGGGGGAATAAAGATTTTGTTCTTTTTATTCAGCCAAATTACGCAACAAAAAAAACGGGCATCCAAAACAATAAAACCCATTTCTTGCATCTTTGTTTTTCTGAGGATAAAAAGCGCTAAATTTTGGTGCGGGGGATGTCTCGATTGGTTTGCCTTTACTAGATAAAACCTTTTTCGCTTGACAAAATCTTTAATGTGTAAGCTGCAGCCCCCGTTTTTTCATGTTTATTTAAAAAAATTAAGCCAAATTCTCCCCTTTCTAGCGATCTTTGTGCGGCAGTTGTCCCAGCTTTGTTATGTCTTTTCCTCGCCTTCATCTCGAGTTTACTAAAAGCGTAATTCTTCCCCCCCAAAAGCGAGCGCATTAACCACAGGCGCCCCTATAAAATTTTTTCGATGAAGCCATTTTTTATAAATGTATTTTTTTTTTACATATTTATACTTTGGAATTATTCCTTCTTGACTAAAAATTTTTGTGCAAACGAAGTTAATAATAGCTCAGCTTTGCTAATCCTCAAAGTCTAGTTGCCAAATCTGCCGGGGTTTAAATTTTTAACAAGTTTTTTCCCAACATTGGTTTCCCACACTTAAAACCCCAAAAACAGCAGAATGGGAACAAGGTTAGCAACATTTTTTTTTGGTGCTCATTTTTAAAAAAAAAAATTATAATTATTAAAAAAAAGAACATGTTGATTACCAGCTCAAAGGGGGCCAAACCTTCCGAACTTAGAATGACCAATTGAGGGCCCAAACGTTATGCCCAAAAGGGGGAGGTTTTATTTTTTTGGGAGCGTTGGGAAAAAAAAAACGTTCCCGGAAATGAATTCAGCATTTTAAAAAGATTCAACAGTTCGCCACAAGACTTATAAAAAATATCATAACAGGGATGACGCATTTGGGGGCGAGAATGGTTTAAAAAATGGGGGCAAACGTTTTAGTTTGTACACAAACATCATAGATTTGCTCCCCTTGATTTGAACAAGACTTACGGATATTTAACGCAAGTCCTTTTAACAAAGTCATTAAGTCTCTAGGAGTGATTTTATAAGATTTGGGGAAAATTGTTTATCGCCCTAATCATGGTTAAAACTTTTAATCTAAGATTTTATTTCCCTTCAAAAAGACCCAGCCAGAAAATCACAGAATCAAAAACACGAAACAGGTGGAAAAGTAACCAAGCCCCAAAAAAAGCAGAAAAAACTGAATCGGGGGAGACCCGTAAAAAAACCTCACCGGGGGTGTTAAAGCAGGAAAAAAATTAGCAGAGTGGAAAAGACAAAAAAAAAAATGTTTCAAATATAACTCTAATGAAAAAATAACAAAAGCCACGCCAGAACAATTGATTCAATTTCCCGGGTATAAAAAACTCCCGTGATTCAAGGGCCCCAGCACCAAAGTCTTTGGTTATTTAACTTAAACGTTGCCTTTTGGGCCCTTGCTGCTGTGGGGGGGGAGTTTTACGGGGTTATAAAATAATACACAAAGGGGCCCAAAAAAAAAAAGCAATCAAAAAAATCTGAACCACTAAATACAGAAGGGAACAGCACCCAGAACCGTTTCAACAAAAAAATCATTTTTTATCCCTTCAGATGGAATAATATTTTTTAAAAACTTAATTTTTTTTTTTTTTAATAAAAAAGATCAGGGAAATTTTAAAAATGATAAAGTCAATAAATAAAAACATGGAGTCTATAAAAAAATTTCCCCTAACCAATTGTAAACAAAGCGGGGGTTTTTAGGATGTAAGAACTTCATTAGGACATCGACCCATCCGCGCAGAGAACGCCGAGCAAGATATTTTTAGCGATGACCGGTTTTTTTTTAGGGGGGTGGTACTAATAGACAAACTTTTAAAAAAAACATAGAGGATAAAAAATAACTTAATAAGGGACAAGAGATAACAGTTTTTTATCTTAGTGATTAATAAGAACTTAAATTATTTAAAAAAAAGGCTTGGGTATTTATATTAAGTAAAAGGACAATTGAGAAAAAAATTAAAGACCAGATGAAAATGGGTGCTTGGGGTAACTTCATTAAAACTTTATCTTTAGTCTGCGGGGGGGGGGGGTTTGGGGGGGTCGGCGTTTTTTGGGGGGGGGGTTGGTGGGGGAAAAACCCAACAAAAAAAACAAAAAAAAAAAAAAAAAAACCAAAAAAAAACTGGGGTTGCTTGGGAAAGTAAAGGGGCTTTTGCCTTTTGAAGCCAAAATTTAAGGAGCCCCGGGAAAAAACTTAACAAGCCCCAAAATATGGTTGACTTTGGGTGAAGGAGTGTTGGCGCTGCTCCAGTAGGTGGGGTAGAGGTGGGCTTTGTAGGTCAATCGGCAGAGTTTGCCGATTGGCCTAGTTTTGTTGGGCGCTAGTAAAACTACCGCTGTGGAAGTGGCTCAATTATCCTGCCATGCAGGTTCTAACACGTCATGTGTATCATGCCCGCGTAGACAGCAAAGCGATGAAGCAGCAAAAAAAAGTCTGATCTCCTCACTGCTAATAACCTTTGACCCGCTCTAGGTGGAGCGCTGGATCTCTCAAACGGTTTGGTTTTATCAAATGGATCAGAAGTCAGCTCACAAAGCTGTGTTTTCAAATATTTGTCAAGATCTTCAACTGAGAGTTCCGTTTTTTGTGAGGAAACAAAATGCTTCCTTTTGGCTTTGAGGGAGGAGAACAAGGCTCGCCACTCAATTTCTTTGTCAAAAACTTTGCCATGGCCTCATGATAAACAATGTATTTTTCCACAAGATCGGCCTGTTGATCAGAAAGTTTTCCTTGCGAAAATAACAACATTTCATCCATTTCTTGAGTAATATTAGTGTCACTTCCAGCACTGACAGAAGGCATTGAAACATCACTTCCATGACTCGCCATGTTTTTAACACACACAATTTCTCTCTGAAACGTCTTTACAGCCCACCGGTCGAATGTAAAATGGCGGCGGCTGTGTATGGTGGGCACAACACAAAGTGTCACGTGATTTAAGCTCGGCACTTGATTTGATAAGAGGCTTATGCGCAGTAAACATGACTAGAACTGGCAAGCCGTCTCGTCATCGGGTGTGCGACGCCGCGTGGTCTCGCAGCAGTTCCCTGCCGCACGAACCACTGTAACCTGATACGCCCTGCCACAATCCACGAACCCTGAAATTAGGCCTGTGTGCACAGTGTCTCGGTCAAGCCATACATAATTTCTAGATTTAAGCAGGATTTTTTACTTTATGTTTGTTCAGTATGTTTGTTTGTAGATAATCGTTTTTTTTTTGGTTATTGAAGTCTTACTTGTCAGAGAACAGGGAAAGGCGGCTTTTAGGCCACTTTCGCCCAAAAACTGGTTGATCGCGAAAGTGAGCCAGGATTGGTAAAATGCTGTTCTCTCACACACACACACACACACACACACACACACACACACACACACACACACACACACACACCACACACACACACACACACACTTGATAATGCCGCGCGGTACGTCCGACATGGAAACCATGGCAAAAAATGTTCATTCTCCTCACTACGCTGGCATATGTCCATAGGAACCCGTCCGTCATGCCAGTCTCGTGAACACAGGCTGTCACCCCAGGTAGAACTGGATCAGGCCGTGCAGCGTCTCCATCGTCCGTGCGGCACGTGCTTGGATCTCGGCGTGTTGTTTACTGACAACACATTTTCCTCTTCGAAGACTTGCAAGTTTTGCACGTTCTTCTGTCAGCATGCTTCTGCTGTCCTGTTTTACAAACAAACACTCGCTGTCACCAGACACAGCAGTGCAAGAAAATTCGAGGACAAGATCGTCCGATTCACACATCAGCACATCAGTGTCCGTGCATCGCTGCACTGTCACTCTCCTATATGACTTGTTTCTATCCTTGTCCCCTCAATCGTCTTTGCACAGACCTATCTGTGAGGGTAGCGACATAGCTTTTCACAACACTGGTACTGAAACCACCAACAGAAGTATCAATCATTGGCTTGATGTCCGCATCAGACTGCTGAATAATAGCAGTGTCACAGTTAATCGTGCCAAACGTTTCGCTGGTTTTCGTACGGTGCTTTGTCCTCGTCTTGCTCGCTGTCATTGTGGTTATACCGTGTTGTCAAAACGTGCTCCTGTGTACTTGACGTTTCCGACGGTATGTCAGGTAAGAATGGTTCATCCAGTGGGCGTACCCTGTCAAAGTCACAGTCATGGTTTGTACTTGCCTGTTTCTGCTGCTGCTGTTTGGCCCTCTCCTGGGGAGAATCTGAGGGAAATGTGTGTGTGTGTGTGTGTGTGTGTGTGTGTGTGTGTGTGTGTGTGTGTGTGTGTGTGTGTGTGTGTGTGTGTGTGTGTGTGTGTGTGTGTGTGTGTGTGTGTGTGTGTGTGTGAGGGGTCAGGAAGGGTAAGCTTGATTGGAAATACACGAGAGGCCATGATTTGATAAAAAAAAGGAATGGAAAGGAGTGGAAACAAAGGACCTGAATGAAAGGGTTTCAGTGCAGAAGCATAATACGCGACAGGTAAGGGGGGGGGGGGGGGGGCGTGGCCGATGCACTGTCTACTATTACTGTGCGTAGGAGAGTTGAAACTGGAATGACGGCAGAAAAAATCGGGTGACATTGACTGAGAATAGCAAGGCTGGACTGATGACATTGACTGAGAATAGCAAGGTTGGACTGATGACATTGACTGAGAATAACAAGGCTGGACTGATGACATTGACTGAGAATAGCAAGGCTGGACTGATGACATTGACTGAGAATAGCAAGGCTGGACTGATGACATTGACTGAGAATAGCAAGGCTGGACTGATGACATTGACTGAGAATAGCAAGGCTGGACTGATGAGATTGACTGAGAATAGCAAGGCTGGACTGATGACATTGACTGAGAATAGCAAGGCTGGACTGATGACATTGACTGAGAATAGCAAGGCTATCGAACGAAATCATAGGATGCGGGGGAAATAGGCAGACAGGGAGGCCAGAGGGACAAAATGGTGGAGGTGGTAAAAATGGAAGGATAACGGTATATTTGGGAAGGAACTGAACTCCCAGAGAAAGGAACAGAAGTGGACATGACATAGTTAGTTGGAGAAGCATCACTTGCAGAAGGAGGAGAGAACGGAAAGGGGAATAGGATGAGTGCCACAGCCAATGAAACGGGGCAGCCAGTAAATGGACAGGAAATTGATCAGAAACCAAGACTGACAATGTAAGAATAGATGTAATAAAGAAAAAACAAATAAGTAGGTGGGAACGGAGTTAGATATTATGAGAGAGAGAGAGAGAGAGAGAGAGGAGAGGAGAGAGAGAGAGAGAGAGAGAGAGAGAGAGAGAGAGAGAGAGAGATCCGTGTAAACTGGGAACTTTCAAAAAGATATGGTGCCCCCATTCCGTCTCTCGTCTCCGCTTTAGGCAGAGGGAAACTGAAGGATAAGGGATCGAAAATGTGGAAACAGAAACACAGGGAGTAGAGCAATTGTTGCAAAATAGACTCCAGAAATGAATTAGACGGAGGTGGAACGGAAGCAGACTCGATAGATGATCTTGATGTAAGTGGACATAAACACTCTGTGAGCAAACTAGATGGAGATAGATAGATAGAGAGATGAATGGATGGATAGATAGATAGATAGATAGATAGATAGATAGATAGATAGATAGATAGATGGATAGATAGACTGACAGACATGCAGATAGATAGGTAGATAGAAAGACAGACAGATAGCATTCTTCTTAAAATCGAAAAGGCAAAGGAGTCAAATTACCACTTTCCGCGGTCACTGAGGAGAAACAACCAAGTTTCGAAATATCGGTATATGACCAGGAGTTATGTGTTGGTGAGTTTCCTCCCTATTGGAGATTATAAGCTTGCTGAAGGCTCATTTTGAAAAGCATCTATTTTATTTTCCCCATCCACCCACTTGAGCACATACTGTTAGTTAGGCAGTATTAACTACCACTGCAGATATGAATGCTTATCTCCCCCTATTTCTTCAATCTAAGACATAGAGCAAGCTTTGTTTATAATTCAGTATTTCTTGCAGTCATTGCAACACCAAGCTGCTCTGTAAGTTGCTGGAATGGTGCTCAGTACTTATCCTTGGAATTTATTAGTTTTATATATAGAGAGATAGATAGACATAGATAAATATATAGATGTGTGTGTATGTGTACATACATTCGTACATACATGCATACATACATTCATACATACACGCATACATGCATGCATGCATACGTACATACAAACATAAAAATATTTTACCAGCATAAACTCTTCTTTTCATAACTGTGCAAGTTTGGCCTTGACAAAATACATTTAGGAAAATCAGAGAAGCTATGAGAAACACTACATCCAAAAATATTTACTGTTGGAATTTTTCAGGAGACAGTCTTGAAACCCCCCAAAATATACATTTTATAGAAGACCAAACAGTCAGGCGAAAAATTAAAAAAGCTTTCACCGTATATGAAAAAACAACAACAATACAGACATATAAAGTCTCATTACCGTAGCGTTATTAAACATGTCCAATGGAAAACAGTTTTTCGATGGCTCTGTCAGTGCATATCGGGTAGGACTCATTTTAATTTGGACTACACCGGTTTCGCTTCTGTCCCAGGGGAACATTTTTTGTTTAGCTTTTGTTGTTGTTGCTGTTGTTTGTTTGTTTGTTCGTTTGTTTCGCGAGGGAGGGGTTGGGGAGTGGGAGTGGGCATCTGGTAACACAGCCTCATGGCAGATGTTCATCTGTACTGAACATTTGCAGATCTCAGATGCAGATCGGGGTGGAAATGGGAGTGAGATTCAGGATGACCTTTCGCCAGCCCCATTCTCGCCCCCACCCAGTCCCCTTCCATCATGGAAAAAGCCTGTCTCTGCCATTCCACTCTCTTCCTTCCCGCCTTAGGGCTAATAATGGAGGAGAAAAAAAAACACGACACATTCTCAAGGTGGGCCGGGGTGAGTTGGGGGTGGGGAAGCAAAGTCAAAAGGACAAGGTCATAAAAACACCATATCAGCCAATTGTCTTAACGATGTGCACACTGTGCTCTAAGTGCTTACCATTTTTTCCAACTAGACAGATTTATGTTGAATGTGTTTAATTCGCGGATATTCGAGAATACGTTTTATCGTTACTACCAGCTCCCCCCCTCCCCTTCCCATCTTTCTATCCAACAGCCGCCACCGTTACTTCCACTGACACAACATCCTCCCATACTGAGCGTTTTCCTCTCTATTCAATGGTTTTCGAGTCTCCTCCATTCTGTAAAGGAGAATACAATTTGCAAATTATCTTCTGTTGTTTGATTGTTTGATCATCATAAAAAAAAAGAACAAAAACAAAGGACAGTAAAAACGAAGAACGAGCAATCACATATCTTGTCCAATTTGGCGAAAGATTGGCGTTTTCATGGGCGTTTTCGTTGTCCTAATTGTTCGTAATATTGCGTGAAGAACACCTAACATGTGGAAATGCGTCGTGTTTTGTCTTGTGATTCGATTGTCCATGTTGTTTGGCAGAGTTATTTCAAACACTTTTCAAGATTTGTTTAGATTTCCGCCTGCAGTCGCCTCACTTTGCAAGTAAACATGTGGACGGACTTTGTCAGTTATTAATGCTTTTTGTAGCTTCTCTTCATTTAATTTTACTTGAGCGCCGTTACAAGCCCCAGTAAAAGACCATCTTAAGAGCACAATTGAGGAAGGACTTTCTATGTTAGCAAACCAAAGCTGTTATGGGTGTACACCATAAAAGACAGAACTGATTATAAAACCTCTACCCTGTTGGTCATGATCCAGGCACGAAGATGGACAGTTGCTCAGGTGTCCATTATGGGTCCTTGAAGCTTTGATGCCATGATAAATTGACGATGATGATATTAGCTGCCGCTTCCAATACTGTCAAGAGGGCACAGCCGCTTGACCTAACTTGTACAGACGCTTCCTTCTTGTGCTACCCCCACCCCACCCCACCCTCTCCCAGTCTCCTCCCCCGCTTCTGTGGAGAAGCGGAACAGACCATAAGAGTAAATTCCTCACAAGACTGTAGGCCTTTCAAGGGATGAGAAGGAAACCTTGCTGGTGCCTTCTACTCACTTTGCAAGAGAAGCTGCATTTGTCTTTGAGGCTCTAACCTGGATCATCCACATCACTAACACCTTGTGTCAAAAAGTTAGGACACGATCAGTCACGCATGTTTTGTGCAGTTTTACATGCTGCAGATGCTACGTTTGATGCCTAAATTAGCCTCGTCCGAATA
>CM031613.1:43207113-43209613 GCA_018398815.1 Conus ventricosus
TTTTGGGGGGGACGTCCTTCGCTTTGTCCCTCCTCTAGTCTATTTGCTGGTCTGCTTCACTCCCTCTGCCATGAGTAGTTTCCTGCGTCTTTCCGTAGCGGTATGTTTTTACGGGGTGGGGTTGTAGCCCCACGCAACCTCCTCCTTTTCCGGGTGAGACGCAAGTGCCCGAAGAACCACCAGGCGGAGTTAGGGAGATCGTAATTAGTATGTGAGTAGTGTGTCAGATCTTGTTCCAAAGCCAAGTTTGATTTCGACTGGTAGAGCTAGGCTAAAAGAGATTTCCGCTTTGGGTGTTCAACGTCTGTGGCAGATTTCAGACTACTTCCAGTCCTCGAGCGTGAACACCTACATCAAAATTCGCGTATTCTTCTTAATCCTCATTCTACCTTTCCGTAGAGTAAGCCCAAGGAAATGGAGGACACGAAATTTATAACACATGCATGCTGCGTGGCGAATCTTCAATACCAGCATGTCGTTAAAGTATGTACAATTACGGAGTAAGCTTAGCTGAAAGTGATGGAGGTCTTCTTTAAACAATTTGTCATGTTACTGGCACCGTTTAGCAAGCAATGTGGATGTCCTGTCAGTTGTAAACCACCGTACTGGAAAATTCATGGCAAAGAAATGGTAAAGCTCTGAAGCAGCTTCTAGACTTAATATCAGCAACATTACCAGCTTATTAAGTGCGCGAGTGAGCGCATTCTCTCTCTCTCTCTCTCTCTCTCTCTCTCTCTCTCTCTCTCTCTCTCCTCTCTCTCTCTCTCCTCTCTCTCATCCCGCATATGGTAGACATTTAATGAATCCCGCCATTGTTCAATCCAGCCTAAAGCTTCAGACAGTATGCAGGGAATGTCTGCAGTATTTGTAGACAACAAAGATTCCTTTCTTGCTAGGAGTGGTGCCCCCAGGAAAGACATGTACAAATCTCCCCTAGCCATCAGCCACAAAGGTTTGCTAAAACTTGCATGGAACATCAAATACTGTGTTAGTGCCTCGTCTACGCATTACTCCGCCCTGCTGCAAGCCACAGATGTCAATTACAAACACTCACGCCAACACACCAATCAGCCCCATGTTCCGGCCAGCGTTGGTCAAACCATCCCAGCGCTACACTTCGCGGTCGCGCCGAAGCAGTACAACACAGGCCACGCCCCCCCCCCCTGTTGAGAACCCCAGCTGTTCCCGCCACGGTGCCTCCCTCCCCCACTAATCCTCTACAGGCCATTGCTGAAGCAGTGCGACTGCTACAGGCAGCCTGTGGCCTTTCTTCAGTGTGAAGTAGACGTGTGTTATACGTACAAGTCCTTGATATAAGTGTGTGTGTGTGTGTGTTGGTGTGTGTGTGTGTTGTGTGCGTGCGTGCGTGCGTGCGTGCGTGCGTGCGTGCGTGCTGCGTGCGTGCGTGCGTGCGTGTGTGTGTGTGTGTGTGTGTGTGTGTGTGTGTGTGTGTGTGTGTGTGTTGTGTGTGTGTGTGTGTGTGTGTGTGTGTGTGATGTGTGTGTGGTGTGTGTGTGGTGTGTGTGTGTGTAACTTTCATCCTTCCTTGCCAGACTGAGAATTAATCCTCGGATACTACTTGTGCGTGTCATTATGTTCTTATGAATAATAACTATCTTTTCACATCGGCATCTATTGTTAACAGTGATCACCGTAGGCTGTGCTTAAAACTTTTGTGTTCTACTCATTTACTATCAAGACCACTCGTGTTACTAAAGACATTTCGCCCCATGTTTCAGAAATGACTGAACTGTGTGGCTCATGAATCATATGTGCCTTCACTGAATGTCAGACTACATTTGTGTTTCTAAAAAAACGAAAAAACTACATAAACTTTCTTTTACCTGCGTTCAGTGGATGTGACTGATTGGAGAGCGCTCCATAAGTGCAACGCATTTGTGCCAAACAGACTTGGACCTACAGACTATTTAATCTGATTATCAGCATATATACGTGTGTTCAGATACATATGAGTTGGAGATTCTGTGCGTGCAACATACAGGAATTGTGCTTTTTAGTCTTGCAGTTACTTCGTCCTGTACAACCTGACAGCAATTAGTTGAGTGCACATTAAATTGTAAGTGCATTCTCAGTCACCTATTTCCGAACCACTGCTGTGGTACCTAATCTACCAGTTTGTTTGATTGATTTTTTTCTTGTTTTTTGTTGTTGTTGTTTTGTTATTTGTTGTTGTTTGTTGTTGTTGTGTTGTTGTTGTTGTTGTTTCATTATTTATTTTACTTTTTTTTATGTGTCCTTTCTTCCCCTTTCTTTTTGTTTTTTCCTTTTACTTAAGTGCACTCAGGACATAAAATGACCACAAACCAGAAACTCATGGCCTTCGAGAGATGGACTGAGAATTTGCCATTTAAATATCAATAGTGCAGTCAGTAAGATCTCTGATATCTCGACCCTGATATCGAACCACCAAAAGCCATTCCATGTTCTGGGTCTCTCCGAATCAAGACTAAATAACCTACATTAGTGATAAAGATTGAGC
>CM031613.1:43217113-43218538 GCA_018398815.1 Conus ventricosus
CCGTCAGTGATAGAGACAGAGTGATGACGAACGAAACAAAGAGTGGCTCTGACAAGAGGAGTGACACTATGATGTCAAATGACACAGGCTGTGGTGGTGACGGTAGTGGTGAAAGTGTTATAGAGAATGAATCGTGTGGCGACAGTGTGACAGCGATGTGAATTGGACGGAAATAGAAACGGTGTGACAGCGAGTGAATTAGATGACAATGGAGATAGTGTGACGGTGAATGGATCAGATAGTGATAGTGACAGTGTGGCGACGTATCAATCAGTTAGGGACGGTGAGAGAATGTCGGCGAGTGGTACAGACACTGAAAAAGATATGGAGTGGGCGAATGATTGCGACGGAAGTGTTAACAGTGACAGTTCTTATGGCCGTGATTTTGGTACTACGAATAAATTTGTACATAGTTTTTCCTTCCTCCATTGGAATGTATGTGGGTTGTTTAATAATGGACAATTCACACTTCATTCAATTTATTTCTTCTTTTGATTTTGCTTGTTTGGTCGAAACGTTTGTTGAAAATTTTGAATCAAGTTTATTTACAGCTAAGATTATAAAATAATCGTTAACCAGCTGTCAAACTTACAAGGCATGGAGAAGTTCAGGAGAATAATTTGTTTGATCTTCTTCTTGTTCAAGAAGGGTGATGTTAACAATCTATAATTTTACCCTTGTTCAAGAAAGGTGATGATAACAATGTAAATATTATAGAGTTATTTCATTATACAATATTGTAGCAACTTTACAGCTCGGTTATTAATAGTAGATTGCATGAATGGGTAATTCAGAACAATATAACTGGAGAGCATCAGGCGGAGTTTAAAAGAGGTTATTCTACAATTGATCGTATATTCACCCTCTTTGCTGCTGTTCAGAACAACTCGTAAAGAATCAGAAGTTATTGTTGCCTTTGTGGATTTTGAAAAGGTTTTGATTCCATTTCTCGAAAATTGTTATGGCCTGTTCTGGAATCAGGGGTAAGTTTACAGTACAATAAAGAGTATGTTATGTGAGGATGAAGCAAAAATACGACCAGGCGCAAAATTTCGGATTCATCGAGTGTACAGGTGGGGTTTAAACAAGGAGATGTCTGTAGTCCGTTTTTATTTGCCCTTTTTTTTTAATTTAAAAAGTTTTTTGAAAAAATTAAAATGGGCTAGAAATTTGTTTTTGTTTTTGTTTTTTCTGTTTGGTTTTTTATATTTTTTTTTTTGCCGGGGGGGTTTTTTTTTTGGAGGGTAGCAAAGTTTTGTGTTTTCGTGCAAAAGGGGGTTTTGTTGTGGCCTTGGGGGTGGGGGAAAAAAAATCTTAAAATTTTTTTTTCCCTTTTTCCGGGGTTTTTTGTTTAAAAACAAACTTTTTTTTTAAATTTGGGTTTTTTTGTTTTAAGAAAAAATTTTTTTAAAAAAGGGAAAAAGC
>CM031613.1:43221138-43238638 GCA_018398815.1 Conus ventricosus
GTATTTATATTCTGAAACATGTGTACTTGTACATAATACGTTTTTGACCTTTGTCGAAGGCATTCTTTGTGCATTTCCGACAAACAGTACTGGTATAGACTCACTATATCTCAAACCAGTTTCGTTCAATAACACTCAGTTCGTGTTGGCCTGGCAACAAGACCCCATGACAGTGTGCCATAGTGGGTATGTAACATACACATTTCTTGTGTGTGGTTTTCATCACTTAAACGTGTGTAGTCAAAACCACACATCATGTCATTTTTATCATAACTCATCTCACAGCAGCCAGCTGCACTCAGCAGATAAATACGCCATAGAAATCCCTATGTTTACATGCAATGATGATGTCACGACATTATCATACTCTCTGGTGTGCAATTTCATACACGATTGTCACGAAAGTAGTGATGAATCATTCTGCATACATCCTAGTTGTATTAAAACGTTCACATGCACCAATGGCCAATGCATTTCACTCAGTAAGGTATGTGATCAAATACCCGATTGCTGGGATAACTCAGAGGAACATGGCTGTATTTCATACAGACAAGAAGTTTATTGTTTGAGTTTTATCCTTCTCCTGTTCTGGTTAGTTTTGATGGTATTAGTCAGTTCAGTTCAATTCCAATGTATTCCAATGAGTCCTGTCCAGAGAGCCATTATCGATGCCCTGGTGAATTTAATGACTGCCTGCCTGTCTACACACACTGCAATGGGATATATGACTGCATGGATCTTAAGGATGAAGATGGATTGGGGACAGTGTGTGTTTAGGTTTCTTCAGGTGCAGAGCATCAACAACCTGTCTACATGCTGATCACCTGTGTGATGGCTGGCCTCACTGTCCAATGCGTGATGATGAAATAGTGTGTGACACAAGTTGTCCTGTCCACTGTCTGTGTCAAAGTCACACTTCTTTTGTCCTGAAACCTTCTCTGTGGCACAGTTCCCTTACGTTCGCTCTCTGGATGCAACCAACTCTGGAATGACATTTTTGATGTGAGCAAGCTTACATATCTTATTCATCTTGTTCTTGCACAGTGTTCTTTGACTGTTTTTCCTCCATTAAAATGTTTAATCTCAAGTTTCTTGACCTTAGCAGAAACAAGCTGCAACAAGTGAACATGACTGCCTTTCTTGGAATGGACAATTTACGAACATTGTCACTTTCCCTTAACCCAATCACGTTCCTTTCTACTAGTTTACCGACTTGTGTCCAGCACAATAATCTCATGCTGGTAGATCTGTCATTCACTGCCTTGACTTGGTGTTGATTCTCGAGTTTTTTCGTCGTTCTTTCGCATGCAGAAGCTGAATTTAACTTTTACTTCTGTTCACACGATCAGTTCAAGTGGATTTCAGTTCACACCTCAGTTAGTTGAACTTTACATGGATGGCAGCCCAGTGACAGATTTTCCACAACATTTGTTCCACAATCTTCCCCGTTTGCGATTAGTTTCGACGGACAACTTTAAAATATGTTGCCAACAAATATTTTTATCTACATTTCATGATACTGTTTGTCATTCCCCTGAAGACGAAATTTCCTCGTGTAAAGATTTGCTACAGTCATGGTTCTATCGGGTATCTCTTTGGCTGATTACTTCTCTTTCCATGAGTGGTAATCTAATCTGTTTCTGCGCACGCTTATTAGGGAGGAACATGACTTCATCAAGTGGATTCAGTGTGTTTGTCTTCAACCTTACCATGGCAGATTTTTTGATGGGCATCTACGTTGCTATCATTGGAACAGCTGATGAAGAATTCCGTGGCAGATACGTCCATTTTGATAGTACATGGAAACACAGCATAGCCTGCAAAGTGGCTGGTTCTCTCTGTTTGTTGTCGAGTGAAGTGTCAGCTCTGATCATCTGGCTGATCACACTGGATCGTTTTCTGGTCCTTCATTTCCCTTTCAGCACAGTGCGATTTGGGAGAATATCAGCAGCTGTGGTCTGCTTGCTAACGTGGTCCGTTGGTTTGACTCTAGCATCATTGCCTTTCCTCCCTGTACTGTCACACTGGGAATTTTATAGTCAAACAGGTATCTGCATGCCGCTGCCAGTGACAAAGCAAGACTTTGAAGGAAAAGAATATTCTTTCAGTTTACTTGTTATCCTTAATTTCATTCTCTTCTTGTTTATCTCTGGTGGCCAGGCGCTTATCTACTGGTCAATACAGAGGAATGCTTTCAAGAACAACTCGACTAAAGTATCACGGGACATGATCATAGCCCGGCGACTGATCACTGTGGCAGTGACAGATCTCATGTGCTGGTTTCCCATCGGTCTATGTGGGATGTTGGCATTGGCTGGTACTCCCATCCCTGGCGAGGTGAACGTGGCACTGGCTATATTCGTATTGCCTTTGAACTCGGCTATTAATCCCTTCATGTATACCTTCAAC
This sequence comes from Conus ventricosus, assembly GCA_018398815.1. NCBI lineage: Eukaryota > Metazoa > Mollusca > Gastropoda > Neogastropoda > Conidae > Conus > Conus ventricosus. Next base: position 43,223,548 of record CM031613.1, read on the forward strand.
ACACTGGCAGAAAAACAGAGAAAATCCAACGAAGTCAAACTTATGGAATGGGTGGAATCTCACGTTGACATAACTGATACCCAACCAGCTCTACTATAATTTTCACTGTTATATAACTAGTACATAAAATATTGTGATCAAAGCAGTAAATGGTATCTTTTCTATTTCATTTAGCATTTTTCATTATGTGGATAACCAGCTGCATACATTTGGACAATATGTTTCATGAAAATCAAAACTTCTAAACGATCCAACATTAACATTAACATGCTTTAAAAACAATTTTCTGGTCAAGGCATATGGAGTTTGGGAGTTTTGGGGGGATATGTAAGTGTGTTGTTCTCCAAAATGAAGAGACCGTAGCAGAAACGTTTGAATACAGAAATCATGCTCTAGAAGCCCTGAAATCTGTGAATTTGGAATCTCGATATTTGGTTTTAATTTGTTTGCTATATTCCTCCTTTAGGTACCAAGTTTCTCAGCCAGGCTGATTCAAAGGTATTTATAATTTCTTACAATCAGAACTGGAGCCTATCCTCTCTTGTTGTAATATTGGTTTCAGTGAGAGAGAGAGAGAGAGAGAGAGAGAGAGAGGAGAGAGAGTGTGTGTGTGTGTGTGTGTGTGTGTGTGTGTGTGTGTGTGTGTGTGTGTGTGTGTGTGTGTGTGTGTGTGTGTGTGTGTGTGTGTGTGTGTGTGTGTGTGTGTGTGTGTGTGTGTGTGTGTGTGTGTGTGTGGGGTGTGTGTGTGAAAATTCAAAAGCGATCAAGATTTATTGAACTATCTGAAAGTTCTCTCCTTATCAGAAAATTATTTTCTAAACCATGGGAAGAAACAATTCTCTATTGAATGAATTAAAAAAATGAAACTCTCAATGATCACCAAACAGTAGAGTATGTCACCGTCTCCATCATCCGTAGCAATTGCCAAATCATCACCAACATCGCCTTGTGTCACAGACACCACATTTATGACGCATCAAACTTTTTCAGAATCTGAACATTGTATTTCTTTCATTTTCCAGTCATTTCAGAAAACACTTAAAAGGGTACTGCCCCTTTGGCTGGTACTGGAATAATTAGAGCTGTGGACCAACACAGTCGGACCCATTGTCGAACAGAAACAATTGTCATCAGTGAAGTGGATGATCGGTTGAACTTCCCCTCATCAGCAAAACATGCTCTTAAAAAGCAAAAACATCTTACATCACTGTCAGCTTTTCCATCCCTGAAATATATATTTCTTGACAAAGGTTCTGCCGCATTCGGCATGGATATTAGCGCTAAAAAGACAAAACGTATGAGACCGACATTAACGGGATCATCGCTAACATCGCTATCCATCTCGAAACAGTTCAGAAACTTCAGGTACCTCGTGGCATTCGTTTCAGGCGAGGGATCGAAGCCTGAAGCGTTCTCCAGAGTTGTGCAAATGACAGCAGCGCTAGCCAGACTAAGACTCATCAGGAATGACATTTTCATATTTCTCCATGCCTGTGAGAGGTGGAGTCTGACAGTTGAACTTGAGAGAAGGATTCTGGCAAAAGAGATTAGATGCTTCAGGAAGATCCTTGGCAATTCAAGCAAAGACCGCATTGCTAACTTGGAGGTCCAGACCATAGTAAGGCAATCGGATGGATCATACGAAGACCTGTTGTCCACAGTGAAAAGAAGGAAAATGAGATGGTTTCACTACGTATCAAGATCAACAGGACTTGCCAAACCATTCTACAAGAAACAGTGCGAGGAGGCAGAAGGAGAAGAAGAAAGAGAAAGAGATGGGAGGACAAAATCAGTGCATGGACTGGCCTCACACTCAGCAACTGTCTAAGAGCGTCTGAAAACTGGGAGGAGTAGAGGAAGCTGGCGGCGAAGTCTTCTGTGGTGCTCCAACGGTCTTCAAGACTCCGGCATAGGTGATAGGTTTATAGGTGGTGTGTGTGTGTGTGTTGTAGAGGGGGGGGGGGGGGGTCGAGACCATTGGGGAGTGGTATGTCCTTTAACTGAATGTTTTGTAGTTACAAGAGTATTAGCAAGAACAAAGTTTGGAATATGGTTTATGTGGTCCTAGAATATCTCATAATACTTGAAAACGTGTGAATGGTCATGATACTAGTGGTTTTAAGCACAAGAATACAAAATTGTATATTGTGTCTATATGGACGTGTGTACATAAAACAGTGTCAGGAGAAAAGGTACGGAGGGTACCATCAGTTCCCTGGCAACATTTAGGCGAAACTGACTTGAAAGGACCTGGTGGTCAGTCATGTCTGATTGAGCATTGCGTCTTTCTCCGTCAGGATAATTCCATAACTACAGGGAGGAAACTCTAGTCTAACAGCACTCAACCTATTATTTGTCACTCCTTGCCATTGAAATCCATCTTGAAACCTTTCACCCAATTTCCGTCTTTCGCTCGGTTGCAGACGAAATTTTGTTTCGCTTATTCGTTTCTTTGTAGGTTACTTTAACCCCCTCCCCTGATGGTTCTGCATGGTGTGTGCGCGCTCGCGCGCGCGTGCTCGCATGTGTGTGTGTGTTGTGTGTGTGTGTGTGTGTGTGTGTGTGGTGTGTGTGTGTGTTGTGTGTGTGTGTGTGTGTGTGTGTGTGTGTGTGTATGTGTGTGTGTGTGTGTGTATGCGTGTGTGAGTGTGCGTGCGTGCGTGCGTGCGTGCGTGTGAGTGTGTGTGTGTGTGTGTGTGTGTGTGTGTGTGTGTGTGTGTGTGTGTGTGTGTGTGTGTGTGTGTGTGTGGTGTGTGTGCTTATGTGTGTGTGTGTGTGTGTGTGTGTGTGTGTGTGTGTGTGTGTGCTTGTGTGTGTATGTGTGTGTGTGTATGTGTGTGTGTGTGTGTGTGTGTGTGTGTGTGTGTGTGTGTGTGTGTGTGTGTGTGTGTGTGTGTGTGTGTGTGTGTGTGTGTGTGTGTGTGCGTGCGTGCGTGCGTATACTTGTGAGTGTGTGTATGAGATAAAAGAGAGAGAGAGAGAGTTTCCCACGTTTAGTTTGGATAATGGCGATAGGTAAGATGCAGTCGTGATTCATATCGTTTTGATCCCAAATGATATCTATTTATTATGCCTTTAATAATGAGGATGATGATGATGATGATGATGATGATGATGATGATGATGATGATGATGATGATGATGATGATGATGGTGGTGGTGATGATGATGTTGATGATGATGAATCTCCCTTCCACAAGCACAAGCGTCATGATCCCGGGCTTGTGTGTTGTGTATCATGTTTATGTGTTACATATCCTGGTTCATGTGGTATGTCTCTTGGTTCAAGTGTTATATGTCCCGGTTCATATGAAACGCATCCTGGTTCATGCACCGTGTTTCTAGTTCATACGACATAAATCTTGGTTCATGTGTCCTATGTCATATGTCTCGGTTTATATATCTTGGTTCATGTGTCATATGTCATATATATCTGTTTATGTGTTATATGTTCTAGTTCATGCACTATGTCTCTTACTTCATGTGTCCTTTATCCTGGTCCATGAGCCATTTCTCCTGGTTCACGCAACACAAATCTTGGTTCATGTATCATGTATCCATAATGGTTCATGTGTCATAATCTCTGGCTCATGTGCCATGATCTCTGGCTCATGTGCCATGCGTTTTGGTTCAATTGCCATGTATTTTTAGTTTATATGTCATGTTTCTGGGTCATGTGTTGTTTCCTCGTCCACGTGTCATGTCTCCTGGTTCATATATAACAGATCCTAGCTCATGTGTCGTATTTCCCCCCGAAGTTGGAATACGGCTGCCTTAATGGCGGGATAGAAATATCGGCCATACACACAAAAACTCCACTCCCTTTGTTGAAAAAAGGTTTAATCCTTCCTGTCTATACAGGAGTGCCGGAGAAGTTTCAGCCTGCGTAAGCAGAGAAAAAAAATTGTCGTTCCTCAGTTCAGTGTGATGGGTCCCCTTTTTCTTTGGGGTCATAGATCATCGGGTTTTTTTTCCCGTTGGTTCAAGTAGTAAAATGCGTGTCTTTTATTATTGTCTCCTGCTTCATTGTCATGAGTGTGGAGGTTGTGTTTGTGTGTGGGTGTGTGGGGTGTGTGTGTGGGTGTGTGTTTGGTGTGTGTGTGTGTGTTTTTGTTGTTGGGGTGTGTTTTAATGGGCACACATAAAGAAAAGTATTCACTGGACAACGCGCATTATTACAAAAAAAACAAAGCATGTAAAATTCACAAAGTGTCCTCATAAATACATAAAGACATTTAGAGAAAATACTTACAAAATCGAATTTCATCATTGTTCCATTTGATGCCCAAAGGTCACGGACAACAGCAAAAAGAAGGGAAATATTCTTGTTTATTAAAAATTATTCTTTATGGGGGTTATGTATAAAACCCAAAATTTTGTCCCTATTCTGCAAAATTTCATCTCCATCGATAATATATTCTAAAGTTTATGTCATAACATAGTTCCTTTAAAACATCTTTGGGTTGGGTTTCATCTTATTAATTCACATTTTGTAAATGAAAAATTTTCCGTTAAAAAAGATTTCGCTAACATTCACTTTTTTGGCCAAACATACCAAACAATATAAGCTCTACATTAAATGACAATCTTTCACATGGAACACTACTTTTTAGGTATTTTCAAGTTGTTTTCCAGAAAGTTTTTGTGCAAATTCCCCCATTTCCCCAAGTAGACAAAAACAATCTTTCTCTCTATTTCAGAAGTTGCACAAGCACTATCCACAACCTGCATTTTTTCAAAATCTGTTAGTACAAAAATTCTGTGACATAATTTTAAGCGGAACCATTTCATTTTATTTCTTTTATTTTCTTAATTCTTTTTAGTACGTCGTCAAAATTTAAAAGGGAATTAAGGCCTTTCCCTTTTTATAAAAAAGCGATGTTTAAAAAATTCAATGCCCTTTTTCATAATACATAGTGAACGTGCCCCAAAAAAAACGCCACAAATTTTTTTGTAACCTAAGTTCTGTCATTTCTGGATTACTGTCGAGTTTTTTAAAATTGACATTTTCTTCCCCATAGTCTTTATTGATTTCGCAAAATTTTGTAATTTAGAAATTGACCCAGATCCCAGCTTCTCTGACAGTGTGTGACGGGAATAACGTTACCCTTTTCAACAAATAAATGTTTAAAAAAAAACAAATTTTTCGCATCCCTTTTTTGTAAAAGAACGGTTTAAATTTCCCCCTTTGAACTTTTTTGTTTCAAAAAAAAAGGGCAATAGCTAGATCTTGTTATTTTTTTTTTAAATCTGCACGTGCAAAAAAAAAAAATATCCTGAAAAACATCTCCCCCCAAAAAATTTTTTATTTTCCCTTTTTACAAATCTATCTGGGCCAAAAAAACAAAGGGGGATCGATTTCAGGACATAAGAATGTAGAAATGTTTTCCTTTTCAATTTTGCACTAACTTTCATAATCCAGGGATTTTAAAGGGTTTTTATATACTAAAGTTTGGGGGAAACCTAGCCCCCCCAAAAATTTTGCACAGAATATTTTCTTTAAATTTTACATTTTTTTTGTTCCAAAAAACAAACTTGAAACACAATTTTGCAACAAATCAACAGATCTGGAGGGTTTGGGCACAAGGATCCCAAAAATAAATTTTGATAGCACTATTAAATTTTAGCACTGCTTCAACCTAGTGGGTATTCCCTTTTTTTTACCATATTTAAATAGATTTTTAACCAAAAATTTTATCGCACTTTTAAAGGGGTCATGTTTGTAAATTTATTCGAAACCCCCCCCAAGGATTTTAAATTTTTTAAAGGGTTCCTTTCCATTTTATAAAAGGGGTAAGCACGTTTTGACAAATTCTTTTTTTACCCAACCCAAACAAAACTTTTTTCATTTTTAATTAATCCAGATTTTGCTAAAATTTCAAAGAGATCTTAAACAATTTTTCAAGATTTCTTATCTCCTTCCAGGTGAAGGGGGGTTCACGAAAACTGATTGCCCTTGAATTCTGTTTTTTTTAACCCTTTTTAAAACTTAATCTTCCCTTTTTTTTTTGCAAAAAATTCGGCACAAAAAACAAACAAATAGGGGAATAGGACCCTTGCAGCACCCTTCCAAAGAAAACCCGAAAAAACCCCGTTTCACAAAACAAAACCCTTTAAACTTTTCATAAAAAATAATACCATTAAAAATTTCCTTTTCCGAAACCGAAAGCACGTAAACCCTACCATGTATACCAGCAACAGACAAATTTTTTAAAAAACGACAGATACAAAAACCCAGGTAAGCGTCACCTCAAATAGGAATTACATCAAATTTTTCTTAAACGTCCCATTATCACCGGAATGAAACCTAACGGGTCCCTTTAATGATTTTTTTAAAAAACGATTTTTTCACCTGCAATACAGGCAAACAATTATATAATAACATTTAGAATAAATTGGTCCCCCAGTTCTTTATTATCCGTGGTTTACTCCTTTTGGTAAACAAATTATTATCCCTTCTTTTTGTTTAAAAAAATTTCCCTTTTATTTTATCCTCTTAAAAAATAAAGGGACAACAAAATCCCCCAATGTCTCCAAAAAAAATTTTAAAAATTACTGCATATAACATCTGCCCAGGATTTTTTATCATTCTCCGTGTTTTAGCTTTAGTACTTCCTCAAGGAATTGGGTCCTCCAACCAACGATTCTCTTGGTTTATTGGGTAGATTATTTGCATATTTTTCAATTTCAATATTTTTTACTTTCTTTCTGCATATAAATGTTTAAAATAGTTTTCTTTTTCTTAAACATAAGGTCGTTCTGTTAGAGTATTTCCTTTGTTCGTGACTAGTTTTAGCATTCTTTTGCTTACAAAGTTCTTTTTTCCATTAGCAGAAGTATTTTTTTTACTTTTTCCCCTCTTGCCCGGACCTTACTATTATTCCTTCCACTTTTTTTTCCAAATCTCATTCAATTCATCTTTTTTCTTTTCGGGGTTTGCACTCGCTCCAATAAAGGAGTTTTTACTTTCCAAAGCTTGAATTTCTTTTTCAAAGGTTTTCTTCTAAATTATGTTTTTTATTTTTATGAATGCTAAATGTTATTGTTTGTTTTCTATTTCCATAATCAGAGTATCTAAAATAACTGGTCTGAACTGAAACTGAATTTGATTGTTTGGATTTTATCAAGAAAATTTCTACTGTATGGTATTAGCGCTTTTGTTTCCTAATTTCTCAACTGTCAATCTTATCCTCAAATGAAATTAAATTCCAAAAACCTAAATGTCACCTTTTTAAAATAGCATGTTAGAATAAAAAGAGGTTTGATTTAAATTCCAAAAGATACAAAACTTCAATAATTTTAAATTAACGACACTAAAAAAAACTAGCCTGCTTTTTTGAAGGTTTAGTCTTCTCCATGATACTGTCCTGTTTTCATTCAACTCACTCATATATCAACTACTCAGTTTGCCACTTTTCACCCACTCCTGCGCATTCTGTATTGATAATTTTATAATTTTGAAATAAATACTACGGAGAACCAAAATTTCCATCTCCGTCATAATATGTCGGCTATGTTTATTCTTCAATTTTCACCTGTATGTTTTTCAAAGAAGGAGGATCATCTTATTGTCCATAGATATTCCCAAAATAAATCTTTTCCCATTTATTAATAACCATATTATGTAATTACCCTGAACATCTTTACTTAATTTCTTTATTGAATTAAAAAGTTATATTAAGAATTGCCACGCCTCTGATCTAGAATTTTGAAGCAAAAACCACTCGTATCCCCTTTCATTTATTGGCGTTCTAATTTCCCTGTGTGAAATGTGTTTTGTAGAAAATAAATAGAGTAACTGTTTTTGTCTTAAAAAAATGAAACACATCCTTTCTTTTTATATCCCCCCCCAGACCCTGGCAGTTCAAAAAGACATTGCAATAGAATCCATACCTGTTCAATTATATTACTTTTTTGGGGTGACTTCTCATTCTCTAATGTAGCCTATTTTTTTCCGTTATGCTGAACACAACAACGACAAATGAAAAACTAAGATCAAAAACATGACTCAACATACTAACGTATGAAATCTCATACAAACTAAACAACAGGGGATATCCAACTAAAACTACCCCAAAAAAATAAGGATCAATATGTGAAAACAGGGGCGAAAAAAATCAGTTCGCTACTTTATTTATTTCTTAGTCAAAACATGGTGGTTACCACGCATTACGGACTTTTGGGAGCATCAGTATGCCCTGTCTTGTGATTTCAATGACTTTGGGAAGTCAAATTTGGATACGTAACCCCCAATTTAAATCAAATGTACACAACCAAAACGATTTGCTCGAGATTGAAGGCAATTGTGTATCGTTATCACAAAAAAATGGAAATAAATGTTGGCCAAAACTTCAACGCATTGACTTCCCTTTTTTGACAGTTTATGAATGTTTGGAAAGTGATCCTTAAAATTTTTGTTGTAGCTTAAAAGTCAAAATTGCTTGACCAACGCCAGAAGTGGAAGGCACAAGAATACAACAAAACAAACAATAATAAAGATACAAATTGAACGAAAAAAACATATACCGTCTACTTCAGTATGACCCTCAAATTCACAACAATTGACATCATGCGCAAGTGTCCCATGCTTTAAAATTACACTTTCGCATGTTGATGTATTTATGCACAGAGGAATTTCCCGCACGCGAGGAGCACAGAGAGAGAGAGAGAGAGAGAGAGAGAGAGAGAGAGAAGAGAGAAGAGAGAGGAGAGAGGTGTGTGTGTGACCTGCAGCAAGGAATTGTGTACGCTCCAATGCATTTGTTGTGAAGCACCCCTCTCTCCCCCCCTCCCCACCCACCCCCCACCCCCCCCCCCAAACCCCCAAAGCACACACGAAAAAAAAAAAAAAAGGCTCTAAGTACATTTCAGCTCTTTTTAAAAGAATTTACAGGACTTTGTTTTAGATTGATGATACCTTCAAAGCAAAGCATTTAACAACATCAACCCTTAACAAATCGATATACACAATGGTCATTCCGCGCCTCGCATTCCCGCCCGTCTTCTGGTGCCAAAAGCCACCTGATCCCCAAATTTCAGCTGATACAATCTTCACGGAACCGTGGAACAGCACAGCAGAACAACTTAACGCTTTTTTCCCTTCCCTCCCCCCCCCCCCCCCCCCCCCTCAAACGGTCCATAATTGATCCCGTGCATATGTGTGGTGCTGCGCGCGCGCGCCCGTCCGCGCGCACGGAATGCTTGGGACACAACAAAGTCCCAAACATACTAACGTACTCACATCATAATCTTAAACGTAGAGATTATATCTAACTTTAACAAAAACTCCTGACCACGCAAGGAGTGGATTCAAAATGTTAACCCCCCCCCCCCCCCCCCCACCCCACCCCCCCAAGTTAACGATAGTGAGTGCAAAAGGACGTCATCAAGTGCTATTGAGGGGGAAAAAATAAAAAATATAAAAGAAAGAAAGATTACCATCAACACACTCAAGGTTCATGAACGAGCGCTGCGCTCTTTCTTTAGCCTGTTGGGTTCCAATAACCCCCTGAACACAGTTCAAACCCAGCACTTAACGTCACACGGTGGACAAGCACACTGTTTGGAGCGCGCGCGCACGCGCACGTGCGCCGTGCACGCGCGATTGCCCAAAGCCAGTAGTGGGATGGATTGATGGCGTCATATGGCTTTTCTCATCTTGTTGGCTTTTACTATGTACGAAACGGAAAGGAAAACGAGTTAGGTTCGATGACTTAAGGCCAGTAAGAGGAAGGGTGGGGGGGGGGGGGATACGGCCGGGGAATGGGGAGGGAAACGTGGGGCGGGGGTGGTGATGGGGGGCGGGGGAGGGACGGAGCTGGGAAGGGTGTCGGGGAGGGGGGGGGGGGCGGAGCTGGGAAGCGGAGCGGGGAAGGGGTGCGGGGGGGGGGGGGGGAGGGGGAACGGAGCTGGGAAGCGAAGCGGGAGGGGTGCAAGGGGGGGGGGGGACGGAGCTGGGAAGCGGAGCGGGGAAGGGGTGCGTGGGTGTCATGATGTGTCGATTCCACCTCGTGTGTTGTGTTTCTCAGGTCTCAGCTCATGTAAAAATGGTCTCTTGCTTCATGCGTGATAATTTTCCTGTAGTTGTGGCTTGGTTTTAAGTTTTATAAATCATGTCCATGTCGATTTGTAATGTCTTCCAGTTCATGTGTGGTGTGTCCCGTTTACACGTGTGATGTATGCTGATTCATGGGCAAGGTACACTACTTCAGATTTCATGTGATCTGATTCATGGGGTACGTACACTACTTCAGATTTCATGTGTTTTTGATACATGGGCTTACGTACACTACTTCAGATTCATGTGATCTCATTCATGGGCTAGGTACACTGCTTCAAATTTCATGTATCCTATTCATGGCTAGGTACACTGCTTCAAATTTCATGTATTCCGATTCATGGGCTACGTAACACTGCTTCAAATTTCATGGTTCTGATTCATTGGCTAGATACACTGCTTCAAATTTCATGTGTTCTGATTCATTGGCTAGATACACTGCTTCAAATTTCATGTGTTCGATTCAGGGCTGTAAAAACTTTTTTCAAATTTTCAGGGGTTTCGATTCATGGCCTACACACGCTTCAGATATCTTTGGTTCTGTTTCGTTTTCCCAATATAATCTTGGTCATGTACCCGTTCCAAGTGTCTTGCAGCTGGGTCCGAAAGACAGAGGGTGTTCCTTTGGGGCACGATCATGATTTCGTGTCACGTCCAGGACAGTGTCAGACATGTTTTCCACATGTACAAAACAGGGTTCATGTAGTGTCCTTGGTTTAACGTTAAATTTTTTTCATGTGCCTGTATTCAGCACGTATATGTACGGGGTTTCACGGGCTTTACCATGGTTCTATTAACAAAACCCTGTTCATGTGCGTATCCCTTTATGCTCATTCATTCAAATTTTGGGGCAGAAAAAATTGTAGGGTTAACACCCTGTGATAATACCTTTGTAACCCGGATTCCCAGGGGCTTGCAGTCAGAAATAGGGGCTGAAACACCCTTGGGAACCTCCCGAGGGGTTTGGCGTTCACTGCAGGGGCCATTACGAATCGCCACGGAGCTTTTATGTCATTTGACGCCTTTGGGGGAAAGTTTGGGGGCGTGCCCCCCCACCCATGTGAACACGGCCAAGATTTCCAAAAGGGTGGGCAGGATTTGCCCCCACCTGATTTGTATGACGGGTTGAGGACAGGCTTCTCTGGTCCCGTCCGCCCTTTGGGGTATATTTTTTTTCTCGTTTATTTCACTGTCATTACTTTGTCCTTTGTCAATTTCTTAATTCTTTTGGCCTGCATCTACTCATGTGATGGTCCTGTTCAAGCGTTTGGTATCCAAATTTCGTTTGTCATTATTCGGGTTTCATTGCTTTTATCTTGGTTCTTTTGTCAGAATTTTGCTTCATGATACATACGGGTTCATTTTCAGTTATCCCTATGCGTCATGTTATTGATTAACTGTCATTTTTTTCCTGTTTAAACAGTATTCCGGTTTTTGTGCAGTACCCCTCTCTGTGTCATTACCCCCCTTCATTGTCATGCTTTTCCGCTTTTCTATCATGTTCCGGGGTTTATATCTCATGTCTTCCGTCATATGTCAGGTTTCCATTGGAGTCTTAAATCTTTGACATGATTTTGTTCATGGTTTTGTTCTGTTCATAACAGTTTTCCGCTTTTTCATGCGCCATTAAATTTTGGAAAAACATCAAGCCTATTAACCAAGAGCCACCAGGGGAACAAAAAAAGGGAAAAGTTGTATAGAATGCAGCAGTTACAAACAAAAATGAAGAAAAATTTATTATTACTGTTTTTCGCCTTCTTTTAATTTAAAAATTTTCAAATCATCTAAAAACTTTTCACTGAGACTTTGTCGTAGAAACGTCAGACAGGGTGCAGTTTTTTTTATTCCTTCGCTCAAAAAAAAAAAAAGCAAAGGTGTTTCAAATTTTTACTCGAATTTACCCAAAATGCAAGCTTAAAATTTTCATTTGGATCACCTTTTTCCACTTAAACATTTTACTATGTGTTGATTCAAAATCAGTTTTACAAACTTCAAGAAAAATAACGCAACATCGTAACGAAGGTCTTTAAAATTTAATATTTAAACCTCGAAATTGCAAAAAAAGTATTGGTATTGACTTTTGCGGGTGCCATCTCATTCGGGCTCTTTGGAAGATTGCTTTTAGAGCTGCAAACGGGGGTTTTCAATAACTCTGACAATTTTAAAAATGAAAATTACACTACAACAGATAAATGTACTCCTTAGGGAAAAATCCATTTTAAATTAGCCACGCATCTAGACTAAAGTCTGACAAAAAAAACCTATAATTTTTTATTGAAACAAAATACGACAAAACTCAGGAAAGCTAAGTCCCAAAAGGTTAATTTATTTGAAATTTTAAAAACAAAATTTCATCGCTTACATCAGAAGGCCAATTTTGCTTGCTAGAACCGAAGGAATAATTTTTAAAGGTTTTTTTTTCTAATAATAACAAAAGGGGACATTCTGAACGATGAAGAATTGATATTATTTTGATTGCAAAAGTATCTATCCACACAATTTGGAAGTTTACTTTAAATTTAATTTCACATGTTCTTTTTTTTGAAAATGCGGGGTTACGGGGGAAGGCGGGGTGGAATCGCCTGACTCTCACCAAAATTTTGGAGCTGCACGACTTTTTTTTCTTTTTCACATACACACCCCCCTCACCGAACATGGCAGCCAGGCAACAAAAAATCCTTTCTTTTTATGCTGCCCGAGCCATCAACAAAAAAATAAAAAAAAACCCCATCAACATAGATGGTACCCCACAAACATGGACACAAAAAACCAAGAATACAATTTTAACGACAACTCCGGGCCCCGATGATGATACGAGGCAGCGACGACAAGCGACACAGAGTCTCTTCAACTTGGCCACAAACAAAACAACAACAAAAAAAAAACCTCATTCGTGGGGCTCTGCCAGCACCGGCCAGCTCTCTTTCTAATTTTTTCCTGACGATTCGGGAACTTAACATAGCATCAAAGTTTTTTTTTTATCTTTCTCACATAGAAAAAAGCCAAAACCTTCGAAACACCTCAAAAAAAACTTTCCTCAAATAAGATCACCAACCCGAAAAGTTTTTCCCCCAATTTTGGACAACGAAAACCAAAAATCCGAAGGCGTCTAGTTCAAAAGAAAAAGTTTTAAAAAATTCATCTGCCCTGGGGTTTGATTTCCCCAAAAACGCTTTTTAAAAACCATTTGGGGTTACACTGAAACTTCTTTACAAAACTTTCTTTCAAAGCCAACGAAACAAAATTGTTTTCTGCCCAAAATTGATAAAGCGGAAGCTGAACCTTCAAGTAAGCAGGGATAAGTGCCCTGGCCCCTTTCTGACCAGCCCAAGAGCGAGCATGGTTTCGAACCTGAACAGAAACTTTAAGTCACGGTTTTCTTTTTTTTAAAGGGGGGTAATTTGGGAAAGGTAGGACGAGGGCGTTTGCCCGGGGACCAAACACTTTGGGCGGCCTCACCGAAACACCCTTACGAAAAGTTTTAAAAATGGATTCTTTTAGTTTCTTTTAACTCTTTTTGTTGAAATCTTTTAGTTTCCTCTTGTACCTTTTAGTTTCTTCTACATTTTTTGTTTTAATCTTTTAGTTTTCACCCCGCTCTTTTGGTTTTCCCCTTCCCTCCATTTCGCTTTAAAAGTTCATTTTTTCTTCTCTTTCTAAATCTTTTTCCCAAAACTTATCAAAATAGCCAATAGATCGCCTCAAGACAAAAGCCTTACCACGTTGGAAGATTTATGAAAATTAATTTTTCCTCTTTAAAGCCAAATAACACAAACATGGACCAAATACAATCAAAGAAAATTTAGACACTAGTCCACTGAAATAAGTTCAAAAGGGATAATTTTCTTTTTTACACAAACTTTAAATCACACTTTTAAAAAAAAAAAACGCTAATTTTAAACGGGAAAAGAAAAAGAAAAGAATAACAATTTTCGGTTTTAGGGGGTATGGAAAAGCAAATTCAACGTATAACAAAAGCCTCAACAAAACCCTGCAGTTAATAAAGCAAAACAACAAAAACAAACAACAATGCAAAAATCAACCCTGACAATACCAATGCACATTAAAACAATTAAACTTGTTTGGGTTTTTTTTTTTTTTTTTTGGGGGGGAAAAGGGGGGGGGTTTTTTTTTTTAAAGGGGCCCCGGCCCAACCATCACTTCATTTTAAGAAAAGATTTCCCAGGCTATAAAGCCACCACCCCGTAAAAAAAAAAACAAACAACAAAGGGAACAAGAGAAAACCAACAAAAAACCACAGAAGATAAAAAACTAGGCCCTCGTATCTCCAGAAACTATACAAAAGAGTTACCCCGTTACGCTGGAGACGGGAAATTAAATCAACATGAAACAGTCATACAACAATACAGAACAATCAAGTCTCTCAAAGGAAAGTCTGTAAACGTGTCCTAACTTAATAACTGGGGACACTACAAAAGGGGTCACACAAAAAATCCTAACCCTAGCACAATTTGGAAGGTTAATGCAAAAAAAAGTTCTACGGGGTCACCAGATGTTACGGATGGACACGTTTACAGACTTTCCTTTTGAGATGTACTATGAATCACAGAGTATGGGTTTTAGGTGAAGCTGGTCATGAAACACTCTGCGCTTGACAATACTTCAGTGGACACTGTAGGACGACAAAGTATGTGTGTTTACTAATCTATCTATCTATCTGTCTGTCTATCTATCTATCTATCTATCTAGCTGTCTATCTGTCTGTCTGTCTGTATGTCTATCTGTCTGTGTATCTATGTATCTTTGTATTTATGTATGTATGTATCTATCTATGTATACATCTATCTGTGTATCTCTCTGTCTGTCTCTCCGTCTATCTATCCATCTATCTATATATCTATCTGTCTGTCTGTCTGTCTATGTATGTATGTATGTATGAGTCTGTGTATCTATTTATCTATGTCTATCCATCTATTTATCTATATATCTATCAGTCTGTTTGTCTATCTATCTGTCTACTCATCTGTGTATCTATCTATCTACATATCTGTCTATCTGTTTATATATCTACCC
>CM031613.1:43246138-43251138 GCA_018398815.1 Conus ventricosus
AAAAACTTTCATTTCCTTAACACCGCATAAACACTAGGCAGGTAAAATTATTTCCCCTAGTTGTACCGTGTTTGGAATGATTTTTTTTCTCCACAGCAAGGCGAAATTCAAACTTTCAAAATCTGTTCGAAATTCATATCGAGGATAAAACGAACAACTGCATGCCACATACATTAGGCTAGTGCAACTTCTATCTAAATTGTTTCTTTTTGCTAATTTTGAGAGAGGAGAGAGAGAGAGCCGACTCCGAGTCTGTGTTCGAGTATTTATTGTAGGGCCACAATAGATGTCAATAGAAATCAATGGGATGGAAGGGAAGCGGAGAAGGAGAACAGAGGAACTGGGAGTACGGATGATCATGGACATATCTGCATGGAAAATGAATGATGCCAGCTAAAGGACTCAGGTATCAACGGCGCCAGCCAAAGGGTGCGCTGGACATATCTGCATGGAAAATGAATGATGCCAGCTAAAGGACTCAGGTATCAACGGCGCCAGCCAAAGGGTGCGCTGGACATATCTGCATGGAAAATGAATGATGCCAGCTAAAGGACTCAGGTATCAACGGCGCCAGCCAAAGGGTGCGCTGGACATATCTGCATGGAAAATGAATGATGCCAGCTAAAGGACTCAGGTATCAACGGCGCCAGCCAAAGGGTGCGCAGGACATATCTGCATGGAAAATGAATGATGCCAGCTAAAGGACTTAGGTATCAACGGCGCCAGCCAAAGGTGCGCTGGACATATCTGCATGGAAAATGAATGATGCCAGCTAAAGGACTTAGGTATCAACGGCGCCAGCCAAAGGGTGCGCTGGACATATCTGCATGGAAAATGAATGATGCCAGCTAAAGGACTTAGGTATCAACGGCGCCATCCAAAGGGTGCGCAGAACATATCTGCATGGAAAATGAATGATGCCAGCTAAAGGACTCAGGTATCAACGGCGCCAGCCAAAGGGTGCGCTGGACATATCTGCATGGAAAATGAATGATGCCAGCTAAAGGACTTAGGTATCAACGGCGCCAGCCAAAGGGTGCGCTGGACATATCTGCATGGAAAATGAATGATGCCAGCTAAAGGACTTAGGTATCAACGGCGCCAGCCAAAGGGTGCGCTGGACATATCTGCATGGAAAATGAATGATGCCAGCTAAAGGACTTGGGTATCAACGGCGCCAGCCAAAGGGTGTGCTTAACGTACATCTAAAATATATCTACCAAATGGAAACAAACAGTATGGTTCCCGCACCATACATTAAACAGTTCATGACTTCAGCTGAGTACAACACAGTCCGCTTATCATTCTGTACATTGATTAATACACACACACACACACACATATATATATATATGTGTGTGTGTGTGTGTGTGTGTGTGTGTGTGTGTGTGAGTGTGTTGTGTGTGTGTGTGTGTGTGTATAATGCTGAACAATTAAGTAGTGGGGGGAAAATGCAAGCTAACAATTCTTCAGTCATTATAATAATGATTTGGGAAAGATTTGAATTTTTAGAAAGAACAAAAAAAATTAAGAAAATGGGGGGAATATATTATATATAATGAAAAACCCTTCACTAGCTGCCTGAGGGAACCATCGTAAACCCTCTCGAAGGCAGATCTATTTGTATTGCCTGCATCTAGGCCTTTCGTCCGCTGGATCGGGCTCATCAGGGAGACACGGCTGATTGTGTCTGCGCTCCTGGTGTCAAATAGAGACACACCACAGTCCATAATTCTGTGGTGTTCTAACCACCAAGGGTTCAAAAGAGAATCCAACAGCACCCCCAAAGCAGCCAGCGAAGGATAGTAAATTGGAATAAAACGAAAGTGTGGAGAAGAAAAAGGTTGCTGAAAAACTAAAAGCATTATGCAAACAGTATAAAATGTAGGGGACAATCTTTGAGCCTATTGCTTGAGGATCCATATATCTATCTATCTATCTATCTGTCTGCGTATATATATATATATATATATATATATATATATATATATATATATATATATATATATATATATAATATATATATATAATATATATATATATATATATTACTTGATTCGTAAAACACGACTACGTCAACGTATCATACGTTACCTAAAAATGCACAATACCTGAATTAATGGACAGTATGTAGTATCAGACTTGCATACGTGTATGGTAGAGTACCTCCAATGGAATATGATAAAGGTGAAATATGAATAAAGCCAAATACAATGATAACAACCAAATGTATCTATGCATATTCATTTTCACCTGTACCCGAAATCAGATAACATAAGTGTGCTCATAAAAATTCGTAAGCAAGCCATTGATCCCCCGTGCCACACTCAGCGGTGGCCACATTCAGTACTTAAGCAACACATTAGTTTAAATTAAAACAAGAAAACAGAGATTATCTTAAATAGTAACAAAATATGCTCAGCTGTTACGCCAGGAGGTTTATATCCGTCCATTTACAATCGAGAATGCACTTCCGCCAATTTGTGGCATGTAAAGTATACTTGCTTATGTGTTACAGTTTGTCATTTTCATTGCTTGGAGCGACGATTGCAAAGGCATTGGTGAGATTTCTTGAAAGAACTTATTTCTTAGATTAGTGCACAAAGTACATTGAAATGGGAAGGTGCAGGGATGAGAGAGACAACAGAAAAATAGTGTTATATACATATATCAGTATATTTTAAATGCCTAAAACAATTCTATAAGTGCTCAACCCCTTGGGGAGCAACATTAGTAAAAACAAGTATTACAAGGAGTGCTAAAATTATCTACAAATTTGTTTCAAGCGGCTTGGCTATCGTCAGGATGAGGTTTGGGTTGCCCACCGCCGATGTTATATAGCGTGTGAGGCCCGGTTGCAGCTAGTTTTGCGTGCGTGTTCGTTGCACGTGTTTTGGGTTTTTTTTTCAGGTTGTTGTACGGGGTGTGTTCACTAACAACGATTTCCATTTATGCCTGCAGTTATTTACTATTTCTGTTTTAGTATTAAGAGTTGCTAAGTGTGGTTTACATAGTATTAGCCATTTTTCGGTTAGGCCTAAGTGGCATCTTTTTGAAATATTGCTGTATGGTGATGCCCTTTTTATGATTTTCCAGATGTGTTATAGTTTATTTTGCGTTTTTAAGTTTCCAAATGTATTTGCTCAATTCAGTTTGGTTTTTGTATTTTTCTTTGTTGAATGACTGTTTGTGGTTTGCATATCTGGTTTTGAAGTGGTTTTCGTGATCCTATGTATGTTTCTTTTTCATTTTCTGATGTCACAGTAGCCTGGTATACAATGTTGTTGTGAAGACATTTATTGTTTAGTGGGCACTGCTCTTTGTTGGTGCAATTGCAAGATTTCCATTCTTCACCCTTCTTTGCTGTGTTGATTTTCATTTTGTTGGATGCGTCAATTAGGTTTTTGAGGTTGGGCATACATGAGTACGATAGTTTGACAGTGTTTTTGTTAAATATTTTGGACAGTTTGTGTTCTTCTGGAAATGAAGTTGTTAGGACTTTGAAAAATTCTTTCCCTATGTTTGTTTTGAGTTTCCCGTCGTATGGGGGGTTATACCATATGACTTTTTTCCCCTATTTTTCTTGCTTTTATTTGTGTTGTTGTCTGGGTTGTATTGTAAAAAGGTAGTGAACTACTTAGACATAACACTGGATCTCAACAATCACATATATAAACCATACAAGAAACCCAACGATACACCTCTTTATGTACACACCAAAAGTAACCATCCACCATCTGTATTAAAGACCATACCCCACAGCACAAATAAGAGACTTCAAATCTGTCATGCAGTGAGAGAGTGTTCAACAATGCAGCAGTAGAATACCAGGAGGCACTACAAAGAAGTGGATACAATTACAAATTACAATACAACCCAGACAACAACACAAATAAAAGCAAGAAAAATAGGAAAAGAAAAATCATATGGTATAACCCCCCATACGACGGGAAACTCAAAACAAACATAGGGAAAGAATTTTTCAAAATCCTAACAACTTCATTTCCAAAAGAACACAAACTGTCCAAAATATTTAACAAATCACTGTCAAACTATCGTACTCATGTATGCCCAACCTCAAAAACCTAATTGACGCATCCAACAAAATGAAAATCAACACAGCAAAGAAGGGTGAAGAATGGAAATCTTGCAATTGCACCAACAAAGAGCAGTGCCCACTAAACAATAAATGTCTTCACAACAACATTGTATACCAGGCTACTGTGACATCAGAAAATGAAAAAGAAACATATATAGGGATCACTGAAAACCACTTCAAAACCAGATATGCAAACCATAAACAGTCATTCAACAAAGAAAAATACAAAAACCAAACTGAATAGAGCAAATACATTTGGAAACTTAAAAACGCAAAAATAAACTATAACATATCCTGGAAAATCATAAAAAGGGCATCACCATACAGCAATATTTCAAAAAGATGCAACTTATGCCTAACCGAAAAATGGCTAATACTATGTAAACCACACTTAGCAACTCTTAATACTAAAACAGAAATAGTAAATAACTGCAGGCATAAATGGAAATCGTTGTTAGTGAACACACCCCGTACAACAACCTGAACCCCCCCCCCCCCCCCCCCCAAAAAAAAAAAAAAAACACGTGCAACCAACACGCACGCAAAACCAGCTGCAACCGGGCCTCACACGCTATATAACATCGGCGGTGGGCACACCCAAACTTCATCCTGACGATAGCCAAGCCGCTTGAAACAAATTTGTAGATAATTTTAGCACTCCTTTTAATACTTGTTTTACTATATATATATATATATATATATATATATATATATATATATATATATATATATATATATATATATCTGTGTGTGTGTGTGTGTGTGTGTATGTGTGTGTGTTAGTGTATGTGTGTGTGTGTGTAGGCTTTGATCCTTTAAAGGCTATGGCCCTTCATGGAGTGTACATGAACACCCAGGGCAAAATACGAATGGAATCAGAATGAACAATTTTGTTACTTTC
>CM031613.1:43256138-43261138 GCA_018398815.1 Conus ventricosus
TCTTCTCTCTCTCTCTCTCTCTCTCTCTCTCTCTCTCTCTCATCTCTCTCTCTTCTTCTCTCTTATTATTATTATTTATATTTTATTATTTTATTATTATTATTATTATTATTATTGATGTGAAATAAAAGACAACGTTTCAAACCAGAAGAAGGTCAATGTGTGACACTAATAGAGTAGACAATGTTGTGCTTGTTTTGTAACACGTTTATGTTACATAGGACCTGCTGTTCATTTCGTCAACTTGCTGCTGCTTTGTATCTTTCTCATGTAAGATCAGATTTACTGCCCATTCTCTGTGTTTAGTATTGGTCTCTTTTCACATTTTCCAGTTGTAAATTTCTTCACAACTGAATAAAAGTGTTTTCCCTTTGGGAGAAAAAAAGAACAAAAGAGAATAGCACGCCTTTTTTTAAGCCAGTGTTTGATAGGAAGACACCCAGCCACCCCTACTCCACCCCCCATAGACACCCACCCACCCCTTACTCCACCCCCACAGACACCCAGCCACCCCCTACTCCACCCCCATAGACACCCACCCACCCCTACTCCACCCCCCATAGACACCCACCCACCCCTTACTCCACCCCCCATGTGGTGACAGTCCTGAAAGACCTGCGTGTGGTAGGCTAGACCTTAATACACCTCAAGCGTGACGTCAATAGTTGACATTACATGATGTCCTTAGAGCAGAATGTTGCTTCTAAATAACAGCTAATTCTCGCAACAAGAAGATCATCTTAATTTAGCCTTTAAAAAAAAAACCTCAGAGAGAGGTTTCAGAGCCCTTGAAGCCGACGACGTCAACATTAACCATGAAAACATCAACCAGACCAATCCTTTACGGTTTCCTTCGTGGTGCAAACGCACGGACTTCGTGCAAACAATACAATAGTAGCAGTACCAGGATTGTTATAGCTTCTTTCAGCTCAGTCCCTCGCAGCACGGTTGTATTGTGTTCCACAAGCACGATTTCCTTTCTGTCTCCATCGTCCATGTCCTCTCAGATTCGTACCTTTCATTCCAGTGTCGCTTCCCCCTCACCCTCACCCCCACTCCCCCCAGTCCTCCTTGCACCTCCATTCCCCACCTTCTTCCGCCTCCCCTCTCCCCCAGATTTGGTGTATCTAACATTTCCTGCCATCGCTTTAGATATAGCAATGTTGTTGAAAATGATCTTACATGTCGACTATGTAAAAGAGCAAGAGAAGATGAAATACATTTTTGTTGTTGTTTTGCTGTCCTGCTCTGAGTGATTTAAGACAAAAAAAAACGTATCCAATCCAAATATTACTCAGAACCGTGTTTCTTCAGGCTCATTATCTTATCATCGACAAGTAATCAGAACACGCTATTGAATTTAGCTAAGTATGTTTATGAAGCAAACAAGACATTCAGACTGTAATACCTTGATGGTTTGTTTGTTTGTTTGTTTGTTTGTTGTTTGTTTGTTTGTTTGTTTGTTTGTTTGTTTTACTTACCGTATGGTATCATTTCATTTTGATTCGTATTGTTCATGACATATATTACATTTATGAAACCCCATTCATTATGGGGCTTTGGCCTTAATCTGAATGAAGATTGGCATCCATATCGCATTCGCATTCTCCCTGTCTCCCAACTAGACTTCCCCAGCTCAGCTCACACACACTCTCCCTTTTCCCCTGCCTCTCCTCCTAACCATCCATTCGCCTACTCATGATGTTGCAATACCCGCATAGCCAGACGTACAAAGAGAGTTATTAGTACTATGTCGATGTGGGGCAAGCCACCAGAGGAGACAATGCACTGCTACTGCTGTGTCGTTGTATGTGCTACCTGTTCTGATCCAATGGACGCGGGACGTCATCGCTTAAACCTTCTGCTGACAACACAAATTGCTTTGTCGGCCCTGCTATGCTCTCCTCCACCCCCACCTCCATTCCCTACTTCTATCACGTTCCTGACTGTCTCGTGTCCCAGCTGTACCTTTCGTGAGGCCTGAGGGTGGACAGGGGTGGGAAGGAGGGAGGGGGGCAGTGTTTACAAGTGTGCCTAATTTTTCTTTTGTTAAAGTACAGCTGACCACACTGATCCCTTTTAGTGCTGTCACCACACAGTGAAACAAACGTCATTTAAAACACACACACTCACACGCACACGCACGCGCACGCGCACACACACAACACACACACACACACACACACACACACACACACACACACACACGCACGCACGCACGCACACGCGCGCACACACACACACACACACACATACACACAACACGCGCGCGCGCGCGTAAACTTAAACGATGTACTCTTTTCCCACCGAAAAAAAATGTATTGGACAATGAATACGAAAGAGTCTACAAAAAGGAATAAACTGCCAGTACTTAACCAGGAACGAATAGTTGGCGTTGTGGACAGCAGCAAGAAACAAGAATCTGAGCTGAATCGTGGTGCTGGACTGGGAATGAGTTGAGAGAAAAGGCTAGTCAGAAATTCATGGAAGCGACGATAAGAACAACGTTAGCACCACCAAGAGAGTTTAAGAACCCAGGATGTTAAGCAAGCAGAAATACTCTCATTATTCTCGCCCTGTCTGTAAACTTCCACGGAAAGAGGGTGTAGCTATCAAAAGAGAGTCATTGCGCCCAAGTCTCCCCCGGTAAGTGAACGAGCATGAGCGTGTGATTGAGTGGTGTTTGCAGGTGGGTGAGAAACAAAGAAATGCACGCACCGCGACTGGCAGCATCCCTCTACAGTCCGATGATTATCATTATCAGTAGATTTAAAGCGGCACTTTCATAGGTCGCTCAGAAAATCATAGATCGATGGCCTACAAGGCAGTAGGAAAAGCGTTCAATAAAACATGTCTTAAACTTGAATCTAAGAACCCAACAGGAACTGGAGGGGACGCGACAGCGCAGTTGAGGAAGAGAGGAAGGAACAGCCTTTCTGTCTTCCCCTGGCCTTTCCTGATATAAAAAAAAAGCATCTATTGCGATCTCCTGGCTGAGGAGACTGGTGCACGACTCGTCAATAAAGACCTGAAAGGCAGTGCAGGATTCTCAATGTTGGCTTTCTCCACTGCTGGCTTCAGGACTGCGACGGGACGACCTTGATGTGGGTTTTCAGAACAGGAGATGATGACCATGCCATTGAAAATCTCTCTCTCTCTCTCTCTCTCTCTCCTCCCCTCTCTCTCTCTCTCTCTCTCTCTCTCTCTCTCGCTCTCGCTCTCTCTTCTCTCTTCTGTCTCTGTCTCTGTCTGCCTGTCTGTCTGTCTGTTTTGTCTGCCTGTCTGTCTGTCTGTCTCTTCTCTCTCTCTCTCTCTCTCTCCTCTCTCTCTCTCTCTCTCTCTCTCTCTCTCTCTCTCTCTAGCTAGCTAGCCGGCTGCCTGGATGACTGTCACTGTCTCTCTGTCTCTGTCTCTGTCTCTTCTCTCTCTCTCTCTCTCTCTCTCTCTCTCTCTCTTCTCTCTCTCTCTCTCCCCTCTCTTCTCTCTCTCCTCTCTCTCTCTCTCTCTCTAGCTAGCTAGCCGGCTGCCTGGATGACTGTCACTGTCTCTCTGTCTCTCTGTCTATCTGTCTATCTTTCTCTCTCTCTCTCTCTCTCTCTCTCTCTCTCTCTCTCTCTCTCTCTCTCTCTCTCTCTCTCTCTCTCTCTCTCTCTCTCTCTCTCTCCTCTCTCTCTCTCTCTCTCTGTTGTTGTAACACTTCAAAATTACCATTCCTATTCTCGGATAGTTGTTTGGAATTACATACTCGTTGAATGTTGGTTTTTTTATATAGCTGGGTACTACTTCTCGCAATTACGAAAAGCCCTAGGCGTGTCTGGCACTTCATGTATCTGACCATGATTCCATCTGCAAGACCATTCTTGAGGAGAGTTTAATGGAGAGACCAAAGCAGTTGTAGATGGACAACAGCGAAGACTGCTTTGGTTAAAGCACATGTACTCTGTGATAACTAGAAATACAGCCTATCGAGATTCTTGAGTGCTCCAGTGTCCATTGTGGCACTTGAGACCATGGTTGTAATGTTGATGGTTTCTTACTGTATTTTCATTTTAATCGTTATGTGTGAGATGTGCGTCCGCTTTCCAATCATAGCATGTGACTGGTGAGTTTTTCTTTGACTTTGTTTCTTTATTGTTCCTTTCAAGTTTAAGGGAACTCAGTACTAAAGGAGCTGTCACACAGGTGCTTGGTGCACGGTATGTACATCAGACAAGGTAATCTCGGTTGCGTCTGTCTTGTGATGGGGTAAACTGGAAGAGAGCACGGCTCGTCTTAACTGGGGACTCTCAGTTAGCTGGTATCTGACCAGGAAAGAGCAATTAGTGCTGGACCAGGACACAGACTTTGCGCTGGTTTAGGATCGGAATTTTAGTGTTGGACCTGGGATGAACAGCTGACACTGGACAAGATACAACTTCTGGTGTTGGATCGAGAACGAAGAGCTAGAGTTGGACAAGGAACAGTCGTCCGGTGTGTCACCATGAACAAACTTTGGTGCTGGACCAGAAGGAAACTCTAGCACTTGACCAGAACCAGGCAACAGGATGGTAAACCAGGAGCAAACATCTGGTGCTAGACCGGACACAACGATCACATGTCTGGTGTTGGACCAGAAACAACCAGCTAATGTTGCAGCATCTCATATTGGGCCGGTAACAAACAGCTGATGAAGAAGCAGGTACAACCAGCCGGTGCAATAACAGCTGATGTTGGACAACACCCAGCTGGTGTTCGACCAGCAACAAACCAGGTCCTGCTGGACCACACAAAAGCCAGGCGGGTTGAATCAGGAATAACCAGGTAGTCCTGCACCAGAAATTAGCATGTGGTATTGGACCAGGTACTAACGTCTAGCGCTAGATCAGGAACAAGCCGGTGATTCTGGACCAGAAACACGCATCTGGTGTTGGACAAGAAATAAGCACCTGAGCTTGGACCAGGAAAACTATCTGGTTTTGAACCACTTGCTAGTGATTAATGTTAAACCAAACAACGAAAGG
>CM031613.1:43278638-43281138 GCA_018398815.1 Conus ventricosus
AAATGAGTGTTCGATATTGAACGATACTGACTGGATGACACGGGAAACGACTAAATGAAGCGCCAGCTGGCAGCTCTTCAGTCGGCACTACCCAGGTAGGCAGCCCGTTGTGTAAACGAGTGTTGATTGTAAAGCGCTTAGAGCTTGGCCTCTAGCCGAGAATAGGCGCTATATAAGTATTCATTATTATTATTATTATTATGCTGGTGAATGTACGCGAAGTCAGTGTGCGAACACGTCATTTGTTGTAACCCAGCCGCCAGTGACAGTGCTACAACATAGTGACGATTCGGAAACTGTGAGTTGTGGTATAACAGTTACCATGACACTGCCAACACACAGATGACACACTGACAAGGAGACGGAAGACAACACAGTTCACGCTAACAACGGTGTCAGTGTTGACAGAATAACTGACGATCCATCATCGAAACAACAATATTAAGAACAACATAAACGAGCAAATAATGACTTGCTTAAAAGACAATACGAAACCGATGGATGTTATTCTCGTCAGTTTTCGCGATTACAGAAAAAAAAAAACAGTAGCAGTGTGTGTGTGTGTGTGTGTGTGTGTGTGTGTGTGTGTGTGTGTGTGTGTGTCGGTGCTGAGGAGGAAGGGAATCCTTGTCTGGACACTTCTTAAAATGCTAACTTTTTCCTTTTTTCCGTGCGGAAAAATATCACGATTGCAGCTGTATTGTATTATGTGGAAACGACAGCTAGATAGTTCACATTGTATACCAAACTGCCGCAATATCGATCCCATGTCTCGAAGAATGTTATGTATTCAAACTACAGCATGTGTATTTTATTCGATCGGTTTTCATGTCCGTTTGTTCCCCCATCCCATCTTCCCTTTTCCAGTTGTGAACGGGCTGTAAGCTTATAACACAATAAATTCTTTGAGTCTTTGAGTCTCTCAGGCACACACGCGCACACATACACGCATATATCTGGTTGGTTGGTTTGAAAAAAAAAAGGCGTATGCTGCATTCTTTTCATATATAAATGCCTTTTAAAAAAAAAAGCACACACAGTAATTTCTATCAATTCCCTCCTTTCCTCCCCACCCCCCACCCCCACCCTCTCTCTCCTCTCTCTCTCTCTCTCTCTCTCTCTCTCTCTCTCTCTCTCTCTCTCTCTCTCTCTCTCTCTCTCTCTCTCTCTCTCTCTCTCTCTCTCTCTCTCTCTCTCTCTCTCTCTCTCTCTCCTTCCATTACTCCCTCCCTCCTTTTCTCTCTCTGTCTCTCTCTGTCTGTCTCTCTCCCTGCCTGCCTGTCCATCTGTCTGTGTCTGTCTGTCTGTCTCTCCTCTCTCTCTCTCTCTCTCTCTCTCTCTCTCTCTCCACAGTATAGTCTTTATCCGGCTCTCTGTCCTCATATTGTCAGTAATCTGACTGCTAACAGGCAGGCGCTGGTGGAAGCCACGTGGGAATCACAGTCAGACAAGGCCGGTGTTCACGTGGTGGACCGGTGTAATAGCCCGTTCTTACCCCTCTCTGGAACTTGCCCCGGGGTAAGTCTGGGCTAGCCTGCTTTTACCCACGGGGATAATAATTCTAGGACTAGCTAGAACTTACCCCCCCCCCCCCCCTGGTTGGAACGTACCCCCCTCCCCCCCCCCCCCCCCGGGGATAAGTTTGGGCTAGCCTGGATTTACCCCCCCCCCCCCCCCAAGGGTCAATCTATGACTATTTGGAATCTTCCTCCACCCCACCCCAGGGCCCACCCTTCAAACAAGAGAGGGTTATTCAGTGTTTTCCTCTGCCTTTTCCCAACACGCACACCCGCCTTCAAAAATAAGTTGTGTTAGCCTGTATATTTACACCCCCTTCTCCCATTTCCTATATACAGTCAGTTGGGTTTAGACAAAGTGTAGTTCTAGATTCTTCTCAATAGACTGACTTCCTACTTCCCCCCCCCCCCCCCCCCCCCCCCCCCCCCCCCCCCCACCACACACACACACACCTGGTTCACTAACATATCCGTATTAACATTTCTCGCGCTAGCTTACACGCGTGGGTCAATATTCGGGTGTGTGAGTACGCCAGTGCATTGGTGGAAAGAAAGACGGCTACATGCCAATGTGACCAAGTGCCAATGTGACCAAGTGCCAATGTGACCAAGTGCCAATGTGACCAAGCGTAGTTGTGACAAAATGTTGTGGCCACGTGTCGTTGTGACCAAGTACCTTTTGTGCTTCATCCCGGTTTGCCTCCTTTAACTATTTTACAGCTATTTAGAGTCTCTTGAGTACCTGTGTACCTTAGCTTGTACAATGCATATGACTAGTGGTCAGTGCCACTGACCACTGGTCATTATGACGTAAATCAGAGATTTTAACTATTTAACAGCTAATTAGTGTTTCCCGAGTCCTTGTGTACCTTGTACAATGTAGATTACTTGTGGTCAGTGCCACTGACTACTGGTCATCATGACGTAAATCGGAGATTTTAACTATTTCACAGCTAATTATAGTCTCCCGAGTACCTGTGTAC
>CM031613.1:43286138-43293638 GCA_018398815.1 Conus ventricosus
GGGGGACATGTTGGGTATGCTGACCCGTCCCCCTGGGGGGCAATCTAAAATGTCCCCCCATATCTATTATGCCCCCCATAAGGACAAATATATTTTCATCCCAGAATGACCCCCACCCCAATTCTCTCTCTCTCTGTCTCTGTCTGTCTGTCTGTCTGTCTCGTGTCTGTCTGTCTGTCTCTTTCTCTCTCGCTTCGACATACTAAAACACTGATTCTTGCTTACCTAACCTAGAAACAGACGAAGACAGAGGCAGAGACAGGGAGAGAGAAATAAAGAGACAGACAGACAGACAGACAGAAAAGAGACAGAGACAGGGACAAGGGCAGAGAAAGAGAGAGAGAAAGAGGCACAATGGAGTGGGAGAGAGAGATAGAGAGAGAGAGAGAGAGAAAGAGAGAGACAGACAGACAGACAGACAGATAGACAGACATACAGACAAAGAGATTGACAGGGAGACATACACAGAGATAGAGATACAGTGAGACAGTTTGACAGCGAGACAGACAGACAGCAAGATAGACAGACAGACAGAGAATGAGACAGACAGACAGATAAGGAGACAGAAAACAGAGTGAGACAGACAGACTGACAGACAGAGAGAGCGAGACAGACAGAGAGAGCGATACAGACAGACAGACAGACAGACAGACAGAGAACGAGACTTACAGACAGAGAGAGTGAGACAGACAGACAGACAGAGACAGACAGAGCGAGACAGACAGACAGACAGAGAGCAAGACAAACAGAGAAAGCGAGACAGACAGTCAGACAGAGAGAGCGAGACAGAGAGACAGACAAATACAGGCAGAGAGAGCCAGAAGACAGTCAGAGAGAGCACGACAGACAGAGTGAAAAAGATAGACACAGACAGACAGACAGAGAGAAAGCGAGGCCGACAGACAGACAGAGAGCGAGACAGATAGACAGAGAGAGAGAGAGAGAGAGAGAGAGAGAGAGAGAGAGAGAGAGAGAGAGATGTGTGTGTGTGTGTGTGTGTGTGTGTGTGTGTGTGTGTGTGTGTGTGTGTGTGTGTGTGTGTGTGTTTTGCTTTGAATGGAGACATTGTTTCTTTAAAAATTAGCAATTGGATGAATGCTAATCAACGGAACATAGTAAGCGTGACGCGTGTCAACAAATGTCAGAACACAGAAATACGTCACACCTGCTTGTTAGTCCAGGCGATAGTTAGGGGTACCTTGTTTTGTGTTATATATTACGGTTTTTTGTTGATCTAACGTGATTTTGGGGTGTAGAAACCAAATCCGTTGGAGGCCACTTCGTAAATGTTGGGCATTTTGAGTTATTGCGTAAAATCCAAGATGGCCGTCACCAGATTTGTAAACTGCAAATACAGAGGACAAATGATGCCTGATTGTGATTATTTTATACTGAATTTTGGTCTCAATCAAGAAAATTATTCAGTTAACCAGAATGATTCATGGTATCTACATTTTTATCCAATTTCAGTACGTTTTATCCGATTTTCGCTTTTCCAAAATGTCTTTCATTGGAAGAAAACAGTGCCTTTCTTTATTATAATTGGCATGCAAAATGAAATCAGTGAAGCCGACAATCTAAATGGAAAGAATTGCTAAAAGGGAATAGCAAGCCTTCTATCCTTCCGAAATTGTAGCATCAAATAATTAATGGTTGCATGCGTAGAATAATCAAATACATACATGAACAAAGTTGATCCGTGTCCAACAGGATCTGGCCTCAAAACGTACAGTAATAACAGTCGTAGTGAACTATTTCTTACAAGTGCTGTCTTATCAGAGAGAGTGCATGAACAGCAGAAACTTTAGAATCTACAATATCAATGATCAGTGACATATTACAGACGCGCAGGCATCCTCTTACAGAGAATATACTCAGACACATACACGCACGCATACACTCGAGCACGCACGCACGCACGCACACACACACACACACACACACACACACACACACACACACACACACACACACACACACACACACACTCACTCATCTCTCTCTCTCTCTCTCTCTCTCTCTCTCTCTCTCTCTCTCTCTCTCTCTCTCTCTCTCTCTCTCTCTCTCTTTAAGAGATAGAGAGAAAGAGAAAGAGAGGGAGACAGACAGACAGACAGACAGAGACCGAGAGAGGGAGGGAGAGAGGCGGGGGAGAGGTGAGATGGGAGAGAAAGAGAGAGAGAGAGAGAGAGAGAGAGAGAGAGAGAGAGAGAGAGAGAAGACAGACAGACAGACAGACAGACAGACTGACAGACAGACAGACAGAGAGACTTACACAAGTTGGGGGGTGGGGGGCATTCTGGGATGACAGTGATTGTCAACCATGGGGGGGGGGGGGGGCATAACAGGTATGGGGGGGGACATTCTGAATGCCTCCCCAGGGGGACGCATCAGTATACCCAAGACGTCCCCCGGGGGGCATTCTGGGATGGGGGGCAATCTGGGGTGTTACACCGGCTCCGCGACTAAGCAATTATTGTCGTCAGTAGGGGGCTTAGTAGGCGGTGTCCTGCGTATGTTAGATCAGAACAGGCGCCACTGAACACCACCGAAGTGACTCGGCGGCAGTGCAGTGTCTCCTCCGGTGGGTTGCCTCTTGACGACTTGACATTAACTGCTCCCTGTGGATTGCTGGTGCCGGGGTTGCGGCGGGGCCGACCGGGCTGTGGCTGTAGACGGGGTGTCGGAATGAGCGGTGTGGGTGCACTGCCTCTGAGGTGGCGCAGAGGTTGGGACAGCACACATTTTTTTTTTCTTTTTTAAATAAGTTGTAAAAAAAATTTAAAGGAATTTAAAGAAACTCCGCCGGCTAACATGGACAAACAGACTACAAGGCACGACACGGCGCGTCTCGACCTCTAAGGTCTCCTTTAGGCAAGATAAACGACATTACAAGGCACGACACGGCGCGTCTCGACCTCTAAGGTCTCCTTTAGGCAAGATAAACGACATTCAGGACAATGGAAACGAGGAACTAGCAATCACTTATCTTCTCAAATTCGGCACAAGATGGGCTTTCATGCCCATTGATTCGACGTCCGTTGAACGATTCAACGCGTTGACGTGCATGATTCAACAACGCCCATCCTGCACCGAATTTGATAAGTGACTGCTCGTTCTTCGTTTTCGTTGTAGCGAATGTTGTTTATCTTCCCTGAAGAAAGGTTAAGAGGTCAAACCGTGTCGTGTTTTGTCTTGTCATTTGTTTGTGCATGCTAACCGGCGGATGTACTTCACATTTCTTTTAAAATGTGTTCCAATTTCAGCCTGCGGTCCCCTCATTTTGAAAGTAAGATAGGTCTAGAAAAGAAAGGCACATGAAAAAAAGAAACCAAATGAAAGAAAGAAACCAAATGAAAGAAAGAAACCAAATGAAAGAAAGAAACCAAATGAAAGAAAGAAACCAAATAGAAGAACGAGGAACAGAGCATCAACCCTATCACGTGTAAGGAAGATAAGAGCTAGAGTAATTACACTGAAACCGTACACGGAAATCTTTTATTTCAGCCGATTTGCGTGATTCGCTTTTCTTTCGCTGGCTGTTTCCACTCTTTCCCACCCCAATAGAAATCTCCATGTCAATCGTGCATACTCTTCGAAACTATTTCGGGAACAGTTTCTCAAACGCGCCATCTTCCATCGTCCTAAAATCCCCACTCTCCTCCGTAATTATCCCTTTTCCTACATTACCCCCAACACCCATTATCCCCCCCCCCCCCCCACCCTCCTCAACTCTACATTCATCCCAATTCAACACGCCTTTAGGCATTCCTCTTCCGGAATGACGGATCACGTGACCAAACATTGAGAACGAGGCTGTGTGGAGTGGAAATGGCCCGGTGGAGTGTGAGAGCTGTGACAGAAAGTTCATGACCTCGGGCTCCCTGTGCAACGAAAAGGGACACAAGCAGCTGTTGAAGCTACTCAGCCCACTGGTACAGGCTGTGCATGTGACGAGGAAATACGGGAATCAAGCAGTTCCATGTACTTTTATGGAGTGTCGTAACGGCGCACATGGTTTAACAAAAAAAAAACATAGTTTGGCGACCAGCCACCCATACAGATGTACAGAGGGATAGGAAGACAAACAAACAATGAAACAGGAATGCACGGACCTTCTAAAATGAATCATCACATTCTCACTTGAGAGAGAGAGAGAGAGAGAGAGAGAGAGAGAGAGGAGAGAGAGAGAGAGAGAGAGAGAACTGTGGAACCAAAGTTATGGGGGTTTTTTTACCATGGAATCAAAACCAAGTACTTGTGAAACAGTTCAAAAACGATACAAAAGTATCAATTCAATCAAACGAAACGAGCAGATAGGACACAAACACTTTAAAACAAAAGAGTTACAATAAACAATATGATGGAAAGGAATTCAAGGAAAGAAATGTCCAAGAAAGTTGGATAGAGAGAGAAAAGAATAGTAATAAATAAAATAAATAAATAAAAAAGGAAACAAATGTGGTTCAGATATTTACTCCAGA
Source organism: Conus ventricosus (assembly GCA_018398815.1). Classification (NCBI taxonomy): domain Eukaryota; kingdom Metazoa; phylum Mollusca; class Gastropoda; order Neogastropoda; family Conidae; genus Conus; species Conus ventricosus. The sequence goes on from CM031613.1 coordinate 43,290,623, forward strand.
CTTAACACACTTTTCGTCTCCCTTTCTCCAGAACCAAACTATGAATGACAACAGCAAAAAAAAAAAAAAAAAAAAAAAAAAATGCTGTGCTTCTCATATTCATCCACACGCAAATGTGTACGAAGCCAGTCCCCCCCCCTCTCTCTCTCTCTCTCTCTCTCTCTCTTCTCTCTCTTCTCTCTCTCTCTCTCTCTCTCTCTCTCTCTTCATAGTATATTCTTCTGCCTCTTCTCTGTGGTCAGTTCTCTTTGTGGTCAGTAATTTGGTTGCCAACAGACAGGCACCGAAGCCAGCCACAAGGGAACCCCCAGTAGGCCAGACTGCTGTCCACCAGCACAAGGGAACCACCAGTAGGCCAGACTGCTGTCCACCAGACGGACCAGGACAAAACAGCATAATGTGCAGTCATCTTCACCCATACTTGTGCTGAGGTTGTTGGCGAGTGTGTGGTTTCGTTGTATGTCATTTTCTCTATTAATTGTGAGCTAGGATCTGTTTGGGCATCAAGTTGTGTATGTGTGCGAGTGTGTGTGTGGAGGGAGAGAGAGAGAGAGAGAGAGAGAGAGAGAGAGAGAGAGAGAGAGAGAGAGAGAGAGAGAGAGAGAGAGAGAGAGAGATCAACAGGGGACCATGTAACAAGGACAGAAACCAAAACAAGAAAATAAAAACACACACAAACAAACAAACAAAAAGCAAAGAAACAAAAACGTGAAAAGGTGCACTGTACATTCTAGCCTACGGTCATACAACTGTATTTCCCGTCATGCAACTTTTCCCTCTCCATCCTCTCCTCTTGCTGTCCCCCTTCCCCCTCTTCTTCACGCTCTCCACTCTCAGTCCACACGCGATTCCGGAAGTGCCCTTTCACATCCTATTTCGTGGTGGAAGTACACAAAACGTTCGACAGTACACGTTTCTGACTTTCTGGGGCAGAGATCACATGACCATGCATTGAAAACGAGGCTGTGTGTGGCAGAAGTGCTGAGAGCAATGGCGGAAAAGCGATGGATGTCAGGGTTTTGTGGCTGCACACCAAAATTCATGCGCCAAGGCTTTACTTAAGGAGTGGAGTATTTATAGACTGCCATAGTTTGATTGTTTTGATAATGTTTCTGAAAACTGATTCTCCCCGTTTTCTTTCATATGGCCATCAAGGTACATGTCAGGTGGATTCAAGCAGACAGATTAAATTCAAAGGAACGGGACTATTTGGGGGAGACCCCCTGGCGTAAGGATAGGATCATAGGTGAGTACGAAGGCCTGAAATGTGACGTCAGCTAAGGGGAAGGTCATGCATTTGAAGATTGTGAATGATGTAATCGGTGGAAAGAAAGTGAAAGAATCGGTGGGGTTGTTTCTTTGATCGGTTGTCGGTTTAAAATAAAAAACTTGCTCTAACTTATGCTTGGCCTCAAAAAGCTAACATAGATTATGTAGTGTGTCTCTATTTGACTCCAAGAGCACAGACACAATCAGCCGTGTCTCCCTGATGAGTTCCGATCCAGCGGAAGAAAGGCCTAGGAGCAGGCGATACATATAGATCTGCCTTCGAGAGAGATTGTGATAGTTCCCTCATGCAGCTAGTGAAGGGTTTTCATTTTTATAATATACATTTTTTTTTAAATTTCAAATCTTTGCCAAGTCATTACTATAATGATGGAAGAATTGTTAACCTACACTTGTTTTCCCCCACTGCTTAATTGTTCGCCATTATAGATTATATAGTGATTTAGTTTTAAAACCTTTTTTTGTAACGTGTGGCCAGACACACAGGCAGACAGACAAACAGGAAGATAAACAAAGACAGGAGGAAAGAGAGACACCCCGCCTTCCACCCCGAGAAAATAAATTTGATGGACAAACATTCATCTCTTTGTTTACTTGCCTTTACAACTTTCGCAACACGCTGCAGATGTGTAATTTCCGGTGTTTTATGTTGTCTATCGAGGATTCTTTTTCTGTGTTACCTCATCACCTGCCCTCTGTTGCTGTTCCCAGCTGGATAATCTTGGACAGAGAGACAGAGAAATAAATTGACCTCCAAATTTATTGTCCCTGCCCGACCTCTACTGTTTCCCGTCGGCTGGTCTTGGGCAGAAAGCGTTGGTGAAGATGAATGTTGCTCCAGGTAACGTATCCACATGGAGAAGACAACATGGAGAAGAAGAACTCATGTTTGTCCGAAAGGTGTGTGTTTGTGTGTGTGGAAAATTGTTTGCTTACATAGTCGTAGGAAGAAACTCTCTCTCTCTCTCTCTCTCTCTTGGTAATAAGTGCATGCACCCTGAATTCCTTACACTCTATGGGTGACGTCAACGTAAAAATAAGTATTGTGACGTCAAGGTAAAATTAGGTAACCACATCACGTAAATACTAATATACGACGGGACGAGGAGCGAGAGGAAACGGTCAATGCTTTGTGTCCAGCCTAGAATTTTATTTGTTTTATTCGTCGCTATCTCCGTAGAGTTAAATAGAGAGGCTTACCATCAAGTCAGTAGGGCGTCGGGGTTTACTGTGTCTGTGGGACACTACTAATGGCGGTGCTAGCGAAGTCTGTGTCAGGAAAATTTGTTATGACAGTTTTGTGAATGCTGTGTCGCTGAGAGCGGCTGTTAAAGCTCACGCTAGAAGAGGAGGTCGTCGAACCCTCTTACCTATGTATACTTAGCTATGTACTCTGATTGTACCGCCACATGTGTGTCGGCGGGCTGGGTTTATTACACTTGCTGGTGTGAAAACTTTTATATCAATACACGGAGATGCTGGTTTTTAGGTCAGTAGTACGTCGTAGTTTGTTGTGTTCTATGGGACTTCGCTGCAGCTGTGTGCGTCGGTGGTTCATCGTTGTTGCTGTACCCGTCAATATTCACGTCGCCAGTACTCGTGAGCGGTCTGATTGCCGTGTGGGGACTTCGGTTCTTCTTCTTCTTCTTCTTCTGGTAGTTCGACGTGATTTATGGTGCCTTGTGGATACTAATTTTGCATTATGGATATTGTGCCGTGTGGATATTGT
>CM031613.1:43306138-43318638 GCA_018398815.1 Conus ventricosus
TTGCACCCCATATCATCACGTTCGGGCCTCCCCAGGGGTTCCGCTCTACTACACAGGAGTCAGCACAGCGTTCACCAGGTCGACGCCATATTCTGACACGACCGTCAGCCATGTCAATACAAAAACGGCTCTCATCTGAGAACAGTATGCATCCCCACTGCTGCCTGCGCCAGTTGATTCGGGCTTGTGCCCACTGCAGCCTGTCCTGCTGGTGTCTTGGTGTCAGTACCGGACCTCTGTGAGGACGCCTACATGCCAGCCCGTTCTCCTGAAGATGCCACCGCACAGTGTTGAGGCCGATTCGTTGCTGGAGATTCCCAGGCACCTGTCGAGCAGTGTTAGCGGCTGTTTGCCGCCTGTCCCGCAGATGGGTTCGAACAAGATGGCGATCTTCTCTTGGTGTGGTGACCCGAGGACGGCCTGGCTGGGGATGATCATCAGTGGTACCAGTGACTCGCATGCGGTGCTGCAGACGATAGATGGTTGAGATGTGGACGTTAAAGATGCTGGCGACCTGCCTGACATCCACACCAGCCTCCAGATGGCCTAGGGTACGATTGCGTTCCTCTGCTCGTAGTCTTGGCATCTCTGTAGCGCTCAGACGGCAAGTCGTTACCTGAACCTTGTAGCGCGGCTTTATAAAGGCTGCATGCCTGCGTACTTGTCGCTGGTTAACGTTGCTCTGCATGGTGTGCACGTGCCTCACATGCAGCAACCAGTTTGCCAATTTTGTTGACCCTCCAATGCCGGGAATGATGTGTTGCTCACACAATTGTTTCACTGCACGTGAGTCTAGGACCCAAACAACTTGCCACAATGGTTCAATATTGTATATTCACCCCTTTTCACCCGAAAAATAGCCTTTTAATTTTTCGCGTTTTTTATGGAAGTCAGTATATATGTAATGTTATGGTATTCTTATTTTCGACCGTATATTAGTTATATTTTCATATGCGCTTAATTTCCCTCCATCTTTCGACGGGCGTAGGTATTTTCCTCCTAATTTCGCCTCTTTAAACCCTGTCCTCCCCCCCTCCCCGCTCCCTTGCCCTCCTCCCCCCCCCCCCCCCCCCCCCCCCCCCCACCTTTTTTTTTTTTTTCTTCTCTCTCCTTTTTATTTACTTCTCTTCCCCTTGCATTTCTTTCCACCTCTTCCTGAGTTTTGCGTGTTTCATATGGTCGCTTATTGTGTCATCTAATTGCTTCCCATGCATGTGTGTACATTCTAAATTGTGCTTTAATTATCTTACTGCGTATGGTTTACATTGTTTATTGTGATCATGCTCTTCTCTCTCTCTCTCTCTCTCTCTCTCTCTCTCTCTCTCGTGGGGGGTCTTGAACTGTGTTCAGTGGAGAAGACACACTGCTAATTCGCTCCGTAATTAAAGGATAATTACTGCTGTTTATGACGTCACTTCGCCCTCTGTCTTGTTGTACGAGCTCCTGAGGTGCTATGCCTTGTGGATACCAGGATTTCCGCATGCGATGCGGCTGTTTTGTGCCCATGTTTGTGGCATTCATGTGGAAAAGAGCAAGAAACAGAGCCGCCATGCAACAGAAGACATTGAAGGTTCGGCGTGTAGCAGACGGTGCGCTCGTTGGTTGCCTCCTCACTTACTTGTTTTGGGGGAGTTTTTTACTGCAATGTGGCAATGTCGAGCAAAACCCTGGGCCAACCAAGAGCAGTCTGCGACAGTCCAGCCTCAGCAGTGGACCGGATGAAGAACCAGCACGGACAAATCTGAAAGCGCCTCATCCAGCACGCCAACTGTTACATCATCTCCGGTAGAACCTACCATAATGGATGTCATGGCCATGCTTCAAACACTCAACACGAAGTTTGATTAGATGAAGGCAGAGATGAAAGAAATCCGTGACGGTTTTGCTGCTCTACATGGTGAGGTTGAATCCCTGAAGGAGGAGGTGAAGGACCTTCAACATGAGAACGCAGACCTACGCAACACCAACGACAACCTGATGAAGAGGATCCAGGACTTGGAGAGGAAGACAGACGACCTGGAGGGACGGTCGAAGCGGAACAACGTTATCTTCTATGGACTTTCCCGCAAAGGCAGCGAGACACCGCAAGACTGTGAAAGTATTGTGAAGGACCTGCTAAAGAAAAACTTTAAATAAGTGGTGATCTAGAATTCGACCGCGTTCATCGCCTTAACTCCAAGCAGAATTCACCAGTTATTGAACGCTGCACCTTTTTCAAGGACAAAGAAAAAATTCTAAAGGCAAAACAGAAACTGAAGGTCACTCGGTGTTTTTGGGAGAGGACTTCTCGTTCCGGGTGAGGGAAATAAGAAGACAGCTTACCCCTCATCTGAAGAAAGCACGGAGTGAGGGAAAGCGTGCCACTATGGTGTTCGAACCATCTCCTTATTGAGGGTAAAAGGTACGGACTAGCCGATGGACAAAATCTCCGTGAAATTCAATAGGGGGGTGGCCTGCCCGCAATGACACCGGTGACACCGGCAACTGAACTGTACGACGTGTTAACAGTCCGTGCAGAACGGGAACTGAGCTGCACAGAAAGCGAGTCGTGTGCTGTGAAAGATAAGCTTGATGACAGAGTTGGCACTAAGTTGTCCGGGGTGAAAGGGCGGGGGTCAAATGGGATCACGGACGAAAGAACTGTTGTTAATAATCCTCATGACTGTTTTGATAATGTTGTTTTTTCTGATTTTTGTACAACATATGATACATTAAACAAATGCACTGATGTCATAAGCGAGGGAAGGATGTACATACTTACAATGAATTGAACATTGATCTGTTTAATGAAGTTAACGAAAAAACAGAAGTAGTGTGAAATTGTATCAAAAGAAAAGAAGTGATATTAGTGTGGAAAGTGATATTTGCGAGAGTGTACATGAACGAATGGATGACCACAGAACAAATAATGTTAATATGCATGAAAATGTATCATCGATATGTTCTAATTCACACCATCTTGATGGAAATCGTACCACTTATTTATTTTTACACTGGAATGTTAATGGACTTCTTTCTAAAATTAATCAAAAGAATTTCTATCTTACCTATTCAATTTCGACATTATATGTCTTGTTGAAACGTTTGTAGAGAATCTGACTCTTAATATTAATTTTCACAAACTATACAAGTTTATGAAGCCAGGCATAAAACTTTCAAATCAAGGGAGACGATCTGGAGTATAATGTGCCTTGTTAGAAATGAGATAGTGCCTTTCATTCATGAGATCAGGTAGATAATCCCAATGTACTTTGTTCCTGATTGACAAGAATTTGTTTGATTTATCAGAGAATGTTTTGTATGTGTGTTCGTATGTGCCCCCTGAAGGCTCGCCTTTTTACCCACTTAGATATTGACAATGGCATTAATTCACTGGAAGAGTGTATTGTTGACTGTATACTTGAATATGGCAATGTGCATGTAATCCTCTCCGTGATTTAAACAGCAGAACTGCGAATTTTTCTCCTGATATTTTACATGACGATGAATTTGGTACTAGTATTGAAAGTTGCTCAGTGTATTTTAATAGAAAATCAGCTGACCAGGTACTGAATAACTACGGAAAAAAATTGTTGAATATGTGCACTACTCTTGGTTTTTATATATTTTCAATGGTGTATGTAATGGAGACCTTGATGGAAATTATACGTTTGTGCCTCAGTCTGGAAACAGTGTTAATGATTATTTCTTGCTTTCTAAAGAATTGTTCTTCGTTGTCTCCTCGTCTTGTACATTAGTAGTTTCGAGAGAGTAGAATCTGATCACTTACCACTTGAATTTCATTTAAATGTGGTTAAGAATGCTACCATTTCTTCTGGAGTTGAAAATGTGAATAAGTATATTGAAAAGTTTGTGTGGAATAGTGATGTAACACAGTCTTATTTGGATGCAATGCATTCTTCTGAAGTGTTAAGCTTATTTAATTATGCGTTTAATTTGATTGAGCATGACTACAATGAAGCTCTGAATGTTTTTGTTGAGACTGTTAAAACTTATGGAGCTTGTTTGAAGAAACGAATTTATATTGATAATTTAACTAAAAGTAGTGACTGGTATGATAAAGAATGTAAATCAAGTAAGGGAAAAGCGAAACGTTTATTGCAAGTTTTTCGGCAAACGAAAGATCCAACCGATAGTGACGCTTACTGTGTAGCAAGAAGAGAATATAAGAATCTTTTACAGCGAAAAGAAAAAGAGCATAATGATTTATTACTGGATAAGTTAACTGGGTCAATATATAATCAGACAGAATTCTGGGAGAACATGCATAGAATTTCTGTTAAAAGAAAGCAAGCTAATAACTTAACAATAGATGACTGGTCTGAACACTTTAAAAGTCTGCTTGAAAGAGATACAGTAACAGAAGAAAATTATGCGGGTGTCAATAGAATCGACAACGAACAAGAGAGCTTATGTAGCTTTCATTGATTTTGAGAAAGCTTTTGACTCTATAGAAAGAAATTTACTGTGGCCTATTCTTTTAAAAAATGGAATAAAAGGTAAGCTTTTCGGTGTATTAATAGCATGTACATAAACGTTAAAAGTAGAATTCGATCTGGAGATAAATTAACAGATTACATCAACTGTACACGGGGAGTGAAACAAGGTGATGTTACCAGTCCTGTATTGTTTTCACTATTCATTAATGAACTGGCATTAGAAGTAATCAGATGTGGGAGACATGGTGCAAGGTTCACATATGATTTTTCTGAATTATTCATTTTGTTATTGGCAGATGATGTAGTTCTATTGTCTGAAACCGTTGTTGGATTACACACGCAGTTTAATAGTCTACACCGCGCAGCCTCAGAACTTCATTTGAATGTAAACATGACCAAAAGCAATATAGTGGTGTTTAGAAAAGGTGGATATTTGGCCGACAGAGAAAGGTGGACTTATAATGGGATCCTAATACCTGTGGTGAATATATACAAATACTTGGGAATCTATTTTTCTACTAGGCTGAGTTTTAACTGCAGCATGCCGGGATCTTGTGAGCAGAGCCAAAAGGGCTTTATTATGTGTTTTGCAAAATTTGTACAAATTGAAGAATAATTCTCTTGATCTTTATCTGAAGTTATTTGATGCTCAAATTCAACCGATTGTTCAATATGGTGCAAAGATATGGGGTCTTGAAAATGCAGCTCTTTATCCTGAAAAATTACATATGTTCGCACTTAAAAGGTTTTTTAGGAGTGGAAATGAGAACACCAAATGACCTCATCTATGGGGAGACGAACAGGTATCCTATATATATCAATTCAATTGTGCAGTGTATGAGATACTGGTTAAAATTAACACGACTAGAAGAGAGTAGATTACCACGGAAAGCCTACAGAATGTTATTTGATTTAGATGCACGGAATAAAAGAAATTGGGTCTCAAATGTTAGATGCAAATTATATGCGTATGGTTTTAGTTATGTATGGGAGAACCAAGGTGTTGAAAAAATACGTCAATTTTTGTATCATTTTAAAGACAGATTGATATCGTGTAGGTGGCAAGAATGGGATTTCCATGTGATAACAGTGAACGGTTTCAAGTGTATAGAACATTTTGTTCTGTAAACGATGATAAAATCTATTTGAAGTTGAATTTAGACAGGCATTTAAAATTTGTATTGACAAGGTTTAGACTTGGCGTGTCTGAAATTGCGTGTCACTACTATCGCTATACATTACATACAGAAAAAGATTTGATTTGTCCATTGTGTAGAAATGCCAAGGAAGATGAAGTTCACATTCTTTTATGCTGTCCTGCATTAACTAATTTACGAAAACAGTACATACCTTTGAAATTCTATAAGTATCCAAGCCAGTTTCGATTGAGTTTACTGTTGGCATCAAAGAATGAAAACATTGTCAGAAAATTATCAGTATTCCTATATAAAGCGTTTAACATACGATCTGCTGCTATATCTTAATATCTTAAAATACATAATATGCATTTATGACTGTGTGTGTATAGATACTAAGGAAATGTTGCAATGTTCGAGAATTGAAAAGTGTACCCCTTCAAGAGGGGCAATGGCCTATGCTTGAATAAATTATCCGAATCCGAATCTCTACTCTCTCTCTCTCTCTCGTCGGTCTTATGTCTGGCTTATTGAGTGTTGTGTAAAAGTGGAAAGTTTTGTTTGTTTCTTATATATTTCAATTTGTGAAAAGATGTTCTCCAGACAGACTCAACAGCGATGTCAAATTGCATGTATGTAATTCCTTTCAAAGTTAAATATCACTTTCTGCTTTTTGAGCCGAAGCTTATCGACATGTGAGAAAAGGATATAAGGTATCTCACGTACATGCAATTGCTTACGCTCTCTACTCTCTCTCTCTCTCTCTCTCCTCTCTCTCTCTCTCTCTCTCTCTCTCTCTCTCTCTCTCCCTCTCAAGAGAGAGAGAGAGAGCGTGGGCGCACGTGCCGGGTTGTTTACGTTATGAAAGACGTTGTGAAAGACAAACTTTTGTCAGCAGAAATTAAGTTCACAGATTTGAAGATTCCTTTATCTGGAAAAAAAAAGATGCCCAAACAAATCCAATTCACCCAGTGGATCATACATACGACATATTTGATACCTGTCATCGAATATTTGAATTCGAATTTCAAATCTCGAGAGTAAACGGATCACACAGCCATCAAATATTCTCTCCCGCTGTTTATAAAGATCTAATGGGATTTAATTTTCCTTTCTTTTTTTCTTTTCAAATGTTTGAAATTCGACGACACAATAGCATGCATTTCACTTTGGCAGCAAAGAAAATAAAGTGAAATAATCGAACAATGACAAGTGCTTTCTTTTCAAGCGTGCATCGCAAGGGAAATAATCGTATCAATCGCCTGCTTGTTATTTCTCTTTGTCTCTCTCTCTCTCTTGTCTCTCCCTGTCATCAACTCTTTCTGTTTGGATTTGTTTCGCTTTTGTTTTTCCTGTATTGACACACATTTGCGTTTGTTTTACCTGTATTCACACACACACACACACACACACACACACACACATACACACACACAATTGCGGGTCTGCTATGACCAAGACTTTGTTCACTGTATTCAATAATCGATAATTTAAAATGAAATGAAGCGAAAATGACTTTATTTCGGATAGTTTTGTTTTAATGAATGAGGCGCACCTAATCACTTTTTAAAAATTAAAAATCACGTAAACCATAATATTTTCTTTTTACTAGTTTGGTCTGCGTGGTAAAGTGTTCATCGAGTTCGATCACTGATTGGCCTCTTCAGATTATGCTGGTCGTTGTATGTCACTGAGGGCCAATGTCAATGTGTCATTAACTCATGACAATATTGCTGTGGAGTATATTTCTTCGTGTCGCACAATTCTTATGTTATACGAGAGTGCCTGTTATCTTCTTGTCTTAGCCTGTTTTATGATGAAATTGTCTTCTTGCGTGTTGTATTTTTCATAGCATTTTAGTATATCTTCTGTTGTGTCGATGTTCTTTTATGGCCTGGCCTTGCCGATTTCAGAGGCAGTCTACGGGAGACAACTACAACTTGTATACTGTTATTCATTGTATATTTGTCTCCCTTATTTATTTCCGAGAGAGAGAGAGAGAGAGAGAGAGAGAGAGAAAAGCCGGCTGAGGCACAGGTTTCAGTTTTATCGACGAGGTTTCATTTATTTTTAATTAAATCTGGTTCATATAGCCTGCTCTGCTTGTCATCCGCCAGGTCTGGCCTGTGAGAATGCCTGTCCGTGCGAAACACGCCAGTGCTCTGTGGACTGGTTCTGCTGTGTGATCCGTGTCGGTCAATGTCGGTGTCCGTGACATGACGACAGCAAGCTGATCACGGGCCCACAGGTTTCTTCGACTCATGAAATCAACCTGTCACTGCCTGACACACATGTAAGAAATTCAAGCGTCGTTACACACACACACACACACACACACACACACACACACATGCACGCACGCGCGCACGCGCGCACACACACACACACACGCACACACACACACACACGCACACACACACACACACGCACGCACACACACATACATCTTCATTAAAACCATAGAACGAAACTGTCGAATACTTTTCCCTTTCTATTCGATCGCTCATCTTCGAACTTAGAAAACAAGTTACTATACCGCCGAACGAAAGAAACAATCCAATGACGAGACAAACAAACACGACGCGTTTGGACATCACGGGTCTTCTTCAGACAAGACAAGCAAAGTTCAAAACAAAATGACAACGAAGAACGGACAAGCCATCAGTTATCTCCTCAACTTTGGCGCAGAATGGATGTAGAATGGAAACGAGGCTGTTGGGAAGGAGACAATGGGGGCTGAAATAATAGTGATAATAATAACAATGATGATGATGATGATAGTCGTCATCATCATCATCAACATCAGTTGTTGTTTTTTTCTTTCTCCACGCATTTTAATCAGGTAATTAATATAAGAGCTTACATATGCGCAGAAAGAAGACAGTGCGCGTAGATTGTCACACATATATAATGGGCATATCTATGGAAAACATACACAATTTTTTTTTCATAGTCCAAATATGCAATGCAACTATGACTCGACGGAGTTGAGGTAACAATTTATGTAACGCGTTTTATAACCTGGTATTCTGTTTGTGTACATCATTAATGCCAGTTATTGAAATTTGTTCTTTATGTGTGCCCCATTTAAAATATGAACAGAATGATAGATTGAGGGGGAAAAAATGCATGTACGTCTGTTCGCTTTTAAATATGTGTGCTACCGTGTGTTAATGTATGGACTAATGTATGTTGGTTATCATCACAACTTGAAGTTTGTTTCAAATTTCCACCTGCAGTCAGCTTTCACTTTGAAACTGCCTTTCATCTTCGGTTCCCACTTGTGGCAATCTCTTCCTCTTCCTTCACTCCGGACATCAGGTAACCGGTGCACGCCAGATGTTCCTCTCCCATCACTCTCTCCCTGCTTCTTGCAGACTCCACGCTCCATCCCCACCACCACCACCACCTCCCTCCCTCCCTCTGACCCAGGTTTCTTTCCACTCAGGTCCTGCCTTCTCGTACCCGGTCCAATTCGGGTTGACCTGTAAAATCTCTCTCTCTCTCTCTCTCTCTCTCTCTCTCTCTCTCTCTCCTCTCTCCTCTCTCTCTCTCTCTCTCTCTCTCCTCACTCACTCTCTCTCCTCTTTCTCTCTCTCTCTCTCTCCTCTCTCTCTCTCTCTCTCTCTCTCTCTCTCTCTTCAAATTTCATATGTACCTTCTGACCGCCATCATACAGCTGTTTTGCTTTCTCTCTCAGTCCTTGTCTTTTCCTGCGCACAATCTCTGAATAATCTTCCCTGACAAACACATTTTGATAACTGTCTGAATTCTTCAATTTTTTTGCATTCTTAACAACCGTAGTCTTATCTTTATATGATAGGAATTTGACTATCACTGCATCTCCTCTTCCAATTCTATGTGCTCTTTCAATGGCTATCTCCCCCTCAAGCCCCATTCCCTCTCTGATCACAGTTCCCACCTATAGTTCACACTCCTTCCAATTTTCTTGGGGCCTTCTCTTTCTTGATGCCAAAAAAACCAAGAGGTTGTCCCTCCTGCTGTGATTTTCTAGAGAATCACATTTTATTTCTCTGCAAGTCAATCTCTTTCTTCAGGCTGTCATTTTCTTCCTGCACGCTCTCATACTGTAGTCTCATGAGGTTCCAACTCCTCCTCAACCTGTTTCTGTCTGTTTTCCTCCCTTCCTAGCAAATCAGACAAATTATCACTTATTTGTTGCATTTTGGTCTCTAGCCTTTCAGCCTGATTAGCTTGTGTTGATCTCATTTTCTCATGCTCTATTGCTTGCTGTTCTTTCAGTTCTCTGGTAGCCTCTATCACTGCATCACTGATACCGTTCTCTGATACACTGGTACATACCGTGCATGAGCTTCTCTGATGATCAGTTTCCATGGGCGAAGAATCAGGTGGCCCAAACGAAGCTTGGGTGTCAACATCCACTAGGTCTACCCTTCCGGTGCCCTGCTCTGTCCCTGTCCTCTGTGGTGAATCCGGTCCAGGATTGGGCTCAACGTCACCACACGACAACAGAAACAAGCACATGAAAACTACTGCAGTGGCTGTCAGCACCCCAAAACGACGCTGTCTGCACACGGACTCATCACAGCGTTTGAACCAATCTGTCCTGCCACAAAACAGTTCACAAGTGACAGAGAAGCGAATGTAGTGTGTTGCCATTGTACCACATCCTTGCCACAGCAGCAGAATACCAACAGGGTGTTTGATGCAGGGTTTCGTTCGTAAGATATTTGACAGTACAAAAAATGAACGTGCCTGTAGACTGCCTGTGTTGTTGGAGACAGGCTGGCATGGTGCAGGTCTTCCCCACCTTGCTTGGGACAACGCAGTTGTACTTTGTTTTACTTTCAAGTCTCAGCGGAACAAAAACACGTCGCCATGTTGTTCCATCCCGACCTTGACCCCCCCCCCCCCCCCCCCCCCCCCCCCCCCCACTCCCCAGTGAGATGTATTAAGTACTGGCTTAAGATCTTGAAGATGGATACTACAAGACCTCCAAAACTGTCGTATATTAAGAATTTAGATGACAGAGGTAAAACGTGCTGGGCTAGTTTAGTAAGAAATATTTTGTGCAGAATGGGGTTTGGGGATGCATGGTTAAACCAAGGAGTAGGGTGTGAAATTTCATTTGTGTCTTTGTTCAAGCAACGATTGAGAGATAACTATATGCAAGAATGGAATGCATCTGTTATGAACAAGGATAAAATGCAGCACCTACAGCTTTTTAAAAGATCATTTGAAAGTGAACCTTATTTCCAATTTCTAGATATAAGATGTTTCCGGGACGGGGTCATTAAATTAAGAACTGGTGTTTTTACCAATAAATGGATCGACCCTTAGAAAAACATTCTGTGAAAATATCAACTTTTATGTCCTGCCTGTAAAATAACTGAAGATGAAAATCATTTTGTACATTGTTGTCCTTTGTATGAGGAAATCAGATCCAAATATTTGGCCGGAATCGGACAGCGTTATGTTGATATTCTGCGTAATAGATCTATGATACCTATGCGAAAACTAGCCATGTATGTTTTCTATGCTCTCCGTCAGAGAAATTTAGTCATTGAGTGTTTGCAAATGTGGGCAGATTGTTGAACGGCTGTTCATATGATGCTGAAGGCATTTCTTTATTATATTTATCTCTACGTACATATTGCATGTGGGATGGACGGGCTCATTGGATCTCCTCTCATCTCCTAAACTCTCACATGTGGCTCCAAGCGCCATACCCCGGACCTTGCCTCAGAAAGGCATGCTAAACCGTGTGAGGGGGTAATATTAACATGGTATTACTGGGCGTAACCTCAAGTAGTAGGCGACCGGCCAAGGCGGATAAATTCCAAGAGGAACCAAAACGGCTACATGTTCGAGACCAAGGCAGCCACCGTGGAGGAGGATATCGGCTGTGGTCTGGCATGGAGAGGGATGGGCTCCGCCATGCGTCACTGCCCAAGACACACCCATGAGAATGACAACCAAAGACGATTCCATACCGGCTCGGTCGTCGCCCGGGACAACAAGGACCGCCTCTTCCGTCGACGGTCATCAGGGTGGAAGTGGAAAATATGCTACTGGTGGACCAAAAAAGCATCCGTGCCAGGGATAACATCATAATCGGCACATGGAATGTCAACACACTTAAGGCGCTGGAAGACTGGAACAACTGGAACATGAAATGAAGAGATATCGTTGGAACATCCTAGGGTTGTGCGAAGTACGCTGGAAAAATTTCGGAGAAATAAACACCCCAGAAGGCCACAAATTCTACTACAGTGGCAGGAAGATTATCATGAACACGGGGTAGGGTTTCTAGTCAACAAGAACACAATTAATAGTGAAATGGCTTGCAGACCGTCTCAAGTCGAATCATGACCTTACGTTTGAGGGCAAAACCATTCAACATCACCATCCTACAGGGTTATGCCCCACATTCGGCTAAAAGCGATGAAGAAGTCGAAGAATTCTATGGCCAGGTACAGGAAGCGCTCGACGAAATACCCAAAAAAGATATCATAGTGGTACAAGGTGACTGGAATGCTAAGATCGGAAAAGACTCGTGCAAAGACTGGAAAGACACATGTGGACCCTATTGTAACACTCTAACAAATGAGAGAGGATTGAGACTCCTGGAATTTGCAAAGTCAAACAACCTGAAGATAACGAACACCTTCGGTCCACACAAGATGTCCAGGAGAATAACATGGCATAGTCCTGGAGGATTATATCACAATCAAATCGATTACATCATGGTAAAACAACGCTTCCAGTCGAGTGTCAACATTGCCAGAACCAAAAGCTTCCCCGGAGCAGACATTGGAAGTGACCCCGAAATGGGGCCTCATGACATTCGCACTCCGCCTCAAAACAACAAAAAGAAAGGAAACATCAGGTTAAAGTTCAATCTGGAGAAGCTAAAAGACCCTAACATAAAGGAAGCATTTCA
>CM031613.1:43321351-43348851 GCA_018398815.1 Conus ventricosus
TTCTTTTTTTTAGACCTCTCCAGTTCTAATTATTAAAAATTCGTCCCCCGTTTTTTTTTTATATTTTTTTGCACTCTTTTAAAACCTATTCCTTTTGAAGACTTCGCACTTCAGTTTCTCTTTAAATCCTGCTTTTGTTGCTTCTCTTGCTTCTCTCCTCTTACAACCACTTTTTTTTTTTTCTGCGGTCCAGTTGATCTTCAATTCTCCCCTTCGTACCTTTAATGTTATTAAATTCCCCCTGCCAATGGCCTTTTCCCAAAAATACTCTGATATGTTAAAGTTCTTTCTTTTTTTCCTTCTGTTTGTTCCTTTTCTGCTAACACAACCACTTTGCTATTCATGATGTGCTTTTAAATTCCCCTTCCCCTCCCCCCCCAACCGCCCTCCGTTTTCTTCGCTCGGGATTTTTCCTCGCACTGTATCCCCAACCTTTTCCCTGCCCCTTTTTAAATCCAATCTGTCTTTTAAAGTGATTTTATGAGACTACACAGCTGAAAAGTAACTTTTGTTGTCCCCGGACAAAAGTGGACTGTTTATTGTAACGATGTTTTTTCTTAGAGGTCACAGACATGGCAAAAACCCCAAAATTTTTTCACCCCTCAGAAAAGCCGTGTTTCCTTTTCCCCATTTTAGTATCATCATTTTCAGGGTGTTCCAGGTCATCTGTTTTTTTCCCCTTTTTTCCCCCGGTTTTTTCTTTTTTGTCGCTTATCTCTCACTTGGGAAATGATTTCATGGAAACGTTTTTGCCTTTGTGGGTTTTTTTCCTGTGCAACGGGGGCGGAATTAATTCACTATCTGGCTGTACTCTATATAATAACAGCAATTTAAAAAGTAAGCAATGTATGAAAAGCAACTGATTATAGTCTTTTTTATAAGTTTTTGTTTTTTTAAATGGCATATCAACCTTTCTTTGTAATTTCAAGGCCTCAATAATCCCAAAAAGGGGCGAGATGATTTCATATTAAGAATAAAAAACAACTCTGCTTTTCCTACAAGATACCCTTTCGGAAAAAATAGGGAAAAAATTTTTTAGCTGAATGGGGTATCGGGGTTTTTTAAGTCTCACCCAATGCAAAGGGGTTTCTATTATGTTTAACAATACTTTTGTTTTTAAGGTGAAAGGGTTATAAAAACTGGGGAAAATTTATTGGGGGGCTGTAGAAATTAAAAAAAAAATTTGTTTTTTTGTAAACATCAGGGACCCATAAAATAATCCAGATTTTTATAAAGATCTTAAAAAAAAATTAGCTGTTTAAAATTTGGGAAAAAAATATCATAGGGGGAGTTTTCAATTAGTTCTTAAAACCACAGAAAGATTGTAAAATTTACAAACAGTTAATAACCCTAATGCAAGAAGGGAATTTGAAACATGATAGAAAACTTGGTTTAAGCGTATTGGCGAGATTTGAATTATAAATGTGTCGATCATGAGAAGAAAAAACCCCCTTTTGGCAGGCAAGACTAAACTTTTTTTTTTTTTCGACCCACTTTTTTTAAATTGGGAAGACACGTAAAATGTGGTTTAGGACTTACCACCCCTGTTTCTTTAAAATTAAAATTCAAAGAAAATGTAAAAGGCAAAAACTTTCTGGAATTTCAATACATCTTTCCAAAGATAAAAATTTTTTTAATGAAATCAATACAAAATGATGAATCATTAAAAAAATTTCACAATTAACACTCGCTAATGATACTTCTGTTTTTTTTTTTCAATACCTACACGTCTTTCGGGTTTTCTTTTTTTAAAAGTAAGTCTAAGAAAATATTGTAGCTACAATGAAAAAAAAAAAAAAAAGAATGACAAAAGAAGAAAATCTGCTAAAAAAAGAAATGACTGTTTTGATAAAAGGGACCCAAAAAAAAACGAAGAAACCTGGATCTTTTAAAAATCAAAATGAAAACGAAAAAAAATGGGGAAGGGCGAAGGGAACCAGTACTCCTAAATAAAGAGCGAGATGGATTCTGAGGGAAAAAAAAGAAAACTAATTATTTCTTATTTAGAGAAGCGTCATTATGTGTAAAAAATCCAAAAAATTAATCGTCAAAACGAAAATGCGCTAAAAGTTCAAAGAATATTATAGTAAAGTTCAAGTTTTATAAAAACCCTTTTATTCATAAAAACCAAGTAAGTCTTGTAAAATTTGAAAATTTGTTAAATGAAATACCAATTTAATGAGGGAATAAAAGGATTAGGGGGTGAATAACTTTAAAAGAAGCAAACAGTGTCTTAGGAAAATGAAGAAAATAAAGCCCTGGGACGGTGGTTCAGGAGAATTTTTTAATTTCAAAAAAAAATAGTAAATTGGGGGGAAAAGCCCTTTAAATTCCCGGATTTAAAAGGGGAGAGATGTCGTCTGTACAAAGGGAATGATTCCGATCCCTAAGAAGATCCCGAGGCAATATATTAAAAATGGGCCAACACTATTAAACTTATTTACAAAATTGGCTCATTTGTATCGTAATCATCTTAAATGGTTTACCAAAAATTAGTAAACGAAGCCCGAATGGTTTTTTTTAAAAAATTGATTATTTGGGCAACATAAGATTTAAATGGGGACGTCGATTATTAGAAGAACAGACTTCCTGGCTGTTGTTAAATATAGACTTGGAAAGCTTTCCGTTCGACTTTGGGTTTTTATGTTTAAAACTTAAAAGTTTTGGATTTTCAGAGGTTTAAAAATTAAAATGGTTTAAGTACATTCTATAAGAATATCAAATCCTGTGTGATGTAAAAGGGTCAAATTCGAATGGTTTTAAAATTTAAAAAAGATTGTAACAAGGGAATCTATGCCCCATATCTTTTGTCTTTGGTCGAAATATTAAAATTTGGGGAAAAAAAAATTTTAAATATTAAAGGAATAACTAAACAACTGGCACAAAATTTAAACCCAAAATACTCTGTCACGAATTTTTGTTGCTGGGATAAAAAGTCGTTTAAAAATTTTTATGAAGTTCTGGAAAAATTTGGGCTCTTTTTTCAGGTTGCTATGAATAATAAAAAAAAGCGTAATTTGGATAGGTAGACAGAAAATAGTAAAATTTCGTTTAGGGAACACTCGGATTTTTTTGGGAAACCCCGCCGAATTTCGCTCTTGAATTTGGTTTACAAATATTTAGATGTTTTATCGCAAAATTACACAGAAAAGTTGCAAAATGAAATATTTTTTAATTTTGAAAAAAACAGTTCCCCCCCCCTTGGGCAGAGTCGCAATTTTAAAAATCGGTTTTCCTCTCCAATTAATATTTATGGTTGTTCTACCTAATCCTCCAGATTTTTTTCAATCTTCCAAAATCGAATACAATTTTGTGTGGAAAAAAAACCCAGACAAAATTAGCCGAAAAAATCACTAAAAGTAAAAAAATTGGAGGGTATTGGTTTTCCTGATGTAAAATTTTTTGTGATGGCACTAAAGCTGTTTTTTGATTCGCAAAGCGAAAGTAACCCAAAAGGGAAAGTATTTTGTTTTTTAAATTATCCACAGGAATTTTTTTTAAAAAAAATTTGATCTAGTTCAAAGCGAAAAGACTGCGGCGGGGAATCTAAACAAATTTTAAAAAAAAGTTGCGAACCGCCCGAGAACGTGAAAAAGGGATCACAAAAAAAAACACAACGCTTTCCCTTTGTTCTTTTCGGGTGAGAATAAACGAAAAAAACAACGAAAATTCCTTGTTCTTCTTGCACTCAACTTGTGAAGTATCTGAAGCGATCAAAGCAAGTGAATTTTTGTTGTTTTTTTCGTTTATGTCTCCCTGAAGAAGACAAAGAGGTAAACCGTTGTGTTTTGTCTTGTGACTTTTGTCCACTTCTTGGGGGGTTTGAAAACTTTTATTTAAGATTTTTAAAAAAAAAACTTTGGGCCAGCGTTTTTTTCCCCAAATTTATAGGTTAACCATTTTGGGCAGAGTTTTTAATGCTTAAAATTTTCCCATAAAAATTGCATCTAAAAATTGGGCTAAGTTCTCACGGGCCTTTTTTTTATATAAAAAACGTTTTAAATAATAAAAAAAAGTCTTTTAAAATCATTTAATGACAAAAACGTTTTTTTTTGGACATTTTCTTGGCGAAAAGGGAAAAACCCTCGGGTCTATTATGTTTTAAAGAAAAATACCAATCGAAATAATTTGTTACTTTCATGGATATATACCCTTTTAATAACAGTTTTTGCAAAAAGGTTTTGGGCATCATTGTAAAGAAAAAAAAAGTATACAGACCCCAAAACTGTGTTTAATTAATTTTTTTCTACCTAAAGGCCTTTTTTTTTTTTGATTTTTCTAACGCTAACAAGGAGACACTAAAAGTTCTCTTGTGGGGGGACAGAAGACCCAAGAATCATAACTGGAAAGAGTTTTTTTAATACACACAAAATTTGAAGTAAAGCAAAGTGGTTTCAGCTAAAAATTTGCATAGGGGTTTGGGTCCCAAATGTTGTCTTAAAAAAGAGGGGTTGTAAAAAATGATAATGAAATTTTCGCAGAAATAATAAAATACATCGTTTTTTTTGGAAAGTGCAGACATGTACAGATTTTTTGGGAAATTTCACTTACAAATTTAAAGAAAAGAGAAATGTTTTAATGTGATATATTGGATCACAGAATTTTTTCTTGCTTGGCTTTACAGTGTTTTCAAGTGATAAAGTTTTTAAACTTTATAATGATTTTGCAAATCTACATATTCAACCTGCAAAGAAAAAAAAATGTCCCTTTTAACGGTTTCTCAAAAAATTAAAAAACGATAAAAACCCCGAAAAAATGCTTATTTAAAAATGGACCCCACATTTTGTAAAAAATTGTTACATATATCCATTACTATGGTTTTCCCCCTTTTACCTTAAACTATCATACTTTAAGGAAGTTTTTTAAATTTACCAACTTTTTTTAGGGAACTCTATATCTTGAAAATAATCAAAAAAATTTTTAAGGGCCAACAGATAAGCAAAGAGTCTATAGAAAAATGTGCATATGCATGCATTCACGAAACATGTGGGGAATTGGCAAAAATGTACCCGATCTTTGAAATACTTTTGATGAGCAAACTAGGTCGGACCCAAAACTACCGCTAAAACCTCCACCCTTCCTACTCCCCCTCCCCCAAAGGGCCCACAAAAAAAGAAGGATTTTTTGTTATTAACCAGCAGTGCTGCAGTATAGTGGTTTTTCGACTGATCTTTGATGTTTGGGGTTGTAAACGTGAATGTATCGGAGAAAAAAAAAAAAGTACAAAAAAAGGAATGGATCTCAAAACAGACCGACCTCAAGAATGCCTGGCGTCAAGAGAGCGAGAAGAAAGTGTGGGTGTGGGGTGTGTGTGTGTGTGGGTGTGTGTGTGTGTGTTGTGTGTGTGGGTGTGTGTGTGTGTGTGTTGTGCGCGCGTGTGCGTATGTGCCGTGCGCGCGCACGCGTAGTGGTATGTGTGTTTTGGTGTGTGTTGTGTGGTGTGTGTGTGTGGGGTTGTGTGGTGTGTGTGTGTGTGTGTTTGTGTGTGAAGGGGGAAATGGCAAAGGGGGGAGGATAAAAATAACAAATATGACAGTCAAGCATATTAAAAAATTAGGGGTTTTGCGAAATTAACAAAAAATCGGGGGGGAAAAATTAAAGGAAACTTCCATAAAAAGCAAATTAAATTAAATGGACTAACACATTTGATGAATAACAGAAAATGGGGTTAGAAAGGAGAAAAGATCACAGATGTGCTTGTGGGTGTTTGTTTTTTGGAAATGTGTGTGTGTGTGTTGTGGGTGTGGGTGTGTGTGTGTGGTTTGTTGGTTTGGTTTGTGGGTGTGTTTGTGTGGGGGTGTGTGTGTGTGAGTTTGTGTGGTGTGGGTGTGTGTGTGTGTGTGTGTGTGTGGTGTGTGGTTTGTGTGTGTGTGTGTGTGTGGTTGTGTGTGTGTGTGTGTGGTGTGGTGTGTGGTGTTGGTGTGCGTGCGTGCATCCCCCTGGATCGTGTTATTTATGTGTGTGTGTGTGTGTGTGTGTTGTGTGTGTGTGTGTGGTGCGTGCGTGCGTGTGCGTGCGTGCGTGCGTCGGCGTGCGTGCGTTGGGGTGTGTTGTGTGTGTGTTTTGGTGTTGTTGTGTGTTTGTGTGTTGTGTGTGTGTTGTTTTGTGTTGTGTGTGTGTGTTTCGTGCGCTTGCTTGCTTGTTTGTGTGTGTGTGTGTGTGTGTGTGTGTTTTGTGTGTGTGTGTGTTTTTGTGTGTGTGTGGGTGGTGTGTGCGTGTGTGGCTGTGTTTTGTTTGCTCGTGTGGTGTGTGTGTGTGGGGGAGAGAGAGAGAGGGAGAGAGAGAGAGAAAAGAGGGGAGGGAAAGAGAGAGAGAAAAGGGGAAGAGTTTCCCACTTTTAGTTGGATAATGGCGATGGTTTAAGATGCAGTTTTGATTCCTATCTTTTATCCCAAATGATTTTTTTTATGCTTTTAATGATGTGATTGATGAGTGTTTAAACCCCCTTCCACAAGACGAGCGTCATGCCCCGGGGCTTGGTGTTGGTATCGGGTTTTAGTGTTAAATACCGGTTCTTTGTGGTATTTTTTGGTTAAAGTGTTATAATTTCCGGGGTTCAATGAAACGTATCCTGGTTCATGCACCGTTTTTTTTCTAAATAAAACTTGATTCTGTGTCCTTGTCATATGTCTCGGTTGAGACAGGGAAATGCCGCTTCTGGCTCACTTTCCCCCCTCAACCTTTTTTCGGGCGAAAGTGACCCAAAAGCGGCTTTTCCTGTTCTTAAATGGGACTTCAATAACCCAAAAAAACGACCTTACAAACAAAAATTTGTGCAGGGTTATCCGTTTCAATCTTTTACAAAAAACTTTCAGATTTCGTTTTTTTTTTTAACCCTGTTTTTTTTCTGGTCTTTCAATAACATCATTTTCGCGCAAAATTCTTCAATGAGTCTCTGTCTTTAGTAAATTAAAACTACAGTTTTTAAAAATGTTTCTAAAGTTTTTTTTAAAACTGAATTTTTTTTGACAAAAAATCCACCCCTTTACCCGCATGTTTCCACTAAAAAGAAAGTTTTGACAAAGTTTTTTCTCTTTTAACTATGTCTTTTTTTCTGGCGGCAGTCACTTAAAATAAATAGTGTCGCTTCCCTCAAACATTATAAAAGTTCAAAACACTCCTCATTTATTGCTGGGATAACTAAATTTATGTCCATCTGCCCTTTAAAAAACCTTCATTATGATATGTTTTGTTCCTTTTAAGTGTTGGCAGAAAAACCCAATATGTTAAAATTTAACGTAAACTGTTTTTAACGGTCGAGGATAATATTGTTTTTCCCCACAACCTTCTGCCCACAAATAAATGAGCAATGGGGGTTTTTTGTCAAAAAAGTTTAATGCTCCATAGTTTTATAACAGAACTTAATCAAATCCGGTTTTGTTTTTATAAATCCCCATGTTAAAACTTGTTCATTTTAAAAAAACCCTATAAGGGCCTAATGTGTAAGATTAATCCAATTCATGTGAAAAAGGTTTCTTTTAGACTAATATTGATTTTGTGCTTGTTTTTATACCTTAAACCCTCACCTTTGTGAAGAATGACAACAGTAAACTTTAAGACTGTCAAACCCTAAGTTTTGCCGCTAATTAGAATCCTTTAAAAAAGGCGCACTAACGCCCAAACCCCAAATCCCTCTCCTTATTTTTAAGAGAAATTTAAATTTTTGTGAACGTGTCCCCTTTTTCTTTGCGGCAGAATGAAATTTTTGTAAAGCATTTTTTTACAAACGGTTTTTTTTTGGGGAGGATGTCTGTTTTTTCCCTAGGGCTTTTATTTCAATTTCTTTTCCACTATTGTCGTCTGGCAAAAGCTTAAATGAAAAGGGGCCCCGGTTAAATGCTTTTTAAAATTTTTTTTGAGGCCAAAAAATGTAAAAGGGGCTTATAATTCAAATTTTATGCCCCCTTTCTTTTTGGTTCTAAGTGCCATTTGAGGTCGGGTTTTGGGAAACTTTTTTATTTTAACGGGCCCAACATTATTTGCCTCTAGTTTGCGCATTGTTCTAGTTTTGGGAAACTTTTTTGTTGTCGCCAACCTCTTTGCGTTAAAATCCCATCTTTAGGTACTAAAAACCCTAAAAGGCTACTCACTTTTCTGTTCAAAGCCCGCAACTTCTGAGTCTTTTAATTCTAAAGGTTTTAAAATTTTTGGCGCTAAAGTAACTCCCGATTTTCTGGGCCCCCGCGCATTTTTTTTTATAACTATATTTTATTTCCAAAACAAGGGGGAGGTTATTCCCCTTTTACGCTTTCCCCCTTTTGTCTTTTATCTTTTTATTAAATGATCCCCCCCTCCCAAACTAATCTTTTAACTGTTTTAAAATTGGGGAAATTTTATAATTTCATAATCGCATTTTGCGCTTTTCCCTGACGGCGAGCTCTCAAAAAAGTTTGGGGCTCCTTTAATTTTAAATTTTATCAGTGCTAGCTCGTCCCGAAATAGATAAAGAAATTTAAAGCAAGTCGAGCGGCTTTTCCCCCCAAAAAGTGTTTTGGTCGGTGTAACCTAAATTTAAATTGTTGGTAAAGCCTAAAATTTTTTGCTAGCTCTTATAAAAAAGAAAACCCCCTTCTTCTTCAGGCTTAATGTTAACATTGTTTTCAAAATTTTCTTGTTAATTTGGAGAAAAGTCAAAGTTATCATTGCTTTTTTAGTGGCTAAACCGTAATAAACCAAGGATTTTTTCTGGAAAATTTTTTCCTGTTTTGTCAATTTTTAAAAAGTATTTTTCCGGGGTTGCTTATATTTAAAACCTAGACTTTGTAGAATATTTTTATGGAGCGCACCATTTTTGGCCCCCAATTGTTATCATTGCTGTTCTAAAAACGAAGGGCGGTTTGGGTTGTTATTTTTACAAACATTTTTTGAACGAAAATAAAAATGGCGGTTCAAATATCTGATGCAAAAAATTTTGTTGGGGCCCCAAATACAATCTTAAAAAATACAACTGATTCTTTTTACATTTTTCTTGACCCCCGGGCTGCCCTTTTATAAAAAGGTGGGGTCTCCTTAAACAGTTCTTAACCCCCCCATTGAAAACGACCACATCAAGAAAGCGTGGTTTTTTAATCCCATGCAGTTTTATCAGAACCAGTTAAACTTTGCTGTGTTTGCCATAAAAATGGGGGGTGGAGTGTGTTTTTCCGATCATTTAAAAAACCATGTCCCCTTTGGGGGGTCAGTGCGATTTCATTTTTTTTTTACACCTTCAAGTTTTTTGACTGAACGCGAGACCTTACCAAATGACAAACCATTTAATCCACTCGCAACATAATAGACATGAAGGCTTTTGAAAGGATCTGAACTTCAATTTTAACATCAAGACAGGCTTTAGCAAAATTTGGGGTCTAATTGGGCCCAGGGACCTTTATTTCGGGGGGACGCACAGAAATATAAATAGACTGGGATCCTCCTTTCAAAATTTCTTTCAGGCAAAAATGTTTAGCTGGGGCCCCACAGCAAAGCATAAAACAGCATGGACAAATTTTTTTTTTGCCTTAAAGGGGCCCAATGGGGGGGGAAAACGAATAAACACTTATTCGTACTTACGTTTGGTGTTTTTCTGGTTCGCAAGCACAGCAAGATCGAGCAAACTATCCTTCTACTGGCTTTGACGCACAAAAAACAATATTTGCAAATTTTGAGGACGCCTTAATTCTACAGTTATTTACCCTTTTTGTATTGAAAGTCCAAAATGTTTTCAATACGCAAGATCGAAAGTAGACTTTGCTGTTGGACTGGTTTATACCCCCTGCCTTTTTGACCTCAACTCCAGGTAGGAAAAAAAAAAACTTAATAATGAAATTCTTATAGAGGGAATGAACAGAAGGTTTTGGGAAAAAGACATAAATTCTGAGCCGTAATATTCAAACAATAAAAAACACCAAGATTAAATCATCTAAATTCCCCAAGTCCAAAACCCCCCAAAAACCCTTGAAGACTCAGCAAAGCCCCGGACCTGTTCGCGTGACCATGAATAGAAAAGCGGCTTGTTCTTGGATTAACTGGGATAGGATTACTTGGGCTTTTTCTTATAATTTTTAACCCAACTATTACGAGAAAAATAAAGCCATAAGTGCTCGGCCATAAAGCCAAACTTTTTGGTTTCAGTAGACAAAAGCCACTGACAAACCCCCCCATATACCAGGTAAAGAGTCTTAGCTTTACCAGCTAATTTTTTTAATAAACTCGCAAATGATCAAATGTTTTTTTTTCCCATGATTTATCAGGGGAGGCGATGGGGGCGGAGGGAATGAATTTGCTCTCCACACCGCCGTAATAGCCATACCAGTGTCTTTTGCAAATCCCTAAGGGTTTTTAAAGCTTTCCAATGTGACTCCCTGCTCTCTAAACAATGTTCTTATTCGTTCTGCTGCGTTGTGTCTTCATATAAAATTTTCCCCGGGTGTTTCCTTTTTCATTCACTTGAGTTCGTAATTGGTTCGGTTAGTAGTTAGACTTCTAGTTTGCTGATTTTTTGTTAAGTCTTTTTTGCTTTGGGTTTTCTTTCTTTAATATCAGGCCTAAGTTTGGGGTCATCCCGCCTCAACGAGTTTTTTTTTTTCTTTTTTATATGCCCCTTAGTTCACTGTTTTGTAAAATTTTTTGTTAATCGCCTTGATGGTTCTTAAGTCGATCAAGGGGTAATAATTTTTTCCCTAGGCAATGGGGAATCTTTTTTTGTTTTTTAAAGCGTTTCTTCTGAAAAATGGTTTCTGCTTCTTTTGTATTTTTTAATTGCCCCGTGATTGATTTAATTCTTTTAAGTTCCCTGTTTGCTTTTTTGGTTATCTGTCGGGTTTTGTAGGTGTTTGAAGTTTAGCAACTGCATCCCTATCTAATTTCGGCTAAAAGACCAAGGCGATTTTGATCTTTAAAAACGAGTCTTTTTAAAAATTTTACTCTTGGTAAAACTTTGATGGGTCTGGTTTTTTTTGGGTTTTAACCCAACAGATTTTCCTTGATCGCCCCTTTTCAAACAAAGACCCCTTTTCTATTTTAAAATATTTGGGTCTATAAAAATTGGGAGGTTTTTTGACCCAAATTTTTTAAAATGCCCGGGCCCACTTTCGTTAAAATTACGCCGCTTGAGAGCGCGAGCGAGCCCCTGTCCAAAAGGGGTCATTTCACTCAGTCGTTTTCCCGGTCAAAAAAATCATAATTTCTTCAGCTTCAATTCCGCCTTTTTTTAATAATTAATTTTTATTTTTTTATAAAAAATGGCACAGACATGGCTCGATTCTTAACCCCCATTGAAGACTGAAAGAACCGGTGGCGTGAAAGGGAAAAAACGGGGAAAATTTCTGTTCCAAATAATCCACTACTATTGATGGGATCAAAATTTTTACGTAAAATTTTCCCGACCTAGGGGCGGTGAAGTGATTGTCACTCCCCCCCCTTTCCAAAAAAACCCCCCCCCCCAAAAGGGCAGCTGGGGGGGCCCCGTTAAAAGAAAATTTCTATAAAAAAAACTTGGGGGCAAAAAATATTTTTTTACACAATGCAGACATATTTTTTAAAAATATTCTGATCTATGGGTAAAATGGGGGAAAGAAAGGGCCATCTTGCGTTTAAAAAAATCGAAATGAAGAAGCACTAAAACTGAATAGGCGCCCCAAAATATTAAAGACGGTAAAAATTGCCTGAAATTTGCGTATGGAAAACGCTTTTTTTCCCCCCCTTGTTTTGGTTGTTTTAAAAGCCAGCCCTACTTTCAAAGGGGCATTAAAAAAAATTTTCTTTGAACTAACTTTAACGAAAAAAAAGTGTTATCAAATCATCAACACGAAGCAATACAGCAAATTTTTGACATCCTTAGGTTTGACGTTGTTAGCAACCCTGATTTAGCAAAACTTTAAGGGCCAATATAAGTCAAATTTGCAATATATACGAAGAGGATTCTATACAAAATCCCAGAAACAGGGCAGCCTTTTGGAATTTTTTTTTTGCG
This sequence comes from Conus ventricosus, assembly GCA_018398815.1. Classification (NCBI taxonomy): domain Eukaryota; kingdom Metazoa; phylum Mollusca; class Gastropoda; order Neogastropoda; family Conidae; genus Conus; species Conus ventricosus. Next base: position 43,333,302 of record CM031613.1, read on the forward strand.
CTTTCTAAACTCTTAAAGGTTTTTTTGCTGTGTGAAGAGAAGAACCCTTCAAAAGGCAAGCGAAAAGTTTTTTATCCTAAAAATAACGAAAGTGCAAAGTTCAAAATTTACGGTATCCCCAACCAAATTACCTAGCGGGCTTTGACCCTTTCATCATTTTGACGAAATAGAAAAAAGTTTGGGGGTGGGAGGGGTAGAAATCCAAAAGCGACCTGTGTCAAAAAATTTTCATCTTAAATGTTAGGGTTTATGATTATTTAACAAAAAATACGGTTTTGGTTGACCCAAGGTCAACGGAGGTAATGATGTATGGAAGCGGGGGGAAAAGTGAGAGACGTAATAAAAATTCAAATTGATAAAAAAAAGAAGCCGATAAACCGCTTAATGACTTTGTTTTTATTTTGATGCGCAGTGAAAAATTTAAAATAACAGATTAGATTGTATTATACAAAATTTTTTTTCATTTTATAAAAAGCCTGTCTGTTAAGGTTTATCCCAAATGTCCCCACAGCCCGGGTGCCAAAAAAAGAGATAGCAGGAATTTGCTGTTATGAAAAAACCCCCAAGTAAAAACCCTTTAGATTAACAAACTTACACAAATGCAACAAAAAAATGGAGGGCCTTTAAAAAAACAGAAAAAAAAACGAAGGTATTCTGCTGCCCTTTTAAAGCCGTTTCATAGTTAATAAATGGGAAAAGGGGCTATAAGCCCTTCCAGGGAAAGAGCGGGTCTCTTGCAAGGGATAGGCGCCCCCGAGCTTTACTTAGGAGGTTTTTTCTTTAGCTTGGGCCCGTGTTCATTGCTGAAGTGCTGTGCAAAAAAATAAAAACTAAACTCCAAAAAGCACACAGCTATGGTTCCTAATAACGGCTAAACTTATTTTGTTTAAACTGACAATAATAAACGCTTTTTGACTCAAAAATCCGGATAAGAATTTAATCGTTTTAAAAGGCCGATTTTTAGTACAAAAGACAAAAATTTTATTTCAAAAAAAGGCGGGGGGAAATTTTTCTCAACAGCCCGACGCCGAGAGATAAAAAGGAATGCTTAAAAAAAGTAAAAAAGAATTAAAAAATCTGTTCTAAACAGTCACATTAACAAACACCAAAAGGGGTTTATTAAATTTGTTTTTGAGTCCAAGGCAAAAGCCGCGATTTTGATCTGAAGAATTTTTTTTAAATTTTTTTAAATATTTTGAGTTTGAAAAAAAACTCAACATGGATAAGTATATGAAGGCAAGAAAAGATTTTTTGAAGGGAAAGCCGAGAGAGAGCGTTTTCAAGAGCCCCGAATGATATTTTTTTAGAAGTCATTACCCCCAAAAACGTCAGGGAAGTGTTTTCATGCTATTTCTCAAGTTCCGGTAAACAACAAGACCCCCATTAAAGTAATGTTAGTGTTTTTTGACTTGAACAATAAAAGAAGAACTCTAGAATCTGGGGTTTCCCAAATAAAAAAACGACTATTTTTTTCATAATGATTAAAAACCGGGTTGGGCAGACGAACTGCTTACCATTTTTCCGCTGCCGCGAAGAAACTAAAATGAGGGCTCTGGTTGGTCAGAGGGCGAAGTCCTAGAGATAGATTAAAACAGTCTAAGTAGCACCGATTTTTTGGCAAGTCTTACTTCCCTACCTCCACATTAGTTCAAAAGAGCAGTTTAAAAAATAAAGAAAACAGAAACAAAATGTTTTTTTGTGGTGTGTTCTTGCGGTTGCATTACGCCCCCAAAAAAAGCGAGAGAGTGTCTAAATATCACCCTTACAAAATGATCTTAACTTTGGGGGTGTCTTTCCGTTGTGTAGACCAAATTGATCAGTTTGAAGAAAAAAAAACAAAAACCCAAAAACTGTTAATGTTTACACTGGGATGAGGAAAAAAAATTTGGTGCCCAATTAAAGGGTCCAAGAACAGCCCAAAAAATTGGCGAACCAGACAAAAAATCATTTGACTTAATCTGATGTTTCACAGAGGGCTAGCATTACCATTTATAGCCGATGGTAGTTTTTTGCGGCATACTTCAAAGCATTCCAAAACAAAAAATTCGCAGAAATGTTTACAAGAATTCCATTGTGAAGCGGAGTGAACATTAAACATTGTAAAAATTTTGTAGATTGTAATAAGAACTAATTACGCCCCCCCCTGGGGCAAATTGTTTTAAGAAGGAAAAAACTGCAACATTCCCATACTGTTTAGCAGACTTGAGTCGCTTTTTGTTCCTTTTGAAGGGCCGCGCCACAAAATTTGAAAAAAAAAAGGGCTTAAAAGGTAACATCAAATTTGTTCATTTTTCTTTCCGTTGTCGGTCGGATGGGTTATTCAAAAGCCAAAAATTTTATGAGGGCCAAATGCTGCAGAATACTTCTTAGACGCATAGAAGTGCCAATGATGTTTAATAAACTAAATCGAAATCATAATACACCCGAAGACCCAAAAAACAGTTGATCAGCCAAATTGTTGGATTTGCGGTTTAGGTCTTCATCGCCAGAGAATCCAAAAATAAAAGGGCCAGATCACTTTTTTGGAAAGTTCAGAGGAGCGGGGCATAAAAAAAAAGCAATTTAACTAAAGTTTGAACCAAAAAACATGGAAACGCCCGTTTTCTTTTTTAAAATTTCGAGGTTTTGACTCTCATCTTTTAATGAAAGCGTGGCGATGCCTTCAGGGGCATGCATTGCACAGTCATCAGAAAAGTCAGTTTTCACTTTAAATTAAAGTCTTTCTACGACCCATGCGACATTATGGGCTAAATTTGAGGCACTGGCTATGTCCTTAAAGTCCTGCCCAATAACAGAAAAAAAATTTTTTACTACCTTGTTAGAAAGGGCGTTTACCCTTTTGGTACATGAAAAAGTTGGGAAAGGTTTGATGAAGTACCTTCCACCTAAGGGGCGTTCTTTTTAGTCCCCTTTGAAAGGCATGTGATTTGATTCCAGCATGCTCAAGATGCTTTCCAAAAGTTGATTGTAAAAACGATGGGGGACTACATGACTCATACTTGATGGCTGATACTGTTTTTTGGGGATATTTTTGAAAATTTTGGAAAACCGCATGAAAATTTTAGCCTGGATCCCGCCATTACATTTCTGCCCCGGGATGAGTGGGGGTGTTTTTTAAAGTTTACTGGAGTCAGATTTATTTATTGTCAGTTTTTTCAAGATTGATGATGAAAACGGATTTCGTGGAGGAATTTTTTGGCGTCGCATCTTACTGTAAAGCAAAAAAACAAAAACCTAGATGACTATGATCCAAGAAAAGGTTAACTATCTATGTATTTAAGGGAAAAATCTGTAGGATGGGCTTGGGGCAACATTCCGTTAGCAACTTTAAAAAGACACAGAAGACAATCCGGAAAAATATCAAAGAGCTTAAAGTGGTTGGGCAGTTTGACGCCGGGTCAACAGCGTGGTTTCATTCTAGAAGTTGACTTAGATTTTCCTCATGAATCCAGACCTGCAAATGACTTTCCTTTTGCAGCAGAAAAAATCTAAAAATGGATCCAAGAGAACCCCCCTAAACTTGTGCCTAATCTTGGGGCAAAAAAAATATGTTGCCTTAAAGAAATTCGCAATTTTATTTAAGACATGGTTTTTAAGTTAAAGTGTTCACGCTAATTTCTTTTGATCAAGAACGTTCATGAAAAACCAAAACATCATGAGAACACGATCTTGAACTAAACCACAAAGCCTCAAAAAAGCTTTTTTGCTGATGAAAAACACTGTTTCGGTAAGAATTTTAGAATCCGCCAAGCGTAAAGATGTTAGATTGGGCACCAGAGAAATGAAGCAATTTTAAACTGACTTCAAAACCCAATTATAGGACTTTAGAAGATTTCATGATCAGCTTTTTGGCATAATGATGAAAAAAAAGAAAGTCAAATTGGACAAACCTGTATTTATTGGGTTTACTGTTTTAGAATTATCAAAGCTTTTGATGTTAGAGTTTCTTTATGACTACTTTAAGCCCTCGTATCCAGAGTCCAGAGTACTTTACACAGATACAGATAGTTTTGTTATAGATATCCTTACTGAAGACATCTATAAAGACATGGAAATGGAAGTGGCTAAAGGGCATGCAGGATGGTATGACACGTCCGATTACCCTAAAGATTCGCCTTTGCATTCAATTACTAACAAGAAGGTTTTAGGAAAGATGAAGGATGAATTATCTGGAAAGGTGATTAAGGAGTATGTTGGTTTAAGGTCAAAAATGTACAGTATTTCGAGCCAGGAGAAAATCATTAAGAAAGCAAAGGGAATATCTCGCAGCGTTGTGCAGTCAAACATATCACATGACAATTACAAAGAAGCATTGTTTGGCAATAAGACTTTTCATCATGACAACGTAAAACTACGATCTAATCTACATGAGATCAACACAACAGTTGTAACAAAGAAGTCGTTAGATAGAACAAACACAAAACGGGTGTTTGTTAATCCAGAGTTTTCATATGCAATTGGGCACTGGAGAACCGCATAAACAGGGGGTTTATATTTTTCATCAACTTTTGTTATAAGATCAATCATAGCTTCATCCAATTCATTTAAATCTTTTCTCATGTTTGCTTGGCGCGTTCGAATTTTTTTATTATTTTCAAGATATTCTTTTTCCCAATTTGGGGGTTTGAGTTGTAGGTGATCTGGATGATTTAGCATGCATTGATTAATCCTCGAAAATGTTTCCTTAATAGCATTACACGCATGAAATGATTCCCGTATCATTTTCAAGGTCTCTTCCTTTACCATTCTTGTTTCATTCTGCGCTTCCTTCTGAGCTTCCATTTTAAACTCAAATATATTTACGTAAATTAATTAAAGCGGAACTGTGTCTGGTGGGATTATCTGCAGTTCTTCTTTCACAAAAGATCTTTGAGGAGCTGGCTGTTTTGTTGTGTCAGTTTCTCGTAAATAATACACGGGCGGATTCATTTTTACAATTCTTTTTATTTCATATGGATCAACACTCCAAACTGGATCGGTTGCCCTGATGCGAGTGTCCCCTTCTGCTTCCCCCGGTAAATAAAGGTACCTTACTTTCAATCCAAATGGTAATAGTTTGCTGGATGAAGACTCTCCTTCAACAACATTTATTGTTTTTCTTTTGATTGCTTGTACTGGTTTTAGCCCTTTAAATTCTTCATTATTCATTGCGCGCAAAACTGAGGGCAGTCTTCTAACCCATTCTGTGTTGCGAGAATTGTCAATCAGCTCTCTGTGATACTGGTAGGAGAAAAGTCTTTCGGCTAACTGTTTGTTAAAGTTTTCGACTAAAGCCTGTGATCTGTGAACTCCTGGAATGCCTCTTTTAATGGTAACTCTATGTTTCAACAATAATTGATTCGCTTGGCCTTTAAACTCTTTTCCATCATCAACTTGAATCATGCGAGGATAAGTTAAAGGACCTCGTTGATATATCAGTTGTATGGCAACAGCAACAGCAGAAGCACTCTTTTGTGTTAATGGTTCCGCATCTTTATATCTTGAAGCCATGTCAATGACTGTGAGTGCGTACTTAAATCTTTTTCGTCTAATCCTATCAGAGGGTAAATATAGAAGGTCCATTTGATGGGTGTCGTTCGGTATTGTATTCACAAAGTGCGGTCTCTGTATTCGTCTAGGGGCAGGTAAATAAATTTGCCAAATCGCTTGTTTAGATAACCATTCCTTTGCTGTTTGTTCACTGACACCTGCCGCTTGGCTTAGCTTTTGTATTGCTGTGATACCCTTCCAATATCCTTTTGGCGAATAATAGATTTTGTTCATTTTTTACTCAGCCAATATTATGTGCAACAAAATACACAACGGTCATACCAACGACAATAAACGCGATTTCTTGCATCTTTTGTTTTTCTGATGGTTGATAAAAGTCACTGAATTTTGGTGGGGGCAATGTCTGGACCGGTTTGCCTGTTACTAGATAATATTGTTTTATTGCTTGATCAACATCTTTAAATATGTAAGCTGCATGCCCCTGTTCTTTCAGTGTGTCATTAATAAAATCTAACTGCTCAAGTCTCTGCTTTTCATAGGCGTCTTGTGCAGCTGCTAGTTCCTCCATAGCTTTGTTATGTCTTTTTCTCTCGCCGTCATCCCGCAGTTTACTAAATGCAAAATTACTTCCGCTAAAAGCAAGCGCATTCACCACAGCGCCGCCTATCATTATTGCGAGTGAAGCCATTTTTTATAAATGTATTTTTTTTTCTTACATATTTATATTGTCTGGAATTATTCCTTGCTTGACTAGAAAATCTTTCGTGGCAACCGAAGCTGCAATGATAGCAATCAGCTTTGCTGAATCCTCAAAGTCTAGTTTGCCAAGATCTGCCGGTTTTATTTTTAACAAGCTTTTACCAAGCATTGAGTATCCTACACTTAGCCCTCCAATAACAGCAGAATGGTATACAAGGTTAGCAACAGTTTTTTCAGTGCTCATTTTTTAGAAAATAAAATAATTATAATTTAATAAAAACATGAACAGTGATGATCTACTACAGCTACAAGGCGGCCTAAACCTTCCTGAACTTATGAATGACCAAGTTGATGATCAAGCTATTATGCCCAAAAAGGAGAGGCTGTATTCTTTGGCAGCATGTGGGAAAACAAAACAGTTCCTCGGAACTGAATTCAGCATAGAACAGATTCAACAGATGCCTCCACAAGACATTATAAAGTATCATAACAGGTATGAGGCGCAGCTGGGGTCTAGAATGGTGAAAAGTGTGGGGCAAACGGTTCTTAGTTTGTACACTAAACTAGTCAGTAGATTTGCTCCCATTGATTCTGAACAAGATCTTACGTATGATTTAACGCAAGATCCAGTTTTAACAAAGTCATTAGAGTCTCTAGGCTGTGATCTATACTACAGATTTGGAACATGTTATCGCCGTTAATCATGGGATTAATTACTTTTAATCATATAGATTTTATTTCCCCTTCAAAATGACCGGGCCAGAAAATCAGCAGAATCAGAAAACACTGAACCAGGTGGAGAAAGTAACCAAGCCAGAAAATCAGCAGAAAACGCTGAATCAGGCGGAGACCATTAAAAATCCTGGGCGTGTTGAAGCAGGAAGAAAATTAGCAGAGTGGAACAGACAAAAAAAATTAATGTTACAGAATATGACTCATCATGAAAACATAACACCGCCAACGCCAGAACAAGTTGATTCAATGCCAGCTATAAAAACTCCATGTGATACAAGGGCGCCAAAGTCTTCATGGTATATTGAACTTAAAACTGTTGCCATTTTTGGCGCCCTTGCTGCTGCTGGGGGGTGTTATTACGGTTATAAAATATATAAACAACGCTGGCAAAAACAAGAGCCCAAACAATCTCCACCGCTAAATACAGAAGCCGAACACAACTGCACGCCAAAACCGCCAATAACAAAGCATCATTTTGATCCATTTATAATGGAATAATATTTTAAGAACTTAATTTTAATTTTTTTATAAAAATAGATCATGGCGTATTATAAAATGATAAAGTCAATAAATAAAGACATGGAGTCTATAAAAGACATTTCCATAGACCCAAATTGTAATCAATGCGGTTGCTTCGGATGTAAGACCTTCCTTAAGATCTATGCAGAGAACGCTGAGCAAGACATCCTCAACGATGACACGTTTTTTGAGGCGTGTGTGTACTATATTAGACATCTACTATTTAAGATAAAAACATAGCTTGTATTTTTTTGATAATTATAAGATAACTTAATAAGAACTTGGTTGTACTTAAAGGATGACTTAATCAAGAACTTATTAAGAACTTGATCAAGAACTTAATTAAAAACTTAATCAAGAACTTATTAAGAACTTGAAGTAACTTAATTAAAAACTTAATTAAGAACTTGGGGTAACTTAATTAAAAACTTAATTAAGAACTTGGGGCGACTTGGGGGTAGGAGTGTGTGTGGTGTACACAGGGGTGGGGTGGGAGGACGTGCGTGCGTGGGGTGGGGGTGGGAGGACGTGCGTGCGTGGGGTGGGGGTGGGGGGACGTGCGTGCGTGGGGTGGGGGTGGGGGGACGTGCGTGCGTGGGGTGGGGGTGGGGGGACGTGCGTGCGTGTGTGTGCGGCAGCCAAAAAAGTTGAAGCAGGACGTTGAAGCGAAGCAGTGAAGCCAGTAATCACAGCAATATATACAAAGTCATGAAGTGCTTGGTGGAAATTCAAGGCAGTCAACTCTAAACAACCCCGACCGCTCCTGCAGGAGCGGTATCTAAAAATAGATCTTACGTCAGTGGTAGGCCTGCAGCGCTTTCTAGGTCAATCAGGCGAGCTCGCCTGATTGACCCAGTATTGCTTGGGTGCTTTCTAGCCGGATCAATGCTGGCAAAATGCCGGGCCAGCGGTGAGCGGTATCTAAAAATAGATCTTACGTCAGTGGTAGGACGCTTGCAACTTGCTTTAGCAGAGTTACAGCAATTATGGCGGCTCTAATCGCCAGTAGTAGTACATCCGTCATTGTATATTTGAAGCATTTATATGAAGATAGTGCTGGCCACACACTACTCCTCTCCATACTGGTAGATGTACTAAGGTCTGCCTAACCCTATCTAGTTTGTTTGCCAGAACATTCGAAATCGCCATTCAGTTGCATAAGGGCACACTTAAAGGCAGATGAACTGGTTAGAATTAAAAAAGTAGAAAAGTATACACATCTTAATACACAGATCAGCTTGCCACATGAACACTGAATCTGTAGTTAACAATCAATCAAGTCTAATACAAACTGAGAACATTTTTTACTTGGGAGGAACAGCAAAAATGTTTCAAATATGTTTCGGCCAACTTTCAACAATGCAGCGCCATTTATTAGATAAGGAACCATCTCATCAATAGTCAAACACGTATTAAAACTAGCTACATCTTGTTTCATTTCCTTGAACCAACAAACCTTTAAGATAGCCGTTCATTTCCAAAGCAGTTAGTTCACTTTTTTCGTTTTCTAAAAAACAATCTCTCCGGTTTCACAACATGCAGTTAAAGTAAAACTTATGGCCTCGAATAACAAACCTGTTCTTCAGTAACGTTTTAGCCATTTTAAAATAACACAAGTAAAACACAGTGGTCACAACAGAGCGCAAACAAAACACAGCCTTCTTGTTCAATAGTCCAAGCAACAATGGCGACCCCAGTCGTGTCACGCGACAGCCTCGATTCGGTGTGTCGACGTGGCAATCTCGAATTTCTGATGCAATGTGTTGCAACCCGCCGAGTGTGCTTCGCTTACACAGCGCAGGCTAGGCAACTGCCGCGAGCCGTAAATTAAGTGATCAGGTTTTAGCCCCGTGTCTGCCTGTCTGTGCGGATTTTATGACATTTAATTGAGAGAGAAAGAAAGAGAAAGAGTGTGCGTGTGTGTGTGTGTGTGTGTGTGTGTGTGTGTGTGTGTGTGTTTATGTGTGCGCGACGTATTTTGTGAAACGCAGAACACGTATGTCTATAGCTCCGTGTGGCGAAGGATTGCTTGCTACCTTATGGCGCCATAATTACAGGTCATAGGATCCGTCCAGGGCCACGTTACATGGTACTGCCTGCCACAAACCCCAAGCCCTCTAATTAGGGGTGTTCGCACAGCGTCTCAGCTAAGTTTTAGTTTGGTGACTGTCTCTGCAAAAATGATAGTATTGAAAATGACTGTCTGCGCGAAAATGATTAGGAAAACATAGTTTGAAGTCTTACTTGTCAGAGAACTGTAATATGCCGCTTCTAGGTCACTTTCGCCCGAAAACTGGTTTGAGGGCGAAGGTGAGTTAGAAGCGGCATATTACAGTTCTCTCGGTTTATTAATCTTGGTTCATGTGTCATATGTCATACATCTCTGTTTATATGTGTTATATGTTCTAGTTCATGCACTATGTCTCTTATTTCATGTGTCCTTTATCCTGGTCCATGGGCCATTTCTCCTGGTTCACGCAACACAAATCTTGGTTCATGTATCATGTATCCATAATGGTTCATGTGTCATGATGTCTGGCTCATGTGTCATGATCTCTGGCTCATGTGTCATTCATTTTGGTTCAATTGCCATGTATTTTTAGCTTATGTGTCATGTTGCGGGGTCATGTGTTGTCTCCTTGTTCACGTGTCGTGTCTCCTGGTTCATATATCACAGGTCCTAGCTCATGTGTCGTATTTTTCCCCGAAGTTGGAGTATGGCTGCCTTAATGGCGGGATAGAAAAAAACGCCCATACACACAAAAACTCCATTCCCTTTGTTAAGAAGATGGGATTAATCCTTGCCTGTCTATACAGGGAGTGTCCGGAGGAGTTTCAGCCTGTGTAGGCGGAAAAACAAAATGTGTCGTGTCTCTCAGTTCATGTGTAACGAGTCTATAATGGATCATGATTTACGTGTCACGTCTCATGGATCAGGCGTCAGACATGTTGCTTCGTATGTAGTGAAACATGGTTCATGCTATGTGTCTCTTGGTTTAACTGCTAAGTATTTTGATTCATGTATCCTGCATATGGATCACATATCATGTATTCTGGTTCATGTGTCATGTGCCATGGTTCATATGTAATATACACTTGTTCATGTGTCGTGTGCCCAGTTTTATGTCTCATTCATTCAATTCATGCGTAATGAAATATATATATATATATATATATATATATATATATATATATATATATATATATATATATATATATATACTTGGATCCTCAAGCATAGGCTCAAAGATTATCCCCTACATTATATACTGTTTGCATAATGCTTTTAGTTTTTCAGCAACTTTTTCCCTCTCCACTCTCGTTTTATTCTGTCATGAGTCGGCCGAATGTTCTCGAGCATTAATTAGGCAAATTAAGGGTAGTCTTGCTGTTGTTGAGAGCAAGTCCCTTGGGTTCTTCAAGTGTGCGAACTCAGGCATCACCAGAGGGGAATACCCCGAGTCGTATACTGAAGGAGGGAGAGTTACTGGGAAGTGTTTCGCATGTCCGAGGGATTGTGACAAGGAGTTGCCGACCTGCCGGTCCTGGGTAGAGGAGTGTCCAGTCCGACCACTGGCTGGCTATTCACTGGGTTCTCCAGTGGGCCTGAAGGGAAGGCGATCGTGTCAGGTGACCGTCACGGGTAGGTGACCGTCAGCCTGCAGGCAGAGTACAGCGACCATCCACTCGTCCCTGTTCTGAGGAATGAATGGAAGGCTTCGGCCTATTGAGTGATTTGCACCTTGTTATCTATAGAGGTAGTAAATACTTGAAGCATCAGTCATGGCTGGTAGAGAAGTCCAGGCTGTTAGTACAATGGGTAGCTTCGGGGAATCGAACATGAGTTTGAATAGGAGGTTATGCATTAACCACTGGTACCCAAGTCTTGGTTAGCGCTAGCAGCTGTTGTGTGTGTGTATGTGTAGGTGACTAGTGATTCCATTGGTGGAATAAATATAACTTGGGGATTTATTAATACAAATCGTGTGATGTGTGTGTGCCCGTGATTCCATTGGTTGAGCCAGTTAAACTCGGGCTCTCTCTTCTTTGAGAATGAATATAAGCTGCTTGAAAAACCAGGGAGTGTGTGACTCACTTAAGGGAAAGTGAACTCGCCCGTCTTGCTGAGGGCTCAAGAAAATACAGCGTGAAGCAGAGGTTAGCTGTCGCCTTGTTGTCTCCTGGGTGGGGACGTAAGACAGTGGAGGCTGCTGTAGCCTCGGAGCCGACGACGAGAAGAATTGTCTCCCGTGTGGGGACGGTCGACAGCAAGACGTGTCAGCCTGTTGGAGCCTAGACAGGGAGCTGCCAGACAACGGTGGGGTGTTTGCAGCCAGAGAAGACCTGTGGGAGAGGCCGACAGGAGCCCTTTCAGTGGAGAGGGCGAAGTACGGTGGAGTCCGGGAGACTCGGTGTGAGGGTGCGACTCAAGCTACGTTGCCAGTGTCCCCCAACTGGGATTTGGCCAATCGGGAGGACACAACAGTGTGGCAGCTTCAGCTCGTGGTCGTACAGTGGATGAGAGAAACTGACGATCAACCAAGGAATGCTGGCAAGTTATGGACGTTTATTTGCTCTTAAGGTTATAAGTGTGCAAACAGAATAGTGGAATATTGTCTTTCCTGGCTAAGTAAGAATAACTGAAGAACAGGGGATGCGATTTATGAAATTGTCTGTATGCTGTTTACATTGTTGTATGATACAGATAGTTGTGTTGTGTAGTGACGGGTGGGGGCTCGGAGTCAAGCTGAATAAAAGTTGATTATTTTCTATGAAATGTTATTGGTTTCCCGTCACCTTTGTGCGGGCCCGATGTGAGTGACAGAGTGCGTGTGCCTATGCGAGAGCGCATTTTGGTTGTGAAAGCGTAAATACTTCTGTCTATAACCCCCGGCATCCCTGAATATGAAGATCATATTTTAATAACGAGGGGGAGCGTCAGAGACCCGTCACATATTCCATTTACTATCCTTCGCTGGCTGCTTTGGGGGTGCTGTTGGATTCTTTTTTGAACCCTTGGTGGTGAGAACACCACAGAATTATGGACTGTGGTGTGTCTGTATTTGACACCAGGAACACAGACACAATCAGCCGTGTCTCCTGATGAGTCCGATCCAGCGGACGAAAGGCCAAGGAGCAGGTAATACAAATAGATCTGCCTTCAAGAGGGATTACGGTGGTTCACTCAGGCAGCTAGTGAAGGGTTTCTCATATTCATAATATATTCCCGATTTTTTCTTTTTTCTTCTTCTAAAAGTTCAAATCTTTGCCAAGTCATTAGTATAATGACTGAAGAATTGGTAGCCTGCACTTGTTTTCCCCCACTAATTTAATTGTTCAGCATTATATATATATATATATATATATATATATATATATATATATATATATATATATATATATATATATATATATATATATATATATATATATATATATACAGTGCTGAACAATTAAGTAGTGGGGGAAAACAAGTGCAGGTTAACAATTCTTCCATCATTATAATAATGACATGGCAAAGATCTGGAGAGGGGAAAAAAATGAAAAGGGTAGGGGGAGGGGGTTGTTGAAGAAGAAGAAAATGGGAAAATGTGTACTGCAAATAGGAAAACCTTTCACTAGCTGCATAAGGGAACCATCGCAATTCCTCTCAAAGGCAGATCTTTATGCATCGCCTGCTCCTAGGCCTTTCGTCCGCTGGATCGGACTCATCAGGGAGACACGGCTGATTGTGTCTGTTCTCTTGGCGTCAAATAAAGACACACCACAGTCCGTAATTCTGTGGTGTTCTCATCACCAAGGGTTCAAAAAAGAATCCAACAGCACCCCAAAGCAGCCAGCAAAAGATAGTAGAATAAAACAAAATGACAGTGTAGAGTGGAAAAAAGTTGCTGAAAAACTAATATATATATATGACCATACCCCATGGCATAAACAAGAGGCTATCAAACTTGTCATGCAATGAGAGAGTGTTCAACAATGCAGCAGCAGAATACCAGGAGGCACTACAAACAAGTGGATACAATTACAAATTACAATACAACCCAGACAACAACACAAACAAAAGCAAGAAAAATAGGAAAAGAAAAATCATATGGTATAACCCCCCATACGACGGGAAACTCAAAACAAACATAGGGAAAGAATTCTTCAAAATTTTAACAACTTCATTTCCAAAAGAACACAAACTGTCCAAAATATTTAACAAAAACACTGTCAAACTATCGTACTCATGTATGCCCAACCTTAAAAACCTAATTGACGCATCCAACAAAATGAAAATCAACACAGCAAAGAAGGGTGAAGAAAGGAAATCTTGCAAATGCACCAGAAAAGAGCAGTGCCCACTAGACAATAAATGTCTCCACAACAACATTGTATACCAGGCTACTGTGACATCAGAAAATGAAAAAGAAACATACATAGGGATCACTGAAAACCACTTCAAAACCAGATATGCAAACCACAAACAGTCATTTAATAAAGAAAAATATAAAAACCAAACAGAATTGAGCAAATATATCTGGAAACTTAAAGACGCAAAAACAAGCTACAATATATCCTGGAAAATCATAAAAAGAGCATCACCATACAGCAATGTTTCAAAAAGGTGCAACCTATGTTTAACTGAAAAATGGTTAATACTATGCAAACCACACTTAGCAACTTTAAACACCAAAACAGAAATAGTAAATAACTGCAGCCATAAATGGAAATCGTTGTTAGTGAACACATCCAAAACAAAAACCTGAAAGCCCCAAAAAACACGTGCAGCCAACCCGCACGTGCAAACAACCGCAAACGTGAGCCCACACGCTATATAACATCGGCGGTGGGCAAACAAAAACCATCCTGATGACAGCGCAACGCCGCTAGAAACAAATTTGTCGATTTCTCTTTTTAGTACCTTATTTTAACAAAGGTTGCTCCCCAAGGGGTCGAGCACTCAAAAAATCATTTTGGGTATTTTAATCACTTTGATCTATATATATATATATATATATATATATAACAAACTAATAACATATATATATATATATATATATATATATATATATATATATTATATATATATATAGTTAAAAAGCCACTCAGAATGTTAAAAGTGCTCAACCAAGTAGGGAGCGACATACCAGTTTAAAATAGGATTTTATAAAATGGAAAAAATTAAAACCAACAAAATTGTTTCGAGCTAAAATGCTCTCCTCAAGGTATACAATCTGGGCACGTCACCCGTGTTATATAATGTGGTGTGTGGGCGTGTGAGCTCTGCGCGTGTGGCACGTGGCCTGCAGGTTTTTTTTTCTATTTTGGGGGCGCAGTCAGGGGGGACGTGTTAAGGAATGGTGCATTGATAAGGATTTCCATTTATGCCTGCAATTGTTTATCATTTCTACTTTAGAGTTCAGGGATGCTAGATGGGTTTTTACATAATATCAGCAACTTTTCCGTAGTACATAAGCTGCATTTTTTAGAAATGTTGTTGTATGGTGTTGCTGTTTTTATAATTTTCCATGATATGTTGTAATCTATTTTCTTATATTTAAGCTTCCAAATACATTTACTTAGTTGTGTTTGGTTTTTATATTTTTCATTTTGGAAAGACTGTTTATGGTTTGCATATCTGGTTTTAAAATGGTTTGCCGTGATCCCTATGTATGTTTCTTTATCACTGTCTGTTGTTACCGTAGCTTGGTACACAATATTGTTGTAGAGACATTTAGTATTCCAAGGGCCTGGTCTTTTTTTGTGCAATTACAAGATATCCTTTCATCACCCTCTTTGGTTGTGTTGTTTTTGGTTTTATTGGAAGAATCAATTATATTTTTAAGGTTGGGCATACACGAGTACGATAGCTTGATAGTATTTTTGTTGGATATTTTAGATAGTACATGTTCTTTTGGGAATGTCGTTTTAAGGATTGTGAGGAATTCTTTTCCTTCGTTAGTTTTTTGTTCTTCCATCATATGGAGGGTTATACCATATAATTTTTCTTTTCCTGTTTTTCCTATTGCTGTTCATGTTGTTATCTGGGTTATATTGTAATTTGTAGTTGTAGCCACTTTTTTTCAGCGCCTCTTGGTATTCGGCTGCTGCACTGTTAAAT
>CM031613.1:43358851-43412569 GCA_018398815.1 Conus ventricosus
TAGACAGGTTGTTGATGCTCTGCACCTGAAGAAACCTAAACACACCCTGTCCCACATCCATCTTCATCCGTAAGATCCATGCAGTCATATATCCCATTGCATTGTGTGTAGACAGGCAGGCAGTCATTAAATTCACCAGGGCATCGATAATGGCTCTCTGGACAGGACTCATTGGAATACATTGGAATTGAACTGAACTGACTAATACCATCAAAACTAACCAGAACAGGAGAAGGATAAAACTCAATAATACACGTCTTGTGCTGTATGAAATGCAGCCATATTCGTCCGAGTCATCCCAACAATCGGATATTTGATCACATACCTTACTGAATGAAATGCATTGGCCATTGGTGCATATGAACGTTTGAATACAATTAGGATGTATGCAGAATGATTCATCACTACTTTCGTGACAATCGTGTATGAAATTGCACACCAGAGAGTATGATAATGTCGTGACATCATCATTGCATGTAAACATAGGGACGGCTATGGCGAATTTATCTGCTGAGTGCAGCTGGCTGCTGTGAGATGAGTTATGATAAAAATGACATGATGTGTGGTTTTGACTACCACGTTTAAGTGATGAAAACCACACACAAGAAATGTGTATGTTACATGCCCGCTATGGCACACTGTCATGGGGTGTTGTTGCCAGGCCAACACGAACTGAGTGTTGTTTAAGGAAACTGGTTTGAGATATAGTGAGTCTATACCAGTACTGTTTGTCGGAAATGCACAAAGAATGCCTTCAACAACGGACAAAAACGTATTATGTACAACTACACATGTTTCAGAATGATAATGCTGTGAAGACCAAAAGAAACAAATAGCACTGCAATTGTCCGTTGTGTTTTTCACCACGTGTGCCGTGAAAAAAATGATAACTCATTGTTTTCTTATTAAAAGTTGCATGCCTGTACATAGGAGGTGCTGACAGATCATTTGACACCACACCAAACCAAAACTTCGACCGTCCGAGAGATGTTTCTTTGAAAAGCCAAAAATCGTATTATGCCACTCATGAACACACAAAGGAAAATCTACCGTACCCCTAAAGAACTACACTGCGTTTCGCTTACTTTTACCACATCTACTATATCACTCTTGAATTCAGGCAGATTGTGGACAAATAAGTAGCAATGACCACATAGAGCTATCTTTCCCTGACAGTCAGGACTGCTGAAGGGACAGTGTTCTGTTTCATCCGTCCATCCTCACACTCTGTCTTTAAGTTACATTCTATGTTCGCACGTAAAAATGGAATAATTGGCAACTGAACAATTCCATAAACCACTGGGCAGCTTTTGAAGGGCTTTATTTTGAGGAAAAAAACATAAAGAAAATTTGAAAGCAACGCGTTTTGATGGATGATTTTCCCTATACTCTCAAACTCAATTTCATTGCATTGCACAGACGTTTAAAGTCAGTGTCAGTAAAATTGATCTTTTCTGTATTGTACTTTTCATGTCTCTAAAGTAGTTGATTAAGAGGTCATTTTTTAGATTGACAAACATGAGCAAGACGTTGGATATATCACAAAATCCGCAGGAAATCTGCCTATTGCGTTATTTAAGTACCCCCTCCCCTCAATGTTTATTTCATGAAGTGAAGAAGAAATAAATACGAAGAGAAAAGGAGAAATATTTGAATGGAAGTTTGGACATTTTATTATTCAAGTGATAAACTGACGCTCTCTCTCTCTCTCTCTCTCTCTCTCTCTCTCTCTCTCTCTCTCTCTCTCTCTCTCTCTCTCTCTCACTCTCTCTCTCTCCTCTCTCTCTCTCTCTCTCTCTCTCTCTCTCTCTCTCTCTCCCTCTCTCTCCATGAATGTGTGTGTGTGCGCACGTGTGTGTGTGTGTGTGTGTGTGTGTGTGTGTGTGTGTGTGTGTGTGTGTGTGTGTGTGTGTGTGTGTGTGTGTGTGTGTGTGTGTGTGTGTGTGTGTGTGTGTGACGAGTCTTCCGAAGTCCATAATCATAAACGCTAGGCAGGCACCTGTTGGCAAAAACACACGCACACACACACACACACACACACACACACACACACACACACACACACACACACCACACACACACACACACACACACACACACACACACACACACACACACACACACACACACACACATACACACACACAGTATTTCAAATTCTGTTCTGTGTTGATTCTAAATCAGTTCTTCAGGCATTAAAAGTTTTTCAATTGCACACAAGACCTGAAATGATCATAGAGATAAGTTGCATGATACACATGCTAATTGCAAGAGGAAACCATGTAGCTTTTTGTTGGATTCCTTCACATTGTTCTTTTCATTACAATGAAAAAGTAGGCAGGGCGGTTAAACGTGGAGCCAAAAATAGTTTTTCAGAATTGTTTGATTTTCCCTTATCAGTACATGAACAGTGTAACTTAGTCAAGTCGCATCTCTGGAAAGCTTTCGAATATAGTATGGTAGATCACATCAATAAAGAACAGTTTGATATTAAAAGAATCAAAGAGAATTTTCACTTTGATAGAAAATTACTCTCATTAATGTACAGGTGGAAACTTAATGCATTTAAAACAAAATATGTAAAAAGGGTAGTTTGCGTATGTGGAAACAAAATTACTCCAGTTCATATTGTTTCATGCAGTGATATGAAAAAAACCATTCCAGTATTGAAGCAAAATACTGTGCAGGCTATTTTTGAGTCACCAGTTTTAACGTATGAATTCTTTGTACACTTAGAACGCACCCATATTGGAAGATACTTATAACATTTTTATTAACTTTATTTGCGGGGGAGGAGAAAGGAGGAGGGTTGGAGTGGATAATAATGGTGGGGATGGGGGGGGGGGGGGGGGGGGGGGGGGGGGGAGGTGGGGGAAGCAAAGTTTTTTTTAAAAACTACTTTTGACTTTAATTGATTAGTTAGTTGTTGGTTTTAAGTATTTTGTTTTATGTCTATCTTCACTTATGACTTATGTAAAGATATTCGCACACTTACACATCCACAACTATCTCACTCATACACACACAGGCACGCACACACACACACACACACACACACACACACACACACACACACACACACACACACCACACACACACACACACACACACACACACACACACACACACACACACATACATACACACGCACGCACGCATGCACGCACACTTACACACCACACACACACACACACACACACACACACACACACCACACACACACACACACACACACACACACACACACACACATTCGCGTGCACGTGCACCCATACATATACACATGCATACATTATGTGCACGCTTGCAATTACTTCCGTACACATTCACCTTTTTTTTTTCTTCTTTTTTTTCTTGTGTTTTTTTTCTTTTTGGTCTAATATCACGAATAGTGGATAGACATTAAATGACACACACACACACACACACACACACACACACACACACACACACACACACACACACACACACACACACACACACACACACACACACACACACACACACACACACACACACACACACACACACACACACACAGAAGGTAAATATGTTTGTTCAAGACCACCCATCTTATTTTGCACGAAAACCCCCCTTTTCACATACAAATCACGTCCTTCTCATGTTACTTTTTGCCAAAATTAACACCTGTTTTACAACCAAACTTAACACGCAAAACCTCCAAAAATCGACATAATCGTTACTTTAAAATGGGGGCTTATGTGCAAAAATAAGATGGGTGGTCTTGAACAAAACATATTTACCTTCTCTCCAGGGACATAAAATCATTATAAAAAAGTGCAAAACTCTTTGCATCTGGCCACATTACTGATCACCCTGGGTCTAACTTGAGACCCTATGGCGCCCTAGGGCCCCAAGTCAGATCCAGAGGATGACAGATAATGTGGCCAAGATGTGAAGAGTTTTGGGAATATGCCTCTAATAGTAGTATTTCTTATACTTGGTTGCCTACTTTCAGTTTGTCTAATTTGGGGCAATTCTCTCACCCCTTTTCAGTGACTCTTCCTAACACACACACACACACACACACACACACATTGGGTTTGCGGGCGTTTATAGCCACGCCAGTGACCCAGACAACACATTGTGGTTTACGGGCGTTTATAGCCGCGCCAGTGACCACATGGGTTTGCGGGCGTTTATAGCCGCGCCAGTGACCCAGACAAACGAAACACGAAAATTCGAAGAGTCACTAGAGGGCAGAAAAGAGAGCCAAATTTAGACTTTCAAAAACCGCGCAAACAAGTACAAAACCACTGCAGGCATATTCCCAACTTTACACTTTTTGGATTAATATATATACTGTGCAAACTGAAAGCTTCATAATTCTATGGTGTTTATGCATAAGTGTGACTGTTATTAAAATTGTTTTTTTATTAAAGCAGAATAGTTTTTAAGGTTAAACAACAACTGTGCTTTAAAGTACTTTTAGTAGCTACTTTGTACAATATTCATATTAAAAGCTTTAGCAAATTAAACACAAAAAACACAACTTTTAATAATCAATTCTCTCTCACTGATTTATAAATAGATAATTTATTCAGGGGAGGTGATTACATTTTATGCATAATTAAAGGGAGATAAATCACTTTCATTATCATTGTTTTGATTATTTTGATTGTTAATGATTACTTTGTGCGTGTGTTAATAAGGAAGGTAGAAATCAATACTAGGCAACTGCTGCCAGAGAGTGGAAAACCCAGGGTTTAAAATAAGCCTCAGCAGCCTATTGATCGTTTGGCAGCGCGTATTGCAGAGTGCGTTACAGGCCCATGCTGTGGCTTACTTATTTTTTAATTGTTGTTTATATTCTGGTTTAAAAAATGAAGCCCGAAGTCGCTACAGAGCTTATTAATATACTTTACGAGTTGGATTGGGAGCGGGAGGGTGATAAAGATCAGTTAGAGACCAGGTTTGAAGAATTAATTACTGATCTTTTTGAGCGCATTAATATGCGAAAAGCGTGAAGCAGGCCATCAGTAAAATACCAGATTCTTGGCTCCAACCGGTTATAAAGTTGTTTGCCATTTTAGTTGATAATATGGCTCCTGAAGATGTTAATCTGACTGTTTCTACTGGCTCTGAAGAAGTAGCTATTCGGTTTAATGAAGATCAGGTTTTACGATTAGAAAAGACTATGAATAACAGCTGAATTTACAATTATTTTTTTATTTATTTAAATTTTTAGATTTAAAAATGGCTGCCGAACTCAGTGAATCTGATTTAAATAATTGTAATGAACTATTTGACGAAACAATGAAAGTATTAAACATTGATTTTAGTGAATTTGGTTTTGAGAATGATGTAAACAATATCATAAAAGATCATAGTGAACTATTTAACGAAGCAATCAAAGTGATGAACATTGACTGTAGTGATTCAGAAAAAGCTAAAATATTAGCAGGTGTTATTGTAAGGTTAACGTGTCTTGAAGTGTTGCAACGCTTGGGTGAAGAATAAAAGCGCATTTTACTTACTTTTATATACATATATTTTTTTAATTTACGTAAATATTGTGGCTTTAAAAATGACGACCACAAGTAAATTCGAGGATAGAAAACTATATACGATGGAAGAAATATTTGGTAGTGACAAACAATTAAGCAATACGTTTAGTGAAGTAGACATGGACATCATTACCCCTACAAACGTTCATGAAAGCGTGACACATGCTATCTCTAAAATCCCAGAGTTTCTTCAGATGGAGCTACCAGTAAAAGTGCTGTTGGCCATTCTGATTGATTATATAACGCCTGATGATAGTAACATGCAAGTCTGGGTTTCAACTAAACAGAAAGAGTGAAGTTAGAAATCAAGTTTGTTTAGAACTTACTGCCAATGACATTGACAAACAAAGCACATGACAAGACACGATGCATTTCAACCACTTGGGTCTTCTTCAGGCAAAAAAATATAATCACATTTAACATGTGGGACAGTACAAACAAAGAACGAAAAAAGAAGAAAGAAAAATGACTCATCCGTTGTCGTCCATGTGGTCGGTGGGCGGAAATGACATGGGGCCAGGGGGATTATCGGAGAGGAAATGGAGGGGGGGGGGGGGGGGTTGCGTCAGGGGAGGTGTGTGTGTGTGATATGATAGGGTTGTGTGTCTAGTTTATTGGGATGGTGTGGTATCTTTGTGATGGTTGTGGTAATGGTGGATTGATAATAATGGTAAGGGGAAAGAAGGGGGGGGGGGGGGGGGGGGAACTGAGGGGAAAAAAAAGAAGAGAAGTGGGGGGGGGGGGGGGGGGGATTTAAGGGGAAGGATAAAACAAAATTAAGATTAAATAGATGGAGGGTTGCTGTAACTACTGTATGAAGTGAGGGAAGGGGATGTGGTGGTGGTGTATGTATGTGTGTGTGTATGTGTGTGTGTGTTGGTAGGGGATATTGCCAATGATGTGGAAGTGGTGGGTATGTGTGTTTGGTTGTTGTTGGATATTTGATGCCTTGGGGGTGTTGTGTGCCCACTGGGCACACTTACACCCCAAGGCATCAATATCCAACAATTTTAAACCAAACACACATACCTACCAACCACTTCCACATCAGTTGGCAATCCCTACCATCACACACACACATACACACACCACATTCATTCTCCACCACAATTCCCCTTACCTCACTTCATACAGTGTTACAGCTACCTCCCATCTATTTAATCTTATTTTGTTTTATCCTTCCCCTTAAATTCCCCCCCCCCCTTCTTTTTTTTTCCCCTCTCGTTTCACCATCCTTCTTTCCTTACCTTTATTTTCAATCACACCATTTCCTCATCCATCTAAATTGATTACCTCCACCAAGCCCATAAATAGACACACATCACTCTTCATATCCCACACACACCCTCCACCGACGACAACCCCCCACCCCCTCCGTTTCCTCTCCCATATCCACATGGAACCATGTCATTTCGCCCACCGGACCACATGGACAGACACGGCATGAGTCTATTTTCTTTCTTCTTTTTTAGATTCTTTGTTTGTACGTCCCACTGTAAATGTGAATTTATTTTTTCGCTGAGGAAGACCCAAGTGGTGAAATATCGTGTTGTCATGTGTTTGTTTGTTCAATGTCATTGGCGGTAAGTTCTAACAAACATCATTTTTACTTAGCTTCGTTCGCCCGCCATCAGTCACTACATCTTTGAAATGTAAATTAATTATAAAACCCCCCCCATGGGGAAGAAGTTATTAGCTATCAGCGACCTTAAATTCTGACTGGGCTGTCTATGCTTATCTCAGTTTAACCATGCAGTAAGGGAGGCAATGTTAAGGGGTTCTGGTGGTGGAAAGGGACAGTCATTGAAATCAGATTAAGGACAAACCAATGTTCTTTCCCTATAGTTGGGTATTCTTACCTTCCTCTTCCTAAAAGTGTTAGAGTTAAATCAGCAGTCTTAAAACATACATAATTCTGACTACTTGGGTTTTTGTGGTGTGTTCATTGAGCGAATTTGCATCCTGTCAATAAATAATGCATTCTGAGTTTCAAATATGTACAATACTATGTTAGCCTGTAACTTGAGAACATAACCTTTCCAGTTAGTTTTAGAAGTATATTTCAGTTTGAAGAGCAAAACAAACCAAATCACTGTATAAGTATACACATGTTCTTGTATAGGTCTATTCTAGTGCTCTAAGGTTTTCTCCCAAGCGCTCCTACTTTAGGCGAATCATTAACAAAATGTTGTCTTCGATTCTGGGTTTGCAGTTAGGACATAGAGCCCTTTATGTATTATCAGAACAATAAGCAGACTGTTAGCCATTACTTACATTCTCCTGCTACACAGGAGCTTTGTAGTAGTGTGTTTGTCAGAATCCCTACTATAGAAGCAGGCTGCAGTTCATAAGAAACATTGTAAATGTTTTGTTGTCTGCGAAACCATACTCCACACACCTAAACCAGGGTCTAAAGTTTGTTTTATGAATTTTACTCTAAAATTGCAGATGAGCCATACGTAGTTTATGCTGACTTTGAAGCATTCTTGCCTTATTGTACCTATGGCCCACAAAAAACATAGAACAAAAAACAACCTTTATTAATACCTACATCAGATCGATTCTTATGCGTTTCGTGTTTGTTAGGCAGATTGGGGCAAAACACAACCAGAGATTTACAGAGGCCCCCAACGCAGCTAGTTGATTTTTACGACACATGAAACAACTCTTGCAAATCAGTTATCCAATGAACTGTTTCTTTTAAACCTTTCAGACATTGTTATGGGGGGACGTCCTGAAGACCAAGAATCGTTATTGACTCAGCCATAACTGCTTGGATTTGCGGCTTATAAGCAGGCACTAACAGTAAGACGTGACAGTTAAGAGGACCACGATAACATTACTGGATAGTTACTGTGGGGACGCCCGCGCGAACGAATAACATTGTAATTCTTCAACATAAGGTTTGTACCCCAAAAAAATGGAAACTGCATATTTCTTTCATAACTACGAGGCTTACGATTCTCATTTTATCATGCAAGCAGTAACTTCTGAATTTTTGGAGGGTTACCTGGCCATTGCAAAATCTTCTGAACAAGTTCTTGGACTTTTACTCTTGAATGTTTATCCTTTTATGACTCTGCCCAACATATGATGGCTAGTTTTGGATTGTTTAGCGGTATCTTACAAAGACTTTCTATCACTAAACTATATTTTGATCCATCTTTGGGCAGTAAAGGCGGTCTTTCCCTTTTGAATACATGAACTCGTGGGATAGGTTTGGATGAAGACTCGCTTCCTCCTTAAAGGCGCTGTACTTTTCTGTCTTAGGAGGGTCAAAAGAACATAACTGTTGCTGACTATGATTTCGCTCAGAAAGCTGGAGAGAATTACACACTGCCAAAAACGATGGGTAATTATCATGATCAATTTATATTGGCTGACCTCGTGTTATTGGCTGAAGTCTTTAAGTATTACAGATCTACATGCATGAAAAATTACAGCCTTAGAATCATTCACATTAACATTCTCTGCCCAGGCTTTATTGGGATGCATTCTTAAAGTCTACAAACAGTCCTCAGTATGACTTAATATCTGATCTACCCACACTTACGATGATTTGAAGATGGGCTGAGGGGCTGAGGGGAGGTATTAGCATGGCCTCTCATCCTTTCTGCAAAGGCCAACAACAAGTATTTAGCCGATTATGATCCCACTAATCATCCTAGCTTTCTTAATGTACTTTGACGCAACCAATCTGTATGGTTGGGCAATGAGTCAGCCGCTTGCACTGAGAAACTTTACAATGATAATGGACCGCATGAAAGTTAATACTGTGTATGAATGCTGTCACGCTTCCTCTGATATTCCAATAGGGACTATTATTTGAAGTAGACTTAGTATATCCTAAAGAATTACACTAACCCACCGCAAATTTTTTTCTTTCCCCACACGATTAACCTAGCTGCAGTAGATTAATGATGAAGCCCAATTAACCTCATAAACTTGTGCCTTATCTTTCAACATTAAATAACATATGTCTGTCATTACAGTCTGTTTGCCGTTTTACTTAAAACACGGACTGACACAATGTAGCTGTTAACAGATATAAGTATTTCCTTGTGATCCAAGAGCCCTTTATGAGACCATACAGCAAGAAAGAATACTGGATCTTAGAACCCAAGCCACGGGCTTCAGAAAAAATGACTTCTGTAAAATGTATGAACAAACAGATGTTTTGGCCAAAACTTATGGAAAATCCACACAAACGTTAATGTGTGAAATAGTTACAAAAGAAAACTCAAAGCAATCTAAGTTGGCCTCTAAACCCAAAACCTTCAAAGGACTTTAGAATGATTTAACGTCTGCTGGCTTTGGCTTTATGGAGAAGAAAAAGAGAAAAAGGATGTTAAGTTTGGACAAGCCGGTGTTTATTGGCTTTACCGGTTCTATGAGTTGTCATAAGTTATTGATGTTAGAATTTCGGTCGTCTATCTTTAAACCGCTGTTCACAGATGCAAGATTACTTTACAACAGACTATGCACTCTTTTATTCTAGAAAGTCCCCACAGAAGACTATTACTAAAGACTTAGAAACTGCAGGTGGCTAAAGGAAACTGATGGATGGTATTACGACACATGCGACTATCCATAATGATTCGCCTTTTTCAGTCAACTGCGGAACAAGAAAGATGATTGGAAAGATGAAGGATGAACTTAAATGGGACAGTTTATAAAAGAATATGTTGGTTTGCGGTCGAAGATGTACAGCGTTGCCAGCCAGACTTTGTATGAAAAAACTAAGGGCCGATAAGTATGATGTAGTAAAAAAAAAATATTAACTCACGATAACTACAAGCAAGCTCTCTTTGAAAACAAAAGTTTTTCATCACACAAATGTTAATCTGCGCTTTCTATTCTTCATGTAAATACATACTGCTGTTAACAAATATCACTAGCCTTAACAATAACATAGAGAATAACTTACGTCCATCATGAGTTTTCTTATGCTGTAGGGCATTTGGAGAACTTTTAAAAGATTTACTTGACTGACTTTGGCTTGTACTTAACTTTAAGAACCTAACTTGTACTTACTTATGAACCTATCTAGTACTTAAAACTTAAGAACTAACTGTGTACTTAAACCTTGAACTTAATTGGTTTTGCACTTAACTTGGTAATTTACTTGCATTAACTTAAAAAAAGTACTTTCTATAACTTAACTTAACTTGTACTTATCTAGTTCTTAACTTGTACTTTATCTAGTTCATTAAAAACTATTCATAGAAAATGGGTCCTACAAAGCGGGAGGGTGTGGGGGCTTGCTCTTTTTTGCTAGATGCTGGGTTCTTTTTCTTTTTACTGTGGGGATTGTGACGTTGTTGTAGGATATGGTGTAGGGTTTTGTATGCTAAAATCCCCACCAAACAACAGCAGCTCCCAAACATATTAATAACATCTTATCGTTTTGTTTGCGATTGTGTTGTTGTTGTTATTGTGTTGTTGTGGTGGCGGCCGTTGTTGTATTACTATCTAACAATTTTTGTTTTGCTGTTGGGTTTGTCTTTTTATCAGTCTGTGCCATTAAAACTAAGTCTATGGCCGGCCGCAATTACGCCCAGGATTTTTGTTATTTAGTAACATTTTACTCACCTGTGGTACATCCACTTGTGGTGCTCACTTGTGGTACATCTGCTCTGCAGAGGGTTTCCTGCGGCGTTTCTCGCTCATTTTTGTTATTGCGATTAAATTTAATATGATCAAAAATTAATATGATTAAAAAGTAATTAATCCCATGATGAAATGGGATAACATCGCCCCCCCCCCCCCCCCCCCCCCCCCCCCCCCCCCCCCCCCCCCCCCCCCCCCCCCCCCCCCCCCCCCCCCCCCCCACCCCCCCCCCCCCCCCCCCCCCCCCCCCCCCCCACCCACCCCCTCACATAATCTGTTAATACAGCGTCACTTGCAAGAGTTCGTGCGATTGTTAAAACAGGATATTGTGATAAGTCGTATTTTAATATTCCTGATAGAAGATTCAATGGAGCCATCTTACTTAATAAAGTTGCTTATAAACTAATCATTGTCATGCCCACGAGCTAAACCATTTTTGACCCGAACTGTGCTTCGTACTAGCGTAGTACTTCTCAACGTTCTGATGTAGTACAGTTGTTCGGATATTGTTCAAAATTAGTTCAGTGCATATACTGTTTGTTTTTCCACACGCAGCTAGAGAGTATATCTTTCTTTATGGCAGTGGTCTGCTGTGTAGCTACGGAGTAGGTCTGTTTTGCTCCTCACACTTTTACATTGTTCGCCATCAATCCATTTTAAAAAAGCAATAAAATTTAGATTTTTATACTTTATCTATACCATGACTTGAACGTTGGTTAATTTATGCGGCCTTATCGTTGGTGTTATTGTGTTATTCATTCCCTTGCCAATATGCTTGTTAGGAAATAATTCCGCCCAACTTGGGAAAGATTAGAAGATTCGGCCAATACTAGTTCGCAACCTTTTTTTTAGCTTTAATCATCAAATGATTATCTGATTAAAATGCACATAGACAAGTCTTTCGTAAGTATGAATATTTTATTTGTTTTTTAGTTAATAAAATGATGAGTGGAAAAAAAGATTATCAATACGATTTACCACTCTGCTGTTAATTAGCGGTCTTAGTATAGTTATAGCGTGTTAGCAAAAAACATGTTAAATATTGAAGCCGGCGGTTATAGGAAGGTTAGAATTGAGGATGTTGTTAAGGTTATAGTTGTAATTACGGCTGGGATTGCGTCAAAAGTAAATTTCTTGTTCACTGGGAATTATCCAGTAAATATTAAGGCTTAGTAAGATTAATTCTATGAAATTTTGATTTTATAAAAAGAGGTCGGAGGGGGTTGATGGTGGGAGGTGCTCTATGTTCATTGCTTTGGCCTTCTCTGGAAGCAATTATATATTGTTTAGTAAATTTCAGGTACGATCTGAAGTGAGTGAACGTCATAACAAGGCAATGGAAGATTTAGCTAAGGCAAGAGGACGCTTATGAGAAAAGGAGATTGCTCACTTAGACTTTTTTTATAAATAGGTAGAGAACAGGGACATGCAGAGCACACATTTACCGGACGTTGTTGATGCATTGAATGAGTATTACTTAGTGACAGGAAAGAAGCTTTCTAACATCGCCAACCTCCATGAACTGTCTGAACTTTGATGAACCATTGAGGGAAGAGAGCTGCATAGTGATTAGTTTTTTATTTGCTGTTGGCTTGTCCTCAGTCTATCTGTTGCTCACTTTCTTGTGTAAATGTAAAATGCATTGTAAAATATGGACAATACGAAGTACAAATTTATTTTTATCCTAAAGGGTATTGGAAAGGAAAGACTGCTATTGAAAAACTGTGTAAGCTGCTGCTAGAGTGTCTGAATCAGATGCGAAAGACGGCTTTCATAAAACAGGCATTTGGCCAAATATATCTGCCCGCCCCATAAAGGATAATAAGGCCTTGGATTTGTTAACTCCGTTCCATGACACCAACCAGATGTATTGTGTATTCTTCCTCATGACAAAGTTAGAAGAATAAAGTTCTAAGTATGCTCTGACAGTTGTTGACATGGCGTTCCAAGATACATAAGACGCTGAACCTTTACAGATTAAAACGCTCAACTGCTGTGTTGTGGCTTTACAAAACAAATATACATGCGAGGCCCATTAAAGGATACTAGGATGATTCATAGTTTGATGGATGGAAAAGAGTTGAAAGTTCTGTAAACCAAGCTGTTTTTTTAAAACCTCGGTTACAGGTTAAGAGAGGGATCCCAGGCAACCATCGATCCACAGGCCCCTAGTAGAAATCTTTAATAGAATCTAGCTGACGCCTGTTTAACTATCAATCTTCACAGAGAAATTATGGACACTACGAATCCCGAGCACGCAACACTGAAGGGTTAGGAGATTGCACAGCAGCAGTTTTACGCGCATGAAATATGAAGAATTTAATAAACAGGACACTTAAACCAGTAAACGCAATCAAATTAAAAAAAATAGATTTACTGCAGATGTGCAGGGGACTCAAAATCTATTGCCGTTTGGACTAAAAGTAGATTCTTGTATTGCTCCTGGAGAGCAGAGGGCGTTGTTTAGAATTAAAGCCACAGATCCTACTTGGAGGGCAGGATGTATATGCAGTTGATAGATTCATGAAAACAAAACCCCTCCCGTGTATTATTTAAGAGTGACTCTCTCTTCTATAAAAGCCTGGCCCCTAAAAGGTTTCTTTGTTCGTGTACGAGCTGCAAGTTGTCCCGCCAAATCACAGGTGAGTTAATACAAATAGTATTTTATTTTTGCCTAAAACTTATTTTTTTGGTCTATTTTGGGCTTAACTGATCATGTGTTTGTTTTTCAAGTTCTGTTTTAATTGCATCAGTGTTATACCTGTCGTGTAAGTAAAAGTCTTTTCCACTTTTTTTATGTTCAATTTTTTGTAGTCAGAATCCTCACCATCAGCCAATAAGCTTCTGAAATTCTTTGTCTGTAATGTTTTCATCTGTTAATTGATTTGCTTATTCTTATTCTTAATGAACAAGTTTTGCTTGATGCTTGGGCAACAATGGCAGTGTGGACTTTTGTAATTTAGTCGTTATTTTTTTTAAACACAGCATTACAATCATAGAACAGCCTCTAAACCCTAACCATAGGCCACCTTATGCTATAAAGAGGCTGGCGCTCCAACCCCAGTAGCTAAAACAGCATACACTTGACAGCACTTACGCTAGTACAGATGATGAGCCAGTAATTACATAGAAGAGTATTAAAGCTTTAGCATATTTCTTTCTAGTTTCCCTATATTATCCAAGGTCGCTTTCTATTTCCTTTTGAAAGTTAGTTATTTGCCTCTAACCTATATCTGCTTGGAACCTCCATTTTTTTATTTAAGAGTATTTTTTAAATTATTCGTGTACATATCTTGTCTTTCTATTTCTTCTTGGCAGCAATTCATTAACAGAGCAAATCGCAATAACACTCAAACCATACTTAATGGAAAATAAAGTCGAGTATGTTAGTTTGGTTTTGTAAACCTTTGCACTGTAACCTTGTCAGATGTCTACATGGGGTCTATTTCGTCTCCGTTTTTTTGTAATGGCAATACTGAGCTTTAGAGGGCATCCAAGTTTTTCAGCCTTTTATTTGTATAAACTCTGATTTAACGTATGTTCTGGCAAACTTGTATCGCTCTCCCTCGGAGTAATAAATAAGCGAAATATAATCATCATTTGCCTTGGTAGTGTCGATAGCGTTGGGGTAAATTCTAAAGCCATCGGTGTCATTCACACTTCAGCTAAGACTTCTGTCTGGGGCATATATTAAGAACCTGCCTAGTTTTTTCATTTCCTGTTTTTTCTGTTGTGGTCATGGAACTAGGCTAAACAAGAATGGGTCCTGCATTTTAGGCTTTTATAAATTTGTTTTTCTTATCATAAGTATACCTTTGGCTTCATAGTTCAAATTTAAATTCAAGCAATTTCAGGAAGCCAAACGCCCAAGCATTCTCTCTTATGAGTTTGTTTTCATAGTTTGCATTCATCGTTTGCCTTAAAATTTCTTATCTCTTTGGGTTAGGATATTGCTGTCGTTTTTTGTCTTCAATTTCCTGTGCGGTTGTAAACCCAATCATCTGTGTATCTCAAACCATAAAACATTCCTGGCACTCCTATTAGATCTAAACTATCAGTTGTGTCTGGCTTGGTCTTTTAGCTCTACTGCAACGCATTTAGGAGCTAGTTGCGATTTTTGATTTGGACTCGTGACATTCTTTGTAATATTAAAATTATAATAATCAAACGTATTGAATGGGGGGTCAGTCCGTATAGCTTTGCTTAGCGTGCTTAGATTTTTTATAACATGCTCTTTTTTTTTTTTAGCTCATCTTGGTCCCTTATTAATAATTTTCACTAAAACATTCTTCAAAACTTTCTTGTCCGTAGTGTAAAATAATAAAACCGATTTTAACGGCAATCGAAAAGCTTTTATGACAGATTATTATTTTTTGAGTTAAGAGCCACACAGAAAAAATATGGAGTGACGTCACTAAAGGATAGCTTTACAGAGTTTTTTTTTTTCTAACAATGTCTCGTTCAGCTGACTATTCATCAATAATATCAGTGTTTCTATTCACTCAAATGTCTATTGTATGGTTTTAACTGTCGCTTAGTTGTCGCTAGGATCAACTAAATATATATTTTCCGTCTGTCCAAATAAACTTCCTTTCTTTGTGAGATTCTTGTTTGTGCTTATTGGTTGTGCAGAATATACATTGTGCTCGTATATATTGAAACCTGTATGTTGTTTGTAACAATTACAAGTACGTAGACAGTTTGCCCTCACCCTGTAAATCCGCAGAAAGAGTCACAAGTGCGGATTCTTTTTGGCAGTATTCCTTACTAACTATCCATCTGGTTTTTAATATGGTATTTCTTCTGTATTTTAATAAGCCATCGTCGTCTTTTAGCTTGTTTTCTTCTATGTTTAGCTGGCCATCACTAACCATAAAAACTTGCATTTTTATGGGTCTTTTCCGTCTGCTTTCTTGTGATTATTTATTTTTTTACCATTTGCCCTACCCTTGCTCCCTTCCCTATCAATCTGTGTCAAATGTAGATCCTAAATCACTCAAAGCCAAATAGTTGGTTATTAAGTTGTCTGCGAAAGTCGTACATCATAAAGTCGAGTTTTTTACATACACTTTACAACTGCAGGATCTCTTTGCCTACCTCCAGTGAACAACTTTCTGATTTCTTCGAAGGGTTGGTGAGGTTAAAAGCCCGCGCCCGAATACAACTGACTCAGGATTTGCCTATATTTGCACCAGTCAACCTTCTCAATTTTGGGATTATAAAACACGTTCTGAGTCTCTATGAAATAGGAGTTGTTCCTTCAGTAAACAAGAACAAAATTCCTTTTATCGACTGCTGAGACTGATTTAGATGTATGTTCAAGAGGTGTCTCGCTTGTTTCTATTTCTGTATTTGAGTGTATAACTCTTCATAATCAATACCTGTTTTATTTTTTTACTGGGTTAGATTGTTTCTGCGGCCTGTTCGGTAGTTAACAACATCTACCTTCAAGAGAAATGTCTCTAACTGTGTATTTAGCTTCTGGGTCTTCAGACAGAGCCAACAGATATCGCTAGGATTATATGTTCAGTTCTAAGAAGTTTTTCTTTTTAGTCGCCTTGGTAATATGGCATATGAGTCTTTAACAGTTCTAAATAGAGGGATGCAGAATTGTTGCCAAAATGCTTTGCTACTGCATCATCTTTAACTTCATCCTTTGCATCCATCCGCTTTATGCCTGTGCTTGAGACCGTTTGGGCCTTGTATTCTGATAAACGTTCTTTTTCTTTTTTGGTAGGTAGCCATAGGGTCGAATATGAGTGCTAATAAAGTCTGCCTCGCTTTGTACAAAGAGTCTCTGCCCTCGTTTAATTGCCACGATAGCCTGCCCATTTAGCAACCATCAGTAGCTTTACGGATCTTCGATGTAATATTTATTTTGAATGTTAGTTTAGCAGTGCCTGGCTATTATAACATTCGCCAGCGCCAAGTTCAGGGAACTTGAGATTAAAGTTTGTTCAGGCGAAAAAACTGTTGACGGGGTATTTCACTAATTACGGTTCTGCCTTTATACATTTTACGCCATACGGTTCTTTCTCTCTTCTGGATGGTCGAGGTCTCAATAAAAAATATATACCCCCCCCGTATGAGTTCATGTTTATAAAACATAAAAAAGAATATAAATAAAAATATATGGCTGAAGATGATGTTTAATGAAGTGCCTGATCTTCTGAAGAAGGCTATAGAAGTTGTAATACCCAATTGTGGCTTCATTGCAAGAAGAGTTTGAAAAGAAGCGGGCAGGGCAGTAGGTCAAGAATAGGATAAGTCAAATACGATGCTAGAATAGAATTGAATCATTATATAGACATATGGCCGAGAGAACCAGAAGCGACGTAGGCGTTTCCAATGTGGTGAGATAGATAAAGATAATCATTTGATTATAGAACCAGGGGAAAGAGGGACTTGTGCGGTTTACTTATATACAGACTCCAAACAGTTTTTTAAAAACAAAGCACCAATTCTTGGAAAACTCCCTGGTTGCTGGACAAAAATTGAACTTTATTGGAGATTTAAGACTATGTGGCTGTTAGCAGTTTACAACATAGTGCCAAGGTTGCTACTCGATCTAAATTGAAATGACCTCTTTTCTGGATTTAGGCCCATGATCGATGTTAGCAATAGCAGGAATTTGAGATGAGTTTTAGGTAGGTGACCAACAATTAAAACCAATTGACATTCTGAACTCGTAATCGGCGAATTTGAGGATCTTAGGAGTGAAAACGATAAGTTAGGCGCGAACTTGAGGATAATATGGATTCTTTCCACAAACTATTGGGAGCATCTAATATCTATCTTGCAGGAACTATTTAGCAAGATAGAAAGTTAGAGCAAGAAAAAAATAAATATAAACTCGCTGATGCAGATGATAATTAATTTAGGGCAGGAAGAAAAGGATAGAATACCGAAGAACAATACAGGATTTAAGGCAAAGAAGGGTACGGCTTTTTAGATGCAGAGAAACATTGGATATACCAATCCTGGGCCACTTCCGCCACCTCATCCTTTTCTGGCGAATGTAAACCAGGATTGGTTAGTTTCTACGTTTCTCTGACAAGTAAGACTTCATTAACCGAAAAAATATCGATTATCTACTAACACAAACTCTGTGTAGGGTTCTCCGTGTTCAATACCTAATTTAATAAAGTTTTCATAGAGTAACGTAGGGGATAAAGTAGCCGGGACTGAACACGCCCGATGTAGAGTTACGCAGGGGAAAGCTGTTGTGGCTGAAACGGCCCATATTCTCGGTGGTGCTGGGCTATCCGATTCACTTAGCAGTATGTTAATTACAGCGTGGGAGCAGAGGAGAGAATCACCAGCACCCTGACAATGCCCGTTAAGGTTAAGTTGCCCTCAGAACAGGACAGCCAGGAAGACAGCAGGAGAAGAGACGTGTCAGAGAGAGAAGACAGACAGACAGAGAGGCGGGCACACAAACACACACAACACACACACACAACACTCACAACCCACACACACACGTACACCACACACACTTCTTTCTCTTTCTTTCTCTCTTCAATTAAATGACATAAAATCCGCTCCTATTATGACCTAATTTTACCTACAAACTTTGACCACACTGACAGGACAGACACGAGGCTGAAAATTGATCACTTTATTTATGATTTTGCACGGCTAGCGCAGGACATAAGAGTCTTTCTTTACACAGCGCACGGCCCGCTTACAAAACTGCGTTTTGGAATTTTCTTGTTTGTGCCACGTTGACACACCGTATACGAGGCTGTCACGTGACACGACCGGGTTTGCCATTGTTTGCTGGAACTATCGTTTCAAGAGGTTGTGTTTTGCTGCGCTTTGGTGTGGTCCTCTGTGTTTTAATTGTGTTATTTTAAAATGGCTACTAAAAACGTTACTGTTGAATCAGGTTTGTGCTATTCGAGGCCATTAGTTTTACTTTAACTGCATGTTAGAAGTATTTGTTGATAGAATTAGGCGAAGCATGTTGTGAAACCGGAAGAGATTGTTTTCTAGGAAAACGGAAAAAAAGTGTACTATATTGCTTAGGAAATACAAGAAACGACTATCTTAAATGTTGTTGGTTCAAGGATATGAAAAACAAGACTGTAGCCGGTTTTAATACTGTGTTTGACTATTGATGAGAGGGGGTCCTTATCTAAAAAATGGCGCTCTGCATTGTTGAAAGTCGACCGGAGCCAATACATTACCTATTAGCGTTGATTGTTTAGACACTAAAGCCATGTTATAAAAATATCATGGCGTTCATTTCTAAGCGGGGAGGTAAACACGGCTGATTCGTATGCTAAAATATTATATTTGAAACTTTTTGCTGTTCCTCCCAAGGTAAAAATGTTCACAGTTTGTATCAGGACTTATTGATTAGTATCTAAAGATTCACAGTGTTCATGTAGCAAGCTGATCTGTGTATTAAGTTGTGTATACTTTTCTATTTTCTAATTCTAAACCAGTTTTATCTGCCTTCAAGTGTGCCTTATGCAACTGAATGGCGTTTTTTCGAATGTTCTGGCAAAACTAGATAGGGTTGGCCAGACCCTTAGTAATCTTACTAGTATGGAGAGGAGTAGTTGTGCAGCCAGCATATCTTCTTATAAAATGCTTCAAAATTACAATGGCGGGTGTACTTGTTATTACTACTGGCAGATAATCCCCGGATGAGAAAAGAGGAGAGGGTGTGGCATAAACTTTTTTGTGTGAGAAGGAAAGTATAATGAAACATCTTATTGGGAGGTGGGCTGTGGTGAAGTTTAGCCTTGATATAATTAGATCGTTATACATGAACGGTTTTTTTTAGCAGCAAGAGGGCTGTGGGGAAGTCAGCCTTGCTATAAATAGCCGTTTAGACATGAACGGCTATTTTTAGCTGCAAGTGGGCTGTGGGGTTTAGTCATGCCTGGCTATTTTATTGCCGGTTATACATGTAAGGCTATTTTTTAGCAGCAAGATGGGACTGTGGGGGAAGTCAGCCATGGGACTGTACTATTATAATAGCGTTTATGTGTGTGAACGTTCCTATTTTAGCAGCTTGAGTTTAACAGGATGTTGGGCGATCGTAAACTGGGACAGATGTGCCCCTCCCCCACCCACGCATGCACACCTCCTCCCCCCACCCCACCCCAGGCCCATGCACAACTCCTCCCCTACCCCATACACCTCCACCGCAGGCACACTCCTCCCCACCCCACCCCACGCTTGCCAAACTCTTAAGTTCTTAACTTAAGTCACCTCAAGTCTACCTCAGTCACCCCAGTTCTTAAATAAGTTTTGAATTAAGTTTTTATTATTCACGATCTTAATAAGTTCTTGATTAAGTTCTTATTAAGTTACCTCTTGATCATAACTAAGTCTATCTTTAAGTACAACCAGTTCTTATTTCAAGTTCTATTATAAATTATCTACAAAAATACAATCTATGTTTTTATTTAAATATTAGATGTCTAATATAGTACACACAACGCCTCATATTACGCGTCATCGTTGAGGATGTCTTGACAGAGTTTCTGCATTGATCTTAATGAAGTTCTTCATCCATAGGCAACGCATTATTACAATCAGGTCTATGGAATGTCATGTTTATGACTCCATGTCTTTAATATTGACTTCATCATTTTATAATACGCCTGTTCTATTTTTTATTAAAAATAAATTTAAACATTAAGTTCTTAAATTATTATTCCTTTGGTAAAGGGATTCAAAATGATCTTTTGTTGTTGGCGGTTTTGGCGTTGCAGTTGTTTTTTGCGCATTTGTGGGTTCAGATTTTTTTGAGTGCTTTTGTTTTTGTTGCCATTGGGTAATATAGTTATAACGTAATGTCTGCCCCCAACTGCAGCTATGGCGCCAAAAATGGCAATCAGTTTTAAGTTTATATTTTCCATGAAGACTTTGGTGCTGTAGGTCTTGTATCACATTGGTAGTTTATTTATAGCAGGCATTTGAATCAACTTGTTCTGGCGTGGCGGTGTTAGGTTTTCATTGATTGTTAAGGTTATATTCTGTAACAATTAATTTTTTTGTCTGTTCCACTCGCTAATTTTTTTCCTGCTTTAACACGCCAGGATGAGAGCTTGTCACTGGTCCCCACATGGGTTCAGTGTTTTCTGCTGATTTTCTGGCTTGGTTACTTTCTCCACATGTTTCAATGTTTCCTGATTTGAGTTCTGATGAGTTTTCCAGCTCGTTCATTTTTGAAGGGAACAAAATCTATATGATTAAAAGTTATTAATCCCTGATTAATGGCGATAAACATGTTCCAAATCTTGTAGGTATAGATCACAGCCTAGGAGACTTAATGTCTTGTTAAATCTGGATTTGCGGTAATATCATCCCGTTGATAGATCTTGTTCGAATCAATGGGAGCAAATTAATGACTAGTTTAGTGTACAAACTATGAATAACGTTTGCCACACTTTTCACCATTCTTGACCCCAGCTGCGCTTCATACCTGTTATGATACTTTTATAATGTCTTGTGGAGACATTTGCTGAATTGTTCTATGCTGAATTCTAGTTTCCGTGGAACTGTTTTTGTTTTCCCCATGCTAGCCAAAGAAATACAGCCTCTCCTTTTTGGGGCTAATAGCTTGATCATCAATTGGTCATTCATAAGTTCAGGAAGGTTTAGGCCGCCTTGTAGCTGTAGTAGATCATCACTGTTCATGTTTTTTATTAAATTATAATTATTTTATTTTCTAAAAATGAGCACGGAAAAAACTGTTGCTAACCTTGTATACCATTCTGCTGTTATTGGTGGCCTAAGTGTAGGATACTCAATGCTTGGTAAAAGCTTGTTAAGAATTAAACCAGCAGATCTTGGCAAACTAGACTTTGAGGATTCAGCAAAGCTAATTGCTATCATTGCAGCTTCGGTTGCCACGAAAGATTTTCTAGTCAAGCAAGGAATAATTCCAGACAGTATAAATATGTAAATAAAAAATACATTTATAAAAAATGGCCTCACTCGTAATGATGATAGGTGGCGCTGTGGTGAATGCGCTTGCTTTTAGCGGAAGTAATTTTGCATTTAGTAAACTGCGGGATGACGGCGAGAGAAAAAGACATAACAAAGCTATGGAGCAACTAGCAGCTGCACAAGACCCCTATGAAAAGCAGAGACTTGAGCAGGGGCATGCAGCTTACACATTTAAAAATGTTGATCAAGCAATAAAACAATATTATCTAGTAACAGGCAACCCAATCCAGACATTGCCCCACCAAAATTCAGTGACTTTTATCAACCATCAGAAAAACAAAAGATGCAAGAAATCGCGTTTATTGCCTTTGGTATGACCGTCGCGTATTTTGTTGCACATAATATTGGCTGAATAAAAAATGAACAAAATCTATTATTCGCCCAAAGGATATTGGAAGGGTATCACAGCAATACAAAAGCTAAGCCAAGCGGCAGGGGTCAGTGAACAAACAGCAAAGGAATGGTTATCTAAACAAGCAATTTGGCAAATTTATTTACCTGCCCCTAGACGAATACAGAGACCACACTTTGTGAACACAACTCCAAACGACACCCATCAAATGGACCTTCTATATTTACCCTCTGATACGATTATGCGAAAAAGATTTAAGTACGCACTCACAGTCATTGACATGGCTTCAAGATACAAAGATGCGGAGCCATTAACACAAAAGAGTGCTTCTGCTGTTGCTGTCGCTATACAACTGATATACCAACGAGGGCCACTAACTTATCCTCGCATGATTCAAGTTGACGATGGAAAAGAATTTAAAGGCCAAGTGAATCAATTATTGTTAAAACACAGAGTTACTATTAGAAGAGGCATTCCGGAGTTCACAGATCACAGGCTTTAGTTGAAAACTTTAACAAACAGTTAGCTGAAAGACTTTTCTCCTACCAGTATCACAGAGAGCTTATTGACAATTCTCGCAACACAGAATGGGTTAGAAGATTGCCCTCAGTTTTGCGCGCAATGAATAATGAAGAATTTAAAGGGCTAAAACCAGTACAAGAAATCAAAAAACAAACAATAAATGTTGTTGAAGACGCTAGCACAACCAGCAAACTATTACCGTTTGGTTTAAAAGTAAGGTACCTTTATTTACCGGGAGAAGCAGAAGGGGACACTCGCATCAGGGCAACCGATCCAGTTTGGAGTGTTGACCCTACGAAATAAAAAGAATTGTAAAAATGAATCCGCCCGTGTATTATTTAC
This sequence comes from Conus ventricosus, assembly GCA_018398815.1. Classification (NCBI taxonomy): domain Eukaryota; kingdom Metazoa; phylum Mollusca; class Gastropoda; order Neogastropoda; family Conidae; genus Conus; species Conus ventricosus. The sequence goes on from CM031613.1 coordinate 43,382,180, forward strand.
GAGAAACTGACACAACAAAACAACCAGCTCCTCAAAGATCTTTTGTAAAAGAAGAACTGCAGATAATCCCACCAGACACAGTTCCGCTTTAATTATTTTACGGTTCTATAATGTCCATATGCATATGAAAACTCCGGATTACAAACACCCGTTTTGTGTTTGTTCTATCTAATGACTTCTTTGTTACAACTGTTGTGTTGATCTCATGAGATTAGATCGTAGTTTTACGTTGTCATGATGAAAAGTCTTATTGTCAAACAATGCTTCTTTGTAGTTGTCATGCGATATGTTTGACTGCACAACACTGCGAGATATTCCCTTTGCTTTCTTAATGATTTTCTCCTGGCTCAAAATACTGTACATTTTTTACCTTAACCCCACATACTCCTTGATCACCTTTCCAGATAATTCATCCTTCATCTTTCCTAAAACCTTCTTATTAACGGATGAGTGTAAAGGCGAATCTTTAGGATAATCGGACGTGTCATACCATCCGCTCGCTCCTTTAGCTACTTCGATTTCCATGTCTTTATAAATATCTTCAGTAGGAATATCTATAACAAAACTGTCTGTATCTGTGTAAAGTACTCTGGACTCAGGATACGAGGGCTTAAAGTAGTCATAAAGAAACTCTAAAAATCAAAAGCTTTGATAATTCTAAACAGTAAACCCAATAAATACAGGTTTGTCTAATTGACTTTCTTTTCTTTCATCATTATGCCAAAAGCTGATCATGAAATCTTCTGAAGTCCTGATAATTTGGTTTTGAAGTCAGCTTAATTGCTTCGTTCTCTTTGGTGACCAATCTAACATCTTTGCGCTTGTGCGGATTCTCCATAGTCTTTCCGAAACAGCTGTTGTTCATCAGCTTGAAAAAGTCTTTTTCTGAAGCATCTGTGGATTTAGTTCTGAGATCAGTGTTCTTCATGATGTATGGTTTCATGAACTGTTCTTGATCAAAAGCAATTATACGATGAACAGCTGTCAACTTCAAACCATGTCCTTAAATAAAATTGCAGAAGTCTGTAATGACAGACAAAATTTTTTTTTGCCGCGAAGATTAGGCACAAGTTTAGGTGGTTCTCTGGTTTCGTCTTTAATTTTTCCCTGCTGCAATGGATAGTCATTATGCAGGTCATGGATTTCATGAGGAAATTTCTAAGTCATTTCTAGAATGAAACCAGCTGTTGATCAGGCGTTAAACTGCCCAACCACTTTAATGCCTTTTGAATATTATTCGGATCGCCGCCTGTGTACATTTTAAAGTTGCGTAATGGATGTTTGGGCGCCATTGCCCATCCATACAGATTGTTTGCATCTAAATACATAAAGATAGTTAGACCTTTACTCGGATCATAGTCGTCCAAGTATTTGTTGTTTGCTTTACAGTAATGGTGCGACGCCATACTAATCCCTCCCCGCAATCCGTTTTCAATCATCTGTATCATTGTAGGTCAGACACTAATCAATTGTACTCCATAAACTTTAAGAAAGCATCCCAACTCACCCCCGGCGCAGAAATGTAATGCGCGGGATCCAAGCTGAATGTTTCATGCAGGTCTTTCTATAATTTTCAAAGACGTCCGCCAACAAACATACATCCCCAAATTAAATAGGAGTCATGATAGCCCTCCCATCGTTTTACAATCTAACTTTTCCCAAGCATCTTGAGCATGCTGGTAATCGGAGTCGCTGATGTCCTTTCCTCAAGACTAGAAAAGAACGCGCCTTTAGGCGGAAGTGTATCTTCGTCAAACCTTTCCAACAGTTCATGTACTCATAAGGATAAACGCCCTTTCTAACGAGAGTTGGGTCAAAATATTTTTTGTTATTGGGCAGGACTTTAAGGACATAGCCATTTGCCTCTAATGAGCCCATCATGTGTTGCATAGAGTCGTAGAAAACATGTTTTTTTAAAGGAAGCACATGTACTTTTCTGATGACTGTGCAATGCAGCTACCCTGAAGGCTTTGGGTTTTACTGCTTGCAATATAAGATGAGATCGTAACCCGCAAGTTATGAAAGAAGATGGGCAGCTTCCATGTTTTAGGACAAACTTTAGTTGAAGATTGCATTTACTGTGCGCTGCACCTCTAAACTTCCCACTAATGTGATCATGGTCTCTTACTGTGGGGTTTCCCACTCTTGGGCGTTAGCTCAAAACCGCAAATCCAACAATTTTGGGGCTGAGTCATACTGTTGTTGGTTTTCAGGCGCCATTATGATTTCAGATAAATTCAGATTATTAGAACAGGCGTTTACGCACTTGCTGCATGCGCTGTAAAAATCTTCTAGCCGCATCTGTCCTCTATATAATTCTGGTGCTGAATGAGCGCCATCCGACCTGACAATAAAAAGGGCAAATGAACAAATCTGATGATTACTCATTAAGACTGTTTTTCGAATTTTTGTGGAGCTGGCCCTTCATAAGGAACAATGAGCGATTCGAAGTCTGCGTAAACAACAAATGGGGAATTTTGCAGTTTTTTCCGTTCTTAAAACTAACTTTAGATCCAGGGGGGGGCGTAATTAGTTCTGTAAAAACAGTCAACGGGGCCGATACAATGTTTTTATGTTCGCTTGCGGCTTGAACAGAGGGCATCTTGTTAAACATTTTCGCAGAATTCTTGTTTGTGCCCATCTTTTGAAGTAATGCTACATTAGTTTTACTCATTGTCGTAACAATGTGTAATGTGGCAGCCCCGCTGGTGAAAACATTAGTAGTAAGTCAACATGATTTTTGTCTGGCTCGCCAATTGTTGGACTGTTCTTGGACACTTAATCGGCTGTAGATTTGTTTTCCTCATCCCCATGTGTAGATATTGACAGTTATTGGTTGTTTGTTCTTCAAACTGATCAATTTGGCTACACTAACGGGAAAGGGATATTCCATTGAAGTTAAGATTTTTGGGTGTATTGCCGATAGTTAGTCACTCTCTCTGCGTTTTCGCGGACAGATGCAGCCTTGCAAGAACGCACCACATGAAACATTGTTGTCTGAATTTTTATGTTTAAAAACTGCTCTCTTTAAAACCAACCTCGGTAGCGGAATGTAAGCCTTGCCTACAATGGGTGCATACTTAGCCTGTTTTAATCTAATCTCTAAGACTTCGCCCTCTGACCAACCAGAGCCTCCATTTTAGCTTCTTCAGCGGCAGCGTCAAACTGTGTAAGCAGTTCGTCTGCCCAACCGGGTGTTATGTCGTTATGAGAAAGAATAGTCTGTTGTTTAGTTGAGACCCAGACTTCTAGATTTTCTTCATTTATTGTTATATAGTCGATAAAACAGCTAACATTACTTTAACTGGCGGTCAAATTGTTAGTTTACTTGGAACTTGAGAAATTGCATGTACAACGCTTGCCCGCAGTTTTCTGGATAAATAACTTCTAAATCAATATCATTCAGTGCTCTTGACAAACGCTCTATCTCGAGCTTTCCCTTTCAAACAAATTCATCGGGCCTTCATATATCTTAGCCATGCTGTCTTTCTTTCTAAGCCAACATATTTTTTTTAAATTAAAAAAAATACAACGGCTTAATCAGAATCAATATCAACGGTCTTTTGTGCTTGGACTCATAAACTAAAGTAAAAACACCTTTTGGTTTTTGTTAATGTGAGCTGTTTAGAACAGAGTTAAATGTCTCGTTACTTTTTTTAAGCATTCCTTTTTTATCTGCTGGGGGTCGGGCTGTTGAAAAACCTGCCCTCGTTTTTCTTTGAAGATCAAACTTTTGTCTTTTGTAGTTTACAAAATCGGCCTGTAAACGATTAAATTCTTCATCCGTGATGTTTGAGTCAGCTAGCGTTTTAAATTTTTATCAGCTTGAAGGAACTAAGTTTAGCTGTTATTAGTTGAACCATAGCTGTGTGCTTTTGGAGTTTAGTTTTTATTTTTTTGGGCTGGCAGCACCTACAGCTAATGAACACAGGCCAAGAGCTAAAGACAAACCGCCTAGAGTAAAGCGCCGGTGCACCCACGCCTGTTGCTAAGAGACCAACACTCGTTCCTGCGATAGAGCACTTATAGTCGATGCTCAGTATTAACATGGGTAACAGCATTAAAGACAGCAGAATACCCTTCGTTTGGTTTTGCTGTATTTTGAAAGGTCTTGCTCTAGTACTTCCCTGAAATTGCGTAATGTTTGTTAATCAAAAGGTTTTTAAATGTTAGGGGTTTCTACTACTCTTCTTTTGGCGGCGCTGTAGCACATTTGGATAAACTTGAACAGACAAGCTTTTTAAAAAATAAAAATAATTAGTATTGTATACTTTTAGTCTGTTATCTTGAATATTCAGCTGCGCATCATATATTAAAAACAAATGTGCTTAAGCGGTTTAAATCGGCTTCTTCTTCTTTATCAATTTGAATGTTTATTACGTCTCTCACAGTTCTCCGCTTCCATGCAACTGATTATCCTCTGTTACCTTATTTCAATCCAAAACCGTATTTTGTTGTTAAATAATCACAAGTCTTACACTGTGAAGGTGTAGATCTTTAGACACAAGGTCAACTGTTGGATTTCAAAACCTCCCACCTCCAACAGTTTTCTTATTTCATCAAAATGCTGATAAGGTTTAAGCCCGCTAGCATAGATTTGGTTAGGACTGCCCTCAATCGAACATTGTACTTTCGTTATTTTAGGATTAATAAACTTTTCACTTCCTCTTTCAAATGGTTCTTCTTAAACTTCACACAGCAATAAAATACCTTTAAGCAAACTTGCTGAGACGCTAAAACAAAAAATTCCATATAGTGTCTGCCCTGCTCTAGGATATGTTTTTGAGGGAAATCACTCTTCGTAATATATTGCTAATTTTGACTGATATTGTTGTTCAATCAGCCTTGCTAAATTAGGGTTGCTAACAACGTAAAACTCTAACGAGATGTCAGAAATGCTGTACTTTGCTCCGGTGTCTGTTAACTGATAACACTTTTGTATTCATTAAAAGTTAGTTCATATGACAATCTGTCTTTAATGCTCCTTGAAAGTATGGTGCATGCGCTTTAAACAACTCAAATCTAAGGGAATGGAAAAAGCGATTTCAAATACGCAAAATTTACAGCTACATACTTTTTGCCGTCTTTAGGATCTGCGGCGCCTATTCAAAGTTTTAGTGCTTCTTCATTTTCGTTTCCCTTTGAAACGCAAGATCATCCCTTTCATTCCGGTTAGCCATAGAATCAGAATGGGTTTTAAAAAATATGTCTGCATTGTGTAAAGAAAATATTTCTTGCCCTCAAGTTTTATAGAAATTTTCTTAACGATTGCCCGTCCCAGATTCTGGACACTGTCCTGTGTGTGTCTGTTGTTGAAGCGAGTACTATTTTGAAAGTAAGACGCGCAAAAAGCCTGGCACAATCACTCACTGCTCCTAGGTCTGGAAATTTGACAGTAAGAATTTGATCTGCATCAAAGTAATGGATTATTTGGAACAGTAATAGTCCGTTTAAATTTCCCTTCACGCCAAAGGGTTCTTCCAGTCTTCTATGCGGGTCAAGAAACGAGCCATGTGCTTGTGACATTTTTATGAAACAAAATAAAAAGTTAATTATTAAAACATGGCAGGAATTGAAGATGCAGAAGATTATGATGTTTTTGATCTGGAGACGACATGAGTGAAATGATCCCTTTGACACGGCATCGCTCAATGCTCTCAATGCGGCGTGAATTAACAAAAGTACGGTCGGAGCATTTTACAAAAGTTTAGTCAAGAACCTCCCGAATTATTAAGACCCAAATGATTTGAATTAGAAGATGGCATTTGTCTGTGAAAAAACCCACAAGGACAACTTGTTCGGCTTAAAAACTAAACCAACCTATCAAAGTTTTTAGCCAAGAGTACAATTATACAAAGACTCAGTGTGAAAGATCAAAATCGCCTTGGCATTTCTAAACCAAATTAGATAAGGAGCAGTTGCAAACTTCAAAACACACTACAAGAACTCCCAACAGCTAACCAAATACAAAACATGGAACTTAAAGAAAATTAAAACAATCAGCAGATGAAATAAAAATGCAATAGAAGCAAAACCATTTTTCAAAAAGAAACCCATTAAAAACAATTAATGATCTCCATTGCCTAGGGGGGAAATAGCGGCCCTTGATCATGCTTTGAGAAGCATCAGAGGCGAATTAACAAACAATTTAGCAAAACTAGGTGACCCAGATGAGCATATAAAAAAGAAAAAGAAAAACTCGTTTAGGCTGATGACGCCATCTTTGGGGATGATATTTTAAAAAAAGAATAACCCAAAGACTAAAAGATCTTGAACAAGAGAGATCAGCAAGACTAGAAGTGTTGTCTACTAACCGGAACAATTGCGAACTCAAGTGAGCAGAATAAGAGAAACTATCCAAAGAATTTTATATGAAAACACACACTAGCAGAAAGAAATAAGAACAAAGTTTAGAGAGCAAGGAGTCACATTAGCAAGCGTTATAACGGCCTTTTGGATTTGCAATAAGTACACTGGTGATGGCTATTACCCGGCGGTGGTGGTTCCGGGGCAGTGCCTCCACCGCCATCGCCTCCATCACCGCCTGATAAATCATGGGTAAAAAAACAGCTTGATCACTTGCGAGTTTATTAAAAAAATTAGCTGGTAAAGCTATAGACTCTTTACCAGGTATATTAGGGAGTAATCGTTAGCTGGCTTTGTCTACTGCAAGCCAAGTAGTTGGCTTTATGGCCGAGCACTTAGGGGCATTAGCCTCTTCATAGTTGGGTACTATTTAGTAAGAAAAGACCAAGTAAACCTATGCCCGTTAATCCAAGAACAAGCGCCCGTCTTTTCATATTCATGGTCATCGCGAACAGAGTCCGCGAGCTTTGCTGAGTCTTCAATGGCCTTTGGGTTGGCCTTGGGATTGGATGACTTATTCTTGGGTTCTTTTATTGTTTGTAATATTACTGGGTCAGAATTTATGTCGTTTTTCCCAACCTTCTGTTCATTGCCTGCTATAAGAATTTCATTATTATAGTTATTATTGTACCTATCTGGAGCCTGAGGTCAGAAGGCAACATGTATAAACAGTGCCAACAGCAAAGTCTACTTTCGATCTTGCGTATTGTAAAACATTTTGGTACCTTTTAATACTTGAAGACAAATCAACTGTAGAATTAATGGCGTCCTCTAAATTTGCTAAGTAATTGTTTTTGTGCATCAAAGCCAGTTTGAAAGATCAGTTTTGCCCGATCTTGCCTGTGTTGCGAACCTAGCAAACACCAAACGTAAGTACGAATAAGTCGTTTATTCGTTCTATTCCCGCTCTAGTTAGGCCCTTAGAAGTGTCTAAGATAAATGTTGCCCATGCTGTTTATGCTCTTGCTCTAGGGACCAGGGCTGAACAAATTTGAAAGGAGGATGCCAGTCATAGTTATACTTTCTGTGCGTGCCCCGAAAATAAAGGACGCCTAGGCCATGATTTAAAATCCAACTTTTGTCTAAAGTCTGTCTTGAAAGTTAATAATTGAATTCGTTACAGATCCTTCAAAAGCCCTTTATGTCTGTTCTGTTGCTGAATGGATTAAACGATTTGTCATTCGGGAATGGTGCTTGCAGTTCAGTCAAAATACGTCTAAAGGTGTAATAGAAAATGAAATCTGTACACTGACCTCACCAAAGGAAACAGGATGATTAAATGATCAGCATACGACACCCACACCCAGTTGATGCACAAAACACAGCAAAGTTTAACTGGTTCTGATAAAACTGCATCGGATGACTAAAACCAAGCTTCTGGATGTGCTCGTTTTCATAGGGGGGTTAAGATAGCTCTTCATGGAGTACTCACCTTTTTTTGAAAAGTGGCAGTCTGGGTCACAGCAAAAGTCAAGAGTATCAGTTGTTATGTTTTTAAGATTGTAGTTGCGGCCCAACAAATATTTTGCGCCAGTTATATTTGAATGCACCATTTTTAATTTGTTTTAAAAAATGTTTGTAACAATAACAAAACAACACCGTCCTTCGTTTTTAAACAGCTATTGATAACAATTGCGGGGCCAAAACGGTCGCGCTCCATGAAATATTTTACAAAATCGAAGGGTTTTAATATAAGCGAAACCAAGGGGAATAATAAGATTACAAAAGTTGTGGGGCTCAAAGCTAACCAGTTAACAATACCTGATGGTTATTACGGGTTTTGCTCACTAAAAGAAGCAATGAGTAAATTCGGCATTACTCTCAAACTTAACAAAGCAAATCTAAAAACAATATTAACATTCGAACCTGAAAAAGCAGATTACTTATTTGATAAAGAGGCTAGCTAAAATGTTAGGCTTTAAAGTTGACACTCAGGTCACTAAAAAAATTTGGGTTTTTGCGCCAAACGAAAATACTTTTAAGGGGGAAAATCCGCTCGATCTTGCATTACATTCATTACTTTATGTTCATTTTTGGATGAGCTGAGCACTGATGAAAACTTTTTATGATGGAAGGGCCCCCAAATGTTTTAAGGCTTTACCGGCGGGGAAAGCTGCATATTGCGATTATGAAATTATACCATTCCCTAATTTACAGTTTAAAAAGATTAGTTTGTGGGGGGGTTGGGTCATTTAATATAAAAATTGCAGACAAAGCAGGGAAAGTTGTGAAATGCGATAACCTACACATTGTTTTTGGAAATAAAATAATAAACTGTACTAAAAATGTCGCGTGGGCCAGAAGAATCCGGGGTTTTCATTAGCCCTGTAAGGTGTATAACTTTTGAATTAAAAAAACCTTGCAGATGTTGCGGGCTTTGACAGAACGGGGAGATAGGCGCTTTGTATGGTTTTGAGTACACTAAAGATGGTGATTATAAACGCAAAGAGGTTGGCGACAACAAAAGTTTCCTAAACTAAAAACAACTTTCGCAATCTAGAGGCAAATAATGTTGGGGCCCGTATGAAAATAAAATAGTTCGAAACCTGACCTCAAATGGCACTTAGAACCAAAATTAGAATGGGACATAAAATTTGAATTCATAAGCCCATTTACATTTTTGGCCGTCAAAAAAGTTTTCTGAAAAGCATTCAACTCTGGCCCTTTACATGTAAGTCTTATGCCGGACGACAATAGTCGGAAAGAAATTGAAATAACGCCCTATGGAAAAAGCAGTACATCCTCCACAGAAAAGAAACAGTTGTAAAAAAAGCTTCTACAAAATTACAGTTCTTTCAAGCAGAAAATTAGGGGACACGTTCACAATGATATTTGAAATTTCTGTCTTTTTAAAAATGCGGAGAGGGATGGGGTTGTGGGCGTTAGTGACGTCCTTATAAAAGGAATTAATATTAGCTGGGAAAACTTAACGTTTTAAAAACCTTAACGTTACCACGCGTTCTTCACAGGTGAGGATTATTAAGATCATAACAACAAGCAACAAAATCAATGTTGACTTAAATAGAAACAAACTTACAGAACTGAATTGGATTAATCTTACACATTTAGGCCTCATAGGGTTTTATTATACGAACAAATTTTGACGGAGAGTATGATAAAAATAATAACGATTAGATTAAATTTTTCTATAAAACCATGGAGCAGTTAAACTTATGACAAAAAATCCTCATTGCTCATTGGATTTGTGGCAGACTGGTTGTGGAAAAACAATATTTGTCCTAGACCTATTACAAACAGTTTTTTCGCTATAATTTTAATCATATTGTGGTTTTCTGTCCAACACTTAAATGGGAAAAAAGCATATCATGATAGAAGGTTTAATGGACAGATGATGACATAAATTTAGTTGATCCTAGCAATAAACTGAGTGGTGTTTAGAACAGTTTTATAGACTGTTTGAAGGAACGCAAACACTATTTATTATAGATGACTGTTCGGCAGAAAGAGACATAGTTAAAAGAGAAACACTTTGTCAAAACTAGCTTTCAGTGGAAGGCATCTAGATAAGATTGTGGATTTTTTTGCCAAAAATATAACTCAGTTTTTAAAGACTTTAGAGAAAGTTAAAGACTGTAGTGTTAAATTTCACATGAAAGACAGAGACTCATTTGAAGAATGTTTGCGCGAAAATGATGTTATTGAAAATGATCAGGAAAAACATAGGATTAAACAAAAACTGAAATCTGAAAAGTTTAGTAAATTAGTATTAAAAACGGATAACCCTGCACAGTATGTTTGTTTGAGATAATCGTTATTTTTTGGTTATTGAAAATCTTACTTGTCGAGAACGGGGAAATACCAATCCTGGGTTACTTTCGCCCCGAAACTGGGGGAGGCGGAAGTGGCCCAGGATTGGTATTTCCCCGTTACTCGAAGCTCTGTCTGCTAACAGAGAACAGCAGCAGCGCAAACAAGCAGAATTAGAGAAAAATAAAAAACAGAATACTTCATGAAAACACTAACGCTGCAGAAAGAATAAGGATTCTGTCAGAGAACAGGGATTTCAATAGTTAGTATATCAATAGCTGTTGGGTTGCTATCTCTACACTCGTTTAATGCTTTAACAGGCGGGGCACCAACAGGGGCCCGTAGCGCCCCAACACCTCAACCTGGTGAAAGTTGGATTAGAAAACAATTGCATCATCTAGCAAACTTATTAAAGAAGTTAGCAGCCAAAGCGCTTGATGCTCTGCCTGGCATAATAGGCAGTGTTGTTAGTTGGGTTTTGTCTACTATAGGTAAGGTGGCTGGTTATATGGCCGACCATCTGTGGACGTTAGGAGTGTTAGCTGCTGGATTAATTTTTAGTGAAAAAAAGTATGGCTAATCCAGTAAAAGTTAAAATACAACAAGGGCTGTCTTTTTGCTAGTGTGACTGTCAGTGTGAGGCAGATCAACGGGTGGCGTGCTTTCTGGCTGTGGGGCGCTTATAACTGGATCGCTTTCTTCAGAGCTAAGTACTTTTTTTAAAATGGATGGTGCAGGCCTTGTGTTTAAACCTTGATTGTGCCCTAAGTTTTGGTCGTCTCCAGCTATGAGGATTTCATTGTTATAATTCTGTATCATGCCAATCTGCAGTCTAAGGTCAGAGGGTAGCATGTATAATCCATGGCCTACAACAAAGTCAACCTTTGACCTAGCATGTGCAAGAACGTCTTGATACCTTTGTATACTGGCAGGCAAATCAACAGCAGAGTTAATAGCATCTTCTAAATTGGCTAGAAATTGTTTTCTGGCATCAAAGCCTGTAGATTGATCCACTATGCTAGACTTAGTCTGTGCTTGTGCTCCTAATAGACACCAAACGTATGTCCTTATGGAGTCATTGAGTCTTTGCACTCCTGGCATTGTTAGGCCTTCACTTTCATCTAAGATAAATGTTGTCCAGGCATTAGGGTGTTTTTGTTCAATTGACCCTAATCGAACTTGTTTGTCTGGTTGAAAAGAGGTGTGGCCAGGCCAGTAGTCATAATTATATTCTCTTTTTGCACCCCACAAATACAATGTGCCTAACCATGATTGCGGTCTAACTTTTGTCTAAAGTTAGTTGAGGGTATAATGTTAAATTCGTTGCGGATTCTTTCATATGCATTTGTGTCCATTAGGTTTTTAAATGGATTAAACGCGTTGTCGTTAGGGAGGGGCACTTGTAGTTCAGTTAGTATTCGTCTGTACTGGTAATAAACATGAAAGTTATATACTGACCTTACTAAAAGATTGGGGTGGTTTAAATGGTTTGCATATGAAACACCACAGCCAGTAGTTGCGCAGTAAATGGCAAAATTTAACTGATTCTGGTAAAACGTCATAGGGCGGGATGACCATGCTGATGGCACTCTATCACTCTTTATTGGCGGATTTAAATATTTAGTTAGTGGGTTTACAAGTCTGACTTGGAAACCGTATGATTCATCTACTGCAATGGTTAGTAAACTGAAATCCAAAGATTTGGGGTTATAAAACGCCCCTACATTGTAAGTGGCACTTTCGTTATATTTAAAAGGTTCCATTTTTAAATAGTTTTTAAAATAGTTATAAAAAAGATGTACATCTATATAACCCAACAAAACAAACGTGTTTTCTTAACGTACCCAATTGACAATAGGCGCGGTGATTATAGGGTTTCCCTTAAAGAAATTGGTTTTAAAGTAAAATGGATTAACATATTTGAAAGAGCTAAGAATAACTGGGTGGATGTTAAAAACGAACAAGGCGATCTATTAAAACATTTAAAAATACCCGATGGCTACTACAGCTTTTGTTCTTTAAGAAAAATACTTAGCAAATTTTGGGCATAAATTTAAAAAATTAAAAGAGGCAAATCTTATAATTACAAAGTTTTTTTCCAGAACTTGAAAAAAAGCGGGAGTACTTTTTCCTTTAAAACCCTTCCCGTTTTTAGGTTTTTATGGCATGGGGAAACATATCATTTTAAAAAACCACATATGCACTTAAAAAGCGGTCTTTTTTGGTATTAGGAGTAGACCACCGTTTTCCTAAAGTCCCCCATGTTGTATTCTTTTTAGAAAGTTAAAAACAGACCGAAAATGAAATTTAATGGGGGGCCCTCAATTTTTTAAACGGGCACTACCGTCAACTAAGGCAGGGTTTTTTGCAAATTACCCAGTTATACGGGTTTTTAAACGGAAATAGTCAATTTAAAAAATTTATTTTAAACGTAAAACAAAAATTTCCCATTAAATAAAAAAAACTAACTAAAAATAGAAGACAAGTTTTTGTTCTGATTTATTAAGGGTGCGGAAGTAGAAGAACGAAACTGAAAACCCCTTTAAATTTTTTAAGTCCCTGGAGAAAGGGAAAAATTTTTTGTTCAACCCCCCATCTTTTTTTTGAAACGAACCCCCATTTAAAAGTAACAAATTATGTCGATTTTTGGGGGTTTTGCGTTTAATTTTTGGGTTTGTAAAACGGGTTTTTTAATTTTGGCAAAAATAACATGAAAAAGGCCCTTTGATTTGAGTAAAGGGGGGGGTTTTTTCGTCAAAATAAGTTTGGGGGTCTTAAACAAACATATTTACCTTCACACACACACACACACACACACCACACCACAACAAAAAACAAACCCACACACACACACAACACACACACACACACCCACAAAACACACACACAAACACACACACACACACACACCACACACACACACACACACACACACACACACACCCCAACACCCCACCCCACACAACACACACACACACCCCACACCCACAAACACAAAACACAACCCCACAACTCTCAAAACGACACTAAAGTGTTTGTTGATGTGGAAAAAAAAACTTTTTTGGGGTTCTTGAAATGGGGGGCGTCCCCGTGATAAAGGGGGACACTTGGACAAGTTCCTTTATCGAAAAATTGAAATTCGGGGACTTTGAAAATTCCCATGAGGAAGTCTTTCTTGTATTTTTTACTTTGTACCCCCACGGTGCTAATCGAGGGAATTCGTTCATTGAAATTTGCAAAAACATTTTTTTAAAAACTAGAAACCCAAAACCATATGTTTTTTTTCCCAAACTCAAAGTAAAATTTGCTTTACTTGAAGAGTGCCTGTTTATAACAAGAAAAGGACACAGACATGTAGGAAAGTAGCTAGGTAACCAACGTAGCAAATCATTTTCCCCCCGTGTCGGGGGGAGGCCCCGAGTCCGCTTGGCGGGAACCGGGTTCCCCATCAGGCGTGGGGAAACAGGTCGCCCCCCCAGCCCGCTGTTTTCCGCCCTTGCGGGGCTGGAGAGGCTGCCCCACCGGGTCATTAACGAATTTGTTTTGGTTAAGGGCCCCAGGTTTTCTCCGTCTTTCTGGAGGGGGCCGACCAATAGGGCGGCGGGCCCCGACTGATTTTTCTCTATTGAGTGCCCCGGGACCCCACTTGGGACTGTTTTCCCAATTTTAGGGGTTCGCTTGCCGAGGAGTCCCCCTGGTTTGGTGCTGCAGACTGAAAAAAAAGGCTCCGTGCAGCCAAGTTGGTGAATCGTGCCCCGTAAGTACACTACTGACGGGGCCCCAGTGAGGTCTGGCCGGGAAAAAAATTGACAGCTTTTGTGATTTTTGTGTTGCGAGAGCAACTTTCTTTTTTCCCGCGGAAAAAGGGGGTCGTTGAACTCTCTTATTTGCTCGGTTGTCCGCCCCATGTGTGTCGGGGGGTTTTGGGTTTTTTTGCATCCCTTTTGTTTTGGGGTATATTTTAAAACACTGAAAGGGTGGCGTGCCTGATTGTGTGCCTGCTGGTTTTTTACTGAATTTAGGGCCCAATATATGTTTGAAATGTCCTGAGGGTTCAGACAGCAAAAAAAACCCGAAAATTTTTTTTAAAAAAAAAACCCCTTTTTGTTTTTCCCGGGGGGGCCGTTCATGGCTTGTGGGGGTGTGGGTGTGGGGAGCGAGAAATTCGTACACGATCCACACTTTTAAAATGAGAGCAAAACATTAAAAACACACCCCCCCCAAAAAACCATCCTTAAACACACACAACACACACCACACACACACACACACCCCACAAAACACACACAACACACACACCACAACCACACACACACACACCCCCCCACACACACCCCACACACACACACACACACATACACACACACTTTTGTTTGGAAAATTTTTAGGGGAAAAAAGTAAAACAGACAAACAAAGTAAATTTTTTCCCAAATTTTTTAACAAATTTTTTAAAAACGATTTACATAAAAATACTTTTAAATATGTTTTGTACTATTTTTAAAATCCAGCATGCGCATTTTTACAACAGATATGATCCCCAAAGTCCTCACATTTCACCTTTATTTTTATCTTAAAAGCGGGCCTCAAGAGTTCCAATAAAATCTTCTAAGTGAACACAATACCTTGTTTCCCACGAAAAAAGTTTTTCTTTCTTCACTTTTTTTTTCAGCCAAAAAAATCGTTTTTATTTCTGTTATAAAAGACTTTTTTAATTTCTGTTCTTTAAAAATGTATGGCAAAAATTTAAAAATTTAATTTTTTTTTTTTTTTCAAAAAAAAGGGGAAACAAAGACCCCAACAATGTACATTTAAAAAATTTGAAAAATTTTGGGTTTTTTCCCCAATTTTGATGTCTTTCCCTTGGTTTTGTTTTTGGGGGGAAGTGTGAATGCTTTGGCTATTTTTTAAAAAACTTAAAGTTTTTAAAGCTTAAAACCCCCTTTGCAGGGCCCTTTTTTTTCCCTAAATGAAAAAGGGATCTGTTTTCCATTTTTTGTTTACTTTAATCGTCTCAAAAGCATTTAAAAAACCAGCAATGGCTGAAAGGGGGCCCGCTCAATTAAATGGAATAAAAAAAACAAAAAAAAAAAAGGAACGTAGGGAATTGGAAAAAAATTTTTAAAAAGTAAAACATTTGAGGGTTTGCTATTTAGTCAAGAATTTATTTGTGTTGACTTTGATTTTTTAATTTTTCCTTCTTTTTCTTCTTCTTCTTTTTCCCTTTTCTTTTTTTCCTTCTTCTTTTTTCTTCTTCTTTTTCTTCTTTTTCTTCTTCTTCTCCCTCTCTCTCTCTCCCCAATCTTTTCTCCCTCCCTCTCTCTCCCCCCCCCTCTCCTCCACCCCTCTTTCTCTCTCCTCCTCTCTCTCTCTCTCTCTCTCTCTCTCTCCTCTCTCACCCTCCCCCTCCTCTCTCTCTTAGACGAAAACCTCAGGCCATAAAAAAAACCGGCCGTCTTGGCAATAAATAAATTCCTTTTGGGCAACAGTCAGTTCCGTAAATGGGCCTATTGTACTTTTAAAAGATTTTTTTTCCATTTATCTTACCTCAGAAGAGAGAAGAGAAGAGAGAGAAAGAGAAAAGGAGAAGGGGAGAAGAGAGAGAGAGAGAGAGAAAAGAGGAGAGAGGAGGAGAGAGGAGAGAGAAGAGGGAAAAGAGGAGAGAGAGAAAGAAAAAGAGAGAGAGAGTATTTAAATTTGGGCAAAAAACAAAAAAAAAACTGAAAACCCAATAAAAGTCACGTCTTTGGTAGGGGCACACACCCACACACACACACACACACACCACACACACAACACACACACACCCCCCACACACAACACAACACAAACACACACCACACACACACACACACACACCCCAAACACACCCCACCAAAAAATTTATATATAAATTGTTTAGTCCGAAAGGTGAAAACATTACTATATTGATTTTCTTAATTTTTTAAACATTCCTAAACAGCCTAAACTTTTTTTAGACCATTTGATTTTTTTTTACTTTCCCCAAGACAAACATTTTAACCCTTTTTAAATTTTGAAAACATAAGAGTCGAAGTTTTTTCCCCTGTGAAAGAAAGTTCGGGGCACCAAAAAGAAACAGAAAAAAACTTTTCGTCGATACCCCCCGAAAGCCAAGGAACCACAAATGGGGGTTTTAGTATTTAAACAAGCGTAATTCCTGATTTATTTTTAGTGGGCGGCTTAGAACTTTAGTAGCATATATTCCGTCCCCAGGGGAGGGGGGGGTGGGCCCGGGGGGGGTTTTCGGGGTTTTGGGGCCCCATAATCCTCCCCCTTTTAAAAAATACAAAGAAAAACCAAAAGCTCTAAAAAGTTCTGCTTTGGAAAAATTTTTAAAAAAAAAGGTCCTGGGGAATGACGAAGAAGATGGAGAATTAATACCTCGTCTCATCGTGGACCCGGGCCGGGGAGGAAAAAAAATTTTAAAACAAATGGTTTTATCCTTTTGAAAATTGAAAAAAACATCAAAATAAAACATGGGTTGTGAACGAAAACTACTTTTTATATTTGGTTTTCCCATTTTGGGGTTTTGGGTTTTTTTTAGAGACTCTTCGCATCATACTTTTTTCGAAAGATTCTTTACACAAAGCCGAAAGAAAAAGAATGCTGGGGGTTTAAGAAATAAATTTACCCTTTGGCTTGAAAAAAAAAATTGGGAATTTTGAACCCTCTAAGGTTTTAAAAAATCTACTTTTTTTTTCTTTCCCAAAGTTGTTTGGTGTTGTTTTTAAAAACTTCTTCGCATCAAAAATAATTCAAAAACCCCTTCTTCCCCACACACATAAAAAGAAAGCTTCAACTTGAAAACGAGCGAATGTTTTTTTTACTCTTTAGATTTGAAAACAACTGGGTTGTGGATGTAAATAAATAGTTTTGTGGGGTTTCAACTTTTAAATAATGGTTTTTTAAACCCCTTTGGGTTCTTGGGTAAAAAACAAAAAAACCCTTTGGGAAATTTGAACGTAAAATAAAATGTTTTTTGGTGTTACTACCCTCAATTCGAAAAAAACTTCTTTTTTCACAACACGGAAAGAAACAGATGCTACCCCTTGAAATAAAGCGAATGGGGGATTTTGGGGTTTTAAAAAAAAAAAAACTTGGATTGCGAACGTAAAGTGCAAAATTTTGTTTGGGGTTTTAGAATTCCTATCATCATATTTTGGGAAAACTTCTTTTCACACACAAAACCCCTGGGAAAACGACTTTAAGGGAAAAAAAGCGAATGTTTTTTTTTCCCTTTTTTTTTTTTTAAAAAAAAAAAAAATTGATTGCGAAAAGTAAAAAATTTTTAACAATTTTGTGGGGATTGAGGGCTTTCCCCCATATTCGAAAGACTTCTTTACACGTCCCAAAAATGCTCAACTTTAAATAAAAACGAATGGTTTTTAACCCCCTTTTGGGGTTTAAAAAAAAAACTTGGATTGTGAACTAAAGTAAAAAATTTTTTTGAGACTTCCCCCTCAAATTCGAAAAACCCCTTTAAAGAAAAAAAAAAGATCTGCATAAAGGTTTTTTTCCCCCTTTGGACTTAAAAATTTTGGATTTGAACGTGAGGAAAAAAATTGTTGTGAACCTCGGGATCATAATTATTCGAAAAACCCTTTTTTCTTTTACTGCATCCCCGGGAAAACGACTTAAAAATCAGCGAATTTGGTTTTTTTTTCCCCTTTGGGGCCCTTTTAAGGTAAAAAGGGTTTTGAGACTTCTTTTTCATCCCTAAATTTTTCAAAGACTTCCTCTTTACGCACGGTGAAAAAGACCCCTGCACTTGAAAAAGTTAAAAAAGGGGTTGAACTTTGCCCTCATATTCAAAAGACACAAAAGGGAAAAAAAAAATGCTGCAACTTCTTGAAAAAATAAGTTTACCACCCTTTGGACTTGAAAAAAAAAACCCAACTGGGAAAGGGGGAAAGTAAATAGTAATCTAATTTTTTAAACGGCGTTTTCCCATTGTTTGTTTTTTTGCCTTTTTCACACAGAAAGCGACTTGAAGAAATAAAACGAATGTTTTTTTTTCCCTTTTTTGAACGTAAGGTTAAACAAAGCTTTGGGGGTGTTGTTTCGTAAAGGTTTTAAACCCCTTTTGACTTGAGAAAAAAAAAACCCCAAAAAAAAACTTGGATGAACATCTACTTAAAAAAAAAAAATTTGGGTTTCCCACTTTCTGTGGGTTTTTGTTGGTGGTACCGCATCATAGCGAAAGGGCGTCTTCACCACGCTGGGGGAAGAAAAAAAAGAAAGCTGCGGGCTTAAGAAATAAAAGAAACCCCCCTTTGGACTTTGAAGTAAAAAGCGTTATGACTTTCCCGGTTTGCATCAAATTTGTCGAAAAACTTTTTCAAACACGGGGGAAAATGCTGCGATTTTGGGAAAAAATTTGAAAACCACCCCCTTTTTTTCTCGCAGGCAAAAAAATTTTTTTTGATGTTTTTTGTTTCCGAAAAACCCAAAGGTTTTTTCCCTTTTAGAAAAATAAACGTGAACGAAAAGGGAATCATTCCTTCAAAAAATTTCGGGGTTTCCCAGTGTTTTGAGACTCTCACACAAAGGCGTGAAAAAAAAATGATGAAATAAAGCAAAAAGATTTTACCTTTTTTTTTTAAAAAAAAAATGGGGGTCCCTGAACCCCGATCTACTTTCTATATTCGTTTTCCCAATTTTTGCGGTTTTGGGTTTTGGGGTTTTTGAGACTTATTCGAAAACAGAAAGATACCAACCCAAAAATTGAAAGGCCGGGGGGCGGAGGAAAAAGGGGGATTTATGCCAAAAGATACCGGGGTTGGGGGTTTGGGGGGTTGGGTTTTTATAGTCACAGCCCCCGCGCCCTGGGACATTCAAAACCCCCCCCCCACCCCCGCGGCGCGGCGAAGATAATGATGCACTTTCCCTCCCCCCTCGTGGGGGGTGCAAAAAACACTCTCTGCCGAGGAGGGCAACAACATGGGGGGAAAGAAAACGGAGGAGATCTGGGCCCCTAGGGGCCCTCATCTGAAATAAACCCACCTCCTCCTCGGGGGGCCAAACGCCAATCCCTTATCATTTTCGAAACCTCCACCGCGAATTTTGGTCCCCCACCCCGGGACTTCTTTAACAAAACAAATACATGTTTTCTAGCGTCCTGTCATTCCCCATATCAAACGCATACGACGAAGGGCCCTTTTGGGGGGGGAGGGGGAAAAATTTTCTCTGGAAACAAAACTTTTTTTGGGGCCCCCCTTTGAGCCGAGTCTTGCTGTCAGGGGAATTTTTTGATCGGCCCAAAAATAACATGGGCTGGGGAAGAGGGTGACCCGTTACGGAAACCCGGAAACCCTTTCAAACGATCCCCGAGCGGGGGGATGTTTAATCAATTTTAAAAAAAAAAGTGATGGGTATATGCCGCAACCCAAAAACCTGCCCCCGGATGCCCCGGTTTATGATCCAATTGGGGCGAAACAAAAAAAGGGGGATCAGGGGAAGCCTTTAAAAACTTGATGTGGGGAACCCAAATAAGAAAATGATACACCCACGTGAAAGATTACTTTTAAGAGATGACTTTAAAGATGAAAGAAGGTAAATTTTGGGGGGTGGCGAATTTTTTGCGAGATAAAGGGGAAACCCAGAAAGCAAAACCCGTCCCCGGGGGGATTTTGAAAAAAAAAAACGATCCAAAGACCTTTTAACGTTCATTGTGATTCACAAAGGGAGGACTCCAACGCTCTCCCGATTTTTAAACGGGGGATTTTCACAGACGCCCCCCAAAAACCTCTGTTTTAAAACCCGAGCCCGAACGGGTTTTGCGGGGCCCCCATGACAAAAACCCGCAACCGGGGGAAACTGCGCCAGTTATGCGAAATGCGTTTAAATCTAGGAGGGGGTTTTTGGAGGGGAAAAGAAAAAAGAAAGACAGCTTTTTTCCCCCGGAAAAACACCGGCCCTAACGCAACCCTGGGGGTTTATCGCCGACGGGTTTTGGCCCGGCAAAGAAAAGGGTCCATTTTTAAACCATTTGAAAAGCAAATAAGGGGCCCACCCTTTTCGCGCTGGATTTGGAAAAAACCCTTGGGGCCCACCTCGAAACGAGTCAGCGGGGGGTGACCCATGACGACCAAAATTAAAGAAGAGGAGGGTTGGTTGTGTGGTGAACCGGGCCCAAAATGGGGAATCCCCTGGGGGGACCTAAATGCGCATTTTAGGTCTTTTGGCAAGGGGTTTGGGATGACCCATAAAACCTTTCCCCCCTAGTATGGCTCAAAGCAGGTTTCCTTGCGTCTTTAGGCCCGAAACAAATCTCAGCCAGGGTGGGTCCCCGTGCTAAACCCCGTGCAGGGTCGGCCGAAAAAAAAGGGGAGACTTACGATCCCGACCAGAACCTAAAGTGGAAAACTCCCAAGGGGCGACCCCAGTGTCCTTTCCTCTCAACAAAACCCCGGGCCCCCCTTCCCTATTTTAAACTTCAACGAGGGGCTGCAAAAGGTGGGGGAAAACCAAACCGCAGGAAAATGAAACCCCCGGGCCCGGAGAAACACAAGGCGCTCAAAAGGTTTTTTAGTCTGTCTTTGGGCAATAAAGATAATGAGTCCTTTGGAAGGTTTTGGGAACTAAAAGGGGGACCCCTCGGGCCCGCATTTTGTTCCATTCTTTCCCGCTGGGACCCCCCCTGGGCAAGATTCTACTTCCTTGCCACCGAAAGAAGAAGAAAAGCCTAAGGGTAGTCCCAAACCCAAACCCCAAAATGTCAAAAAACAGTTTCCCCCGCTACTACTTTCTAACATCACCCACAAAAGGGGCTCTCTTTTTCCCCCGTTTAAACCCCATCCCCCTTCCCCCCTCTTCCTCCCCCCCCCTGCTCCTCTCATGCCCCCTCTCCCCCTCAGCACACAGCATCTGGGGGAAAGGGGGAGCCGGTAAACCCCCACCACCACCCCCCGATGATAAAAACTTTTGGAAAAACCCCCGCACACCCAAGGGCCCCGGGGGGGTGATTCCTTTTCAGCCCGATCTTTAAAAAGGGCAAAGGCTGCAGGGAGCCTTTTTCCCGCTGCTGCACAAAAACCTTTTGGGTTTCTGGAAAACCCCTAAAAAACAACCCCCCACCGCCGCCGCTACAACAACACTACTAAATACAAATAAAACCCTTTTACTCCCACTACTACTACAAATTTCAAATTTCTACCGGGGCGGGTTTTTATGTAGTATATACTTCCCAAATACTTCTTTCCATTTGCCGTATTATCGGGATGGGGAGATGGGGGCCCAGGGAAGGGAAAAACAACCATTTGGGGGGGCAGTTTACGCGCAGGAATTTCCCAAAAAGAAGATTTACTTTTATCCACAAAACCCTTTCCAAAGAGCGCCTTGAAAGGTTTTTTCCCCGGACCCGGGAAAAAAGGGCTCTAACGGAAACCCGGGCCCTGGGGTGTTTTTTCTGCTAACGTCTGTTTGCGCGGGGCCAAATTTTTTTTGAAAACGAAAGGAAAAGCCTTATCCAATCTTAACGAGACTTCCCCTAAAGGCCCAAAACCTAATGGGTTTCCCTATCTTCCCTCTGTATGAAGGAAAGTTTTAAAAAATCGAATCATTGGGGTCCCAAAAGACAAATTTTTAAAAAAAATTTTCGAGAAGCTCGCCAGGGAAAAGGGCCAAAATACGTTTCCCTTTACCTCCGAAACGTCCCCTCAAAAAGGTCGTCTAAAAACGAACAGCCACAAGTATCCAAAAAGCCTTTTTTCCCCAACCCCAAGTGCGTAAGAAGATTGGGGCCGCCTATTCAAGCAGTATCACTTTTCGTCTACCACCACACTGCCTCTTCTTAAGAAAACCCAAAAAAAAAAAAGAGCAGGGGGGAAAATCCCTTTCCTTTTTTCCCTTTCCCTTTCCACCCGACTACAACTTTTTAAATGCTACCCCTTGGTTTTTAAAAAGAAAACGGCAAAAAAAACAAAAAAACAAAACAAAAAACCCCAACCAAAATACCAGTGGGCATAGGCAATTTTCCCTTAAATATACTCTGCGAAAAATACAAAAATTTATTTTTAAAAGTACAGAAACATCTGACAAACCCCCCCTTTTCAACCCTTTTTTTTTTAAACATCTTCGAATTCATCATCCCTCGATGTGTCTCCCGGGAGCCGTGTACTAAAGATAGGGAAATTTTTTTTTTTTGCGAAAGGAAACAAAGATCTGTCCCAAAACCCCCCTTGCCACCACTTTCCCCACGTTTTAAAACCTTTTTTTTTTTTTTTTTTTTTTTTTCCCCTTATTTTAAACCCCAAAACTTCGATCCCTATCGTCCTAAAAACGAAGGTTTTTTTGTGAAAGAATACTTGAAAAGGGGAAAAAACCACACCCAGACTCTTCTTCCTTTTGTCCGTGCCACTTTCAAAGATACAGCCCATAATGTTTTCGTGGGTTTTTAAAAAAGGAGTGAATTTTTCGAAACAAAAGGAAAAAATTTTTTCGCAAAATTGTAACCCTTTTTTTTAAAAACTCTTTCGATCCCAACCCTCGAAAATTTTTTACGGTGGGGAATACTGCCCAAAACCCCCCCCCGCCCTTTTCCTACGCAGGAAAATTTTTTTGGGTTTTAGAAAGGACTGGGGAAATTTCACAACAAACATAACTCAATTATGTTACGTAAATCTATTTGTTTTTTTTTTTGTTGTTCTTCTGGGTTTTAAGCAAATTTAAAAGGGGGAAAAAGGGGTTCGGGGCCCCCTTTAAGATGTGTTATGAGGTCATTGGGTATCCTCTCTCTCTCCCCCCGTTTTCCTCTCTCCCTCCAAACCCCTCTCTCTCTCTCCCCCTTCTCTTTTCCCCTCCCCCTCCCTAATGTTGTGTGGGGTGTTTGTCGTGTGTGGTAAGCCGCACGTTTGGGGTGTGCGGCCGGCGCAAAAGCCCATGATGATTTATATGTTGCCTTATTGTACCCTTTTTAACCCACACCACACAAAACACACACACACACAACACACAAAACACCCACAAAACACACCCCCATTCCCCACAACGCACATTCACACACACACACACCCATACAAACACCAAAACCCAAAAAAACATAATATCAAAGTACACACACACACACACACACACACCCACCCACACCCTACACACACACACACCCAAAACAACACACACAAAAACCCAAAAAATACGCATACAAACATAAATACATACCCCACTAAAACCCCCGCACACAAAACGCACGCCCAAAACAACCCCCCACACACACACACACACACACACCCCACACCCACACACACAAACCCCACATACAACATACTCCCCTCACGTACACACCACCCCCAACGCAGCAAACCAAAACACACAAAACACAACTCACACACACAAAACACCCCCACCACACCCACCACACACACACACACCCCCACACACACACACCCCCCACACAAAACACACACAAACGCAAAAGGCCCCCCACCCACGCACCCCACGGACACCCCAAAAAACCCCACACGACAAAACACACCCCACACCCCCCCACCTGCCACCCAACGCACCCACCACGGCCCCACACACGTGCCCCGACACACACAAAACACCCCCCACCCCACCAAAACACACACCACCCCACACAAAAACATACCCTACAGAGCCCTTTCTTGCCCCCTTTTTTTTTTCAAATTTTTTTTTTTAAATTTAAAAACCAAAAAAAAAAAAAGAATAACACCTTTAAAAACCCAAAATGACAAAAAAAAATTTTGACCCGATGGTATTTTTAAAAGGTGAAATTTTCCCCAAAACCGGACATTAACCATAACCCCCGTAACACAACACAAAACACAACCCAACACACCCACACACACACAAAAATTTAAATATAAATAATAATTATATATAAGAAAACCAAAAAAGGGTAATTTAACCCTAAATTTAAAACACACAAAACCCCACAAACAAAAAAACACACCCCCACGGGACGCCGCACGCACCCCACTTAATTTAAACAAACTATCTATCAACAACTAAAATATAAAAATCAATTAAAATATTAAGGGAAAAAACCAAAAGGGAGGGGTGCCCCTTCTTCAACCTTTATAGTAATTACTTGGCAAAATTTGAACTTTAAAAAATAATAAAAAAAATAAAATGAAAAAAAATGGGGGGAATTATTATAAATTTTAAAAATCCCCCTTTACTTTCCTGCCCGAGGGGAAACCCTTTTAAACCCCTCAAAGGCCCCATTTATTGGTTTTTTTTGCCTCCCTAGGCCTTTCGGGCCCCCTGGATCGGACTCATCAAGAAACACGGCTGAATTTTGGGCTGTTCTCTTGTTGTCAAATAGAGACAGACCACAGTTTCCCTAATTCTGGTATTCTCAACCACCCCCCGGGTTTAAAAAAAAACCCCAAAATCCCCCCTCAAAGCATCCACGAAGGGATAAAATGGAACCCAAAAAAAAATGTGGAAGGGGAAAAAAAATTGCCCGAAAAACTAAAACATATTCAAAAAGTAAAAAAAAAAGAAAGGGGGCAATCTTTGAAAACCCATGCTGAAAATCCATTCAAGGAAGCCCAAGGGGGATCAAAAGATATTGGGAAAAATCTGAGTGGGCAGGGTCGCTGTTTTAATAAACCCCAAAATTTTTAAAATGGCTAAGAAATTTTAAAAAAGAACAAAACCTTTAAAAATTTGGGTCTCCTTTAAAAGATCAATCTCCCATGATTGACCAAACAAAAAAACAATATAATGCTTAAAAATTTAAAATAAAATGAGAAAAGAGAAAAGAGGGGTGAGAGAGAGAGAGAAGGGGAAAAGGAGAGAGAGAGAAGAAAGGTTTATTCCCGAAAAAGGCCAAACCCCTCCCTGAAAATGGTAAAATAGCGTCTTTTACCATAAAATTTTCAAAAATAAAAAAACATTTTAGTATCAAAACAAGAAACCAAACAAACGCAACCCTTTAAAAGCTTTTTTAAAAATAAATGGGCAGTTGGTTTTAAAATTTGCTTATCTCGTGGCCACAAAACCCAAGCAAGCTAAATAAAATTTGGATCTCCCCAAAAAAAATTTTAGGTATAACCCCTTTGTTCTAATTTAAATCAAAACAGGGCAACATAAAACAAAAATGAGCATCTCTCTTTTCCCTTGTTGCAAAGGGGGGGACATTTAAATCAACATTCCCGGGGGTAATTTTGTAACGTACGATGTTGCGCTATTTCAGAAATGCCCCAAAACGAAACCCCCGTCAATACATATCTTAAATTTCGTACTAACCAAATTTATCTAAATAAATGTTTACCTCAGGCAAAACCTTGCCAAAAGTTCTTAAAAAATAAAACCTTTTACTTCCTAATACTCCTTTGCCATCTCCCTAGAAAATTTAACCCCTTCTCTAAAACGTGCAGAAAACTGTCAACCTCCCCCAACCCCCCTTTGGGGTTTAAACCAAACAAATCCAAAACCAAAAATAAATAATTTTCAACCCAAAAAATTTAAACCCAAATTTTGTCTTTCCCCCCGTAAAAAAAATCAAAACAACATTTTTTAAAAATTTATGGGGGGAAAACCTAAATATCCCCTTCCTTTTCAATTTTAAAAAAAAAAACCCAAAAATTTTCCCCAATTTTTCACTGAATTTATCAGGCAAATATATATAAATATATAGGGGATTTTTTTGTTTTTCTCCCGTAAACAAAATCTTAAGAGTTGGCATTAAATACCGCCTAAAAAAACTTTTGGGGAGCAAAAAAGTAAAATTTTTAAAATTCAGATGCCGCAAATTTTCCAAATCCCCATGCTCCCCGCCTACGAACAATCGGGGAATTTGTGAAAACGAAAATCTTCAAAAGGACAGCAACGAGTTATTTTTAAACTTTTTAATTTTTGAAATGCCCCGGGAAAGCGTTTTTTTTCTCCTGCACTTTTAAAATTTCACATGCAAAAAAAAAACCCCAGTCCCTTTTTGTAATAAAACCCCCAAAATTTCCCGGTTTTTTGTATACAATTAAAAAAACAAAGGAATCCCTACTCCGCAAACATCCATCTTTCCTAGTTTTCCCAAATACCCCCCTTTTTTTTGAAAGCCAAAAATATTAAATTTTTCCATATTTACTTTTAAAGGGTGGAGGGGCTAAGCGCTTTATACAGATAATTCCCCCAAATTTTTTTGAAGCTATAAAAATTTCAGACGCAACCAAAAAACAAACCCCAGCCCCAAAAGCAATTAAACAGTTCAAAAAAAGCCTAACGGGCAAAAAATACCCCGGGCCCCCCTTTTTTTTTCCCTTCCCTAAAAACTTCTAATTGACTTAAATTCTTTTATAGACAAGGGGAAAAAAAAAACGGGACTGGCATAAAAAAACCCCCCTTTTTCCCTCCACGGGTTTTTTTTATGAATCTGTAAAACATGGAAACCCCATCTAAATTTAGGGTTTTTTAACCTTTTGTAAACATGGTTTGAATACAAACCCAAAAAAAATTTTTTCCTTTTGTGCCCTTTCCCAAAAAGTAAAAGGCCCCAAAAAAAGTCTGTTAAAGGGAACAAAAGCTTTCTCCCAAATCGATTAAAGGGACATACAAAATTTTCGGGTTAAAAAAAAAATTTTTTTCTAAAAAAACCCAAAGACAACAACGTAAAACAAAAAGATCAACAGTAAATAGCCCCCTTTTTAAACCCCCGAAATTCACCTGCAAATTTTAAATTCTTTAACCCATCGTTTTAAGTCCGCTAAAAAGGTTGTACTAAGATTTTTCCCGCTCGCATCACATAAACATAACCCCCAAAAAAAACCTGGGTTGTCTGGGGGTCTCCTTTTAAAAAAAACCAATTTCAAAAGAGTTTGTCCAATTTTCCAGAAAACCCAAAATTTATCAAACAACACATAAAACAGTTTTTTTCAAAAAAACAATAACCGATCCCCCCCATCTTTTAACATTTCCCCTAAAAATTTCAACTGGGCCTCGATTTAAACCCTTTTTTACTTTCAAAAAGCAATTTAAAACTTTTTCTTTTGGGTAAAGGAAAGGGCCATCGGCTAAAATCTTCTTTAAACAAATTTTGATTTTTTTTCAAAGTCAACATTGCTTCGTTTTGCACCTCTTTACTTTCCCCTTTAATTTAAAACCTTTTAAAAGGGAAAACCAATCATCAACTGTTAAATTATTGTTTTTCTTGTTTTTCCCTTTTTAAATGGACAATTTTATGTCCCTTCCCCAAAATTCTTTTGATTAAATTTTTGAAAGGAAAAAATCCCCTTTTTTTTATCTTTAAATGTTTTAGCTCCGTCTTGCAAAAGCAATTTGCTCCACTGTTTTCTCTTTTTTTTTTTTTTAGAGAGGAGAGAGAAAAAGAGAGAGAGGAGAGAGAAGAGAGAGAAGAGGGGAAAAGAGGGGGAGAAAAAAAGAGAGAGAGAGTTTACGCAGTAAAGCATATTTGTGGGTACGTTTGAAAGGCATGCGAAAGATAAACCAAATAAAATTTTCCCCCCCTTTTTTCCCGGGGGGGTGGGCGATTGCAATAAAGGGGGCAGGGAAAACCAAAAACCCCCTTTTTCTTTTGCCATAGAAATTTTAGCATTGGTCTTAGGACCTTATTTGGGCTCCCCCCCCCATGATGTAAATTTTTTTTTATTGAAAAATTTTTATTTATCGAATTGGGTCCCTTTTGCAGCCAGTTTTTGTTGCTTTTTAGGGAGGGGGCCGCAAAAATTTTATTTTGTTCCAAATTTTTGGGAAAAAACCCTTTAAGGAGAGGGGGTTCCATCTCCCTTTTGCTTAGTTAATGTTTTTGACATGTTTTTTGGCAAGTGAACTGAAAAAGAATTGCAATATCTCGTGGTTTTTTCTTTTGCACAAAAGCTGATAAGTTTTTCCCCATTTAAAAAAGAAAAAAAAGAGTAATGACGGGAAAATCCGGGTTTTTTGATGTAACTTAAAAATTTTAACATAGAACAATGATGTTTCATTATTCTCTGGCAAAAAGTGTGTCCCCATTAAAAAAAGAAGAGAGAGAGAAAGAAGGGGAAAAGGAAAAAGAGGAGAGAGAGAGGAGAGAGAGAGAGAGAGGAGAAAAGAGAGGGAGAGGGGGGGGGGGGGGCTGGGGAAAAATCCCTGTTGCACAGTGGTTTAAGTTATGCTTACCTGGGGGTAACCCGGGTTTTTGACACTTGACGCCTGTTTTTGCCATTGTTTTGCACGCAAAATTTGGGGCTGCATTTTTTTAAAATGTGTACTCAGCTCCCTGAACTGGGGTTTATCATATAACCCTTTTTCAAAACCCCTTCAAGTGTGGTTTCCTGAAAAGGGGGGCCCGGGGCCCCTTTTTCCCCTTAAACCCCCAAAACGTTCGGTTGGGGTAAACAGCCCTGAATGGCCCCCCTTTTTGTCGGGTGGGCCCATAAGCAAAATTTTCTTTTTTCTTCTTGTAGGGCTTTCTGTTGGATCAGAGGAGAAAAACCTTTTTTTGAGGCGTTCCCCAAATTTTGTTTTAAATAAAAACGGCAGACAGCAAACCCAAAAATAGGGAAAATAAGGGGGTAAAATAATGTGAGCTTGGTAAGTGTATTTGGACAAACCCGGTTTTTTTACAGTTTTCCCTTTTCACTCTTTCCATGGGGAGGGGTGAGGTTGATAAAGACTGGGCCGTCCTCTCCCTGCATTGGGGTGTCCCCTTGGTGCTCTCGTTTTGCCTTTACCAAGGGACTTAGAAACCCGAAAAACTGCCCCCCTTGGGCCCCGTCTCCTCAACCCCTTTGACTTTTAAAACCCCCCAAAAACCCTTTCCCCTTTTCTTTCTCGCCTTTCCCCTATTTTTAAATACATTTTCCCCTTCCCCTGCGCCCTACCTCATTCTTTTGGGACATCCTTGCATTTATGGGGGGGGGGCAGCCTAAAATTCTGGGCCCCTGACTACTCCCTTTTCGTGGAACCCTTCTCAAAAAAAACAAAACTATGACCTTTTCCTAAATTTGGGGCCCGGCCACATATTCCCAAGAGGGGGCAAGGAAATGAAAAAGCATGCAAAGCGCCTAAATTGTCCTAATTTCACGTCATGTATTCCCTTGCGCCTCGTTGTTTGTTGTTTTTTGGGGTTGGGGGGGAAATTTGGGGGGGGGGGTGTTCGATGGGGGTTTTCGGGAAAAGGGGGGGGGGGTTAAAGGGTGGGGGGTTTTGGGGGGTTATTGTTGGGGGTGAAAAGGGGGGGGGGGGGAAAGGGGGGGGGGGGTTGTGGGGGTTTTGGGTTGGGAGGGGGTTGGGCGGGGGGGGTGGGGGGGGTTGGGGGTGGGGGGTTGGGGGGGGGGGGGGTGGGGGGGGGGGGGGGGGGGGGGGGGGTTTTTGGGTACCAAAATCCCAGGGAAAATCCCTGTTAAAACAAATTTGAAGAAAAAAAAAGGGGAAAAAAAACCCAAAAAAAAAAATTCCTCCCAAAGAAGGGTCATACAAATAACTCAATTTTTTTGAAATAAACACTTGGGCCAAAAAAGGGGCCCCCTGGGAAAAAAAAACCAAAATAAGGACCTTTTTTGGCCCCCTTTTGGAAAAATTTTTCCTGTCTGAACCGTGAGGCCCCGAAAAAAACCAAAAGGGAAAAATTTTCCCAAGGTCCCCATGTAAGAAACCTCCGAAAAAAGGGGCCTAAAAATTAGAGGCCCCCGGGTTTTGTAATTTTCCAAAATTAATGTACATAAACCTTGGGGAAAAAACTTTTGAAAGGGAAAAAAAGGGACTATTTTAGGGCCTTTCAAAGGAAAAGGGAAATTCCCCAATCCCTAATAAGTATTTGGGGCCCCCCAAAATTTTAAAAAGGGACCGGAGGAAAAGGGGCCCAACACTACTCCTCATAGGAGGGGAAAAAATTTCCTTTAAAAACCCTTTTCAAAAAACCCCTTTGGGTTGAAAGGGGAAAACCCCCAAAAATTTTTGGAGAGGTGTTTTTCAGAAGACCCCAGAAGGGGAAAAACCCCCCCTTTCAAGAAAGTGTTCGGCCCCAATTCCGGCATCCCGAAAGGGGGGGTTGGGGGGGGGGGGGGGGGGGGGTTTTAAAAGTAAAAAAATACAGTGCAATGAAGGTCATGAATAGCGTCATATATGAAATGGAAAGCAGCTGTGTCAAAGACGTCACCTGAGGAAACAGAGAAACAGACAAAGGATCTGCTTTGGTTTCGTGTGGTAAGTTTTACCTGTGCTGTAACGATGAGGGCCCAGATGAAACAAGACTAGGACGCTGTGCCACTGAAGGTGAATGACTATGTGAAGACAGTCATCGTTGATAACAAGACACTGATAAAACTGCAGAGG
>CM031613.1:43412669-43487669 GCA_018398815.1 Conus ventricosus
ACAGCAAAAAATCACATTTTCTTAAAACGCTATAACAGTTGGGAGCAAATTAACCCTGTATCGTGACACTATCTGCAAACAGTATCAAGTCTACATGCTTGTTAAGCAGTTCGCCTAAAGTAGGGCGTTGGGAGAAACCCTTAGAGGCACTAGATTGCCTTTTACAGACCATGTGTATACGTTTATGGTGATTGGCTTGTTTTGTTCTTCAAACTGAGATATACTGTTTATACTTACTGGAAAGGTTATGTTATCAAAGTTCAGCTCTTGCTTATATTGTTCATAATTGGAAACTCTGTTTGCATGATTTTTAACAGGATGTAAATGCACTAAAACACACCACATAAAACACATGTTGTCAAAATTATGTATGTTTAAGACTGCCCGTTTTAACTCTAACTCTTTAGGGAGAGAAATGTAAGAATTGCCAACTATAGGATAAAACTTTGTTTGTCTTAATCTAATTTCAAAGACTGTTCCTTCAGACCAGCCAGAACCCCTTAACTTTGCCTCCTCACTTGCATGGTTAAACTGTGTAAGCATGTAGTCAGCCCAGTCAGAGTTAAAGTCGTGATAGCTGATTACTTCTTTCTGTTTAGTTGAAACCCAGACTTCCATGTTACTATCATCAGGCGTTATATAATCAATCAGAACGGCCAGCAGCAATTTTACTGGCGGCTCCATCTGAAGAGACTCTGGGATTTTAGAGATAGCGTGTGCCACGCTTTCATGAACGTTTGTAGGATTAATAATGTCCATGTCTACTTCACTAAACATATTGCTTAATTGTTTATCACTGCTAACTATTTTCTTCTAACGTATTAGTTTTCTATTATCGAATTTACTTGTGGTCGTCATTTTTAAAGCCCACATTATTTATTAAATAAAAAATTAACTGTAAATAAAAGTAAGTAAAACACGATTTTTATTCTTCCACCCATGGCGTTTGCAAACACTTTCAAGCCACGTTAACCTTACAATAACGCCTGCTAATATTTTAGTTTTTTCTACAAATCACTACCGTCATGTTCATCTCTTTGGTTGCTTCGTTAAATAGTTCCAACTATGATCTTTTAGTAAATTGTTTAACATCATTCTCAAACCAAAATTCACTAAAAATCAATGTTTATGCTTTTTCATTGTTTCGTCAAATAGTTCATTCAATTCTTTTAAATCAGATTCACTAAGTTGGCAGCCATTTTTAAATCTAAAATAATATTTAAAAAAATAATTGTAAATTCAGTTATTAACTCATAGTCTTTTTCTAATCGAAAATGATCGGTTTAGAAGGTGCAACAGTTACTCCTTCAAGAGTCATCAACCCATGCAAGGTCAGCATCTTCGGGCGGGCAATATTATAAGTAAAATAGCAAAAAAAAAGCTTTATAATTGGTTTAGGCCAAGACTATTGGGATTTACTAACCAGCTATCAATACGCTTTCTCGCATAGTTAAGTTTCCCCCCCCCCCCCCCCCCCCCCCCCACAAGTTCTGTTATAAAATTCATCAAACCATGTCCTTTACACTTTGTTATCAACTCCAGCATTAATCGCCCCCCAAAATCATCAAATATTTTGTAAGCTTTATAACTACGCTGGCGGGTTATTTTTTTAAACCAGATTAAAAAACAGCAAATTAAAAAATTAAGTAAATCAGTTTCTCTTGTTTGTGGCATGGAATCAGAAGATGGTTTTATGTGTGTGCATGGGGCTAGGCATATGTGTGTGTAAATTAACGTGGTCAATCAGTCCAGTCCTTTTGCCTGATTACTGCACTGCTTGTGGGCCAAAAACGCTCACACAACCACACACCACACACACACAAAAACAGCAAACAAACAAAACACACACACAAATAGATAGGGAGGGTACTTGCAGGGATGTCAAAGGGGCTTTTTGTGTTCCACACTTGAGCGACGTAATTCGACGTACACCACCAAAAGCACTTAACAAGTCTGAATATGCTCACAGGATCTCTTTCAAAGTTCTATCGGCGGCCGCCTGAAAAAGGAAGCCTAAAAAGGAGGTGTGCAGGGCATGCAATGAGGTTTTCAGGAGAAATGTTTGCCAACGGTTACGCGTAACCGTTACTATTTTTAGAAACGTTCATACTACGTCAGTACGGTCCAAAAACCTGCTAGCAGCGTTACGGTAACGTTACTATTTTTAGAAGCACGTCACAGGAGTTCAGAAAACTTGACAGGACAGGTGGTTATATATAGCTGTTTCTGTTTAGAAACACGTCATCATCGGTCAGTAGTTCACCAAACTTGTCAGCAATAAGCCGTTACTTTCTTGGGATGCTCGGAGTGATCTGTTTTGGGTGAGTGTGCGAGGGGTGTGACCCATTACTCCTAATTCAGGGACTTTGCAAATAGAATTAATCCGTTTTAAACTTGCCAGAAATATTCCTCATGGGAAGGACCGACAGTGAAAAACTGTGGATATCCAAAAAAGGATCTTTGTTTTTACAATAGCACGCAATTTGCGCGCAATGATCATCAGAATAATCACATTTCTCTTTAAGCCCACTTGTGCCCAGTATTGAGCAATACCTACCTTCTTTCCTTTGCTCAATCAAAACCATTTTTTTGCACAGGATAAAAAGTTCCCAAACTGGATGTAAATCATCATCGTTTGAGCATCCGTTTCTTTACATTTTTAATCCCCTTTGCAACTTGCCACAATTTCGTTTTCATCAACATGTTTCTCAAAAAGGTTTTCAGAAAGCTTTCTCTTGGAATCGTTTGAGTTAATATCTGCTTGATTGATGCATGATAGTTATGCAGCTCATGATTGGTCATCTCTTTCCTGGACTTTTCTTATTTCCTTCCTTTTTTTAAACATTGAATAAAAAACAGAGGGGAACAAAATTTTTTTTGGGCTGTTTTGACAGTTTTTTGTGGACCTTCTCTCTCTGCTTTACGAGCTACTTCAATCATTTTTTCAAAGTATCTTATATTTTCATGTAAAGTATTCTTTTCTTCTTCAGTCCACAATTCTATTGGTGTTGGGGGTGGTAATGGGAGATTTGAGCTTGTTGAAAAGTAGAAGCTTGATCCATGTCAGGTAGAATTAAAGTTGATGGCTGTGTTGAGAAATCTAATAGATTTTGATGAGCAACTTGCGATTCCAGAAGTTCTCTCTCTAATTCTGAAGAAATGCTGTCTTGAGACTTAAATATTTCTGGTAAAATCACTTCTCTCACAGAAAACACACACACGTCTGCACAGCACAACCCTCCAATGTGAAATGGCGAGACAGTTAATACAGGTTGCTAACAACAAAAATGTCACGTGATTTAAGCCCAGCACTTGATTTGATAAGGGAGACATGTCTGGAACTGTTTTGGGTGATTGTGCTATGCGTCATACATCGAATGTTCTAGAATAACTGTCCCGGCGAAAAATGATGTCATACCCCCTGTCGATTGGTTGAACGTGCATGCGTGATGATTAATAATGCAGTACTACCTTAGGCCTCGTGTGCAACAGTGCGTGCAAAAGCGGGTCTCGGCTAATATCGATTAGAACCAGTCTGAGACAGGACTGTCAAGCCATATAAATGTTAAAGTGTTTAGTTGATTTTATGTGCCTGGAGAGAATGTAAATATGCGGGTTCACGATCACCCTATCTTATCTAGCACGCAAGCCCCCATTTTTTAATGTGCTAATTATGTCAATTTTTGGAGGTTTTGCGTGTTAAGTTTGGTTGTAAAACAGGTGTTGATTTTGGCTAAAAGTGACATGAGATGGACGTGATTTGTATGTGAAAAGGGGGTTTTCGTGCAAAATAAGATGGGTGGTCTTGAACAAACATATTTACATTCTCTACAGAGTTGCCGGTACTGAAACATCTCCAAAGAGCCGAAGAGAGACCGAAGGCGATTTTTTTCTGGTAGTCAGGTATGTTTGCTTAGTTAATTGGAATTTGGGTTTTTCCCACAGGTGATTGTAAATTTTCCAGTTCCTTAAAGGCTTAAAATATTTAATTTGCCTTTGATATATCTTGTGATTAACAAGGCTTGACGAGACATACAGAGACGTAGGAAAATGTGCTTAGTGAAGGCCTGAGTCGAGAGGTGGATGAGGAGAATGGAGTGAGTAGACGGAAGAAATAATATGTATACTTATATGTATTCGGGGAAAAGTAATCTAGTTAAATCAATGTATTATTAAAAAGTGTTGCTTACTTTTCCCTAAAGTTTTATAATGATGTGAGTGTTGGTGAGCTCTGGAAGTGAGCAATGGAAATAAGTGTGTATAAATTATTGGAAAAGTTTATTCTGATTCATGTTGTAGATGCGTCTGGTGATGATTATGTGGAAAGAGTAAAAACATTCTTTTCTTGATAAAAAGGGACAAATGGAAATAATTCCTTTACATGTAATAATTGTATCCTTGGTATTATGAAAAGGGTTACGAAAGGAAATATTATCTTAACGTGGAAAGATTAAAACATTCTTTTCAATGAGACTATAAACCGAGGTTCGTGTGTGAATGCGTGCATAACATCTTGCACACACGCAAAATCCCATCACCAACTTTCAGAAGAGAAGCCAGTTTGGCCGTTGGTATGGATGACACGTTACACATAGCATCCACCCTGCGTGAGAAATGGAAAGAATGAAGGAAGCAAGGACATGAAGTGAACGATACTGA
Source organism: Conus ventricosus (assembly GCA_018398815.1). Lineage (NCBI taxonomy): Eukaryota > Metazoa > Mollusca > Gastropoda > Neogastropoda > Conidae > Conus > Conus ventricosus. Next base: position 43,417,329 of record CM031613.1, read on the forward strand.
CTGGATGACACGGGAAACGACTGAATGAAGCGTCAGTTGGCAGTTCTTCAGTCGGCACAACCCAGGTAGGTAGGCCGTGGTGTAATTGAGTGTGGATTGTAAAGCGCTTAGAGTCTGGTCTCTAGCCGAGGATAGACGCTATATAAGTATTCATAAAAATGATAATAATTAAAAAAAACGGACAAACGGAATTCATTTCTATATATGTAATAATTCTATTCTTGGTACTTTGAAAAGGGTTTACATGAGGAAATCATTTTCGTCAATGGAATTACTCATGGAGAGAACTAATAAATACCAAGCCTAGCTCAACCGCCCTCAACCAGTTTCGGGCGGTTGCCCTAGGCTAGGTATTTATTAGTTCTCTAACTAGTAAACCCTACAAACATGCATACTGTGTAGGATTATCCGTTTTTAATACTAATTTACAAAACTTTTGTGATTTTAGTTTTTGTTTAATCCTATGTTTTTCCTGATCATTTTCAATAACATCATTTTCGCGCATACATTCATCAAATGCGTCTCTGTATTTCATGTGAAATAAAACTACAGTCTTTAACTGTTCTCTAAAGTCTTTTAAAACTGAGTTATATTTCTGACATAAAATCCACACACTTATCCCAGCTAGTTTCTACCTACATTATATCTTTATAAGTTTACAAAACTTTGCATAACAGACAGATAGACACGAGGCAGCGGCGGGGCTATAGAGACCCGCCATTAGGCTGACACCCGATCACTTAATTTATGCTCTTCTATGCTAGGGTCTTACGACTTGGCACAGACAAGAGGTCTTCGTTCACACAGAACACGCACACAGTCAATTAGTTGTCAATACCAACAACCAAACAATGCCACATACCTTCTTCACCTCTAGTCGGGGCTAGTGAGCCCTCAGCCGGGTCAGCCTTTTGCTGCTGGAACGCCGATGAATGCGGACACGTTTAACGAGAGCTTTGCTTCGTTTCCAACCCGGTCAAAGAGAGAGTCTAGATCTTTAGGAAACGAATCAAAGTAAAACGTGAAATGACAGTAAGTGAACTGGATGCTTTTTTACGTAATTGTTTTGTAGAGAAACTTAATAATGAGCCGATTGACGAAGGTTCTTTTATGAAATTGAAAAACATGGCTGAAATTCCGCCTGTTTTGCCAAAAGCGCCCTGGGATAATTATTTAAAAAACGAAATTCTGATGGAACCCACGCTGTGTAAAAAACTGACAGAATTATTTTGTTTTTTCTACTATCCAAAATTCCACAAGCTTGGAATTTTGATCCACAGCTTGTATGAGAAAAGAAAGCTAATTGTAAAATATATGCAAAGCGGCGTTGAGCGATTAAACGCTGTCTTCTTGCTGCTGTGAAAAATCAATAAGCAAGCTCCAGCCTAAAAATACGCCAGAACTGTGTCACTTGCCAACCGACTGACTCCACCACCAAAGCACAGCCTAAAAATAGAACGCTCACGCGTGAGCGGTAGCCTACCTGCCAGAAAGCGCCCAACAAAACTGGGTCAATCAGGCAGCTTCGCTGATTGACCTACAAAGCCCGCCTCTACCCCGCCTGCTGTCAGTGAAGGCCACAAACGCATGACGTGGGTCTAAAATAGTAACGGTTACGCGTAACCGCATGGCTATCGATCGTGTGTGCAGTTTCCCTTCGTCGTCCGACCGGCATGAGCTGTGTTTACGCTCTGCTTCACTTACAAAGGCTGCCTTTCAGGTGGCCGCCAATATAACTTTGAAGAGATCCTGTGATTAATATTCAGGACTTTGATAAGTGCTTTTGGTGGCTGTCTCGAATTTACGTCGCTCAAGTGTGAACAACAAAAAGCCCCCTTGCACATTCCCCTGCAAGCACCTCCCTATCTCAAGTGGTCCCCAGTTCCACTTTGAGACACTTGACACCTTCACCCCAAGTCACCCCAAGTCACCCCAAGTCCTTAATTAAGTTCTTAATCAAGTCACCCCAAGTTCTTAATTAAGTTTTTAATTAAGTTCTTAATTAAGTTACTCTAAGTTTCTACTTAAGTCACCTCAAGTTCTTAATCAAGTTCTTGATCAAGTCACCTCAAGTTCTTAACTTAAGTCACCTCAAGATTGTAATTAAGTCATCCTTTAAGTACAGCCAAGTTCTTATTCAAGTTAACTTATAATTATTTATTAAGTTCTTAAAGTATTATTGCATCTGAAATGGATCAAAATGATCTTTTGTTGTTGGCGGTTCTGGCATGCTTTTATGTTCGGCTTCTGTATTTAGTGGTTGAGATTTTTTGACTGCTTTGGTTTTTGCTGTCGTTGTTTATATATTTTATAACAGTAATAACCGCCCCCAGCAGCAATGGCGCTCAAAGTGACAACTGTTTTAAGTTCAATATTCCATGAAGACTTTGGTGTTGTAGGCCTTGAATCAGCTTGTTCTTGTTGGTGTTTTTATAGCTGGCATTGAAACAACTGCTGTGGCATCGCTGTTGGCGTTGGCGGTGTTATGTTTCATTATGAGTTATATTCTGTGATTGTAACATTAATTTTTTTTTGTTTGTTCCACTCTGCTAATTTTTTTCCTGCTGCAACACGCCAGGATGAGGAGGCTTTTTACTGGTCACTTTGTCCACCTGATTCAGTGTTTTCTGATTTTGCTGATTTTCTGGCTCGTTCATTTTGAAGGAAATAAAATCTATATGATTAAAAGTAATTAATCCCATGATTACTGGCAACAATAATGTTCCAAATCTGTAATACAGATCACACCCTAGAGACTCTAATGACTTTGTTAAAACTGGATCCTGTGTTAAATCATACATAAAATCTTGTTCAGAATCAATGGGCGCAAATCTACTAACTAGTTTAGTGTACAAACTAAGAACCGTTGGGCCGACGCTTTTTACCATTCTTGACCCCAGTTCGCGCTTTATACCTGTTGTGATACTTTACAATGTCTTGTGGCGACATTTGTTGAATCTGTTCTATGCTGAATTCATTTCCGAGGTACTGTTTTGTTTTTCCACATGCTGCCAAAGAATACAGCCTTTCCTTTTTGGGCATAATAGCTTGGTCATCAACTTGATCATTTGCAATCATAAGTTCAGGAAGGTTTAGTAGATCATCGCTGTTCATGTTTTTTTTAATAATTATAATTATTTTATTTTTAAAAATGAGCACCGAAAAAAACTGTTACCAACCTTGTATACCATTCTGCTGTTATTGGGGGCCTAAGTGTAGGATACACAATGCTTGGTAAAAGCCTGTTAAAAATAAAACCGGCAGATCTTGGCAAACTAGACTTTGAAGACTCAGCAAAGCTGATTGCTATTATTACAGTTTCATTTGCTACGAAAGATTTTTTAGTTAAGCAAGGAATAATTCCAGACAGTATTAATATGTAAAATTTAAAAAAATACATTTATAAAAATGGCTTCACTCGTAATGATGATTGGTGGTGCTGTGGTTAATGCGCTTGCTTTTAGCGGAAGTAATTACGCGTTTAGTGAGAGAAAAAGACATAACAAAGCTATGGAGCAACTAGCCACAGCGCAAGATTACTATGAAAAGCAGAGAATTGAGCAGTTAGATTTTATTAACGATGAACTGAAAAAACAGGGACATGCAGCTTACACATTTAAAGATGTTGATCAAGCAATAAATGAATATTATCTTGTAAACAGGCAAACCAATCGAGACATTGCCCCCACCAAAATTCAGCGACTTTTATCATCCATCAGAAAAACAAAAGATGCAAGAAATCGTGTTTATTGTCTTTGGTATGACCGTTGTGTATTTTGTTGCACATAATATTAGCTGAATAAAAAATTAACAAAATCTATTATTCGCCAAAAGGATATTGGAAGGGAATAACAGCAATCAAAAAGCTAAGCCAAGCAGCAGGAGTCCGCGAACAAACAGCAAAGGAATAGGTATCTAAACAGCGATTTGGCAAATTTATTTACCAGCGCCTAAACGAATACAAAGACCACACTTTGTGAATACAACGCCAAACGACACCCATCAAATGGATCTTCTATATTTACCCATGATACGATTAGACGAAAAGATTTAAGTACGCACTTACAGTCATTGACATAGCTTCAAGATACAAAGATGCAGAGCCATTAACACAAAAGAGTGCTTCTGCTGTTGCTGTTGCTATACAACTGATATATCAACGGGGCCCTTTAACTTATCCCTGCATGATTCAAGTTGATGAAGGAAAAGAATTTAAAGGTCAAGTGAATCAATTATTGTTAAAACATAGAGTTACCATTAAAAGAGGCATTCCGGGAGTTCACAGATCACAGGCTTTGGTTGAAAACTTTAACAAACAGTTATCTGAAAGGCTTTTCTCCTACCAGTATCATAGAGAGCTGATTGACAATTCTCGCAACACAGAATGGGTTAGAAGACTGCCTCAGTTCTACGTGCAATGAACAATGAGAATTTATATTAACAGGTCTAAAACCAGTACAAGCAATCAAAAAACAAACAATAAATGCTGTTGAAGGAGACGCCAGTTCATCCAGCAAACTATTACCATTTGGTTTGAAAGTAAGGTACCTTTATTTGCCGGGAGAAGCAGAAGGGGACACTTGCTTCAGGGCAACAGATCCAGTTTGGAGTGTTGACCCATATGAAATAAAAAGAATTGTAAAGATGAATCCGCCTGTGTATTATTTACGAGAAACTGACACAACAAAACGACCAGCTCCTCAAAGATCTTTTGTGAAGGAAGAACTGCAAATAATCCCGCCAGACACAGTTCCGCTTTAACTGATTTACGTAAATATATTTGAGTCTAAAATGGATCAAAAGAAAGAATCCTTACATGGAACTAAAATGGAAGCAAGAATGATAAAAGAAGAGACCTTGGAATTAATACGAGAATCATATGATACGAATTCTGCTATTAAAGAAACATTTGCGAGGATTCATCGGCATATGGCAATGCATCCAGATCGCCTACAGCCCAAAATCCCAAATTTTGACTATCAAATATGGGATAAAGAATATCTTGAATAATAAAAAAAATTCGAGCACATCAAGCAAACATGAGAAAAAATTTGTCTGAATTGGATATTGATGATTGAGCTTCTAGATAAAGTTAAGGAAAAATATGAAACCCGAGGGCGAAGAAGGTATGTAATTATGCCGTTCTCCAGTGCCCAATTGCATATGAAAACTCTGGATTATTACATACCCGTTTTGTGTTGGTGCTGTCAAGAGACTTTTTTGTTACAACTGTTGTGTTGATCTCATGTAGATTAGATCGTAGTTTTACGTTGTCATGATGAAAAGTATGTTTATTGAACAATGCTTCTTTGTAGTTGTCATGTGATATGTTTGACTGCACAGCACTGCGAGATATTCCTTTGCTTTTTTGATGGTTTTTTCTTGACACGAAACACTGTACATTTTTTACCTTAACCCAACAAACTCCTTGATGACCCCTCCAGATAATTCATCCTTCATCTTTCCTAAAACCTTCTTGTTAACAGTTGAATGCAAAGGCGATCTTTAGGATAATCAGATGTGTCGTACCATCCCGCATGCCTTTAGCTACTTCTAATTCCATGTCTTTATAGATATCTTCAGTAGGGATATCTATAACAAAACTGTCTGTATCTGTGTATAAGCACTCTGGACTCAGGATACAAGGGCTTAAAGTAGTCATAAAGAAATTCTAACATCAAAAGCTTTGATAATTCTAAAACAGTAAACCCAATAAAAACGGGCTTATCCAATTTGACTTTCTTTTTTTTCATCGTTATACCCAAAAGCTGATCATGAAATCTTCTGAAGTCCTGATAATTAGGTTTAGAAGTCAGCTTAATTGCATCGTTCTCTCTGGTGACCAATCTGACATCTTTGCGCTTGTGTGGATTCTCCATAGTCTTTCCAAAACAGCTGTTGTTCATCAGCTTGAAAAAGTCTTTTTCTGAGGCATCAGTGGATTTAGTTCTGAGGTCAGTGTTCTTCATGATGTATGGTTTCATGAACTGTTCTTGATCAAAAGCAATTATAGGATGAACAGCTGTCAACTTTAAACCATGCCTTAAATAAAATTGTAGAAGCCTGTAATGACATACATAATTTTTTTTGTCCCGAAGATTAGGCACAAGTTTAGGTGGTTTGTTTTTGCCATCTTTAGACTTTCTGCTGCTAACGGATAGTCATTATGCAGGTCATGGAGTTCATGAGGATATTCTAAGTCAACTTCTAGAATAAGACCTCTTTACGATCAGTTGTAAGAGTATGCAGTTGTTCTACAAATTCTTGAATGTTTTTAATACCACCAGTGTACATTTTTAAAGTTACGTAATGGAAGTGATTGCGCCATAGCCCAACCATACAGATTGTTTGCATTAAATACATCAGATAGTTAGACCTTTTACTTGGATCATAATCATCTAGGTATTTGTTGTTTGCTTTACAGTAATGATGCGACGCCATACTAATTCCTCCACGCAATCCGTTTTCAATCATCTGAATCATTGGCAGGTCAGACAATAAATCAATCTGCACTCCAGTAAACTTTAAGAAAGCATCCCAACTCATCCGGGCGCAGAAATGTAATGCGCGGGATCCAGGCTATAATGTTTCATGCAGGTCTTTCTGTAATTTTCAAACATGTCCGCCAACAAACAAACGTCAGCCATCAAGTATGAATCATGATAGTCTCCCATTGTTTTACACTTTAACTTCTGCCATGCTTCTTGAGCATGCTGGTAATCAGAATCACTAATGTCCTTTCCTCTAAGACTAGAACAGAACTCACCCTTAGGAGGAAGTGTATCTTCTTCAAACCTTTCTCAACTGTTCATGTATTCATAAGGGTAAACACCCTTTCTAACAAGTGTCGGGTCAAAATATTCTTCTGTTATTGGGCAGGACTTTAAGGACATAGCCAGTGACTCTAACGAACCCATCATGTGCTGCATAGAGTCATAAAAAGACATGTTATTAAAGTGAAACACATGTACTTTTCTGATGACTGTGCAATGCATGACACCCTAAAGGCGCTGGTTACTGCTTGCATTATAAGGTGAGAGTCGTAACCTCGCAAATTGTGAAAGAATATAGGCAGCTTCCATGTCTTTGGTTCAAACTTTAGTTGAAGATTGCAGTTGTTGTGCGCTGCTCCTCTGAACTTTCCACTAATGTGATCATGGTCTCTTACTGTCGGATTCGCTTCCTCTGCTGTCGCGTCCTCACTGTTAGACATTAGTTCTAAACCACAAATCCAACAATGTGTGGCTGAGTCATACTGTTGTTGGTCTTTAGGCGTCATCTTGATTTCAGATAAGTTCAGATTATTAGAACAGGCGTTACGCACTTGCTGCATGCGTTCTAAGAAGTATTCTGCAGCATTAGGCCCTCTATATAATTCTGGCTCTGAATGGTCGCCATCCGACCTGACAACAATGAAGGCAAATGAACAAATCTGATGATTACTCATTAAGACAGTTTTCGGAAGTTTCTGTGGGGTTGGTCCTTCATAAGGAACAATAAAGCGACTCGAAGTCTGCGTAAACAACATATGGAGTATTTTGCATCCGTTTCCGGTTTCTTAAAACAAACCTTACTGCCTTCTTTCGGCGTAATTAGTTCTGTCTTACAGTCAACTGGGCTAATACAATGTTTTATATGTTCAAGCGCGGCTTGAACGGATGGAATTCTTGTTAAACATTTTCTACAGAATTCTTGTTTGTGCCCATCCTTTGAAGTATGCTGCATTAGTCTACTCATTGTTCGTATCAATGTGTAATGTTGAGACATTAGGAGTAAGTCCACATGGCTTTTGTCTGGATCACCCATTGTTGGGCTGTCTTTAGACACTCTAATAGCACCAAATTTGTTTTCTCAGACCATGTGTATACATTAACAGTTATTGGTTTGTTTTGTTCTTCAAACTGATCAATTTTTGTCCACGCTAACAGGAAAGGATATTCCACTAAAGTTAAGATCATTGATGTAAGGTTCATAGTTAGATACTCTCTCTGCGTTTTTGCGGCGTAATGCAGCCTTGCAAGAACACACCACATAAAACATTTGTTGTCTGAATTCTTTATGTTTAGAACTGCTCTTTTTGTGACTAATGCTGGAGGTAGTGGAATGTAAGACTTGCCTACAATCGGCTCATACTTAGCCTGTTTTAATCTGATCTCTAAGACTTCGCCCTCTGGCCAACCAGAGCCTCTCATTTGGCTTCTTCAGCGGCCACATCAAACTGTGTAAGCAGTTGGTCTGCCCAACCGGGTGTTAAGTCATTATGAGAAAGAATAGTTGTTGTTTAGTTGAGACCCAGACTTCTAGATTTTCTTCATTTGTTGTTATATAGTCGATTAAAACAGCTAACATTATTTTAACTGGCGGGTCTATTGTTAGTTTACCTGGAACTTGAGAAATAGCATGAACAACACTTGCCTGCACGTTTGCTGAATCAATGACTTCTAAATCAATATCATTCAGTACTCTGCAAACGCTCTTTCTCGAGCATTGCTTCAAACAATTCATCTGGCCTTCATATATCTTAGCCATGTTGAGTTTTCTTTTCTAACTGAACATATTTATTTAAATTTAAAAAAAAACTTAATCAGAATCAATATCAACGGTCTTTTGTGCTTGGACTCATAAACAAAAGTATAAACGCCCTTTGGGGTTGTTAATGCAAGCTGTTTAGAACAGAGTTTAATGTCTCGTTTACTTTTTTTAAACATTCCTTTTTTATCTGATCGGTGTCTGGCTGTTGAGAAAAAGTTGCCCGTGCCTTTCTTTGAAGATCAAACTTTTGTCTTTTGTAGTCCTCAAAATCAGTCTGTAAACGACTAAATTCTTCATCCGTGATGTTTGAGTCAGCTAGTGCTTTATTTATTGTCAGTTTGAAGGAACTAAGTTTAGCTGTTATTAGTTGAACCATGGCTGTGTGCTTTTGGAGTTTAGTTTTTATTTTTTTGCTGGCAGTACTTACAACTAATGAGCACAGGCCAAGAGCTAAAGACAAACCGCCTAGAGGTAAAGCTGCGGGTGCACCTACGCCTGTTGCTAAGAGGCCTACACTTGTTCCTGCTGATAGAGCACTTATAGTTGATGTTCCAGTATTAACATATGTAACAGCATTAAAGGCAGCAGAATACCTTCGTTTGGTTTTGCTGTATTTTGAAAGGTCCTGCTCTAGTTTTTGTTGCATTTGTGTAATGTTGGTTAATCTGAAGGTTTTTATGTTAGGGCTTTCTATAGCAGCAGAGTTGCCTACTATCTCTTCTTTAGGTACTTTTGGATAATGCTGAACAGACATGCTTTTTTAAAAATAAAAAAATAATTTAGTATTGTATATCTTCTAGTCTGTTATCTTGAATATTCAGCTGCGCATCATATATTAAAAACAAATATACATTAAGCGGTTTATCGACATCTTTTTCTTTATCAATTTGAATGTTTATTATGTCTCTAACATGTTCTCCCGCTTCCATGTAACTGATTATCCTCCATTGACCTTAGGTCAATCCATAAACCGTATTTCGTTGTTAAATAATGATCAAGTCTAACACTGTGAAGATGTAGATCTTTAGACACAAGGTCAACTGTTGGATTTCTACACCTCCCGCCCCAAACAGTTTTCTTATTTCATCAAAATGCTGATAAGGTTTAAGCCCGCTAGCGTAGATTTGGTTAGGACTGCCCTCAATTGTACATTGCACTTTTGTTATTTTAGGATTAACAAAATTTTCAGTTTGTCTTTTGAATGGTTCTTCATCTTCACACAGCAATAAAATACCTTTAAGCGATCTTGCTGTGCACTAAAACTAAAATTCCATATATAGTGTCTGCCTGCTTTTAGGATATTTAGAATGATGAATCACTCTTTCGTATATATTGCTAATTTTGTCTTATATTGTTGCTCGATCAGCTCGCTAAGTTAGGGTTGCTAACAATGTCAAACTCTAACAAGATGTCAGAAATGCTGTACTTTGCTTCGGTGTCTGTAGATATAATAACAAATTTGTAGTCATTAAAAGTTGTTCATATGTCAATCTGTCTTTTAATGCTCCTTGAAAGTATGGGGCATGCGCTTTTAACAACTCAAAATCTAAGGGTATGGAAAAGCGATTTCCAAAACGCATAACTTACAGCTACAAACCTTTTGCCGTCTTTAGCATCTTCAGCGCCTATTCTATGTTTTAGTGCTTCTTCATTTTCGATTCCTTGAAACGCAAGATCAGCCCTTTCATTCCAGGTTAGCCATAGATCAGAATAGGTTAAAAATATGTCTGCATTATGTAAAGAAAATATTTCTTGCCGCTCAAGTTTTATAGAAATTTTCTTAACGATTGCCCGCCCCAGATTCTGTACAACTGTCCTGTTTGGGTCTGTTGTTGAAGCGAGTTCTATTTTGAAAGTAAGTCGTGCAGAGCCTGGCACAATCACTTCATCTGCTCCTAGGTCTGGAATTTAACAGTAAGAATTTGATCCGAATCAATAGTAGATGGATTATTTGGAACAGTAATATTTCCGCTTATTTCCCTTCACGCCAAAGGGCTCTTTCAGCCTTCTATGCGGGTCAAGAATCGAGCCATATGCTTGTGACATTTTTTTTATTAAAACAAAATAAAAAGTTAATTATTTAAAAACATGGCAGGCATTGAAGATGAAGATTATGATGTTCTGATCCTGGAGACGACATGAGTGAAATGACTCCTTTGACACAACCATCGCACTCATTGCTGTATGAATTAGCAGAAAGTCGGCGTAAATTAGCAGAAGTACGGCCGGAGCATTTTACAAAAGTTTAGGCTAGAACCTCCCCAATTTATAGACCCTGATTTTGAAGTAAAAGATGGTCATTTGTTTGTAAAAAGCGGCCCGACGAGAACAACCTGTTCAGCTTACAGATAAACGAGACCCATCAAAGTTTGTAGGCATGAATACAATTAGACAAGACTTAGGGTGAGCGATCGAAATGCCCTTGGCATTATTAAACCAAAATTAGATAGGGACGCAGTTGCTAAACTTCAAAACACACTCAAGACTCCCAACAGATAACCAAATACAAAACATGGAGCTTCAAGATTTAAGTCAAACAGCAGACGAAATAATGCAAGCAGAAACCAGTTTTTCCGAAGAAACAGCATTAAAAACTATAGTGATCCGCCGTTGCCCATGCGAGAAATAGCGGCCCTTGATCATGCTTTGAGAAACCATTAGAGGTGAATTAACAAACAATTTAGCAAAACTAGGTGAAATGAGAGCATAAAAAAAGAGAAAAAAAAACTCGTTGAGGCTGACGACTCCAACTTAGGACCTGGTGTTAAAGAAAGAATAACCCGAAGACTACATGATCTTGAACAAGAGAGATCAGCAAGACTAGAAGTGTTGTCTACTAACCGAGAACAATTACGAACTCAAGTGAACAGAATAAGAGAAACTATCCAAAGAATTTTATATGAAGACAAACACTAGCAGAACGAATAAGAACACTGTTTAGAGAGCAAGGAGTCACATTAGCGAGCATTATAACAGCCTTAGGATTTGCAATAAGTACACTGGTGTTGGCTATTACAGGTGGCGGTGGTCAAAGTTCATTACCTCCACCACCATCGCCTCCATCGCCACCTGATAAATCATGGGTAAAAAAACAACTTGACCATCTTGCGGGTTTTATTAAAAAAATTAGCCAGTAAAGCTATAGACTCTTTACTGGTATATTAGGGAGTGTCGTTAGCTGGCTTTTGTCTACTGCAAGCAAAGTAGTTGGCTTTATGGCTGAGCACTTATGGACATTAGTTCTCTTAATAGTTGGGTTACTTTTTAGTAAGATAAAGACCAAGTAATCCTAGGCTAGTTAATCCAATAACAAGTGCCGTCTTTTCATATTCATGGTCATTATTTTTTTCGTCATCGCGAACAGAGTCCGCGTCTTCAATGGCCTTTGGGCTTTGGGGCTTGGGGATTGGATGACTTATTCTTGGGGGGTCGGCTTGTTTGTTTATTGTTTGTAATATTACTGGCTCAGAATTTATGTCGTTTTGTCCAACCTTCTGTTCATTTCCTGCAACAAGAATTTCATTGTTGTAGTTCATTATTGTTCCTACCTGGAGTCTGAGGTCAGAAGGTAGCATGTATAAATCAGTGCCAACAGCAAGTCTACTTTCGATCTTGCGATTGTAAAACATTTTGGTGCCTTTTAATACTTGAAGGCAAATCAACTGTAGAATTAATGGCGTCCTCTAAATTTGCCAAGTACTGTTTTTGTGCATCAAAGCCAGTAGAGGGATCAGTTATGGCTCGATCTTGTCTGCGCTTGTGACACTAGCAAACACCAAACGTAAGTACGAATAGGTCGTTGATTCGTTCTATTCCCGCTCTAGTTAGACCCTTAGAAGTGTCTAAAATAAATGTTGTCCACGCTGTTTTATGCTCTTGCTCTATGGACCAAGATGAACAGCTGTGCCTGAAGAGAAAGATGTATAAGGAGGATTCCAGTCATAGTTATTACTTTCTGCGCACGCCCCAAAAATAAGGGGTGCCTAAGCCATGATTGCGGTCCAACTTTTGTCTAAGTCTGTCTTAACATTAATATTGAATTCGTTACAGATCCTTTCAAAAGCCTTCATGTCTATTCTGTTGCTGAATGTATTAAACGGTTTGTCATTTGGTATAATGGTGCTTGCAGTTCAGTCAAAATACGTCTGAAGGTGTAATAAAAATGAAATCTATACACTGACCTCACCAAGGATCAGGATGATTTAAATGATCAGCATACGATACTCCACACCCAGTTGATGCACAAAACACAGCAAAGTTTAATGGTTCTGATAAAACTGCATCGGATGACTGAACCACACTTTCGCGATGTAGTCTTTTTTAATAGGGGGGGTTAAGATATCTGTTTAATGGCGTAGTCACCTTTATTGAAAGGTGTCAGTCTGGGTCACAGAAATGACAAGGGCGTCAGTTGTTATATTTTAAGATTGTAGTGCGGCCCAACAGAATATTTTGCATTAGTATTTTGAATGCACTCATTTTTAATTTGTTTTAAAAATGTTTGTAACAATAACAACTCAAGACAGTCCTTCGTTTTAGAGTATGCTATGATAATGATGCGGAACCCGAAGGGTTGCACTCCATGAAATATTCTACAAAGTCGTATGGTTTAATATATCTGAATCCAAGAATAATAATAAGATTCGAAAAATTGACAAAACAAGGAGACAAAGTTAGCCAGTTAACAATACCTGATGGTTATTATGGGTTTTGCTCACTAAAAGAAGCAATGAGTAACTTCAACATTACTCTCAAACTTAACAATGCAAATCTAAAAACAATGTTAACATTCAAGCCTGAAGAAGAAGTAGGTTACTATTTTGATAAAGAGCTAGCTAAAATGTTAGGCTTTGCAGCTGACAATCATAGATTTAGAGTTACACCAGACAAAACTACTTATGAGGGGGAAAGTCCGCTCGATCTTGCATTACATCATTACTCTATGTTCATTTGGATGAGCTGAGCACTGATGAAAACTTATATGATGGAAGGCCCTCAACTGTCTTAAGAGCTCTTCCATCAGGGAAAGCTGCATATTGCGATTATGAAATTATACAATTCCCTAATTTACAGTTTAAAAGATTAGCTTGCGGAAAGGTCGGATCATTTAATATAAAAATCACAGACAAAACAGGGAAAGTCGTAAAATGATAACCTACACATTGCTTTGGAAATAAATAATAAACTGTACTAAAAATAATGTCGGGGGCCAGAAGAATCAGGAGTTACATTAGCGCCTGTAAGGTGTATAACCTTAGAATTAAAAGACCTTGCAGACGTTGTGGACTTTGAACAGAATGGCGAGATAGGCGCTTTGTATGGTTTTTGAGTACACTAAAGATGGTGATTATAAACGCAAAGAGGTTGGCGACAACAACAAGTTTCCTAAACTAGAACAACTACGCAATCTAGAAGCAAATAATGTTGGCCAGTATGAATATAAAATAGTTCGAAAACCTGACAGCAAATGGCACTTAGAACCATATTTAGAATGGGACATAAAATTTGAATTCATAAGCCCATTTACATTTTTTAGCCGTCAAAAAAGTTTCAGAAAAGCATTCAACTCTGGCCCTTTACATGTAAGTCTTATGCCAGAGGACAATAGTCGGAAAGAGATTGAAATAACGCCGTATGGGAATAAACAGTACATCCTCCACAGAAGAGAAACGGTTTTAAAGGAAGCTTCTACAAAATTACAGTTCTTTCCACGCAGGAAATTAGGGACACGTTCACAATGATATTTGAAATTTCTGTCTTAAAAGATGTGGAGAGGAATGGAGCTGTGGGGTGTCAGTGGCATACTTATGAAAGGAATTAATATTAGCTGGCAAAACCTAGACGTTAACCATCTTAAAGTTACCATCGTCGTTCTTCACATGGTGAGGATATTAAGGTCATAACAACAAGCAACAAAATCATATTGACTTAAATAGAAACAATCTTACAGAACTGAATTGGATTAATCTTACACATTTAGGCCTCATAGGGTTTTATTATACTGAACAAGTTTTGATGGAGAGTATGATAAACATAATAACTGGATTAAATTAAATTATGTTATAAAACTATGGAGCAGACGACTTTGGTGTCAATGCCGATGTTAAACTTTATGATAAAATCCCCTCATTGTTCATTAATTTGTGGACAGACTGGTTGTGGAAAAACAATATTTGTCCTCGACCTATTACAAACAGTTTATCGTTATAATTTTGATCATATAGTAATTTTCTGCCAACACTTAAATGGAACAAAGCATATAATGATAGAAGGTTTATATGGGCGGATGATGACATATATTTGATTGATCCCAGCAATAAGCTAAGTGAGTGTTTAGAACACTTTTATAAAATTGTTTGAGGGAACGCAGACACTATTCATTATAGATGACTGTTCGGCAGAAAGAGACATAGTTAAAAAGAGAAACACTTTGTCAAAACTGGCTTTCAGTGGAAGACATGCTGGGATAAGTGTGTGGATTTTATGTCAGAAATATAACTCCGTTTTTAAAAGACTTTAGAGAACAGTTAAAGACTGTAGTTTATTTCACATGAAAGACAGAGACGCATTTGATGAATGTATGCGCGAAAATGATGTTATTGAAAATGATCAGGAAAAACACAGGATTAAGCAAAAACTAAAATCTGAGAAGTTTAGTAAATTAGTATTGAAAACGGATAATCCTACCAGTATGCATGTTTGTAGGGTTTACTAGTTAGAGAACTAATAAATACCTAGCCTAGGGCAACCGCCGAAACTGGTTGAGGGCGGTTGAGCTAGGCTTGGCATTTATTAGTTCTCTCATGGTGTTAATCGAGGAATTTCTCTATTGTAGTGCACCCACTGTATTGAAACTAAGTAGAATTTATTATAGGTATTTTTCCCCAGATTCCAGTGAAATGCATTATGTGAAGAGTGAATGCTAGTTACAAACAAGAACGATGAATATGTAGGAAGCAGACTTTAATAATCAAGGTAGCTGTAAATTACCCACCCCGTGTCTGACCTGGAGCTGACTGCCAACCGGGTGTGGGGTGCAGCCCGGGCCCAGCCGCTGTCTCCATCCAGAGGGATGTGGAGAGGCTGACCGTGTGGTCAGTAGACATCGTGTGTGTTGAAGGGCTTCAGAGTTCTCCGTCGGGACGACGACGTGTGTCTCTTCTGTTGTGTGGGAGTCCCCTCCATGAACTGCATCGTGAGCGGCTTCCGTACTGTATGAAGACTGTGTGACTTGGGCCGGACACGGCCAAGCGCATGAACTGTTTGTGGTGACACTGCTGTGGGTGCCAGCTTGGCCTGCGCAAAAAAGACAAAAAGTTTGTAGTACCTAGTGCTGTTGCGCGCCCTTGATGATGGTGGCGTGAGTTTATTGATGTGCCTGCTTTTGCTTATCGTGTAACATGTGTTGGTTTTGAATTGATGGTTCAGGCAGCAAAAGAAAAGGAAGAAATTAAACTTGTTGCCTGGCTGTCTATGTTCGTGGTGTGTGTGTGTGTGTGGGCCGGGGGGGGGGGGGGGGGCGTACACGCATAAAAAATCTTCAGGTTAGAGTCAGACAGCAAAACACGCACCACACTCCATCCGTAACACTTGGATACCTACCTAACATTGCCTGTGCTGCTGTTATAGTTGTATGAGTGTGTTTCTGTGCATGTACTAGCGTATATATGGGTGAGCATGTGTATGTGTGTGTGCTTGTGCACGTGAGCGGTTGGGCCAGTGTGTGTAGTCGTAGTAGTAAGCTTAGTAGTAGTAGTAGTAGTAGTAGTAGTAGTAGTAGTAGTTAGTAGTAGTAGTAGTTCTTTCACGTTGTCTTTTCACAAAATCATGTGATATCGGACGAGAGAGAGAGAGAGAGAGAGAGAGAGAGAGAGAGAGAGAGAGAGAGAGAGAGAGTGAGTGAGCTTACCTGTGTGCATGTGTTGTGCGTGTATGTGTTTGCAGGTGTTTGCAGGTGTGGGTGTGTGCATATAATCACAGAAAGACCACCAATATAATACTCAAGTACATATCTAGCCAGACTACATATTAAACAAAAGGTAACTTTAAAAGCAAGATCAGTATCAAAGAAAGCATCAGTTACAGACATGCCTGATAAACATGGCAGTTATGTCCTAAGGGGCACACATTTAAACAAGACATGATGTCTTGATTTGTTTCTTTCGCCGCCCATACATTTTGTTGAAGCATTGCATTTAGTTCTAAGAGCATCTAGTTTAGTCGATAAAATGTTGAAACAAAGTTTCTGTATTGTTGTTCTGCGTAGATTCGATGTCAGTATTGCAATACTTGAGTTTTGCAAATGGAATGCAGATTATTCTATTTTAAAAGAAATTTACCATTTAATCCATAGATATGTAAAGGAACTGACTTAACTTTCTTTCGGATTCCTTCACACTGTGGAATATTCGGTAATGAACTCGCTGACAGATGCGCGAAAAAACGTGCTAGAAATGTAATGTGTGCACAACAACTTTCTATAACCCTTCACTTTATAAGGGAGTCATCAAATGTTAAGACACACGACATGGGAGTGCTTCAGAAATAGTCCGAATAAACTTGGTTCACATGTTAAAACACCACATAGTCAAATGTTTAGTATTGATTCTGTCAAAGGCGCTAGAGAATGTAAATATGTTCGTTCAAGCTCACCCATGTTATTCTGCCCGAAAACCCCTTTTTCACATACAAATCACGTCCATCACATATCAGTTTTGACCAATTTTAACACCTGTTTTCACACTAAGATTAACGCCTCAAAACTGCCATATATTGACGTAATCAGTACATTGAAACGGGGGTTTTCCGGCGAAAACAGGGTGATCTTAAAACAAACATATTTACTTTTCCTCCGGTTAAAATCAACTAAAATTTAATGCTTGGCTGTCCTGTTTGTTCAGGGCGGGCTCCCCAGAATGGAACACATATACTTTTTTCAGTTTTTTTCCCACAAAACAAGAGAAACAGATTATTATTTTTTTAATTTTTAATTTTATTCGGTTTTAAAAAAAATAAAGCCAGAAGAAGTTAGAAAGCTTACAAAATTTTACTTCACAGTTGAATTGGAAGGGCCAAAGAAAAGGTTAAGGACGGTTTGAAACCAATTTGATCTTTTTATTACAAAAAATAAAAAAAAGGGGAAAGAGGCCTCAGTGAAATAAAAGTTCTTGGCCCCCCAGGCCATAAAATTGTTTGCCATATTTTTTGATTTGGTTTCTAAGATTTTAAATTTGTTTTTTCTCCCCGCCCTGAAGGGTAAACTATTCGCTTTAATTTAAAAATTTTGGGTTTTCTTTAGAAAAAAATGAATAACAGTTAAAATTTCAATTATTTTTTTTTTTTTATTTTAGTTTTAAAAAAGGCTCCCAAAACTTAGTTTTTGTTTTAAAAGAAGTGTAATGAACTATTTGACGAAACAATGAAAGCTTTTAACATTAATTTTGTGAATTAGTTTTGAAAATGAGAAAACAATATAAAAAAAGTCATAGTAAACTATTTAACAAAGCAATCAAAGTGATGAAATTGATGTGTGATTCAGAAAAAGCTAAAATCGGGGGATTTTTTGAAGGTTAACTGTTTAAAGTGTTGAAAGCTTAGGTGAAAAATAAAAAGGCGTTTATTATTTTATATACATTTTTTTTTTTAATTTTTGTAAATTTTTGAGTTAAAAATGAGCCTCAAAAACGCGTCTGGTTTGAAAAACTGCCCCCAGCGCCTGGGAAGGTATGACAAAAATTAAAGCAATATTTAGTAAGAAACATGGACATCATTAATCCAAACAAACGTTCAGAAAGCGTAGCACATGCTATCTCTAAACCCAGAGCTTTTAGGGGGCCGCCGTAAAATTTTTGTTGGCCGTTTGATTGATTATAAACCCCTGATGTGTAACGGGAAAGTCGGGGTTTCAACAAAAAAGAAAGAATTTTTAGCTTCGCGATTTTTAATTCGACGGGGCTGATTAATGTTACACAGTTTAACCATGAAAGTGGGAGGCGATTTTTTGGGGTTCGGGCTGGCGAGGAAAGTCTTCAAATTATATTAAAAAAAAAAGTTCTTCCCATAGTTGGCAATTCTCACCTTCCTCCCCAAAAAAGAGTTATTTTTAAAACGACCCGTTTTAAAACAAAAAAAAATCCTGAAACATGTGTTTTATGTGGTGCGTTTTAGCGATTTACACCTGTTAAAAAGAACGCGAAAGAGTTAAAATTATGAAAAATAAAAACGTGAGTGAATTTGTAACAAAATTTTCCAGTGAGTAAAACATTATATTTCGTTTTGAAAAACAAACAAACCAATCACTGTAAACGTTACACAGGGTCTGTAGAAGGAATAGTGCCTCTAAGGTTTCTCCCAACCCCCCTCTTTTGGCGAATATTTGACGGGATGTGACTTGATACGTTTGAAGACGGTTTCAAAAGAGTTTTATGTATTAAAAGAACAATAAGCAGACTTGGGGGTTTTTACATCAAAAATCATGCAAAGAAGGGCTTTTTTAAAGGGGTTTTTTAGTTAAAAACCCCCAACTATGAAGCAGTGCTAGTCTTAGAATCATTGAAAAAATTTTTTTGTAACTGTGAAAAAACTCCTCAACCAAAAAGGGTCAAAAGTTAGTTTAAGAATGTAACAAATGCAAAAGCCCATACGGGTTTATGCGACTTTAAATCAATTTGCCACAGTACTAGGCCCCCAAAACGAAAGAACAAAAAAAACCTTACTAACCCACCTCAGATCTGTATGCGTTTATTTTTGTTAGGTCAGACGGAAACCCCCGAAAAACCCAGAGTTTTACAGGGGCCCCAACGCAGCTGAAAATGTTTTGAGCAGATAAAAAGTTCGAAATCACACTCAACCCAAACTAAATCTTTCAACATTTTTTATGACTCCGAAGACCAAGAACGTTATGACTCACTACACACGTTGGATATGAAACGGGAAAATTATTAGGTGACACGTGGAGACCAGATAATAGGGGAAAAGTTTAGGGGGGCCCCGGCACAACAATTAAAAATTTCAACTTAGGTTGACCTAAGACATGGAAACTGCTATCTTCTTTCAAAACCTTCGGGGTTCGTTTCATTTCATCATGCAAGAGGTTTTGAATATAAGGGGTTCCCTGCATTGCACAATCTTCAAAAAAAGTACAGGGACTTTACTCTTGATGTTTATCCTTCTTGCCTGCCCAACTCTGATGGGGGGTTTAGATATTTTAGCGGTCTCTAAAAGCTACCAAATAACTAAACTATTTGATCCACTTTAGTGCGAAAAGGGGGGTTTTACCCTTTTGAATACATAAAACTGTGGGATAGGTTTGATGAAGACTGCTTCCCCTAAAGGCGTTTTCTTTTCTAGTCTTGGGCAAAGACAAACTGATTCAAATATAAATACGCTCGAAAGCCTGACAAAATTTAACCTGTGAAAAGGGGGCGTTATCAGATCAGTATCTATTGGTGAGTGTGTTTTTTGGACGTCTTTCAGTTTTAAGAACTCATGCATGAAACATTACATTAGACTCATCATTACTTTCCTGCCCCCGGCCTTTCTTGGGCGCCTTTTTAAAGTCTACAAACATCCAGATTGAAAATATCTGTTTTTCCCCCCACACTTCAGATGATTGAGATGGGTTGAGGGGGGGAAATTACATGGCCCTTTCCAATCCTTTCTAAAAAGCCCAACAAAGTATTTGGACGACTATGATTACTAAAACCCCCAAACATCTAATGTACTTGACCCAACACTGTAGGGAAAGGGCTTTGGTCAACCACCCCCCTGAGAAACTTTACAATGAAAAAAGGACCTCATATGTCAATACGTGTTAAGTATGTTGTCACAGTTTCCCGCTAATAACAATAGGGCAATTTTGGAAGTGACTTGAATATCCTTATGAACAACATCTCCATAACGATTCCCCCCCTAGCCGAGAAAGATTAAAGATGAGTCCTATCAAACCCTCCTAAACTTGTCCCCAATCTTCCAAAAAAACTAAAATTTTTCCCATTACAGACTGTTACAGTTTTACTTAAGACAGGATTGAAACTGACGTGTTCATAGAATCATTGTTTTTGCCCAAAGGCCTTTTTGAGACCAACATCAAGAAGAACATGATCTTAAAAACCCAAGCCACTGACGTTTTAAAAAAAAGACTTCTTTAACTGTGAACAACAGCTTTTGGAAAAAACTATGGAAAACCCACCAAACGTAAAGATGAAAAATTTTTACAAAGAAAACCAAGCAAATTAATTTTGCCTCAAAACCTAATATAAAGACTTTAAAAGTTTTAAATGACGCCTTTTTGGTTTTTGATGAAAAAAAAGGGATTTTAAATTGGAAAAGCCGTGTTTTGGGCTTCACCGATTAAGTTGTAAAAGTTTTTGATGTTGAATTTCTGTAGATATTTTAAACCGCGGTCCCCCGAAGAAAGAGATTTAACAAACTGATATTTTTATTTAGACGCCCCACGAAGACTTTTTAAGGATTTAGAAATGAATGGCTAAAGGAGCTGAGGATGGTAGCCCCATGCGACTACCTAAAGACAGTCCTTTAATTCAACTGTGAAAAAGAAAGTGATTGGAAAGATGAGGTGAATTAAAAGGGGACGTTATAAAAGAAAGTTGGTTTGCGGTCGAAGATGATGCGTTCCCAGCCGACTTCTGTAATGAAAAAGGCAAAGGGGGCATAAAAAAAAGTTGTCAAAAAAAAATTTTTCCACGATAAAAAGCAAGCTTCTTTGAAAACAAAGTATTTTATCACACAAATTTTAAATCTCCTCTATCTTCATCAATTTTAAAACACAATGCTTTTTAAAAAGAAATCCTAGTCTTAACAATAAAAAGAAAACTTACGTCAATCATAGTTTGCATTGCGTAGGGCATTGGAGAATTAATAGATTAATTGCCGATTTAACATACAAACTTGGGAAACCTATCAAAAAATTTTTTAAAACCCAAACAAGAATTTAAACTTAATAACCTAACAAGAACTATTTAAAACCCTAACTAGTATTGACAAGAATTTAAAAATTTATTTCACTTAACTTGAAATTTTACTTGCATTAATTAAAAAAAGTACTTTCTTAACTAATTTAAACTTGTACTTTTCTAGTTCTTAACTTGTATTTTCAGTTTTTAAAAAGCTTTTACAAGAAAATGGGTCTACAACAGGGGGTTGCTTTTTTTTTTGCAGAATTTGGGTTCTTCTTCTTTTACTGGGTTGGGGGGTTTGTAACTTTTCTGATAAGTAGGCGTTAGACTTTTATGCAAAACTCCCCCCCCAACAACAACAGCCCCAATACATAATAATAAATCTTATTTTTTGTTTGTGTTGTGTTTTTTTTAAATTTGGGTTGTTGTGGGGTGGGGATGTTGTATTACTATTAAAAATTTTTTTGTTTTGTTGTTTGGGTTTGCTTTTGAGTCTTTTCCCATTCAGTATTTAGCCCGCCTCAACAGTCCGGGACTTTTAGATTGTACATACCACTTGCGGTACTTCACTTGTGGTACATTCACTTGACCCTTCGGTCGCCCCTGCGGATTGTCCTGGGGCGTCTTCCGCTCATTTTTTTTATGCGTTTAAATTTAAAATATGATCACAATTTAATATGTTTAAAAAGTAATTAATCCCTGATGTGGATAACAGTCCCAAATCTGTAATACATGTAATGAAGAGTTTCTAGGGATTTTTTAAAACCGGATTTTTGTGAAAAGTCGATTTTAATCTTTTCTGAATAAACGGGCGCCATCTCTTACTAACTTAGCATATAAATATTTTTGTCTGACCCACCGATCTAACCATTTTTGACCTGCTGTGCTTATCCCAAAACGTAGTTTCTAAAACGTCTGAGTAGAAGTTTTTGAATCTGCTAAATACTTAGTTCAGTCCCCTAAATACTGTTTAGTTTTAAACACGCGCCGGGAGATAATCTTTTTTTTAGGGCAGTGGTCTACGGAGAGTCGCTTGCCCCTAACACTTTAAAGCGTCCCAAATCTTTTTAAAAAAAAAAAAATAAAATTATAATATTTTTAAAAAACCATGGTTTAACGGGGTTTTTTCAATCCCTACTTTGGTGTTATTTTTATTCAACCCTTGCAAAGTTTTTTTAGAATAAAACCCCTAACTGGGAAAGATAAAAGATTCCCCAAAAAATGGGTTGCTATTTATTTTTAGTTTTTAACAACAAAAGATTTTTTGATTAAAACCCCAATAGACAGTCTTTCATATTAGTTTTTTTAAATTATTTTTTATTTAAATTAAAAAGATGAGTAAAAAAAAGATTATCAATACGATTTACCATTCTGCTGTGTTAGCGGCCTTAGTATGGGCTATAGGGTTAGAAAAAAAACTGTTTAAAATGAACCCGGCAGATTAGGAAGGTTGACATTGAGGACGTTGTTGGTTTAGTTTAATCACTGCAGGGATTGCCTCAAAGACTTTTTGTTGCACAGAATATTTTCCAAAAAAATATAGTTCATAAAAAGATTTAACAAAAAATTTTTTTATAAAAAGAGGGCGGGGGTTTTTGATGGTAGGGGGAGCTTTTGTTAATGCATTGGCCTTCTCTGGAAGAAATTTATATGTTTAGTAAATTGCGGTCAGATAAAAGGGGAGGAAACGTCTAAAAGGCAAGGGAAGATTTAGCTAAAGCAGAGAACTTTGAGAAAAGGGACGTTGTTTTCATTTTAGTTTTTTAAAAAAATTTTTGGGGGAAACGGGGTTCATGCAGAGCACACATTTCAGACGTTGATGAGCAATGAATGAATTTTACTTATTGCAGGAAAGAAGTTTTAACATCGCCACCGCCAAAAC
The DNA here is from genome assembly GCA_018398815.1 of Conus ventricosus. NCBI lineage: Eukaryota > Metazoa > Mollusca > Gastropoda > Neogastropoda > Conidae > Conus > Conus ventricosus. The sequence continues at coordinate 43,440,660 of CM031613.1, forward strand.
TATCTGACTTTTTGAACCATCAGAAGAAAAAAAATAGAGAAATTGGTTTTTTTGTGGGGCTAGGGGAGCAATCTATATTCTTGCACAAACAATTTAAAATCCAATTAAAAACAGTCCTTCTTATGGAATTTAAAAATTTTAATTTTTCCCCAAAAGGATATTGGGAAAGGAAGATGCTATTGAAAAACTAAGAAATGTGATTTCTGAATAGAGAAAGACGGGTTTCAAACAAGGAAATTTGGGGAAAATAAAACTGCCTGCCCCAAAAGAATAAAAAGGGCCTAGTTTTTTAATCATTTTCCAAAGCCCCAAAGGATGATTTGTGTACTTCCACTGACAAAGTTAGAAGAAAAAGTTTAAGTATGCTTTGACAGTTGTTACATGGCTTCAATATACAAAACGCTAAACCCTTTAACGAAAAAAGCTAAGTTGTGGCTGTGGCTTTACAAAAAAATTTTACATGCAGGTCCATTAAAGTACCCTAGGCAAATCCAGGTTGATGAGGGAAAAGGTTTTTAAAGGCTCGTAAACCAGCGTTTTAAAACATCTGTTAAGTTAGGAGGGGATCCCAGGAAAACCTTTGGTCAAAAGCCCTAGTAAAAAATTTTAAATAAGAAATTAGTGAACCCTGTTTACATCAATATCACGAAAAATTTAGGGACATACAAGACCTACAAGTACAGGAAGAAAAACAAAAATGGGTTAGGAGATTGCCGCGGGTTTCGTCCCTTTGAACAATGAAAAATTTTAAAAAGCAAAAGGTTTAAACCAGTAAACGAAATTAAATTTTAAAAAAAAATAGCATTACTAAAGATGTGGGGGGGACTCAAAAACTCTTGCCTTTTGGGGGTAAAAGTAAGATACTTGTATGCTCCTGGAGAGGGGGGAGGGCGTGTTAGAATTTTAAAAAGCCACAGATCCTATATGGACGTGACGTATATGAAGTTAAAAAGAATCATGAAAACCCCCTCCGTATTTATTTAAGGAAAACTCTTTCTTCTGCGATGTACTACGTCTAAAACCCCTCCCCCAAAAAGATCCTTTTTTCGGAAGAGCTGCAAGTTGTCCCCCCAAAACAGTAGGCTAAAAAAAAAAATATGTTTTTTTTTTGTAAACTTATTTTTTTGTTAAACGTTGCTAAACTTTTTTTTTTTTGCCTATTTTGGGTTTAAACGACATTTTTTTGTTTTTAAATGTTCTGTTTAATTGCATCAGGTCTACCTGTCGCGAAGAAAAATCTTTTTCCCCACCTTTTAAAGTTAAATTTTTTGCGTCTTTTAACCTCCCCATAAACCCATAACTTCTGAAATTCTTCGCAGAATTTTTCTCCTGAAATGATTTGTTATTCTTTTCAAATGAAAAATTTTTCCCCGATGCTAGGGCTCAAGGCAGGTGCTTTTGTAATTTGGATTTAAATTTTTTTTAAAAGCATTACAATCATAGCATGGGCTAACCCAAAACCCAGGACCCCCTAGCAAAAAGGGTGGCCCCAACCCAGTGGCTAAAGAAAACCCCAGACCCAGATTTTCGCTGTACGCTGATAGCCGTTTACATAAGAAAGGTATTTAAAGTTTAGTATTTTCTTTTATAACTCTAACTTACCCCAAGTGTTTTTCTATTTCCTTTTGAATTTCGTTATTTGCTCAAACCTAAATTTTTAAACCTCCATTTTTTTAAAAAAGATTATTTTTTTTAAAATTAATCTTTTTACTTCTTAGAAAATCCTTCTGGCGCACTTCATCACAAGTAAAACGCAATAAAACAACATAAATTAAGGAAAAAAAAAGCGATATGTTTTTTTGTCTTTGTCAACCATCCGAACCCTTTTCAGTGATGCAAGAGCGTTTTTTTCATCTCCCCTTTTTTGTATAACAATAACAGCTTAAAAGGGGGATCCAAGTTTTTACCTTTTTTTTTATGCCTTAATAAAGGTAGTTCTGGCAAACTGTATTGCCCTCCCTCGGAGTAAAAAATAAGGAAAAATATCGATTTTCCAGGTAGTGATTTTAGCGTTTGGGGGAATTCTAATGACGGTGTCCCCCCCCTTTAGTAGGACTTCTTTTTCTTAGCATATATTCAAACCCTGCCCATTTTTTTCAATCTGTTTTTTTTGTTGTGTTCCTGAACCAAGCTAACAAAAGGGCCCTGCATTCAAAGCCTTTTTAAAATTGTTTTTTTTCATAGTATAATTAGGGTTTTTTTAGTTAAAAATTTAAATTCCCCGTCAATTTCAGGAAGCAACGCCCAAAACATTTCTCTTTTTTGAAGTTTTTATTCCGTTTGCCCAAAATCGTTTTTCTCTTAAAATTTTTTATCTTTTTAGGGCAGGATGTTGCTGCCTTTTTTTTTTTAAATTTTGTTCGTTTTAAACCCCGTATCTGTGTATCAAATCCTAAACATTTCCCGGCACCTATTAGATCAAACTCAGTTTTTGTCTCCCAGGGCTTTTGCCTACTGCGTGCATTTTAGGAGTAGCTCGCTTTTGATTTGGCCTCGAGAATTCTTTTTTAAATAAACAAATTATAATAAACAAATTTTATAAGCAAACAAAAAAAAAAACTACAAAAAAAAAAAAACGTATTGAACTGGGGGGTGTCCGTAAAACATACTTTGCGTGCTTTGATTTTTTAACTGTCTTTTATTTTTTTTTTTTTGTCTCTTTGTCCTTATTTTAAAAATTTTCATTTTAAAATTCTTTTAAACATCTTTGTCTTAGGTAAAATAATACAACCCATTTTAACGCGATCGAAAATCTTTTAAGACAGATTGTATTTTTTAGTTTAAGAAACCAACGAAACTAAGGCGGGCGCCCCTAAAGGCTGCTTTGAAAACGCTTTTCTTTTTTTAACAATGTTCGTTTAGCTAAAAGTTCCCAAATAATAAAAGTGTTTCCCGTTCCCTAAATGTCTTTGTAATGTTCTAAACGGCTCAGTTTGTCCTAGGGTAACTAAAAAAATTTTTTCTCGGCCAAAAAAACTTCCTTTCTTTTTAAACTTGTTTTGGTTTTGGTTGTGCAGAATATAACAATGTGCTCGTAATGAAACCTGTATAAAGTTTGTAACAATCAAGTAGAAGCGTTTTCCCACACCCAGTAATCCCAGTAAAGAAAATGGGCTTTTTGGGAGAAACTCAAGCTATCCAATTTTTTTTATTAGAATATTTTTTCTGCATTTTAAAAAGCCCCCGTCTTTAACCTGTTTCTTTAAAAGTTAACTGGGCGTCACAAACCCTAAAACGCATTTTTATTTGGGGCGTTTCCGTCTCTTTCTTGTAAATATTTTTTTTTACCTCTTGCCCCATCCTTTCTCCATTCCAAACAAAGTTGCAAATGTGGATCTAAAACCGCCCGCCCAAAATTTTGTTTTAATAGTCTTCGAGCCCACATCATAAAGGCGAAGTTTTTTTCATACACGTAAAACTGTAGATCCCTTTTCCTACTCCGCGAACAACTTTCTTATTTCATCGAAGTGTTGGGGAGTAAAAGTCCGCGGCCCCGAATACAACTATCAGACTTACCATTATTTCACAGTCAACCCTTTCAATTTTTGGATTTTAAAACTTCTGATTCTCTCTAAAAAGGGTTGTTCCTTCAGAAACAAGAACAAAAATTTCCTTTTTAAAAACTTCAGGACTGATTTAGTGTTGTTCAGAGAGTGTTCGCTTGTTTCTATTTTCTGTAATGGCGTGTAAACTCTTTCATAATAAATAATGTTTTTTTTTTATACGGGTTTTTAAAATTGTTTTGGCCAGTTCGGGGTTTTAACAACATCAAATCAAGAGAAATGTCGCTGACTGGTATTTTCTAAAGGGTCTTCAACGAAAAACAGAAACGCTAGGATTAAAAATTTAGTCCTAATAATTTTTCTTTTAGTGCCCCTTTGGGTTTTGGGATAGTGTCTTTAACAAAACAAAAATCTGAGGGTGCCGAATCTGTTGCCAAATGCTTCTGCTACTGCCTCATCTTTAACTCACCCTTTTCTCCTCCCCTTTTAAAACCGTGCTGAGGCGTTTGGGCTTTGTATTCCTTGATAAAAATTTTTTTTCCTTTCTTTTTTTTGGGAACCTAAAATCAGATGAGGGCAAAAAATGTTGCTTCGTTTAGTACAAAACTTCTCTGCCTCCAGTTGATTACCAATGTTAACGTAGCCTGCCCAAATTAGCAACAACAGTGCATTAGGATCTGTCTTGAAAATCTATTTTTAATAAGTTTAGCGGGGCCCCGGCATTATAACATGTAGCGCCAAGATAGGGAACTTAACTATTAAATCTTGCCAGGGCGAACTGTTGATGGGTGTTTCACTAATTACGCTGCCTTATCCTTTTTCACGCATGGGGGTTTCCCTTTTCTTTTCTTTGGTCAAGGTCACAACCGTATGAGTTCAATTTTTTTTAAACAAAAAAGAATATAAAAAAAAAATGGTGAAGATTTTGACGCATTGAACCTATTGAAGAAGAAGATGAAAATGAACTAGGTCCTTTATTGCAAGAAGAGCTTGAAGGAGCAGCAGCAGGCCAAGGGTAGGATTAACCAAAAAACAATTGCTAGATGAATTTAATCATTTATAGCCTATGGGGGAGAGCAGCCCGGGCGCTTAGGGTTTATAATTTTCAAACAGATAAAAAAAATCATTTGTTGTAAGAAAAAGTAAAGGAAAGGTGTGGGTTTTTGCAAAAAAAAACCCAACCCAGTTTTTAAGAGGGCCCCAATTTTTGAGATTCCCCCGTTTTTTGACCAAGGCATTAAACTTTATTTACGATTTAAAGGGCGAGGCTGTGAGTCTTTTTCAAAATTTTGGGGAAGGTTGCCAAAACAATTTAAATACAAAAAAATACCTCTTCAAGAGTTAAAACGAAAAGCAGATGAAAATAAAAGCAAAATTGAGACGAGTTTTTAAAGAGGAGCGCAGTTAAAAACAATTTAAAATTACCCTTGCCCATGCGTGAAATCCTGGGGCTTAATGCCCCTCTCGAACAAAAAGGGGTGAACTAACAAAAAAATTTGCAAAAAATTGGTGAGGGTAAGAGAAGAAGAAAAAAAAAATAATGGTGATCAACGATAACAATTAGGGGGAAAAGAAAAGGTTAAAAACGCAGAAAAAGGATTTTTGATAGAAAGGGCGGTGGTTAGAATGCGTCTATAAAAGAGCGCACTAGCATCACAAACAAGCAGAATAAGAGAAACTATAAACAGAAAACTTTATGAAAACACTACGTGCAAAAGAAAAAGGCTTGTTCGGGGAAAAGGGGGTTACAATAGTTAGCATATTAACAGCTGTTGGGTTTGCATCTCTACACTTTTTAGCTTTAACAGGTAGGCGCCAACAGGGCCCCGAACACTCCCAAAACCTCCTGGTAAAAGTTGGATTAGAAAAAAATTAACCATTAGCTAACTTATTAAAGAATTAGCGCCAAAACGTTTGATCCCCCTGGGTTTAAAGGTAGTGTTTTTTTGTTGGGTTTTGTCTACTATGGGAAAGGTGGCTGGGTTTTTATGGTGATCTTGTGGGGTTAGGGGTTTCAGCTGGGATTTAAATTTTTTGTGAATAAAAGCTAATCAGTAAAAGTTTAAAAAAAAAACAAGGGCGTTTTTCGTAGTTGACGTTTTGTGGGGAGATCAACAGGTGGGGTGTTTTGGTGGGGGCGCTTATAACTGGTGGTGGACGCTTTCTGGGGTGTTTTAAAAGGATCGCTTTCTTTAGGGCTGGGTACTTTTTTAAATGGATGGAGCGGGCCTTGTGTTTTAAACATTTATTTTTCCAAGTTTTGGCCGTCTCCAGCATGAGGTTTCATTATTTATTCTTTTTCAGCCAAACTGCGTCTAAAATTAGGATGGAGCATTATAATCCCGGCCACAACAAAATCAAACCCTTTTTACCTGCTGTGTAAGAACGTCTTTATCCTTTGTATGCGGCAGGCAAAACAACGCAAGTTAATGCTTTCTAATTAGCTAAAATTTTTTCGGCGTCAAAGCCTGTGATTGACCGCTATCTAGACTTGTTGTGCTTGTGCTCTAAAAAACACAAAGTATTCCGTATGGAGTCTTAAGTCTTTGCCCCCTGGCATTTTTTAGGCCTTTACTTTCATCTAAGATAAAAAATTTCCCAAGCATTAGGGTGTTTTTGTTTATGGATCCCCAAACGAACTTGTGTGTTTTGGGTTTGGGAAAAGGTGTTTGGCCAGGCCCCGTAGTAAGTATATTTTCTTTTGGCCCCCCCAAATACAAAGTTCCCAACCATGATTGCGGTCTAACTTTTGTTAAAGTCAGTTTAAGGGTTAATTTAAATTCGTTGCAGATTCTTATGTGTTTTGTTCATTGGGCTTTTAAATGGATTAAACGCGTTGTCGTTGGGAGGGGCACTTTTAGTTCAGTGAGTATCCTCTGTACTGGTAATAAACTGAAATTTATACGGCCCCTTTCTAAAAGATTAGGATGGTTTAAATGGTTTGCATATGAAACCCGCAGCCAGATTCGCATAAATGGCAAAATTTTAATGATTCTGAAAAAAAGCCATAGGGTGGTGCCAGCTGGGCACTTTCATTCTTTATTTGGGGGATTTTTAAAAATTAGTTGTGGGTTTGCAACCTAACTTAAAAACCTATGTTTTTTTATCTTCGCAAGGTTAAATTGCTGGTCTAAAGATTTGGGGTTTTAAAAAACCCCCTACTCGTAAGTGGCACTTTCGTTATATTTAAAAGGTTCCCCTTTTTTTTTAAATAGTTTTTTAAATAGTTTTAAAAAGAGTAATCTATATAACCAAAAAAAAACGGGCGTGTGTTTTTAACGATGAAATTGACAAAAGGGTGGGAGTTGTAGGATTGCTCTTAAAAAAATTGGCTTTTAAAAATAAAAAAGGGTTAAAATATTGAAAAGATAAGAAAACTGGGTGGATGTTAAGGCAACAAGGATCTATTTAAAAATTTAAAAATTTCCCCATGGATACAACTTTTGTTCTTTAAAGAAATTTTAGCAATTTTGGCATTAAATTAAAAAATTAATTAGGCAAATCTTTTAGTTTCTATATATTTTCCAGAATTGAAGAAAAAAAGGGGTTTGTTTTTCCTAGAAGCCTTCCCGAATTTTAGGCTTTTATGTAGTGGTGAAACTTTATATTAAAACACATATGTCTTAAAAGCGGTTTTTTGAGTATTTTGCGATAACCGCCGTTTTTTCTAAACCCAATGTTGTTGCCATTTTCAACATTTTTAAAAACAGTACTAATTTGTTTAAAGTATCCCTCCGCAGTTCTGCGAGCATGCCCTAATTAAGGCGGGGGTTTTCGTTTTCAGTTTTAAAATTTTTTACGGAAAAAGCCCAATTTAAAGAAATTAAATTTAGGGGTCATAAAATTTATTGGGTTTAAAAATAGCTAATCATATTGGAAAGCCCGTTTTGTTTGATTTATTAGTGGTGCTTTAGGTAAAAGTCATATTAGAAAAGGGGGGGGGGACTCAGTCCCGTGGTGTTTAAAAGTGGGTAAAAACTGAAAAAGTTATATAATAATGTGCTGAGTGGGGAGGGGGTGGTTTAAAAACTATGTTATATTAGCAGGTTTTTGGCCCCGGTTTCCGCATTTCTTTGTAGGGCAGAACCTCTTTTCCCCACCATACACCACAAACACACACAAACAAACAACAAAAAAATACAAACAAACAACAAAAAAAATGTTAAAGGAGCTTTTTGTGGTTCAACTTGAATGACGTAAATTCGGACGCCGCTAAAGCCCCTTTTCGGTCCTGAAACTAATCCGGTCGTTTCAGTTCTTCGACGGCGCCTGAAAAAGGGATCCTAAACAGGGGGAAGCAGGGGTTTTAGGGAGGGCGAAAGGGCTTGAGGGGGGCGAAGCAAAAAAACAATAACCACACCCCCCCAAACGGGGGGGCGCAAATGTCATAGGGCAGCAACCGACATGCATGATCGTTATATATTTTGAGCCCCGTATTACTATTCTTTAAACCGTACACATGTCGTTACTATATTTAAAAACTTGTCTAACAGTACAACCCCCCAAACCCCCTAACAAGTCTTCTTTTGTTTAACTGCCTTCTGGAAAAATTAAAAGGGGTTTTTTTTTGAGAAAAATTAACAGTTTTTTAAAAACCTTTCGCTTCAAAATTTCTGATTTAAATTTTGGAAGAAGGATACTAATTTAATTCTGCTTCTTCCCAAGAAGAAACACTATCGCCCCAATGAAATCAAACGGAAACACGTTTTTAAAGTCAAAAGTTTTCCCAGCACGTCTCATGCTCAAAAGCCACATAAGAAAATGACAGAACGGGCTTCGGGGGTAAGTGAGGATTTAAGCACAGCCCGGGAGAAAAAGACCTATACTCCCCGCCCAATTTATAGCGCGCATCGCGCGTGAAACTTTTTGTCGCACTGCGAGTTCGTTGTTAGGACACTAATTTTCATTTATCGTTTTTTTGCGTGTGAGTAACGAGTAAAACAGCAGGGCCGTCTGGGTAGGGCAGTTTGATGTCGGGGCAGAAATTTCAAAATTTTTCAAAATTTTTCGGTGTATGTCAACAGCGCAGGTCCATCTTAGTAGAGCAGTCAAACCATAAAAATTAAAAGTTTAGTTGATTTTTTTGTCTTTGGGAAATGTAAATATGTTTTTTCAAGATCCCCTGTTATTTGCACGGAAACCCCCCTTTCAATGTAGATTTCCAATTATGGCTTTTTTGGGCGTTAATCTTTTTTTTGCAGTGTTAAAATTGGTCAAAATGTTTTGTGTGGACGTGATTTTTATTGAAAAAAGGGGATTTCGGGAGAATAACAAGGGTGAGCTTGAACGAAAATATTTACATTTTCTGCGTCATCACCTGCAATTTGGGAGGGTGGTGTGTGTGTGTGGTGTGTGTTGTGGTGTGTGGTGTTTGTTTGTGTGTGGCGTGCGGCGTGCGCGCGTGTGTGTGTGTGTGTGTGTGTGAGTGAGGAGTGTGTGCAATTTAAAACAATAAAAATAATATGAATTTAAAAAATAATAATTATAATAATAATAAAAAACAAATATAATAATGAAATAACAATAATATTAAATAATAAAAAATAACGCGTAACAATTAACTGTCGTTTGGCAAAAGAGCCTGCCTATGGTTTGAGTCGATGAAGACTGTACGGCGTTATTTAGTCGTTTCCCCGTGTATCCAGTCAACATCGTTCACTGAATTTCATGACTTCCTTATTTTTTTTCCCCTTTTTCACGCAGGGTGCATGCCATGTGTCATCCATACCAACGGACAAACTGGCCTTCTCTTGCGGTGATGGGATTTTACGTGTGTGCAAGATATTATGCGTGCGTTCACACATGGAACCTCGGTTTATAGTCTCATTCGAAGGACTGTATGGGAAATGGAGTCAGAACCAATGTTGACTGTGAGGACAAATCACCCTGTACCCAAACAGCCCGGCGGAGATTCGAACTTGCAACCCCAGGATCACCAATATTACGAGTCCGGCGATCTACCAACTCTCTCTCTCTCTCTCTCTCTCTCTCTCTCTCTCTCTCTCTCTCTCTCTCTCTCTCTCTCTCTGTGTGTGTGTGTGTGTGTGTGTGTGTGTGTGTGTGTGTGTGTGTGTGTGTGTGTGTGTGTGTGTGTTTTGGTGTGCGTGCGTGCATTCGCTAATGAGGGTGTGTAAGTGTGTGTGCGTGTGAGATCTGTGGGCTTGTGTGAGCATGCGCCACGTAGCTGCAAACACATAATTATGTGCCCATGTTTGCGTGTATGTAATTATGTGCTTTGTGCCTGTTTATTTGGGCGTATAAGCACATGTGAGTGTTCGTGCATGCGTGTGTTTTGTGTGTGTGTGTTTTGTGTGTGTGTGTGTGGTGTGTGTGTGTGTGTGTGCGTGCGCGCGCGCGCGCGCGCGCGCGCGCGCGTGTGTGTGTGTGTGTGTGTGTGTGTGTGTGTGTGTGTGTGTGTGAAAAGGCTGTTCAGAAGTTGACATGGTTATCATTGTTTAATAACCATACTTGTAATTATCGTAATAACAACACATGATAGTAACAACAGTTATAATAATGATAACAAAGTGGTGAAAATCAAAAGGATATGATGAAAATAAAACTCACAAGGATGAAAATCATCATCATCATCATCATCATCATCATCATCATCATCAGCATTGTCATCGTTGTCATCGTTATCGTGGAAAAGAACGAGAAAAAAGAATTGCTTTAAAATAGTGATGAAATCAAGGAAACATACAGTAAAATGAACAAAAAAAGAGAGAAGGGCAAATGCACACACTTCAGACAGTCATCTGACGCACAGACATACAAGCAGTGTTCACACCCACTCCCCTGCCTTCACCGCAGCACGTGGAACACACAACTCACGCAGTCACACATTTTCTCTACCAGTAGATCTACCACCACCCCTACGGCACACAAACACACACACACACCCCCCCCCCCCCCCCCCCCCAGCAGTTGTGCTTGTGAATCAGCTGAAGACGGCAATGTCTTTCTTTCAATCTACACCTGCAAGCCACGGGCATTAAACTCCACGGTTTCAAGATGGGGTCACATAGATCTGTCACAGGCTCCAATGCATGAATCGCCTGTTAATCATAGATCAACAGATAAATTAATTATGAGAATTGCACACACACACCAACACACACACACATACACACGCGCGCTCGCGCAAACGCGCGCACACCCGCTCTTTCATGATTTTCTTTTGCTTCTTAGATGGCACCTTTGGTTGTTTTTTTGAAAACTCAACAAACATACTACGGTATTGCACACCAGCCTTTTCTGGGATTGCATTCTTCTTAAAACTGAAAAGGCAGAGGAGTCAAATTACCACTTTCCGCGGTCACTGAGGAGAAACAATCAAGTTTCGAAATATCGGTATATGACCAGGAGTTATATGTTAGTGAGTTTCCCTCCCTATTGGAGGATGTCTCCCCTTGGAGAATATAAGCTAGCTGAAGGCTCATTTTGAGAAGCTTTATTTTATTTTTCCCCATTCACCCACTCAAGCACATACTGTTAGTTAGGCAGAATCATCTACCACTGTAGATATGAATGCGTATCTCCCCCTATTTCTTCAATCTAAGACATAAGAGCAAGCTTTGTTTATAATTCAATATTTCTTGCAGTCATTGCAACACCAAGCTGCTCTGTAAGTTGCTGGAACGGTGCTCGGTACTTATCCTTGGAATTTATTAGTTTTTTGTATATATAGGACCCAGAGAAGCACCGTCTCCACCTGCCTTTAGAGCAGTCCTGTACCACCCTTGGAGGCCTGCGCTGTGTTGACTATGGGTACAGGCACGCGCAGGACACTCCATTAAGATATCAAGGGACATAACTGTTCCTGAACAGAGGTAAATTAGACTACAGGATGCAGCTCATAACAGCCTTAAAGTAGCATCCCCATGGTGTACCAGCCCGTATTTCATGACTGCAGAGCCCACCGGCGAAAAACACCACCGTCCAGCTGCCCAGCACACCCCACAGACCCAACCACCCCTGCCCACGGACAGATGAAGACGGTGCCACTCCAGACACAGCCAAGCTTTCGCCATACGGTGTTATGTGCCCTCAAGAGAGAATCCAAAGTTGTAGTCTTTCCCACTGTCAACAGACTTTCCCTGTGGTCAGTGGGTCTTTCCTCACCGTCACTGGACCTTTCTCCAGGGTCAGCCTAGTTAAGGCAAAGAAGAAAAAGAAACACCCGAAGGTGCTGGGGAGGACCCAGAGAAGCACCGTCTCCACCTGCCTTTAGAGCAGTCCTGTACCACCCTTGGAGGCCTGCGCTGTGTTGACGATGGGTACAGGCACGCGCAGGACACTCCATTAAGATATCAAGGGACATAACTGTTCCTGAACAGAGGTAAATTAGACTACAGGATGCAGCTCATAACAGCCTTAAAGTAGCATCCCCATGGGTGTACCAGCCCTTATTTCATGACTGCAGAGCCCACCGGCGAAAAAACCACCCTCCAGCTGCCGAGCACACCCCACAGACCCAACCACCCCTGCTCACGGACAGATGAGCAGCAACAAGCTGAACGCTTATAGTGTGCTCTGCAAAATGACAATACACAAATTATTTACCTGACGGCTACAGTAACACAAATATTACATTATTTATATGAAAACAATTGACAGTTTAAAGTTTATAATCGCATGAAGAATACAAAAAGAGAACACCCCCGCCCCCCACCCCTTCCCGGAAAGAGAAAAAACAATATAAAAAAAAGAAAGAAAGAAACGGAGATCAATGAAGAGAGACGATGAGAAACACACCACAGGCACATCAATTTGCCATCATCACAACCTAAAACAATGGCAACACCCCCAGCACAATCCTCTCTTGTCACACCTGAAACCCCCAACGATAATTACGACAGCTTGTTGTTCTTTTGGTTTATTCTTTTGGAGATATATATATATATATATAAAATGAAGGTAAAACCCTGGAGTAGGCTGGACACCACTCAGTGATGTGTGGGTGCACTGCTGATCCAGAAACTGGCCAGTCACAACGCACAAATATATATATATATAATATATATATATATATATATATAATATATATATATATATATATATATATATATATATATATATTATGTGTGTGTGTGTGTGTGTGTGTGTGTGTGTGTTTGTGTGTGTGTGTGTGTGTGTGTGTAATATGACATATTATGCCAGAACCCAGTATCTCTCCTGTGCGTGTGTAATATGACATATTATGCCAGAACCCAGTATCTCTCTTATATATATGTATATGAGATACTGGGTTCTGGCAGTCAACCCTCGATGTAGACAGACAGATAGATAGATATAGATATATCGTCTAACATCACATAATTTTGTGATAAGACGTAAAATTAAACTACTACTACTACCACTACTACTACTACTGCAAACAAAACATACACACACACACCACATTACATACTGTTATTCTTTTATATTCGCACACTCACCAGCGCACACGCATTTACAATAAGTAAAGTAAGGGATCCTGAGAGATTCAGAGATAATATCCCAGAAATGTGAACGAGGGTTGCAGGACAACCCCATCAAATAGATCCTAGCAATATCTGTATAAACAGGCCAAGAGAGATTTGTTACTGGAAAAGCTGGGGCTTTCTTGTCACTAAAAGAGAGAGAGAGAGAGGAGAGAGGACAATTATCTCCCACTGGCGAAAACCAACCATGAACATCTCTGACAGTTTCTGCATTTCAGACAGACAGACAGACAGACAGACAGACACAGATATATAACCAGAGATAAAATGATGGAATACCTAAAGAAGCTCTTCTACATAAAGAATCCACTTCAGCATGACAATTACACGTGCATTGAGGGAGCTTTAGATTTCTCACAACACCATCCTGATAAAAGCAGACATGATTATAATGCACTGCATTCACAAAATGAAATAACAAGGCACAACTTTCTAACAACATGTACGTAAGAATCTGTGAATGACGCGATGATGATGTAACACTATATATCAAAGTAGTATGACGAAATCATGTTACTGTCATTTACATGCTTATGGAAGAATATGAATTGTTTTCAGATACAATTATTATAATGATGCCAAGTTATGCTGAGTATCACTATCAGGCCATAAAACTAGGAAAACATAACGAATGCGGTCTGTGCTAACGTCAGTACTAGAGTCACTGGTCCACATCCTCAGCTGTCCCCTTTGGGAGGATAAAGAAGGCAGCATGTCGCAGAGAAATGCGCTCTGACAGAGGCGAAAGCAGGACGTTGTAAACTGGGTAATGACGGGGTACTGAAGTCGGCGGAAAGGCTGATGGTTCATTTCTAGCGGCAGCACCTGAGGGCCCTGAGGTGAGATAGTATTGACGGACTGGGGGAACAGCTAACTCGCTTGTCCCCTGTCCTGTTTGTACTCTTAGTACCTAGAATCTCATCCATCGCTTGTGCTAGAGCAGCTGAGACAGTATTAGGCCTTGGAGTGAAAGAGAATGAGTGGGCAAAAGAACGAGTCGAGAGGGATTTCAGCCTCGTCAGGTGTCATTTGACTGGGTGTCAAGATGCTCGGGGTATGAGAGAGAGAGAGAGAGAGAGAGAGAGAGAGAGAGAGAGAGAGAGAGAGAGGAGAGAGGGAGAGAGAGAGACAGACAGACAGACAGACAGACAGTCAGACAGTCAGAGAAGAAGAGGGAGACAGAGAGAGGGTGACACAACCAAGCTGACTGACAGACCAGTTTCAAGACAAGCGAACTGAGACAGAGACAGAGGCACAATGACAGAGATGGTTTCAAGTGAACAGACATGCATAGCCAAAAATGGTATCGGAGGAGGAGGAGGAGGAGGAGGAGGAGGAGGAAGAGAGCAGTTCCAGCCCTTCTACCGAATCGGATGCACATTTACTTGACAAGTTGTCACTATTTCAGTGCAAACGTTCTCAAGAATTTTCTCTTTCTAAACCAATTTTCCAAACGTACAACATTCAGAAAATGAACAAGTGAACCAGACGCCGTAGCGAAATGGTTAGCGTCGTGGACTCCCGGCTGGGAGATCGTGGGTTCGATTCCCATCGGAGCCAAGTGGGGGTTTTCTGTCCCGACCAGCTCCTATGCAGAGTTGAGTTTGCTACGGGCTCAGTTGGGAAGACTGGGACCACATAGTCGAGTTTCATCCACTAAATGGATGCGTGTCTGAGAGCGTTGTTCAAATTTCTGACCAACACTGCAAGTGTCTGTATCACTCGGGCCTGGTTGACGCAGAGGTAGATCATGAAAGTAGGCATGTAGTACAGCCCTGTCATGAAGCCTCAGACTGGGATGGATATCCGCAGCATTATCTTCATTATCCTCATTCTCATCGATCGGCATTAAAACAAAGTCTTAAATTCTGTGGCCCCTTCAAGCCCTGCACTCACGGTGATCTCGGTTTAGATGTCCTTTCCACGTCTGTGGCCTTGGTTTGATTCTATCGGGGTAACCGGTATCGGCAAATTCATGGCGGCTGTCGTTGGACGGATATGGTGGCGCCTTCCTGAGGTAGAGCTCACTCACGACGGCTCCGCGACTAAGCAATTATTGTCGTCAATAGGTGGCTTAGTAGGTGGTATCCTGCGTATTTTCGATCTGAACAGGCGCCACTGAACACCACCGAAGTGACTCGGCAGCAATACAACGTCTCGTCTGGTGGTTTGCCTCTTGAAAACATGACATTGACTGCTCCCTGTTCATTACCAGCGCGGGATTGTGGCGGGATTATCCGGGCTGTAGCTGTGGACGGGGGAGTCGAAATGAACGGTGTGGGTGCACTGCCGCTGAAGTGGCACAGAAGATGGGGAAACAAGAACAAGTAAGTCTGCCGCTAAGATAATTAGACAGCAATTGTTAACATAATGAGCTCTGATATCGTTCCATATGGTCGGCTTGGTTGTCAGCAACATTACTAGAATCTAGCATAATGACATACACAATTCAAAACAACATGTAAATATAAACCATGAACGTGAATCAGCGAGCAGTATACCTGATATCTGATAATCAGATACTGATATGTACTTTATAGTGCAGTGGCACAATTACACTATCATCACAAAATATTCAGTTCCAAAGAGGAGACAGCTTTTGTATCTTGGATGAATCTAGAGCGCCACGAGACTGAATATAAGGGAATAATCACATTCGTGTGATTGACCATGTTAAAATGACTGTCTGTATCCTAAGACAGTAGAACATTAGGAGCGCCGTGATGGTATGCCTAGGGAGTCAGCAGTCTTCACACCCTCTGTCCTCAGTCATGGATGTCTGGGAAGTCAGCAGTCTTCACACCCTCTGTCCTCAGTCATGTATGTCTGGGAAGTCAGCAGTCTTCACACCCTCTGTCCTCAGTCATGCACAACAGGGTAGAGGTGATGTCACCAGTCCTGTCCTTTACGTTGTGTGTCCACATCTTTGGGTTGCCTCTAGGACGTCCACTGTCCACTGAGTCATGGCAAGGAACGTGTTGGTGCTAGACCAGCCGATGAAACTTGGTTATTACTGGTAGAGGATCTTGTCTTCCATTGTACATGCTGGCTGACGTCACGACATGTTTTGTGTCACGTGCCTTGTACGAGATGTAAAGATTCCATCTGAAAGATTCGGTCTTTAATACCTTGATTCGTGCCAAATAATACCTTGTAGACTATGCTTCTTCCTTGAATGTTAATGTATGCTTTCAGTTATTCATTTTCACGCGTTGGCAAGATTGATTTATTTATAGCTGGAATGTGAATATTTGATTTCAGTTATTCTTTCACGTCTTGAAAAGATTGATTTGTTTGCAGACGCACCCATAAATTAGTTGTTGTTTGAAGGGGCGGGGGGGGGGGGGGGGGGGGGGGGGGGGGGAGAGTGAGAGGATAACAATACCTAATAGATTAACATTTAAATATAAGATATTTTCTATTGAGCATTCACTGTGAAAAAAGCTTGTGACCTTTGAATTTGAAGTTATATGTTAAGTATTTTGGAGCGTATGGATTTTTAGGGGCCATTAAATTTTGTCGTTGGGTTCAAAACGTTTTATCAAAGAGAACAATCATTGTTGATGAACATACTACTCTATGGTTTCAGGTAGAAATAGGATATAGACAAGGCGTTCCAATTTTCCCAATACTCACTTATTCGTAGTGTAGACATTTCAGTTAATATGAAAAAAAGAAGAATGTGTGGTAGGAGTTCACATTATTGTGAGTGTGCTTGATTTTTGTTTTTTTTGGTTTGTCAATTGCTGGGGGACAAAAACCTTGTTTAAACAGACTTAAGTATGGATGAGATAGCAGGTATTGGCTGCATAAATTTGAATATGGGTAAAACAAAAAACAATTGCTAATAAGTTGAAAGGGAAATTTTTTGTCCTTGGGAAAAAATTTTGATTTCCCTAGATTTAAGAATTTAGTTTCAGTTTTTTTCAAGTTCAAAGGTGAAATAAGGGACAATAATTTTTCCCAATTAAAACGTACTTCCCTGGGTGGTTTTTCCTCATTATATTTGTACCATTCCCGATGTTTTTGTATTATATATTTTTTTTTTAAAAAATAAAAACAGGGCCCAAAATTCCCTACTGAAATTAGGTCTCACCAGCCCCCCAGCCCCTAAAAGGGAAATTTGTATTTTTGTGTGTGGTGGTGTGGGGTGTGTGTGTGTGGTGTGTGTGTGTGGTGTGTGTTTGGGGTTCTTCTTTTTCTCTTCTCTCTCTTTTCTTCCTCTCTTTTCCTTTTTGTGTGTGTGTGTGTGTGGGTGTGGTGTGGGTGTGTGTGTGTGTTTTGTGTGTGTGTGTGGTTGTGCGTTCTCGTGTGGTGCCCCCCCCCTCTCTCTCTCCTCTCTTTTCTCTTTTCTCCTTCTCTCTCTCTCTCTCTCTCTTGGGGGGGTGACCTGACACTGTGCGCAGAAGTGCTGTTTCAAAGCTCCGCCCATTCTTGCATCTTGCGAAAAAAGGGGAAACCAGTCAGGGTCGCCTTTTTTTGCCGTGATTCCTGGGATGCCCTCCACTCCACTCGCTTTTTGAGCGACATGCGGCTGCTTTTTGCCCGTTTTCATGTCGTTCTCATGATGAAGAGGGCCAGGGAGAAGAAAGCCGCGCGCATCGCCATGTTGACACCGCGGAGCAGGTTGGACGGTGTCACCCTTGGCCTGCTCTTCACCTTACTGTTCTGGGGCGGTTTGTTGATGAGGTGTGGAGACGTGGAGCAGAACCCGGACCAAGGACAGCCTGAGGCAGTCAAGACTGGGCAGCAGTGGACGACGAGCCTGGCCAGGACCGCGGCATCCCAGGGCAGCAGACAGTCATCACCTTCACCTTCCGGCAGCCTACCCTTGCTGATGTTGTGGAGATACTGCAGTCCATGAAAGTTCAGAATGCCACAACAAACAGTAAGCTCGATGAAGTGGAACGATGTGTGAAAGGACTGAGAGAACAGTATGTTGGGTTACAGAAGGATATGTTGGACTTGAAAAAAAGGTGGATGATTTGAAAAACGAAAATCAAACTTGTTACAGAAAAACTCTGATCTGCTCTCTCGAGTCGATCAGTTAGAAAGAAAGATGACGACCTTGAGGGCAGATCCAAAAGGAATAATCTAATATTTTATGGAATAGACAGAGAGCAAAACGAATCCAATGAACAATGTGCAACCAAATTACATGACGTCATTGCTAATAAGCTGGATATAAGCGGTGACATCCAATTTGACAGGGTCCATCGTCTGAAAACAAACCAGATTCCCCGATGATCGCAAGATGCACATTTTATAAAGACAAAGTACAAATTCTCAGTGTGAAAAGAAATTGCAGGGTACCAGAATTTTTGTAGGAGAAGACTTCTCCTTCCGAGTGAGGGAGATAAGACGCAAACTGTCTACCCACCTGAAAAAAGCCAGAAATGATGGGAAGAGGGCCACGATGGTGTTTGACCACCTACTCATTGATGGTCAGAAGTACTTCCTTGGCGAGGGGGACAGTTTGCGTGAATCCAGATAGGAATCTGGCAGGCCATTTTCTGGACTTAATTCTCCCATTGATAGGAACACGAGAGGTAACAAATGTAACCAACACCGTCTGTACGCTTACTGTTCGTTATGTCAGTGACACGCTTGAACTCTGCGATGTTATATCAGGTCAGCAAGGCCGTGCCGTGTCGTGACAGCGTGAGTGAGCACGTGCAACACACACCGAGCTCAAAACCAAAACGTGTTTCTTTTTTTGTGTGAACGTAAACGGATTGCTATCAAAAATATTTGACTCTGGTTTCATTTCTAATGTTTGTCAGTTCGATTTTGTTTGTTTAGTTGAGACGTTCATTGAGGGACTGTCAGTTGGACTTATTTACCGGGTACAGACTATTTTGTAAAACTGCCGTTAAATTTATAAACAGGGTAGACGATCGGGAGGACTTGTTTGTTTAGTAAGGAATGATCTTTTCCGTACGTTAAAAGTATTGATATGGATCATGTTAATTGTTGCATGTTTTGATCGTAAAGAGTTATTTGGATTAGGTAAAGATATTCTGTATGTTTGTACATATATACCACCAGAAGGATCTCCATTTTACACTTATTTTGATATTGACAATGGAATTAGTATGCTTGAAGAATGTTTAACCGATTTTCTGTTGCAGAATGATGTGTATGTTATTTTAATGGGAGATTTGATAGCAGAACAGCTGATGTTTCTCAAGATTATATTGTACAAAATACGTTTGATCCACAGTTCAGTAATTTGTCCTATGATATGGTTCGACATTCAAATGACTGTACTTTGAACAGTTATGGTAAAGTTATTATTGAACATGTGCACTGCGTTATAGATTTGAGTATTTTAAATGGCATGTGCAAAGGCGACTATGAAGGTGGCTACACATTTATATCTGACTCTGGAAGCAGCGTGTCACAGACTATTTGTACTCTCACGTGATCTTTTTATGATTTTGTGTTGATTCTTGTGAATTATCTATAGCTGACCGTATTGATTCCGACCATTTACCAGTGACAGCATGTGTTGTTCTTGCCAAGGAATGTTCACTTGATATGTGTATGCAAAAAGAGAATTTTGTCATACACAAACTTATATGGGACGAGAAGTGTGCAGCTACATATACCAGTATTTTGTGCAGTGAAGAAACGCACACAAAAATTGATCTTGTAATGATTTGATTGATGTTAACGTAAATAATGCTCTTAAAGTTTTTAATGATTGTATAAGAGAAAGTGCTGGATCCATGAAAACATGTATATCATTTAATAACAATGGAAGTTCATGTAAATGGTTTGATATAGAATGTAAACTTTGTAAAAAAAAAAAACACTAGAGATTGTTACAGATTATTTCGTCGCCTCAGTAAAATTAGAAAAGAAAACAGAAACAATAATCGAAATGAAAATGAATATGTATTTGCCCGACGTGAATATAAACATTTACTAAAGCGGAAGAGGAAACAATTCAACAAGCTTTACTAGATAAACTGGTAATGACAGTGGGAAACCAAAAAGAATTTTGGGACGTTGTTCATAACGCGTCCTTTAAAAGAAAACAGCCTATATGAATCGTCCGATCTCTAGAGATGAAATATTGCTAGCACTTAGAAAACTAAACACATTAAAGCAGCTGTCGCGATGGCATTATTGCGCAGCTTTTTTAAAAATTCGAATGATCAAGTTGTATACTTCCTTCTGAAATTGTTTAATAAGCTATTTGATAATGGTGTGTTTCCTGAGAACTGGTTGAATCTGTTATTCAACCTATTTTTAAGAAGGGTGATATCATGATCCTAACAATTATAGGGGAATTTCCTTGAGCGATGTTTGTAGTAAATTATTTGGTATAGTGATAAATAATAGACTGCAAGAATGGGTGGATGAACACAATCTCACAGGTGATTATCAAGCTGGATTTAAGAGAGGATACTCTACAGTCGACCATATGTTTTCTTTACTAGCTCTCGTACAGAAACAGTTTTGTTATAATCGAAATTGTATGTTGCATTTATTGATTTCGAAAAAGCTTTGACACGATAAATCGAAATATTCTTTGGCCAATCTCTGAAAAATGGCATTAAAGGTAAATTATTCAGATGCATTAAAGCATGTACAGTGATGTCAAAGCCAGAGTTCGATGTGGTTCTATGTTAACTGATTACATTGCCTGCACATCAGGATTAAGGCAGGGAGATGCTTGCAGCCCTGTTTTGTTTTCTCTTTTCATTAACGAACTGGCGGTTGAAGTAATTAATAAAGGAAGAATGGCGCTCGATTTTCACAAGATGCATTCGAATTATTTTATTCTGTTGTTGGCTGACGATGTCGTTTTGATGGCAGAGACAGTTACAGGTCTGCAAACACAACTGAACAGCTTACAACATGCCGCTGCATCTCTTCAACTTGAAGTTAATATGACTAAAGCAATATGATAGTATTTCGGAAGGGTGGATATTTGAGTGTGAGAGAAAATGGTTGTATAACGGTGAAAGAATGCCTGTGGGTTAATGCGTATAAATATTTAGGAATTTTTTCTCTACGCGCTTGAGTTTCACTGCTGCATGCAAAGACCTTGCAAGCAGAGCTAAGAATGCTTTGATTTATGTTCTGAAAGGTTATATTATGTTAGATAACAACTCTTTTATATTTATTTATGAAATTGTTTGATTCTCAGATACAGCCAGTTGTGCAGTATGGCTCTGAATTTATGGGGCCTAGACAATGCTGTTGTCCATTGTGAATCAGTCCATTTATTTGCGTTGAAGAAATTTCTAGGAGTAGACAGGCGAACACCCAATGACCTTGTTTATGGTGAAACCAATCGCTATCCATATATATAAATTCTGCTGTTAAGTGTATTCGTACTGGCTTAGCTGATGCAAATGGAGAATCACAGGATTCCACGCAAAGCTTATGATATGTATTTGACCTTGATATAAAGGTAAGAAAAATTGGGTAACAATGTGCGCTTATGTTGTTTAAATATGGATTGGTTTTGTTTGGGCAAGTCAAGGCGTTGGAAATGTTTATGATTTTATATGTTGTTTTAGGCAAAGGATGATTGACTGTAGGTGGCAAACTTGGTCCGATCATATTCAAACTAGTGATAGATTCAGCTTGTATAGAGCTTTTTGCAGTGACCACAGTTTAAAACCTTACTTACATTATATTGATAGGCACTTAAAATATATTACGACTAGATTTAGGCTCGGGATTTCTGAGCTGGCTTTACATCGCTTCCGATACAAAAACGTCTATGTTCAACGATTTAATTTGCCCCTTATGTACTGAAGGCGAAGAAAGTGAGGTGCATTTTGTTCTCTGTTGCCCAGCTCTTAAACATATACGAGAAACTTTAATTAAGCCTAAATACTATAGACATCCTTCACTGTTTAAACTGAGTTTGCTAATGTCATCGACCCAAAACCTGAGATGTGGTAGTCTTTCTTTGTTTTTGTATAAAGGATTTAAAATGAGAGATGTTATGACTTCTTGAAAGGTACATGAATACATTTATATCATCGTTAACTTGTATTTTGAATCTGTTGTATATCTTTACTCAGTTTCATGTTCACATTCCCCTTCATGATGGGCTGAGGCCTAATATGAATAAAATATCTTAGAGTCTTGAGTCTTGAGTCTCTCTCTCTCTCTCTCTCTCTCTCTCTCTCTCTTTTCTCCCTCTCTCTCTTTTTCTGTGTGTGTGTGTGTGTGTGTTGTGTGTGTGTGTGTGTGTGTGTGGTGTGTGTGTGTGTGTGTGTGTGTGTGTGTGTGTGGTGTGTGTGTGTGTGTGTGTGTGCAGCACGCGCGTACTCATGCAATATGAAGACATGGGTGTACTTTTCTTCCACATGGCTCCATGACAGACCACTGACTGTTCCCGGTAGGGAATGGGAAGTGGTGATGGGGGCAGTGGATCTGGAGGGGGTAGTGGTTGAGGTAGAGGGAGAGAGAAGAAGATCAGTTTTCGATATCATGCATATATATATATATATATATATATATATATATATATAAATATATATACTATATATATATTTATATATAATATATATATATTATTCCATTATGTACCGGAGGTACCCTACTAGCTCAGAACCGGAGTGGACACAGTTCGCCTGTCTCAGCTGCAGTGCAGTGTCTGTTCTAACGGGTGGCTTTTTCGGCCACCTAATGCAGATAGCTCCGTTTAGGATCAACCACTCTAACGCAGCAGTCATCTCGGACAGTAGAGGCTCCGTTTGGATCAACAACTCTAACGCAGTAGTCATCTCGGACAGTAGAGTTAAAAGGTCAGGGGTTCAACTCCTATCAGAGATATCTATTTCTGAGATCTTATTTTCGCAACACAGTTAAATCAAATCAACTTAATGAATACCTCTGAAAGGTGTTGTTCATATTTGTTTACCATTACAGCAGGTATTCTTTTTCATCTTTAAGGCCTGGTTGTATCCGAAATACGGTATGAAAGCGTACCTAGGGCAAAATCCAAACATGTGGTCACAGAGCAAAACTGAACTCATAGCATAATTACCATCACCTCATGCCATTAATCAACTTAAAACGTGTCACCACTTGCCCTGGCGAAGTTGCTAGCGTCGCGGCTCCCGGCTGGGACGTCGTGGGTTTGATTTCCATAACAGCCACTTGTTAGTGAGATTTTCTGCACCCGAACAGCCCCTACCCAGGACTGAGTATGTTGCGAGCTGAGTTGTGAAGACTGGAACCACACAATCAAGTTTCATCCACTTAACGGAGCGTCTCTGAGATTGTTGCTCGCATTTCCAAACCAAGAATACAGGTGTCTGTATTTCACGGCCTGGTTGATGCCGGGATTCATTATGAAAGTAAGCGTAGAGCACAGTCCGGCCTTGCAATCTCAGATGATCTGGTAATGGCAATCCGTAGAATCACCTTCATCATCCTTATCCTCATCGATCAGCGTGTACAAATTGTCCCAAATTCTATGGTCCTACACGCCTGCTCTTATGGTGACCTCAGTTTCGATTGCTTTCTCCATGGCTATGGCCTTGGAGTGATTTTGTTGCGGCCGCGGTATAAGCAAATCTATGGGGACTGTGGGTGTCCTCCGGAGGGAGAGTTCACTCCTGCTGGCTCTGCGACCCAAGCAATTATTGTCGTCAGTAGGGAGCTTAGTAGATGGTATCCTGCGTATGTTGAATCGAAATTGGCACCGCTGAAGTCCTCCGAAGTGACTCGGCAGCAGTGCAAGGTTCTCCTCTGGTAGGTTGCCTCCTGCCAACTTGACATTGACTGCTCCCTGTGGACTGCCGGTGCCCGGACGTGGCGTGCCGGGCCGAGCTGTGGCTGTGGACGGGAGGTCGAAACGAGCGGAGTGGTGCAATGAACTGAGGTGGACCAGAAGATGCGACAGCAAAAAGAAGGAAAAAATGAAAAATGTCCAGTTCTGTACTTTCGTACCCTGCTCTTGTACTGATATCAGTGTCAGTGCCTGGTCCATGTCTATTGTCTGTGGGAAGTCATCTGTGAACATTGTCAGGATGGTCCATGTCTATGTCTGTAGGAAGGTCATCTGTGAACATTGTCAGGATGGTCCATGTCTATGTCTGTAGGAAGGTCGTCTGTGAACATTGTCAGGATGGTCCATGTCTATGTCTGTAGGAAGGTCATCTGTGAACATTGTCAGGATGGTCCATCTCTATGTCTGTAGGAAGGTCATCTGTGAACATTGTCAGTGTCAGTGCCCGGTCCATGTCTATGTCTGTAGGAAGGTCATCTGTGAACATTGTCAGGATGGTCCATGTCTATGTCTGTAGGAAGGTCATCTGTGAACATTGTCAGGATGGTCCATGTCTTGTCTGTAGGAAGATCATCTGTGAACATTGTCAGGATGGTCCATGTCTATGTCTGTAGGAAGGTGGTCTGTGAACATTGTCAGGATGGTCCATGTCTATGTCTGTAGGAAGGTCATCTGTGAACATTGTCAGGATGGTCCATGTCTATGTCTGTAGGAAGGTCGTCTGTGAACATTGTCAGGATGGTCCATGTCTATGTCTGTAGGAAGGTCGTCTGTGAACATTGTCAGGATGGTCCATGTCTATGTCCGTAGAAAGGTCATCTGTGAACATTGTCAGGATGGTCCATGTCTATGTCTGTAGGAAGGTCGTCTGTGAACATTGTCAGGATGGTCCATGTCTATGTCTGTAGGAAGGTCATCTGTGAACATTGTCAGGATGGTCCATGTCTATGTCTGTAGGAAGGTCGTCTGTGAACATTGTCAGGATGGTCCATGTCTATATCCGTAGAAAGTCATCTGTGAACATTGTCAGATGGTCCATGTCTATGTTTGTAGGCAGGTGGTCTGTGAACATTGTCAGGATGGTCCATGTCTATGTCTTAGGAGGTCGTCTGTGAACATTGTCAGGATGGTCCATGTTCTATGTCTGTAGGAAGGTCATCTGTGAACTTGTCAGGATGGTCCATGTCTATGACTGTAGGAAGGTCATCTGTCAACATTGTCAGGATGGTCCATGTCTATGTCTGTAGAAGGTGGTCTGTGAACATTGTCATGATGGTCCATGTCTATGTCTGTAGGAAGGTGTCTGTGAACATTGTCAGGATGGTCTATGTCTATGATCTGTAGGAAGGTGGTCTGTGAACATTGTCAGGATGGTCCATGTCTATGTCTGTAGGAAGGTCATCTGTGAACATTGTCAGTGTCAGTCCCCGGTCCATGTCTATGTCTGTAGGAAGGTCATCTGTGAACATTGTCATGATGGTCCATGTCTATGTCTGTAGGAAGTGTGTCTGTGAACATTGTACAGGATGGTCCATGTCTATGTCTGTAGGAAGGTCATCTGTAACATTGTCAGGATGGTCCATGTCTTGTCTGTAGGAAGGTCATCTGTGAACATTGTCAGGATGGTCCATGTCTATGTCTGTAGGAAGGTCATCTGTGAACATTGTCAGGATGGTCCATGTCTATGTCTGTAGGAAGGTCGTCTGTGAACATTGTCAAATGGTCCATGTCTATGTCTGTAGGAAGGTCATCTGTGAACATTGTCAGGATGGTTCATGTCTATGTCTGTAGGAAGGTCGTCTTGTGAACATTGTCATGATGGTCCATGTCTATGTCTGTAGGAAGGTCGTCTGTGAACATTTTCAGGATGGTCCATGTCTATGTCTGTAGGAAGGTCGTCTGTGAACATTGTCAGGATGATCCATGTCTATGTCTGTAGGAAGGTCGTCTGTGAACATTGTCAGATGGTCCATGTCTATGTCTGTAGGAAGGTCGTCTGTGAACATTGTCAGGATGGTCCATGTCTATGTCTGTAGGAAGGTGGTCTGTGAACATTGTCAGGATGGTCCATGTCTATGTCTGTAGGAATGTGGTCTGTGAACATTGTCAGGATGGTCCATGTCTATGTCTGTAGGAAGGTCGTCTGTGAACATTGTCAGGATGGTCCATGTCCTATGTCTGTAGGAAGGTCATATGTGAACATTGTCAGGATGGTCCATGTTCATGTCTGTAGGAAGGTGGTCTGTGAACATTGTCAGGATGGTCCATGTCTATGTCTGTAGGAAGGTCGTCTGTGAACATTGTCAGGATGGTCCATGTCTATGTCTGCAGGAAGGTCGTCTGGGGAACATTGTCAGGATGGTCCATGTCTATGTTTGTAGAAAGGTCATCTGTGAACATTGTCAGGATGGTTCATGTCTATGTCTGTAGGAAGGTCGTCTGTGAACATTGTCGGATGGTCCATGTTATGTCTGTAGGAAGGTCATCTGTGAACATTGTCAGGATGGTCCATGTCTATGTCTGTAGGAAGGTCGTCTGTGACATTGTCAGGATGGTCCATGTCTATGTCTGTAGGAAGGTCGTCTGTGAACATTGTCAGGATGGTCCATGTCTATGTCCGTAGAAAGGTCATCTGTGAACATTGTCAGGATGGTCCATGTCTATGTCTGTAGGAATGTGGTCTGTGAACATTGTCAGGTGGTCCTGTCTATGTCTGTAGGAAGGTCGTCTGTGAACATTGTCAGGATGGTCCATGTCTATGTCCGTAGAAAGGTCATCTGTGACATTGTCAGGATGGTCCATGTCTATGTCTGTAGGAAGGTCGTCTGTGAACATTGTCAGGATAGTCCATGTCTATGTCTGTAGGAAGGTCATCTGTGAACATTGTCAGGATGGTCCATGTCTATGTCTGTAGGAAGGTCGTCTGTGAACATTGTCGGAATGGTCCATGTCTATGTCTGTAGGAAGGTCGTCTGTGAACATTGTCAGGATGGTCCATGTCTATGTCCGTAGAAAGGTCATCTGTGAACATTGTCAGGATGGTCCATGTCTATGTCTGTAGGAATGTGGTCTGTGAACATTGTCAGGATGGTCCATGTCTATGTCTGTAGGAATGTCGTCTGTGAACATTGTCAGGATGGTCATGTCTATGTCTGTAGGAAGGTCATCTGTGAACATTGTCAGGATGGTCCATGTCTATGTCTGTAGGAAGGTCATCTGTCAACATTGTCAGGATGGTCCATGTCTATGTTTGTAGGAAGGTGTCTGTGAACATTGTCAGGATGGTCCATGTCTATGTCTGTAGGAAGGTGTCTGTGAACATTGTCAGGATGGTCATGTCTATGTCTGTAGGAAGGTGGTCTGTGAACATTGTCAGGATGGTCCATGTCTATGTCTGTAGGAAGGTCATCTGTGAACATTGTCAGTGTCAGTCCCCGGTCCATGCCTATGTCTGTGGGAAGTTCATCTGTGAACATTGTCAGGATGGTCCATGTCTATGTCTGTAGGAAGGTGGTCTGTGAACATTGTCAGGATGGTCCATGTCTATGTCTGTAGGAAGGTCATCTGTATACATTGTCAGGATGGTCCATGTCTATGTCTGTAGGAAGGTCATCTGTGAACATTGTCAGGATGGTCCATTGTCTATGTCTGTAGGAAGGTCATCTGTGAACATTGTCAGGATGGTCCATGTCTATGTCTGTAGGAAGGTCGTCTGTGAACATTGTCAGGATGGTCCATATCTATGTCTGTAGGAAGGTCATCTGTGAACATTGTCAGATGGTCCATCTCTATGTCTGTAGGAAGGTCGTCTGTGAACATTGTCAGGATGGTCCATGTCTATGTCTGTAGGAAGGTCGTCTGTGAACATTGTCAGGATGGTCCATGTCTATGTCTGTAGGAAGGTCGTCTGTGAACATTGTCAGGAGGTCCATGTCTAGTGTCTGTAGGAAGGTCGTCTGTGAACATTGTCAGGATGGTCCATGTCTATGTCTGTAGGAAGGTGGTCTGTGAACATTGTCAGGATGGTCCATGTCTAGTCTGTAGGAAGGTCGTCTGTGAACATTGTCAGGATGGTCCACGTCTATGTCTGTAGGAAGGTCATCTGTGAACATTGTCAGGATGGTCCATGTCTATGTCTGTAGGAAGGTCGCTGTGAACATTGTCAGGATGGTCCATGTCTATGTCTGCAGGAAGGTCGTCTGTGAACATTGTCAGGATGGTCCATGTCTATGTCTGTAGGAAGGTCATCTGTGAACATTGTCAGGATGGTCCATGTCTATGTCTGTAGGAAGGTCGTCTGTGAACATTGTCAGGATGGTCCATGTCTATGTCTGTAGGAAGGTCGTCTGTGACATTGTCAGGATGGTCCATGTCTATGTCTGTAGGAAGGTCATCTGTGAACATTGTCAGGATGGTCCATGTCTATGTCTGTAGGAAGGTGGTCTGTGAACATTGTCAGGATGGTCCATTCATGTCTTGGAGGTCGTCGTGAAAATTGTCAGGTGGTCCATTATGTCTGAGAAGTGGTCTGTGAACATTGTCAGGATGGTCCATGTCTATGTCTGTAGGAAGGTCGTCTGTGACATTGTCAGGATGGTCCATGTCTATGTCTGTAGGAAGGTCGTCTGTGAACATTGTCAGGATGGTCCATGTCTATGTCTGTAGGAAGGTCATCTGTGAACATTGTCAGGATGGTCCATGTCTATGTCTGTAGGAAGGTCGTCTGTGAACATTGTCAGGATGGTCCATGTCTATGTCTGTAGGAAGGTCATCTGTGAACATTGTCAGTGTCAGTCCCCAGTCCATGTCTATGTCTGTAGGAAGGTCATCTGTGAACATTGTCAGGAAGGTCCATGTCTATGTCTGTAGGAAGGTGGTCTGTGAACATTGTCAGGATGGTCCATGTCTATGTCTGTAGGAAGGTCATCTGTGAACATTGTCAGGATCGCTACTTCACTGGAATCTATTTGTCGGATGAACGTGTGGCGCCTTCTGGAGGAGAACGCTCACCAACGCTGGATTCCTGGCTAAGGAGGCTTAGTCTAGTGCGATGAACTATCTGAATAAGCACCGTTGAACACTACCAAAGTGAATTTGCAGGAGTGCAGTGTCTCTTCTAAAGCGTTGCTTCAGGATAAACTGATTTGTATTGTTCCCTGTCTATCACGGTGCTAGGGATACAACAGGACCAGCGTGGGTGTAGCAGAGTGTGGAAGGCCAGTCTAAGTGATGTGTGGAGTATGTGACTGTGGGGGCTTAGAAGATAAAACAGAAAAAGGCAGTTCCGCCTGCTATCTGATCCGTGGAGAAGGAAGTTGTGAGGCTAAAACATTTGGATGTTGTACGATTTACCTTTCGACCATTTTGCATGTACATTTTTTTGGCCATTTCAATACTCTGTCTAGTTCTCAATACATTTGTCAGAGCTCGTCAAGCGTTTTAAAGGTGGAAGGAAGTAAGGAAGGAAGAAAGAGGAGAAGGTTAGCTGAGATCAAGCCGGCCGAAGAAAAATGTGGGTCATCTGATGAGGATGTCCAAACCATTGGTAATTAATGAGCTGGTAATTAATTGTTGGTGAACTTTATTAGGTGAAAAGATAACTAGTTCCTAACCTACTTTGCTGGTAAGTATACGGAAGGAAAAATGTCATGCACACCCTTATTTCAATGAATCCCGATCTGAACCCTCTGGAGCGCATGGACATCATAGGGCGTGGAATATACAATCCGTGCACCCTGTGTAAATATTTGAGAGAAGTTGAAGCAGGTGTGCAGGAGCAGCCGCATGCAGTTGCCTGTGTAACAGTTTCAACGTTTGACGAGGACGATGAGGCGGAGTGGTTTTGTGTGTGTGTGTGTGTGTGTGTGTGTGTGTGTGTGTGTGTGTGTGTGTGTGGTGTGTGTGTGTGTATGTGTGTGTGTGTGTGTGTGTGTGTGTGTGTGTGGTTGGGGGAAGGGGGGGGGGAGCTGTCACTTCAACGCGTGGAGGAAACGTACAGCATTGACTTTTCTGGCTGCCAGAACATGTCGGGATGGTGCACTTAAAAGACAAAGAAACTGTTCAGAACTGCGTTATTCACTTAGGTAATCAGTTTAAGCATGCATTGTTTATATTTCTCAGTTACCTTAGTTTATTTTTCCTACTCTTAATTTTGATTTTTGTTTTGTTTTGTTTTATTGGTTGTTTTTGTTTTAACATTTAATAGCTGCTAACAATAAAACTTGAAAGTGAGAAACTATGGTAAGGGGCACACGTCATCAGCAGAGGTTGAAGATAACTACAGGAGAGAACTATAAAACACGGGTCTATCCCAACCGCCCTCAACCAGTTTCGGGACGGTTGAACCTAAACCCCGTGTTTTATAGTTCTCTGACAAGTAAGACTTCTATAACCAAAAAAATAACGATTATCTACAAACAAACATACTGTGTAGGGTTATCCGTTTTCAATACTAATTTACTAAATTTTTCAGATTTTAGTTTTTGCTTAATCCTGTGTTTTTCCTGATCATTTTCAATAACATCATTTTCACGCACTTATCCTAACATGATAAATCTTATAAAACGAAGTAGATAGACAGACAGACAGACAGACAAACACTAGGCAATCGGCCTGCTTAAGAAAGGAAATTTCCCACACTACCAGAATACTTTACAGACATGGAAATCCCAGAGGCCCGTCATTAGGCAGACACCTGATCACTTATTTGCGCTGTTGGGTCTTATGACTTGGCAAGTGCAATACCGCGTGACCGGACATGCCGATCTAGACCCAGCGCCCTCTCAGTTTAGTTGCGCTTTCAATGCAGCACGGTTTTGTTACAGAGGACGCTCTGCCATAGATGAACAAGTTTTTACAACTGAGGGAGTATTTAAAAAAAAAATCAGCGAGCCTAGTTCTTTACCTCCTAACCATAGAGTATTGCTTTGAAGGTGAGGAAAAGAAAAACGAGACCTACTTGAGGAACTACAAAGCACCTGAAGAAAGATTTATTTCTAAAAAATGGCGCTTTTTATTCAAAAGCTCAAATGTTCATGACAGTTTACACCTGGCAATCAAGAGCCCAAAACGCTACCCCCAATGCTGGTTCTAAGCCCGGATGAAAAGAGAGAGTAAACCTTTGTGAAACTCTTTGTGAATAGGCGAGCGCTAGCACTGTCGCTAGTAATTTGATCCACTGGGCATGCGCATTAACGGGTAAAACCAACCTGCTCTGGTTAAAACCGTTCGGATCCGAACGGTATCTAAAAATAGTTCTGACATTAGCAGTGAGAGAGAACTTCTCTCCACCCTGGAGCGTCAAGGTCACAGTGGCAAGACGTTTTTTCCAGCACGAGCGGAAAAGGGTTATCAGCAGAAAAGTGAGAGAGAGGGGCACGCCACTGTGGGGCCCCAAAGGGGCGACCATAGATCCCAAATTCATCGGCTTCTATTTCACCTTGGGCAGTGAGAAGAACTGGCGCCCACCCTGGAGCGGTCAAAGGTCACAGTGGCAAGACGTTTTTCCAGCGCTCTTGCTAGACACACCGCACGCACAACCCCCCACCCCACCCACCCCACCCACGCATGCCACACTAAAGTCACTTCTAAGTTCTTAACTCAAGTCACCCCAAGTCACCCCAAGTCCTTAATTAAGTTCTTAATCAAGTCGCTCCAAGAAGTGTCCTAGTAGTTCCACTTTTTGGCAACCTTCCATTTTGAAACACTTGACCCCTTTCCCACCCTAAGTCACCCCAAGTCACCCAAGTCACCCCAAGTCCTTAATTAAGTTCTTGATCAAGTCACCCCAAGCCCTTTAAAATTAAAGTTTTTAATAAAGTCACCCCAAGTTCTTAATTAATCTTAATTAAAAGTTTTTTAAATTAAGTTCTTAATTAAGTCACCTCAAGTTTCTTAATAAGTTCTTGATCAAGTAAACCTCAAGTTCTTACTCAAGTCACTCAAGACTGTAATTAAGTCATCCTTTAAGTACAACCAAGTTCTTTTTTCAAGTTATCTTAAAATTTATCAAAAAAAACAATACAATCTATTTTTTTTGTCTTAAATAGTAGATTCTAATATAGTACACACACACCTAAAAAAAGCGTCATCGTCGAGGATGTCTTGCTCTGCGTCCTTGGCGCGAAATCGGTCAGCATAAATCTTAATGAAGTTCTTACATCGTAAGCAACCGCATTGATTACAATTCGGGTCTATGGAAATGTCTTTTATAGACTCCATGTCTTTATTTATTGACTCCATCATTTTAAACAAATAATAATCCCCCAAATGATCTATTTTTATCAAAAAAACAAAAAAATTTAAAATTAAGTTCTTAAAATATTATTGCATTGGGAAATGGATCAAAATAAACTTTTTGTGTTGGCGGTTTTGGGAAATGCTTTTGTGTTCGGCTTCTGTATTTAGTGGCGGAGATTGTTTGGACTTCTTTGGTTTTTGCTGTCGCTGTTTATATATTTTATAACCGTAATAACCGCCCCCGCAGCAGCAAGGGCGCCAAAAATGACAACATTTTTAAAGTTCAATTTTCCCATGAAGACTTTGGTGCTGTAGGCCTTGAATCAACTTGTTCTTGTTGACGTTTTTATAGCTGGCGTTGGCGGCGTTATGTTTTCATTATGAGTTATATTCTGTAACATTAATTTTTTTTGTTGTTCCACTTGCTAATTTTTTTCCTGCTGCAACACGCCCAGGATGGGGAGGTGTTTTACTGGTCCTTTCTCCACCAGATTCAGTGTTTTTGATTCTGCTGATTTTCGGGCTCGGTCATTTTGAAGGGTAACAAAATCTATATGATTAAAAGAAATTTAAATTTCCCGCGTTCACTGGCGACAATAATGTTCCAAATCTGTAATACAGATCACACCCTAGAGATCTAAATGACTTTGTTAAAACTGGGTCCTGCGTTAAATCATACATAAAATCTTGTTCAGAATCAAGGGAGAAAAATCTACTAACTATTTTAGTGTACAAACTAAAAACCGTTTGTCCTACACATTTTACCATTCTTGAGCCCAGTTGCGCTTCATACCTTTTGTGATACTTTACCAATGTCTTGTGGCGACATTTGTTGAATCTGTTCTATGCTGAATTCATTTCCGAGGTACTGTTTTGTTTTTCCGCATGCTGCCAAAGAATACAGCCTTTCCTTTTTGGACATAATAGCTTGGTCATCAACTTGGTCATTCATAAGTTCAGGAAGGTTTAGGCTACCCTGTAGCTGTAGAGATCATCGCTGTTCATGTTTTTTATTAATTATAATTATTTTATTTTTAAAAATGAGCACCGAAAAAACTGTTACCAACCTTGTAACCATTCTGTGTTATTGGGGGGCTAAGTGTAGGATACACAATGCTTGGTAAAAGCCTGTTAAAAAAAAAACCGGCAGATCTTGGCAAACTAGACTTTGAAGACTCAGCAAAGCTGATTGCTATTATTACAGCTTCTTTTGTTTACGAAAGATTTTTTAGTTAAGCAGGGAATAATTCCAGACAGTATTAATATTTTAAAATTTAAAAAAATACATTTATAAAAATGGCTTCACTCGTAATGATAAATTGGTGGCGCTGTTGGTTAATGCGCTTGCTTTTAGGGGGAAGTAATTACGGTTTAGTAAACTGCGGATGACGGCGAGAGAAAAAGACATAACAAAGCAATGGAGCAACTAGCCGCGCACAAGATCACTATGAAAAGCAGAGAATTGAGCAGTTAGATTTTATTAACGATGAACTGAAAAAAACAGGGACATGCAGCTTACCATTTAAAGATTTGATCAAGTGATAAAAGAATATTATCTTGTAACAGGCAAACCAATCGAGACATTGCCCCCACCAAAATTCAGCGACTTTTATCATCCATCAAAAAACAAAAGATGCAAGAAATCGCGTTTATTGTCTTTGGTATACCGTTGTGTATTTGTTGCGCTAATATTGGCTGAATAAAAAATGAACAAAACCCTATTATTCGCCAAAAGGATTTTGGGAAAGGGAATAACAGCAATCAAAAAGCTAAGCCAAGCATCTGGAGTCAGTGAACAAACAGCGAAGGAATGGTTATCTAAACAAGCGATTTGGCAAATTTATTTCCCCAGCGCCAAACGAAAAACAGAGACCACACTTGTGAATACAACACCAAACGACACCCATCAAATGGTCTTCTATATTTACCCCATGATACGATTAGACGAAAAAATTTAAGTACGCGCTTACAGTCATTGACGTAGCTTCAAGATACAAAGATGCGGAACCAAATTAACACAAAAGAGTGCTTCTGCTGTTGCTGTTGCTATACAACTAATATATCAACGAGGCCCGGTTAACTTATCCTCGCATGATTCAAGTCGATGATGGAAAAGAATTTAAAGGCCGAGTGAATCAATTATTGTTAAAACATAGAGTTACCATTAAAGAGGCATTCCGGGAGTTACAGATCCAGGCTTTGGTTTGAAAACTTTAACAAACAGTTATCTGAAAGACTTTTCTCCTACCAGTATCACAGAGAGCTGATTAAACAATTCTCGCAACACAGAATGGGTTAGAAGACTGCCCTCAGTTCTACGTGCAATGAATAATGAAGAATTTAAAATTAACAGGTCTAAAAACCATACAAGCAATCAAAAACAAACAATAAATGTTGTTGAAGGAGAGTTCTTCATCCAGCAAACTATTACCATTTGGTTTGAAAGTAAGGTACCTTTATTTGCCGGGAAGCAGAAGGAAGGGACACTCGCTTCAGGGCAATAGATCCAGTTTGGAGTGTTGACCCGTATGAAATAAAAAGAATTGTAAAGATGAATCCCCCTGTATTATTTACGAGAAACTGACACAACAAAACAACCAGCCCCCCAAAGATCTTTGTGAAGGAAGAACTGCAAATAATCCCGCCAGACACAGTTCGCTTTAACTGATTTACGTAAATATATTTCCCGGTTTAAAAGGGAAAGGGGCCAAAAGAAAAAACCGGGAAAACTGAAATGGAATCAAAAGAGGTGCAAGAATGATAAATAAGAGACTTGGAATTAATACGAGAAACATATGATACGAATTGTGCTATTAAAGCAACACTTGTGAGGGTCAGCAACACATGCTAAACCATCCAGATCACCTACAGCCCAAAATCCCAAATTTTGACTATAAAATATGGGATAAAGAATATCTTGAAATATAAAAAAAATTCGAGCGCATCAAGCAAACATGAGAAAAAATTTGTCTGAATTGGAGGATGATATGTTTGATTTTCTAGATAAAGTTGATGAAAAATATGAACCCGAATATAAACCCGAAGAAGATATATGTTTATGCTGTTTTCCATGCCCAATTGCATATGAAAATCTGGATTAACAAACACACGTTTTTGTGTTTGTTCTATCTAATGACTTCTTTGTTAAAAACCAGTTGTTTTTGACTCATGTAGATTAGATCGTAGTTTTACGTTGTCATGATGAAAAGTATGTTTATGAACAATGCTTCTTTGTAGTTGTCATGCGATATGCTCGACTGCACAACACTGCGAGATATTCCCTTTGCTTTTTTGATAGTTTTCTCCTGGCTCGAAATACTGTACATTTTTGACCTTAACCCAACAACTCCTTGATCACCTTTCCAGATAATTCATCCTTCATTTTTCCTAAAACCTTCTTGTTAACGGTTGAATGCAAAGGCGAATCTTTAGGAAATCAGATGTGCCTTTACCATCCTGCATGCCCTTTAGTACTTCTAATTCCATGTCTTTATAGATTCTTCAGTAGGATATCTATAACAAAACTGTCGGGTACTGTGTAAAGTACTCTGGACTCAGGATAAAAGGCTTAAAGTAGTCGTAAAGAAATTCTAACATCAAAAGCTTTTAAAATTTCCCTAAAACAGTAAACCCAATAAAACGGGCTTATCCAATTTGACTTTCTTTTTTTTTCATCATTATACCAAAAAGCTGATCATGAAATCTTCTGAAGTCCTGATAATTGGGTTTTAGAAGTCAGCTTAATTGCATCGTTCTCTCTGGTGACCAATCTAACATCTTTACACTTGTGCGGATTCTCCATAGTCTTTCCGAAAAAAACTGTTGTTCATCAGCTTGAAAAAGTCTTTTTCTGAAGCATTGTGGATTTGGGTTCTGAGATCAGTGTTCTTCATTATGTATGGTTTCATAAAACTGTTCTTGATCAAAAGCAATTATACGATGAACAGCTGTCAACTTCAAACCATGCCTTAAAAAAAATTGTAGAAGTCTGTAATGACTACATAATTTTTTTTGTCCCGAAGATTGGGCAAAATTTAGGTGGTTCTTTTTTTGCCATCTTTAGACTTTCTGCTGCTAATGGATAGTCATTATGCAGGTCATGGAGTTCCTGAGGATATTCTAAGTCAACTTCTAAAAATGTATCCCTGTGGTTGATCTGCGTCAAACTGCTCAACCACTTTAATGCCTTTGAATATTTTTTTTGATCTTTGGCTGTGAGCTTTTTAAAGTTGCGTAATGGAAGCGATTGGGGCCATTGCCCATCCATACGATTGTTGCATCTAAATACAGAGATAGTTAGACCTTTTACTCGATCATAATCGTCCAAGTATTTGTTGTTTGCTTTACAGTAATGGTGCGACGCCATACTAATTCCCCCACGCAAATCCGTTTTCAATCATCTGAATCATTGGTAGGTCAGAAAAAAATCATCTGTACTCCAGTAAATTTTAAGAAAGCGTCCCAACTCATCCCAGGCGCAGAAATTTATAATGCGCAGGAACCAAACTGTAATGTTTATGCAGGTCTTCTGTAATTTTCAAAGCGTCCCCCAAACAAACATACATCTCCCATCAAGTATGAATCATGATAGTCTCCCATTGTTTTACACTCTAACTTCTGCCACGCATCTTGAGCATGCGGGTAATCGGAGTCACTGATTTCCTTTTCCTCTGAGACTAGAACAGAACGCAACTTAGGAGGAAGTGTGTCTTCTAAAACCCTTTCCCCCAAACCTGTTCATGTATTCATAAGGGTAAACGCCCTTTCTAACAAGATTTGGGGTCAAAATATTCTTCCTTTTATTGGCGGGATTTTTAAGGACGACGAATAATGACTCTAATAAACCCCACATGTGCTGCATAGATCATAAAAAGACATGTTATTTAAAGTGAAACACATCTACTTTTCTGATGACTGTGAAATGCATGACACCCTAAAGGCGTCGGTTATGTTTGCATTATAAGGTGAGAGTGTAACCTCGCAAGTTGTGAAAGAATATAGGCAGTTTTCCATGTCTTTGGTTCAAACTTTAGTTGAAGATTGCATTTACTGTGTGCTGCTCCTCTGAACTTTCCACAAATGTGATCATGGTCTCTTACTGTCGGATTCGCGTCCTCACTGTTAGACATTAGTTCTAAACCACAAATCAACAATGTGGGTCTGATTTATACTGTTGTTGGTCTTCGGGCGTCATTATGATTTCAGATAAGTTTAGATTATTAGAACAGTCATTACGCACTTTCTGCATGCGTTCTAAGAAGTATTCTGCAGCATCTGGCCTCTATAAAAATTCTGGTGCTGAAGGGGCGCCATCCGACCTGACAACAATGAAGGCAAATGAACAAATCTGATGATTACTCATTAAGACTGTTTTTCGAAGTTTTTGTGGCGCTGGCCCCTCATAAGGAACAATGAGTGATTCAAGTCTGCGTAAACAACATATGGAAATTTTGCAATCCGTTTTCCAGTTCTTAAAACTAACTTTAGATCCAGGTGGGGGCGTAATTAGTTCTGTATTACAATCAACTGGGCCGATACAATGTTTCTTATGTTCGCTCGCTGCTTTAACGGAGGGAATTCTTGTTAAACATTTTCAAACAGAATTCTTGTTTATTTTTTTGCTTTGAAGTATGCGCCAATAATTACTCATTGTGCGTATCAATGTGTAATGTGGTAGCCCTGCTGGTGAAAACATCAGTAGTAAGTCAACATGATTTTTGTTGGCTCGCCAATCTTTGGGGCTGTTCTTAGACACTTTAATGGGCTTGTAGATTTGTTTCCTCACCCCATGTGTAGATATTAACGTTTTTGGTTTTGTTTTGTTCTTCAAACTGATCAATTGATCTACGCTAACAGGAAAGGATATTCCCATTGAAGTTAAGATCATGATGTAATCCCAATAGTTAGCCACTCTCTCTGCGTGTTTGCGGGCGTGATGCAACCTTGCAAGAACACACCACATGAACATTTGTTGTCTGTATTTTGTATGTTTAAAAATGCTCTTTTCGCTACCCAAAGCTGGGGGCAGCGGAATGTAAGCCTTGCCTACAATCGGTGCATACTTAGCCTGTTTTTAAACTGATCTCTAAGACTTCGCCCTCTGACCAACCAGAGCCTCTCATTTGGCTTTTCAGCGGGTTCATCAAACTGTGTAAGCAGTTTTTTCTGCCCAACCGGCCGGGTGTTAATTTATTAGAGGAAAGAAAATCTGGCTGTTTAGTTGAGACCCAGACTTTTAGATTTGCTTCATTTATTGTTAAAAGTCGATTAAAACAGCTAACATTACTTTAACTGGCGGGTCTATTGTTAGTTTACTTGGAACTTGAGAATTGCATGTACAACGCTTGCCTGTAGTTTGGTGGGTCAATGACTTCTAAATCAATATCATTCAGTGCTCTGACAAATGTTCTTCCCCGAGCATTCCTTCAAACAATTCATTGGGCTCTGCAGTCATGAAATACCGGGCTGGTACACCATGGATTTCTACTTTAAGGCTGTTATGAGCTGCATCCTTTAGTCTAATTTACCCCTGTTCAGAGCAGTTATGTCCCTTGATATCTTAATGGAGTGTCCTGCGCGTTTCCTGTACCCATCGTCAACACGCGCAGGGCCCCCAAGGGTGGTACAAGACTGCTCTAAAGGGAGGTGAAGACAGTGCTTCTCTGGGTCCTCCCCCAGCACCCTTCGGGTGTTTCTTTTTCTTCATCTTAGCCATGCTGTCTTTCTTTTCTAAGCCAACATATTTATTTAAATAAAAAAAAAATACGACATCGTCTCCCAAAGTCGTCTAATCCCGAATCAATATCAAAGGTCTTTTTGTGTTTGGACTCATAAACGAAAGTATAAACAAACCCTTTGGGGTTGTTAATGCGAGCTGTTTAGAACAGAGTTTAAAGTTCGTTTTCTTTTTTTAAACATTCCTTTTTTATCTGATCGGTGTCCGGCTGTTGAGAAAAAGTTGTTCTTGCCTTTCTTTGAAGATCAAACTTTTGTCTTTTATAGTCCTCAAAATCACCTGTAAACGACTAAATTCTTCATCCGTGATGTTTGAGTCAGCTAGTGCTTTATTTAAATTTTCAGCTTGAAGGAACAAGTTTAGCTGTTATTAGTTGAACTATAGCTGTGTGCTTTTGGAGTTTAGTTTTTATTTTTTTGCTGGGAGTACTTACAGCTAATGAGCACAGGCCAAGAGCTAAAGACAAACCGCCTAGAGGGAAAGCTGCCGGTGCACCAACACCTGTTGCTAAGAGGCCTACACTCGTTCCTGCTGATACAGCACTTATAGTCGATGCTCCAGTATTTAAAATATGTAACAGCATTAAAGACAGCAGAATACCTTCGTTTGGTTTTGCTGTATTTTGAAAGGTCCTGCTCTAGTTTTTGTTGCATTTGTGTAATGTTGGTTAATCTGAAGGTTTTATGTCAGGGCTTTCTATAGCGGCAGAGACGCCTACTATCTCTTCTTTATGTACTCTCGGATTTAAAGCTGAACGACATGCTTTTTAAAAAATAAAAAAAATAATTTAGTATTGTATATTTTCTAATCTGTTATCTTGAATATTCAGCTGCGCATCATATATTAAAAACAAATACACATTAAGTGGTTTTTCGGCCTCTTTTTCTTTATCATTTGAATGTTTATTATGTCTCTAACAGTTCTCCCGCTTCCATGTAACGATTATCCTCCGTTGACCTTAGGAAATCCATAAACCGTATTTCGTTGTTAAATAATGATCAAGTCTAACGCTGTGAAGATTAGAATCTTAGACACAAGGTCAACTGTTGGATTTTCACCCTCCCGCCTCCAAACAGTTTTTTTATTTCATCAAAATGCTGATAAGGTTTAAGCCGCTAGCGTAGATTTGGTTAGGACTACCCTCAATTGTACATTGCACTTTCGTTATTTTAGGATTAACAAAATTTTCAGTTTGTCTTTTGAATGGTTCTTCATTTTCCCCACAGCAATAAATACCTTTAAGCGATCTTTCTGCGGCACTAAAACTAAAATTCCATATAGTGTCTGCCCTGCTTTTAGGATATTTTGAATGAAAAATCACTCTTTCGTAATATATTGCTAATTTTGACTGATATTGTTGCTCGATCAGCCTTGCTAAGTTAGGGTTGCTAATGATGTCAAACTCTAACGAGATGTCAGAAATGCTGTACTTTGCTTCGGTGTCTGTAGATATAAAACATATTTGTAGTCATTAAAAGTTAGTTCCATATGACAATCTGTCTTTTAATGCTCCTTTAAAGTATGGGGGATGCGCTTTTAACAACTCAAAATCTAGGGGTATGAAAAAGCGATTTCCATATGCATAACTTACGGCTACAAAAACCTTTTGCCCTCTTTAGCATCTTCAGCGCCTATTCTATGTTTTAGTGCTTCTTCATTTTCGATTTCCCTTTAAATGCAAGATCAGCCCTTTCGTTTTCCCCGGGTAGCCATAGATCAGAATAGGTTTAAAATATGTCTGCATTATGTAAAGAAAATATTTCTTGCCGCTCAAGTTTTATAGAAATTTTCTTAACGATTGCCCGCCCCAGATTCTGTACAACTGTCCTGTTGGGTCTGTTGTTGAAGCGAGTTCTATTTTGAAAGTAAGACGCGCGAGAGCCTGGCACAATTTACTTCATCCGCTCCTAGGTCTGGAAATTTGACAGTAAGAATTTGATCTGCATCAATAGTAGATGGATTATTTGGAACAGTAATATTCCGCTTATTTCCCTTCACGCCAAAGGGCTCTTTTTAGTCTTCT
This sequence comes from Conus ventricosus, assembly GCA_018398815.1. NCBI lineage: Eukaryota > Metazoa > Mollusca > Gastropoda > Neogastropoda > Conidae > Conus > Conus ventricosus. Next base: position 43,481,413 of record CM031613.1, read on the forward strand.
ATGCGGGGCAAGAATCGAGCCATATGCTTGCGACATTTTTTTTATAAAACAAAAAAAAAAGTAAATATTTAAAAACATGGCAGGCATTGAAGATGAAGATTATGATGTTTGTGATCCTGGAGACGCATGAGTGGGAAAAGACTCCTTTTATACAGCATCGCTCGGCGCTCTCAATACGGCGTGAATTAACAGAAAGTAAGGTCAGATCATTTTAAACCCAAAGGTAGGCCAGAACCTCCCGAATTTATAGACCCCAATGATTTTGAAGTAAAAGATGACCATTTGTTTGTGAGGAGCGACCAAGGACAACTTGTTCAGCTTACAATTAAACCAGACGCATTAAAGTTTTTTAAAAAAAGTACAATTAGACAAAGTCGGTGTAAGCGAACAAAATCGCCTTGGCATTACTAAACCAAAATTAGATAGGGAGGCAGTTGCTAAACTTCAAACACACTACAAGAACTCCCAACAGATAACCAATACAAAACATGGAACTTCAAGATTTAATCAAACAGCAGATGAAATAATAAATGCATAGAAGCAGAAACCAGTTTGTCAGAAGAAACGCTTTTAAAAAAAATACACGATCCGCCGTTACCCATGCAGAATTAGAGGCCCTTAATCGTGCTTTGAGAACCATTAGAGGTGAATTAATAAACAATTTAGGCAAAACTGGGGTGAACTAAATAAGATAAAAGAAAGAGAAGAAAAAACTCGCTGAGCTAATGACGCCAAATTAGTGCCCGGTGTTAAAGAAAGAATAACCCAAAGACTAAAAGAGCTTAAAGAACTGAGATTATTAAGAATAGAAGCGGCGTCTACTAACCGAGAACAATTACGAACTCAAGTGAGCAGAATAAGAGAAAACTATCCAAAGAATTTTATTTTGAAGACACAACGCTAGCGAACGAATACGAACACTGTTTAGAGAGCAAGGAGTCACATTGCCAAACGTTACAACGGCCTTAGGATTTGCAATAAGTACACTGTGTTGGCTATTACAGGTGGCGGGGTCAAAGTTCATTACCTCCACCGCCATCCCCTCCATCACCGCCTGATAAATCATGGGTAAAAAACAGCTTGAACATCTTGCGGTTTATTAAAAAAATTAGCCAGTAAAACCATGGACGCTTTACCAGGGATATTAGGGGGTATTGTTAGCTGGCTTTTGTCTACTGCGGGCAAAAATAGTTGGCTTTATGGCTGAGCACTTATGGGGATTAGTTGCCTTAATATTTGGGTTACTTTTTAGTAAGATAAAGACCAAGTAATCCTAGGCCAGTTAATTCCAAAAACAAGTGCCGCCTTTTCATTATTTATGGTCATTATTTTTTTGGACTTCGTGGACTTCGTGTTCTTCAATGGCCTTTGGGCTTTGGGCCTTGGGGGTTGGATGACTTATTTGGGAGGACATCTTGTTTGTTTATTTTTTGTAATATTACCGGCTCAGAATTTATGTCGTTTTGTCCAACCTTCTGTTCATTGCCTGCCACAAGGATTTCATTATTGTAGTTTATTATTGTTTACCTGGGGTCTGAGGTCAGAAGGTAGCATGTATAAACCAGTGCCAACAGCAAAGTCTACTTTTGATCTTGCGAATTGTAAAGCATTTTGGTACCTTTTAATACTTGAAGGCAAATCAACTGTAGAATTAATGGCGTCCTCTAAATTTGCCAAGTACTGTTTTTGTTGCATCAAAAGCCAGTAGAAGGATTTTTATGCTCGATCTCGTTTGTGCTTGTGAACCTAGCAAAAAACCAAACGTAAGTACGAATGAGTCGTTTATTCGTTCATTCCTGCTTTAGGGTTTGACCCCTTTGAAGCGTTCTAAGATAAATGTTGTCCACGCTGTTTATGCTCTTGCTCTATGGGACCCGAGGTGAAAAAGTTTTGTCTGAAGAGAAAAAATGATAAGGAGGATTCCAGGCATAGTTATACTTTCTGTGCACGCCCCAAAAATAAAGGGTGCCTAAGCCATGTTGCCCGGGCCAACTTTTTTTCTTAAGTCTTCTTAACATTTTAAAATTTAATTGTTACAGATCTTCAAAGCCTTCATGTCTATTCTTGTTCTAAATGGATTAAACGGTTTGTCAATTTTGGGAATGGTGCTTGCAGTTCAGTCAAATACGTCTGAAGGTGTTTAAAAAAAATAAATCTATACACTGACCTCACAAAGGATCAGGATGATTTAAGGGATCAGCAACGATACTCCACACCAGTTGAATGCACAAAACACAGCAAAGTTAACTGGTTCTGATAAAAACTGCATCGGATGACTGAAACCCCACTTTGCGTGTAGTCTTTTTAATAGGGGGTTAAGATATCTGTTAATGGGTACTCACCTTTACTTGAAAGGTGTCAGTCTGGTCACAGAAATGACAAGAGTTCAGTTGTTATATTTTAAGATTTTGTAGTGCGGCCCAACAGAATATTTTGCATTAGTATATTTGAATGCACTCATTTTTAATTTGTTTCAAAAATGTTTGTAGCAATAACAACTCAAGACAGTCCTTTGTTTTTGAGTATGCTATTTATAACGAAAAGCGGAACCCGAATGGTTGCACTCCATGAAATTTTTTACAAGTCGATGGTTTAATATAACTGAATCCAAGAACAATAATAAGATTAAAAAGTTGACCAATAGAAGAAACCCTTTGTTGGCCAGTTAACCATACCTGATGGTTATTACGGGTTTTGCTCACTAAAAGAAGCAATGAGTAACTTCAACATTACCTCTCAAACTTAACAATGCAAATCTAAAAACAATGTTAACATTCCAAGCCTGAAGAAGAAGAAGTAGGTTACTATTTTGATAAAGAGCTAGCAAAATGTTAGGCTTTGCAACTGACAGTCGGGACTTTCATAGTTTTAGTGTTACACCCGACAAAACTACTTATGAGGGGGAAAGTCCGCTCAATCTTGCATTACATTCATTACTCTATGTTATTTAGAGAGCTGAGCCTGATGAAAACTTTTGTGATGGAAGGCCCTCAACTGTTTTAAGAGCTTTTCCATCAGGGAAAGCTGCATATTGCGATTATGAAATTAACAATTCCCCAATTTACAGTTTAAAAGATTAGCTTGCGAAGGTTCAGATCATTTAATGTAAAAATCACAGACAAAACAGGGAAAGTCGTAAAATGTGATAACCCGCACATTGTTTTAGAAATGAAATAATATAGTACTAAAAAAATAATGTTGCGCGGGCCAGAAGAATCGGGAGTTACATTAGCGCCTGTGAGGTGTATAACTTTAGAATTAAAAGACCTTGCAGACGTTGCGGACTTTGAACAGAACGGTGAGATAGGCGCTTTGTATGGTTTTTGAGTACACTAAAGATGGTGATTATAAAAGCAAAGAGGTTGGTGACAGCAAAAAGTTTCCTAAACTAGAACAACTGCGCAATCTAGAAGCAAATAATGTTGGCCGTATGAATATAAAATAGTTCGAAAACCCGACCTCAAATGGCACTTGGAACCATATTTAGAAAGGGACATAAAATTTGAATTCATAAGCCCATTTACATTTTTTTGCCGTCAAAAAAGTTTTTAGAAAAGCATTCAACTCTGGCCCCTTTACATGAAGAATTATGCCAGAGGACAATAGTCGGAAAGAGATTGAAATAACGCCGTATGGGAATAAACATACATCCTCCACAGAAGAGAAACTGTTTTAAAGGACGCTTCTACAAAAATTACAGTTCATTCCACAAATGAAAATTAGGAGACACGTTCACAATGTTATTTGAAATTTCTGTCTTAAAAAATGTGGCGAGGAATGGACTGTGGGCGTCAGTGACGTCCTTTTAAAAGGAATTCTAATTAGCTGGCAAAACTTAGACGTTGACCGTCTTAAGTTACCATCGTCGTTCTTCACAAAGGTGAGGATATTAAGGTCATAACAACAAGCAACAAAATCAATATTTGTCTAAATAGAAACAATCTTACAGAACTGAATTGGATTAATCTTACACATTTAGGCCTCATAGGGTTTTATTATTACTGAACAAATTTTGACGGAGAGTATGATAAAAATAATAACTGGATTAGATTAAATTATGTTATAAAAAATATGGAGCAGACGACTTTTGGGGTCAATGCCGATGTTAAACTTTATGATAAAATCCCCTCATTGTTCAATGATTGTGGGCAGACTGGCTGTGGAAAAACAATATTTGTCCTCGACCTATTACAAACAGTTTTATCGTTATAATTTTGATCATATAGTAATTTTTGCCCCAACACTTTTAAAAGGAACAAAGCATATAATGATAGAAGGTTATATGGGCGGATGTGACATATAAATTTTAAATTTATCCCAGCAAAAGCTGAGTGAGTGTTTTAGAACACTTTTATAAATTTTTTTGAGGGAAAAGCAGACACTATTTATTATAGATGACTGTTCGGCAGAAAAAAGACATAGTTAAAAAGAGAAACACTTTGTCAAAACTGGCTTTCAGTGGAAGACATGCGGGATAAGTGTGTGGATTTTATGTCAAAAATATAACTCCGTTTTTTAAAAAACTTTAGAGAACAATTAAAGACTGTAGTTTTATTTCACTGAAGACAGAGACGCATTTGATGAATGTATGCGTGAAAATGAAGTTATTGAAAATGATCAGGAAAAACACAGGATTAAGCAAAACCTAAAACTGAAAAATTTAGTAAATTAGTATTGAAAACGGAATAACCCACACGTATGTTTGTTTGTAGATAATCGTTATTTTTTTGGTTATAGAAGTCTTACTTGTCAGAGAAATAAAAACACGGGTTTAGGTTTCAACCGTCCCAAAACTGGTTGAGGGGCGGTTGGGCTAGACCCCGTGTTTTAAAAGTTCTCTACAGGGATGCATTGTAACGCCCAAATTTTCCCGGGTGTCTCTGACTATCCCTTCGCATATATGAATAAAGAACAATAACGTCTTTCTGCTCAGTTAAAGCAATTCTTTCGTGGGAGCGTTATAGATTATGGAGACACGTTTCCCTCAAATATTAGACACACAGTGCCGTTCGCTGTTCAGTCGTGGCCATTTTTTCTTTAGTTTTTGTGTTTGGTTTAATAGCGAAAAGTTGAACGAGATTCTGGGTGTGATTTTAAAGTCACATGTAACGACGCATTCGAGCTGGACTGAGTGCAGTCACTGGGACCATATGCTTAAGCGGGTGTCCTGTGGTAGCAATTGTTTCACCCACGTCACGAACTCGCCGTAAAGAGGGATGTCCTGCCTAATCTGTTGGAAAATAAGTTTCGTTAGGAAAACAAATACCCAGTGATGAATCCCCACCTCACAGTGCAGTTAATGAACTGTGGCAATAGACTGACCACGCTGTCACCGCAGAACCCTGTTTCAACCGAAAAATTCGCTGTGGTAATAACTACACAATTACTTATCGATCCTGGTTTCGTTTTTAAGCTATGGTGTTTGCTTGCAAATTTATTGATATGTATGAATAAAACAGAGTAGTGAACTGACAGATTCAGTAGTGTCGGAAGTCTTTTCGGCAATGAGATTCATGTGGCAGACCATGTAGGAGGAAAACCTCGCGGGAAAGCTACGGAATCGAACTTAAACCAATTGATCTTATTAAGGAGTCCGCGTATGCTGTCTAAATGGTTAAAAGACATAAATATTTCACAGTATGCGGCATTTTTCTCCCTGCCCTGAGAAGGGGAGAGAAGGAGGTGAGGAGAGAGTGAAGTGAGAGAGAGAGAGAGAGAGAGAGGAGGGGAGAGGATAAAATGAGGGAGAGAGAGATGAGAGAGAAGGAGAGAGGAGAGGGGCATGACATCGCACGTCTAAACCAACAACAACATTTCTTCTTCCTCTGGCCCAAACATGGGTTTGTAGGTCGCAGAGTAGGGTGAGGAGAAATTAAATAATTGATTGCTGTGGCTCTCCATCGCTTGGCCTTCTCCCTGTTTGCCCCAATTTCCAGTCCCGTTAGGGACAATTCCTTTTCATGGAAATCACGCCACCGAAAATTGATGGGCAGAAAGGGTTTATCGAATGCGACCACGATGATTTTGGACGGTCGACGATGGAAGTGTCCTTGAAAGGTCGTATTGTTACTTTAGATTTCATTAGTGAGGCGTTGCTGGAGACCAAAGTTTCTATGGAGTCCATCAGAACAGTAAAATGGTGCGGGGTTGTTGTGGTTTACAGCAACCCTGGAGGTCCAGCCATAAGGGCACTGTGTGACGCAGGGAATGGATGTGGACTGTCCATTATTAGTCGAGGTTAAGAGGCTAATGCCATC
>CM031613.1:43495169-43496814 GCA_018398815.1 Conus ventricosus
TTTTCTGCACTGTCAAAAATCATAAACCGGGACAGATCTGCCACGTGTCTAAAATTTCAGCGAATTCTGTACATCAACTCCTGTTTAAGTCAGCCAAAAGACGATCAAGCGAAATCTGCGTGGACTTGGCTAAATTTAAAGAATCCTCCCGTGAAGAAAAATAGTCATCAAGGAAAAGAACAGAAAGAAGCGGCTGCAATATTGTAGGAGGAAACTTCACTGGACTGTGGAACGATCAGTGGAAGAATGATTTTTTTCAGTGATGAAATGGGCCACCGTGATCAAACCCAATGGACGTGTAAACTATGGAGGAAAGTCGAAGAGAGTGGTCAGAGCGTTCTCTGTGCAGCGTCCATCTTGGCCGAAGACTACATTGAAATCCATGGTATGGTGATGCTTTTTTTATGACAGAGTTGGACCAATGGTGTACGTTGAAGGCTGTATGAACACTCAGAAGTACACCTGTGTGGAGAACAAAATTTTGTAGTTTCCCCTCTCTCTCTCTCTCTCTCTCTCTCCCCTCTCTCTCTCTCTCTCTCTCTCTTCTCTCTCTCTTTTCTTTCTCTCTCTCTCCCCTCTCTCTCTCTTTTCTCTCTTCTCTCTCTCTCTCTCTCTCCTATCTCTCTCTCTTTTGCATGAGCATGCATCCATCATATTCAGGCAGTGGATCCAAACAAAGTGTACCCTTTTGCATGGAAACATTCTGACAGAAAAACCCCAAACCATATTGAAGAGGGATTCACCGTGTTTTGACTGTCTATTCACTCAAAGGGAAGGACAGGTGTGAAAACCAAAACATAAAATATGAGTGGAGTGATATTGAAGTTGCGCCTCAGATACACATGACTTTCCCATTAGAAGTTAGGGAGGACCTTAGGGAGTGGGGGGAAAAAGAAACAGTAGTCTGCTGAAAGGTTGGATTCATGTTTCAGTGTCAGATTCACCAAGGAAGAAAAAAGTAGTCTGTGAAAGTGTTGGATTCAGTTTCAGTGTCAGATTCACCAAGGAAGAAACAGTAGTCTGCTGAAAGTGTTGGATTCAAGTTTCAGCGTCAGATTCACCAAGGAAGAAATAGTAGTCTGCTGAAAGTGTTGGATTCAAGTTTCAGCGTCAGATTCACCAAGGAAGTGTCTTTGGTCCTACACGTTACGCCACTCTGCAAAGTTTAGAGATCCATTTTGGGAAAGGGTTACAATGATGGATCCATTTAGTCAATGACTGGGGTAAAGGATTTTGGTGAGGGTCTCGTGGAATAAACCCGCAGATGTTGACCTGCACTTCAGCACATCGCGCTGATCATCCATGGGGCACCCTACCGAGCATTGTCTGCACCATTATTAGTATTGCATGTGTGTGATCATGTGTGTATGTATGCACGTATATGCGTGTAGATGTGTGTGTGTGTGTTGTGTGTGTGTGTGTGTGTGTGTGTGGGTTGTGTGTGTGTGTGTGTGTGTGTGGATGAGTGGGCACGGTCATGGATGTGAGAAGGAAAGTGAGAATGTATCACAGCATGGCATCTTCGTAAATCGGGAAATTTCCATGGGGAATGTGTTGAGAAAAAGGAAAAGTAAAAAGACCCATTGGGAAACATCAATTGCCCCGGGCTGATTTTTTCCGTTTATTCCAATTTCGGGAAAGAAAC
>CM031613.1:43497814-43513012 GCA_018398815.1 Conus ventricosus
CTTGAACACTGAAAAAAAACTGCTTGTATTTAATTCTTGTGAAGAAGACTACTAATAATTCTGCTTCTTCACAAGAAACATATCGCCCGACATGAAATCAAACAGCAGAAACACAGTTTTTAAAGTCAAACAGTTTTCCCAGCACGTCTTCACTGCTCAACGCCACACTAAGAAATGACAGAACAGGGCTGCTCGGCTGCTAATGTGACGCGATTTAAGCACAGCCCGGCAGAAATGACCTCATACTCCCTGCCAATTGAGTAAGCGCGCATCGCGCGATGAATACTAATGTGTCGCACTGCGTCAGTTCGTTGTTAGGACACTAATTGCACTTTATCGGTTTTGCGGTGTCGAGTAACGAGTAACAACAGCAGGGCCAGTCTGGGTAGGGCAGTTCGATGTCGGGGCAGTAATTGCAATTTATCAATTTTGCGGTGTCATGTAACAACAGCAGCAGGTCCAGTCTGTAGTAGAGCAGTCAAACCATATAAATGTTAAATGTTTAGTTGATTTTATGTCATTGGAGAGAATGTAAATATGTTTGTTCAAGATCACCCATGTTATTCTGCACGGAAACCCCCGTTTCAATGTACTGATTACGTCAATATATGGCAGTTTTGAGGCGTTAATCTTAGTGTGAAAACAGGTGTTAAAATTGGTCAAAACTGATATGTGATGGACGTGATTTGTATGTGAAAAAGGGGATTTCGGGCAGAATAACATGGGTGAGCTTGAACGAACATATTTACATTCTCTGCGCTCATCACCTGCAATTTGGTGATGTGTGTGTGTGTGTGTGTGTGTGTGTGTGTGTGTGTGTGTGTGGGGTGTGTGTGTGTGTGCGTGCGTGCGTGCGCGCGTGTGTGTGTGTGTGTGTGTGTGGAGTGAGTGAGTGTGTGCAATTATATCAATAATAATAATGATGATATTAAAATAATAATAATTATAATAATAATAATAACAGTAATGATAATAATGACAATAACAATAATAATTATAATAATAATAATAACGCGCTAACAATCTACACTGTCGTTTGCGCAACAGACCGCCTGCCTACCTGGTTTGAGTCGACTGAAGAGCTGCCTACCGGCGCTTCATTCAGTCGTTTCCCGTGTCATCCAGTCAACATCGTTCACTGAATTTCATGACTTCCTTATTTTTTTTCCCATTTCTCACGCAGGTGCATGCCATGTGTCATCCATACCAACGGACAAACTGGCCTTCTCTTGCGGTGATGGGATTTTACGTGTGTGCAAGATATTATGCGTGCGTTCACACATGGAACCTCGGTTTATAGTCTCATTCGAAGGACTGTATGGGAAATGGAGTCAGAACCAATGTTGACTGTGAGGGACAAATCACCCTGTACCCAAACAGCCCGGCGGAGATTCGAACTTGCAACCCCAGGATCACCAATATTACGAGTCCGGCGATCTACCAACTCTCTCTCTCCTCTCTCTCTCTCTCTCTCTCTCTTCTCTCTCTCTCTCTCTCTCTCTCTCTCTCTGTGTGTGTGTGTGTGTGTGTGTGTGTTGTGTGTGTTGTGTGTGTTGTGGTGTGTGTGTGTGTGTGTGTGTGCGTGCGTGCATTCGCTAATGAGGGTGTGTAAGTGTGTGTGCGTGTGAGATCTGTGGGCTTGTGTGAGCATGCGCCACGTAGCTGCAAACACATAATTATGTGCCCATGTTTGCGTGTATGTAATTATGTGCTTTGTGCCTGTTTATTTGGGCGTATAAGCACATGTGAGTGTTCGTGCATGCGTGTGTGTGTGTGTGTGTGTGTTGTGGTGTGTGTGTGTGTGTGTGTGTGTGTGCGTGCGCGCGCGCGCGCGCGCGCGCGCGGTGTGTGTGTGTGTGTGTGTGTGTGTGTGTGTTGTGTGTGTGTGAAAAGGCTGTTCAGAAGTTGACATGGTTATCATTGTTTAATAACCATACTTGTAATTATCGTAATAACAACACATGATAGTAACAACAGTTATAATAATGATAACAAAGTGGTGAAAATCAAAAGGATATTGATGAAAATAAAACTCACAAGGATGAAAATTTCATCATCATCATCATCATCATCATCATCATCATCATCAGCATTGTCATCGTTGTCATCGTTATCGTGGAAAAGAACGAGAAAAAAGAATTGCTTTAAAATAGTGATGAAATCAAGGAAACATACAGTAAAATGAACAAAAAAAGAGAGAAGGGCAAATGCACACACTTCAGACAGTCATCTGACGCACAGACATACAAGCAGTGTTCACCCCACTCCCCTGCCTTCACCGCAGCACGTGGAACACACAACTCACGCAGTCACACATTTTCTCTACCAGTAGATCTACCACCACCCTACGGCACACAAACACACACACACAACCCCCCCCCCCCCCCCCCCCCCCCCCCAGCAGTTGTGCTTGTGAATCAGCTGAAGACGGCAATGTCTTTCTTTCAATCTACACCTGCAAGCCCACGGGCATTAAACTCCACGGTTTCAAGATGGGTCACATAGATCTGTCACAGGCTCCAATGCATGAATCGCCTGTTAATCATAGATCAACAGATAAATTAATTATGAGAATTGCACACACACACCAACACACACACACATACACACGCGCGCTCGCGCAAACGCGCGCACACCCGCTCTTTCATGATTTTCTTTTGCTTCTTAGATGGCACCTTTGGTTGTTTTTTTGAAAACTCAACAAACATACTACGGTATTGCACACCAGCCTTTTCTGGGATTGCATTCTTCTTAAAACTGAAAAGGCAGAGGAGTCAAATTACCACTTTCCGCGGTCACTGAGGAGAAACAATCAAGTTTCGAAATATCGGTATATGACCAGGAGTTATATGTTAGTGAGTTTTCCCTCCCTATTGGAGGATGTCTCCCCCTTGGAGAATATAAGCTAGCTGAAGGCTCATTTTGAGAAGCATTTATTTTATTTTTCCCCATTCACCCACTCAAGCACATACTGTTAGTTAGGCAGAATCATCTACCACTGTAGATATGAATGCGTATCTCCCCCTATTTCTTCAATCTAAGACATAAGAGCAAGCTTTGTTTATAATTCAATATTTCTTGCAGTCATTGCAACACCAAGCTGCTCTGTAAGTTGCTGGAACGGTGCTCGGTACTTATCCTTGGAATTTATTAGTTTTTTGTATATATAGGACCCAGAGAAGCACCGTCTCCACCTGCCTTTAGAGCAGTCCTGTACCACCCTTGGAGGCCTGCGCTGTGTTGACTATGGGTACAGGCACGCGCAGGACACTCCATTAAGATATCAAGGGACATAACTGTTCCTGAACAGAGGTAAATTAGACTACAGGATGCAGCTCATAACAGCCTTAAAGTAGCATCCCCATGGGTGTACCAGCCCGTATTTCATGACTGCAGAGCCCACCGGCGAAAAACACCACCGTCCAGCTGCCCAGCACACCCCACAGACCCAACCACCCTGCCCACGGACAGATGAAGACGGTGCCACTCCAGACACAGCCAAGCTTTCGCCATACGGTGTTATGTGCCCTCAAGAGAGAATCCAAAGTTGTAGTCTTTCCCACTGTCAACAGGACTTTCCCTGTGGTCAGTGGGTCTTTCCTCACCGTCACTGGACCTTTCTCCAGGGTCAGCCTAGTTAAGGCAAAGAAGAAAAAGAAACACCCGAAGGTGCTGGGGAGGACCCAGAGAAGCACCGTCTCCACCTGCCTTTAGAGCAGTCCTGTACCACCCTTGGAGGCCTGCGCTGTGTTGACGATGGGTACAGGCACGCGCAGGACACTCCATTAAGATATCAAGGGACATAACTGTTCCTGAACAGAGGTAAATTAGACTACAGGATGCAGCTCATAACAGCCTTAAAGTAGCATCCCCATGGGTGTACCAGCCCTTATTTCATGACTGCAGAGCCCACCGGCGAAAAACACCACCCTCCAGCTGCCGAGCACACCCCACAGACCCAACCACCCCTGCTCACGGACAGATGAGCAGCAACAAGCTGAACGCTTATAGTGTGCTCTGCAAAATGACAATACACAAATTATTTACCTGACGGCTACAGTAACACAAATATTACATTATTTATATGAAAACAATTGACAGTTTAAAGTTTATAATCGCATGAAGAATACAAAAGAGAACACCCCCGCCCCCCACCCCTTCCCGGAAAGAGAAAAAACAATATAAAAAAAAAGAAAGAAAGAAACGGAGATCAATGAAGAGAGACGATGAGAAACACACCACAGGCACATCAATTTGCCATCATCACAACCTAAAACAATGGCAACACCCCCAGCACAATCCTCTCTTGTCACACCTGAAACCCCCAACGATAATTACGACAGCTTGTTGTTCTTTTGGTTTATTCTTTTGGAGATATATATATATATATATAAAATGAAGGTAAAACCCTGGAGTAGGCTGGACACCACTCAGTGATGTGTGGGTGCACTGCTGATCCAGAAACTGGCCAGTCACAACGCACAAATATATATATATATATATTATATATATATATATATATATATATATATATATATATATATATATATATATATATATATATATTGTGTGTGTGTGTGTGTGTGTGTGTGTGTGTGTGTGTGTGTGTGTGTGTGTAATATGACATATTATGCCAGAACCCAGTATCTCTCCTGTGCGTGTGTAATATGACATATTATGCCAGAACCCAGTATCTCTCTTATATATATGTATATGAGATACTGGGTTCTGGCAGTCAACCCTCGATGTAGACAGACAGATAGATAGATATAGATATATCGTCTAACATCACATAATTTTGTGATAAGACGTAAAATTAAACTACTACTACTACCACTACTACTACTACTGCAAACAAAACATACACACACACACCACATTACATACTGTTATTCTTTTATATTCGCACACTCACCAGCGCACACGCATTTACAATAAGTAAAGTAAGGGATCCTGAGAGATTCAGAGATAATATCCCAGAAATGTGAACGAGGGTTGCAGGACAACCCCATCAAATAGATCCTAGCAATATCTGTATAAACAGGCCAAGAGAGATTTGTTACTGGAAAAGCTGGGGCTTTCTTGTCACTAAAAGAGAGAGAGAGAGAGGAGAGAGGACAATTATCTCCCACTGGCGAAAACCAACCATGAACATCTCTGACAGTTTCTGCATTTCAGACAGACAGACAGACAGACAGACAGACACAGATATATAACCAGAGATAAAATGATGGAATACCTAAAGAAGCTCTTCTACATAAAGAATCCACTTCAGCATGACAATTACACGTGCATTGAGGGAGCTTTAGATTTCTCACAACACCATCCTGATAAAAGCAGACATGATTATAATGCACTGCATTCACAAAATGAAATAACAAGGCACAACTTTCTAACAACATGTACGTAAGAATCTGTGAATGACGCGATGATGATGTAACACTATATATCAAAGTAGTATGACGAAATCATGTTACTGTCATTTACATGCTTATGGAAGAATATGAATTGTTTTCAGATACAATTATTATAATGATGCCAAGTTATGCTGAGTATCACTATCAGGCCATAAAACTAGGAAAACATAACGAATGCGGTCTGTGCTAACGTCAGTACTAGAGTCACTGGTCCACATCCTCAGCTGTCCCCTTTGGGAGGATAAAGAAGGCAGCATGTCGCAGAGAAATGCGCTCTGACAGAGGCGAAAGCAGGACGTTGTAAACTGGGTAATGACGGGGTACTGAAGTCGGCGGAAAGGCTGATGGTTCATTTCTAGCGGCAGCACCTGAGGGCCCTGAGGTGAGATAGTATTGACGGACTGGGGGAACAGCTAACTCGCTTGTCCCTGTCCTGTTTGTACTCTTAGTACCTAGAATCTCATCCATCGCTTGTGCTAGAGCAGCTGAGACAGTATTAGGCCTTGGAGTGAAAGAGAATGAGTGGGCAAAAGAACGAGTCGAGAGGGATTTCAGCCTCGTCAGGTGTCATTTGACTGGGTGTCAAGATGCTCGGGGTATGAGAGAGAGAGAGAGAGAGAGAGAGAGAGAGAGAGAGAGAGAGAGAGAGAGAGAGAGAGAGGGAGAGAGAGAGACAGACAGACAGACAGACAGACAGTCAGACAGTCAGAGAAGAAGAGGGAGACAGAGAGAGGGTGACACAACCAAGCTGACTGACAGACCAGTTTCAAGACAAGCGAACTGAGACAGAGACAGAGGCACAATGACAGAGATGGTTTCAAGTGAACAGACATGCATAGCCAAAAATGGTATCGGAGGAGGAGGAGGAGGAGGAGGAGGAGGAGGAAGAGAGCAGTTCCAGCCCTTCTACCGAATCGGATGCACATTTACTTGACAAGTTGTCACTATTTCAGTGCAAACGTTCTCAAGAATTTTCTCTTTCTAAACCAATTTTCCAAACGTACAACATTCAGAAAATGAACAAGTGAACCAGACGCCGTAGCGAAATGGTTAGCGTCGTGGACTCCCGGCTGGGAGATCGTGGGTTCGATTCCCATCGGAGCCAAGTGGGGGTTTTCTGTCCCGACCAGCTCCTATGCAGAGTTGAGTTTGCTACGGGCTCAGTTGGGAAGACTGGGACCACATAGTCGAGTTTCATCCACTAAATGGATGCGTGTCTGAGAGCGTTGTTCAAATTTCCTGACCAACACTGCAAGTGTCTGTATCACTCGGGCCTGGTTGACGCAGAGGTAGATCATGAAAGTAGGCATGTAGTACAGCCCTGTCATGAAGCCTCAGACTGGGATGGATATCCGCAGCATTATCTTCATTATCCTCATTCTCATCGATCGGCATTAAAACAAAGTCTTAAATTCTGTGGCCCCTTCAAGCCCTGCACTCACGGTGATCTCGGTTTAGATGTCCTTTCCACGTCTGTGGCCTTGGTTTGATTCTATCGGGGTAACCGGTATCGGCAAATTCATGGCGGCTGTCGTTGGACGGATATGGTGGCGCCTTCCTGAGGTAGAGCTCACTCACGACGGCTCCGCGACTAAGCAATTATTGTCGTCAATAGGTGGCTTAGTAGGTGGTATCCTGCGTATTTTCGATCTGAACAGGCGCCACTGAACACCACCGAAGTGACTCGGCAGCAATACAACGTCTCATCTGGTGGTTTGCCTCTTGAAAACATGACATTGACTGCTCCCTGTTCATTACCAGCGCGGGATTGTGGCGGGATTATCCGGGCTGTAGCTGTGGACGGGGGAGTCGAAATGAACGGTGTGGGTGCACTGCCGCTGAAGTGGCACAGAAGATGGGGAAACAAGAACAAGTAAGTCTGCCGCTAAGATAATTAGACAGCAATTGTTAACATAATGAGCTCTGATATCGTTCCATATGGTCGGCTTGGTTGTCAGCAACATTACTAGAATCTAGCATAATGACATACACAATTCAAAACAACATGTAAATATAAACCATGAACGTGAATCAGCGAGCAGTATACCTGATATCTGATAATCAGATACTGATATGTACTTTATAGTGCAGTGGCACATTACACTATCATCACAAAATATTCAGTTCCAAAGAGGAGACAGCTTTTGTATCTTGGATGAATCTAGAGCGCCACGAGACTGAATATAAGGGAAATAATCACATTCGTGTGATTGACCATGTTAAAATGACTGTCTGTATCCTAAGACAGTAGAACATTAGGAGCGCCGTGATGGTATGCCTAGGGAGTCAGCAGTCTTCACACCCTCTGTCCTCAGTCATGGATGTCTGGGAAGTCAGCAGTCTTCACACCCTCTGTCCTCAGTCATGTATGTCTGGGAAGTCAGCAGTCTTCACACCCTCTGTCCTCAGTCATGCACAACAGGGTAGAGGTGATGTCACCAGTCCTGTCCTTTACGTTGTGTGTCCACATCTTTGGGTTGCCTCTAGGACGTCCACTGTCCACTGAGTCATGGCAAGGAACGTGTTGGTGCTAGACCAGCCGATGAAACTTGGTTATTACTGGTAGAGGATCTTGTCTTCCATTGTACATGCTGGCTGACGTCACGACATGTTTTGTGTCACGTGCCTTGTACGAGATGTAAAGATTCCATCTGAAAGATTCGGTCTTTAATACCTTGATTCGTGCCAAATAATACCTTGTAGACTATGCTTCTTCCTTGAATGTTAATGTATGCTTTCAGTTATTCATTTCACGCGTTGGCAAGATTGATTTATTTATAGCTGGAATGTGAATATTTGATTTCAGTTATTCTTTCACGTCTTGAAAAGATTGATTTGTTTGCAGACGCACCCATAAATTAGTTGTTGTTTGAAGGGGCGGGGGGGGGGGGGGGGGGGGAGGGGGGGGAGTGAGAGGATAACAATACCTAATAGATTAACATTTAAATATAAGATATTTTCTATTGAGCATTCACTGTGAAAAAAGCTTGTGACCTTTGAATTTGAAGTTATATGTTAAGTATTTTGGAGCGTATGGATTTTTAGGGGCCATTAAATTTTGTCGTTGGGTTCAAAACGTTTTATCAAAGAGAACAATCATTGTTGATGAACATACTACTCTATGGTTTCAGGTAGAAATAGGATATAGACAAGGCGTTCCAATTTTCCCAATACTCACTTATTCGTAGTGTAGACATTTCAGTTAATATGAAAAAAAGAAGAATGTGTGGTAGGAGTTCACATTATTGTGAGTGTGCTTGATTTTTGTTTTTTTGGTTTGTCAATTGCTGGAGACAAAACCTTGTCTAAGCAGACTCTACATGTACTGGATGAGTATAGCAGAGTATCTGGACTGCATAAATTATGAATATGGGTAAAACAAAAGCAATATGACTAATAAGTTGAAAGAGGAAGTATTGTCCTTAGTGGAAAGCAATATTGAATTTCCGTAGATTTAAGATATTTAGTATTCAGTTTTTTACAAGATTCAAAGAACTGTGAAATACTAATGGTACACATAATTTTCCGAAATTAAAACGTCACTTCTCCTGGGTGGTTTTACCCTCATCTAATATTTGTCACCATTCCAGACTGTTGTTGTTATATATATTTTTTTTTTTAAAAATAAAAAACAGACCAAGATTCCTCCATACTGAAATTCAGGTCTCACTCACGCAGACCAGACACATGCCCATAAAAGGAATTATGTAAGTGATTGTGTGTGTGTGTGTGTGTGTGTGTGTGTGTGTGTGTGTGTGTGTGTGTGTGTGTGGTGTTGTGCTCTCTCTGTTCTCTCTCTCTCTCTCTTTCTCTCTCTCTCTCTCTCTCTTTGTGTGTGTTGTGTGTGTGTGTGTGTGTGTGTGTGTGTGTGTGTGTGTGTGTGTGTGTGTGTGTGTATGTGCGTTCTCGTGTGCTGTTCGCTTCTCTCTCTCTCTCTCTCTCTCTCTCTCTCTCTCTCTCTCTCTCTCTCTCTCTCTCTCTCTCTCTTGGGGGGCGTGACCTGACACTGATGCGCAGAAGTCGCATGTTTCAACGCTCCGCCGATTCTTGCATCTTGACGAAGACAGAAGCCAGTCAGGGGTCGCCATTTTCTGCCAGCTGATTCATCCTGAGTCATGCCATCCACTCCACTCGCTTTTCGAGCGACATGCGGCTGCTTTTTGCCAGTTTTCATGTCGTTCATCATGATGAAGAGGGCCAGGGAGAAGAAAGCCGCGCGCATCGCCATGTTGACACCGCGGAGCAGGTTGGACGGTGTCACCCTTGGCCTGCTCTTCACCTTACTGTTCTGGGGCGGTTTGTTGATGAGGTGTGGAGACGTGGAGCAGAACCCCGGACCCAAGGACAGCCTGAGGCAGTCAAGACTGGGCAGCAGTGGACGGACGAGCCTGGCCAGGACCGCGGCATCCAGGGCAGCAGACAGTCATCACCTTCACCTTCCGGCAGCCTACCCTTGCTGATGTTGTGGAGATACTGCAGTCCATGAAAGTTCAGAATGCCACAACAAACAGTAAGCTCGATGAAGTGGAACGATGTGTGAAAGGACTGAGAGAACAGTATGTTGGGTTACAGAAGGATATGTTGGACTTGAAAAAAAGGTGGATGATTTGAAAAACGAAAATCAAACTTTGTTACAGAAAAAACTCTGATCTGCTCTCTCGAGTCGATCAGTTAGAAAGAAAGACTGACGACCTTGAGGGCAGATCCAAAAGGAATAATCTAATATTTTATGGAATAGACAGAGAGCAAAACGAATCCAATGAACAATGTGCAACCAAATTACATGACGTCATTGCTAATAAGCTGGATATAAGCGGTGACATCCAATTTGACAGGGTCCATCGTCTGAACAACAAACCAGATTCCCCGATGATCGCAAGATGCACATTTTATAAAGACAAAGTACAAATTCTCAGTGTGAAAAAGAAATTGCAGGGTACCAGAATTTTTGTAGGAGAAGACTTCTCCTTCCGAGTGAGGGAGATAAGACGCAAACTGTCTACCCACCTGAAAAAAGCCAGAAATGATGGGAAGAGGGCCACGATGGTGTTTGACCACCTACTCATTGATGGTCAGAAGTACTTCCTTGGCGAGGGGGACAGTTTGCGTGAATCCAGATAGGAATCTGGCAGGCCATTTTCTGGACTTAATTCTCCCATTGATAGGAACACGAGAGGTAACAAATGTAACCCAACACCGTCTGTACGCTTACCTGTTCGTTATGTCAGTGACACGCTTGAACTCTGCGATGTTAATCAGGTCAGCAAGGCCGTGCCGTGTCGTGACAGCGTGAGTGAGCACGTGCAACACACACCGAGCTCAAAACCAAAACGTGTTTCTTTTTTTGTTGTGGAACGTAAACGGATTGCTATCAAAAATATTTGACTCTGGTTTCATTTCTAATGTTTGTCAGTTCGATTTTGTTTGTTTAGTTGAGACGTTCATTGAGGACTGTCAGTTGGACTTATTTACCGGGTACAGACTATTTTGTAAACCTGCCGTTAAATTTACTAAACAGGGTAGACGATCGGGAGGACTTGTTTGTTTAGTAAGGAATGATCTTTTCCCGTACGTTAAAAGTATTGATATGGATCATGTTAATTGTTGCATGTTTTTGATCCGTAAAGAGTTATTTGGATTAGGTAAAGATATTCTGTATGTTTGTACATATATACCACCAGAAGGATCTCCATTTTACACTTATTTTGATATTGACAATGGAATTAGTATGCTTGAAGAATGTTTAACCGATTTTCTGTTGCAGAATGATGTGTATGTTATTTTAAATGGAGATTTGAATAGCAGAACAGCTGATGTTTCTCAAGATTATATTGTACAAAATACGTTTGATCCACAGTTCAGTAATTTGTCCTATGATATGGTTCGACATTCAAATGACTGTACTTTGAACAGTTATGGTAAATTATTATTGAACATGTGCACTGCGTTAGATTTGAGTATTTTAAATGGCATGTGCAAAGGCGACTATGAAGGTGGCTACACATTTATATCTGACTCTGGAAGCAGTGTCACAGACTATTTCGTACTCTCACGTGATCTTTTTATGATTTTGTTTGATTCTTGTGAATTATCTATAGCTGACCGTATTGATTCCGACCATTTACCAGTGACAGCATGTGTTGTTCTTGCAAGGAATGTTCACTTGATATGTGTATGCAAAAAGAGAATTTTGTCATACACAAACTTATATGGACGAGAAGTGTGCAGCTACATATACCAGTATTTTGTGCAGTGAAGAAACGCACACAAAAATTGATCTTGTAATTGATTTGATTGATGTTAACGTAAATAATGCTCTTAAAGTTTTTAATGATTGTATAAGAGAAAGTGCTGGATCCATGAAAACATGTATATCATTTAATAACAATGGAAGTTCATGTAAATGGTTTGATATAGAATGTAAACTTTGTAAAAAAAAAAAAACACTAGAAGATTGTTACAGATATTTCGTCGCTCAGTAAAATTAGAAAAGAAAACAGAAACAATAATCGAAATGAAAAATGAATATGTATTTGCCCGACGTGAATATAAACATTTACTAAAGCGGAAGAGGAAACAATTCAACAAAGCTTTACTAGATAAACTGGTAATGACAGTGGGAAACCAAAAAGAATTTTGGGACGTTGTTCATAACGCGTCCTTTAAAAGAAAACAGCCTATATGAATCGTCCGATCTCTAGAGATGAAATATTGCTAGCACTTAGAAAACTAAAACACCATAAAGCAGCTGGTCGCGATGGCATTATTGCCGAGCTTTTTAAAAATTCGAATGATCAAGTTGTATACTTCCTTCTGAAATTGTTTAATAAGCTATTTGATAATGGTGTGTTTCCTGAGAACTGGTTTGAATCTGTTATTCAACCTATTTTTAAGAAGGGTGATATCAATGATCCTAACAATTATAGGGAATTTCTGAGCGATGTTAGTAGTAAATTATTTGGTATAGTGATAAATAATAGACTGCAAGAATGGGTGGATGAACACAATCTCACAGGTGATTATCAAGCTGGATTTAAGAGAGGATACTCTACAGTCGACCATATGTTTTCTTTACTAGCTCTCGTACAGAAACAGTTTTGTTATAATCGAAAATTGTATGTTGCATTTATTGATTTCGAAAAAGCTTTTGACACGATAAATCGAAATATTCTTTGGCCAATTCTCTGAAAAAATGGCATTAAAGGTAAATTATTCAGATGCATTAAAAGCATGTACAGTGATGTCAAAGCCAGAGTTTCGATGTGGTTCTATGTTAACTGATTACATTGCCTGCACATCAGGATTAAGGCAGGGAGATGCTTGCAGCCCTGTTTTGTTTTCTCTTTTCATTAACGAACTGGCGGTTGAAGTAATTAATAAAGGAAGACATGGCGCTCGATTTTCACAAGATGCATTCGAATTATTTATTCTGTTGTTGGCTGACGATGTCGTTTTGATGGCAGAGACAGTTACAGGTCTGCAAACACAACTGAACAGCTTACAACATGCCGCTGCATCTCTTCAACTTGAAGTTAATATGACTAAAAGCAATATGATAGTATTTCGGAAGGGTGGATATTTGAGTGTGAGAGAAAAATGGTTGTATAACGGTGAAAGAATGCCTGTGGTTAATGCGTATAAATATTTAGGAATTTTTTTCTCTACGCGCTTGAGTTTCACTGCTGCATGCAAAGACCTTGCAAGCAGAGCTAAGAATGCTTTGATTTATGTTCTGAAAAGGTTATATATGTTAGATAACAACTCTTTTAATTTATTTATGAAATTGTTTGATTCTCAGATACAGCCAGTTGTGCAGTATGGCTCTGAATTATGGGGCCTAGACAATGCTGTTGTCCATTGTGAATCAGTCCATTTATTTGCGTTGAAGAAATTTCTAGGAGTAGACAGGCGAACACCCAATGACCTTGTTTATGGTGAAACCAATCGCTATCCAATATATATAAATTCTGCTGTTAAGTGTATTCGCTACTGGCTTAAGCTGATGCAAATGGAGAATCACAGGATTCCACGCAAAGCTTATGATATGTTATTTGACCTTGATATAAAAGGTAAGAAAAATTGGGTAACAAATGTGCGCTTATGTTTGTTTAAATATGGATTTGGTTTTGTTTGGGCAAGTCAAGGCGTTGGAAATGTTTATGATTTTATATGTTGTTTTAGGCAAAGGATGATTGACTGTAGGTGGCAAACTTGGTCCGATCATATTCAAACTAGTGATAGATTCAGCTTGTATAGAGCTTTTTGCAGTGACCACAGTTTAAAACCTTACTTACATTATATTGATAGGCACTTAAAATATATTACGACTAGATTTAGGCTCGGGATTTCTGAGCTGGCTTTACATCGCTTCCGATACAAAACGTCTATGTTCAACGATTTAATTTGCCCCTTATGTACTGAAGGCGAAGAAAGTGAGGTGCATTTTGTTCTCTGTTGCCCAGCTCTTAAACATATACGAGAAACTTTAATTAAGCCTAAATACTATAGACATCCTTCACTGTTTAAACTGAGTTTGCTAATGTCATCGACCAAACCTGAAGATGTGCGTAGTCTTTCTTTGTTTTTGTATAAAGGATTTAAAATGAGAGATGTTATGACTTCTTGAAAGGTACATGAATACATTTATATCATCGTTAACTTGTATTTTGAATCTGTTGTATATCTTTACTCAGTTTCATGTTCACATTCCCCTTCATGATGGGCTGAGGCCTAATATGAATAAAATATCTTGAGTCTTGAGTCTTGAGTCTCTCTCTCTCTCCTCTCTCTCCCTCTCTCTCTCTCTTCCTCTCTCTCTCTCTCTCTCTCTCTTGTGTGTGTGTGTGTGTGTGTGTGTGTGTGTGTGTGTGTGTGTGTGTGTGTGGTGTGTGTGTGTGTGTGTGTGTGTGTGTGTGTGTGGTGTGTGTGTGTGTGTGTGTGTGCAGCACGCGCGTACTCATGCAATATGAAGACATGGGTGTACTTTTCTTCCACATGGCTCCATGACAGACCACTGACTGTTCCCGGTAGGGGAATGGGAAGTGGTGATGGGGGCAGTGGATCTGGAGGGGGTAGTGGTTGAGGTAGAGGGAGAGAGAAGAAGATCAGTTTTCGATATCATGCATATAATATATATAATATATATATATATATATATATATATATATATATATATATATATATATATATATATATATATATTCCATTATGTACCGGAGGTACCCTACTAGCTCAGAACCGGGAGTGGACACAGTTCGCCTGTCTCAGCTGCAGTGCAGTGTCTGTTCTACAGGGTGGCTTTTTCGGCACCTAATGCAGATAGCTCCGTTAGGATCAACCACTCTAACGCAGCAGTCATCTCGGACAGTAGAGGCTCCGTTTGGATCAACCACTCTAACGCAGTAGTCATCTCGGACAGTAGAGTTAAAAGGTCAGGGGTTCAACTCCTATCAGAGATATCTATTTCTGAGATCTTATTTTCGCAACACAGTTAAATCAAATCAACTTAATGAATACCTCTTGAAAGGTGTTGTTCATATTTGTTTACCATTACAGCAGGTATTCTTTTTCATCTTTAAGGCCTGGTTGTATCCGAAATACGGTATGAAAGCGTACCTAGGGCAAAATCCAAACATGTGGTCACAGAGCAAAACTGAACTCATAGCATAATTACCATCACCTCATGCCCATTAATCAACTTAAAACGTGTCACCACTTGCCCTGGCGAAGTTGCTAGCGTCGCGGGCTCCCGGCTGGGACGTCGTGGGTTTGATTTCCATAA
>CM031613.1:43513112-43523112 GCA_018398815.1 Conus ventricosus
TAATGCCCCACACCCCGCCTCTCCAAGTTCGGGGAAACCTGTCGCAGGGGCCCCCAAAACCGGTTGGTTTTGAAAAAGGTTGTTCAAGGCCCCCCCTTGACACGCACAACAGACGGTGGAGAGGGCCTCGGGGGACGAGGCTTTGTTGTGGGGGTCCTAGCGGGGATGGGGACCTCCAGCCAAGGGGCCACGGCTTTTCCCCCATACGGCCTAAAACCATGCGGGCCCCCCACCAGGGGCGTTACCAACCAGTGCGCGGCCCCAACCCATGTGCGTTACCAACCATGGGGGGTCCAACAGTCGGGGCCCAAAAACCATGGCGTTCCAAACCCATGGCGTCCCAACCCAGTCGGGCCCCCAACCGTGCGTGTCCGGGTGAAGCCCCCGGGAAGAGGAAAAAGGTAATGGGGGGAAATAAAAGAGGGGGGAAAACCCGCAGTCAGTACTTTTGACCAGGGCTGTTAAACTTAACAGCCATCGATGGGGGCGAGGGGGGGTTACTAAAACAACACATAAGCTCACACGATTGGAAAACGCGCAACAAACCCAAAAATAGGAATGTTCGAAAGTTTTCCTTTAAAAGGAAAGAGAGTTAAAAATTAACGGCATAAAAAAAATGAAATTGTTTCACCTTTCTCACTCACTTTTTAACATTTCCCTTTTTGGGAAAGAATAATAAGCAACAGGCTTTAAATTTCCACCCTTTTGAAAATAAAAATAATTAATGGCAAAATTACCCCCAATTTTATGGCAACTTTTTCAAAAACCAAATTTTAAAAAACCACGATCAAACGATAATCATCGTACGCACGCCGCGAAATAAAACTCGTTCTCCTTCCCACACAAACAGACGGGGGCCGAAAATAAGGCCCGGCAAATGTGACGGGGGTGGACACGAGACCAAGCAAGTCCAACTAAATCACGGGTTTCTCATCCCCCCGATACCCCTCAAGATGCTAAAAAGGGGGAAAATTTGGATATATTTAAAAGGGCAGGTTAAAGATCGAATTAACCAGAAAAGTGGTCTAAACAATTTTCTTTTTAAATTTTTTGAAACAAAAAAAATTGCCAAAAGAAAGAATAAAACCGGCTAACAAAAAAAAACCAAAAAAAAACAAAACAAAAAATGTGTTCAGTTCCCCGTGGGGCCCAAGTGGGGTCAAACGACTCTCTTGCCTGGTCCAGTGAGAGAACAGCAGGAGATGCGGAAAAGGAAAAGTGATGTCCCCTTTTAAGGGGACTGTAAAAATGAAAAGTACGACTGTCCCTCGCGAAAGGTGAAAAACCGGGAGGAGAGGCGCCCCAGAAAACCCCCCGTCGAGTAAGAGAAAATGCCAAGCGATGGGGCCCAAAACCCCACGTGTCCGGGGATATAAACCCTAGAGGAATTGTGTGCGGCAGTGAAAAGACAGGTGAGAGGCCGATAGGACAGCACAGTACAAGGAATAGATACCAGCCACCCGGAACCTGCAGGATAAATTGCACGCAGTGGAATCAGAGAGAGAGTGAGAGAAAGTAAAACTAACCTGAGCTAAACCACACCAAAGGTGCACACCCACACCACAAGCCCACATTAAGGGACGGATATACGACACTAACGACACAACAACCAAAATGAACAATTCACTACCCCGAGATGGGCCAATCGGGGGGTCATAGCCCTCGTAACAAACACCGTGACAAAACCCCATTCTAAACGCATCTGTTTCTTCTCTGGCGAATACATGGCTCCTTTGAACCTTGAACGCATGGCAAATTCACAACAATGGACCCACCCATCCTCTGTGACCGACAGAGTACGACAAATCCAATACACACTTTCCAACGATCAAAATTACAAAGGAATACATAATACGACAGTTATCACACAACTAAGCAAACCTTCCACAATGAAAATAACAAATCGAAACCATTGGTGATTCACTACCCGTTTACATTGAAGTGAAAACTGTCACTACACCTGAGACAGAGACCAAAAGGGGTAAAAAAACCCTGGTTGAGGGAAGTGTTCCTCTGACTGACTTCTCCAAATGCTGACTATGACGAGCTCTTCGGCTGGAGATAGTCGCAGCCGTATTGCGGGAACCTTTGATATGGCCAAAAGTGAAAGCGGGACTCGCAGTGTTCCCCCCCCTGCCTAACTCATGAGTCGAACGACTACTGGCCCAATCCATCCAGCTACTGGGAGAGGATGATGATCGCTCTTCTCATACAAACTTCCGGCCGTACTTCTTCTTGGCACAAACAACCAGTGCGCCGTCCAAAGCTGCCTGAAGATTCACAACAGTAGGGCATCGATAGCCTTAAGCGGGACAGCCTCTGTAACCCGAGTTCGCGTAGTTTCAACCCCTACAGATGTAGGCGTGACCGCGATCGATGGTGGATCATGGTCCCACCAGTCGAACCCCAACCTTGCTGAAATGCTCCCCAACCAGTGGCACTGACCCAGGGAACACGCTTCACAGGCGCCCCTTATGCGTGTCCGTTGGCAGGACATCGGCAACTGCGGCAGTACTGCCTAACCTGAGAGTTCATCCCCGGCCAGAAGAAGTCTCTGTCTCACCCGCTCGAGATCCTGCTTTAGCCCAAATACCTGCCATAGTGAATCATGGGCCTGCCGGAGAACAGTTGCCGCAAGCTTGGGGAACGACAGCTGTTTGGGCCACAACGATCTGCCTCGTGAAAACCCTAAAGAGGATCCCCGTGTGGAGCTTGAAGCTCACCGTGGGCGAGTCGGGCAGAACGGAGCGGACGATCACCAGTGTTGCGCAGGCGTTGGAACATCCAAGTCCCCATGCCTGAAACGGAAATGCTAGCAGGAATCGGCTCTTGCAAGAACCTCGTCAGAGAGCGGCTGAAGAACGGGAACGCAATCCTGTTCCTGCTTCTTAGCTTGGCGCGTGTGGTAACTCCCACACACGCCTGTACGGCAGAACCTAGACTACGGACTGACTATGCGTCCGTCCGCAAAGTGATAGTATCCCTATAAAAGGGAAAACAGAGTCGCGCCAACCCGCGATGGCCCCTACTCGCCACAGAAGTAGGGGGTGGGATAGAAATGAGTACAGCGAAGGACGGGTGGAGGTAAAACCAGCCTCCAAGCCGCACACATCATTAAAACTACGCCCCGCCGGGCCTTAGGGAAACCAAATCCTTATCCATCAAGATCGTTGGAGGCTCCCGAATCCCGGATGGGGTCGACTAGGGGAGAACCAACAACAAAAGAAACACCGGGCACTCTGTCCACCGGAACGGGATGGAACCCACGTTAGCCGAGGCGAGGAGGACGCGGGAAGAGACTAGCCCCATGACTATCAGCGGCTCTTGGCAATCTTTCCTAAATGTGGCCGGGACGACCACAAAGGAAAACAGAATCGGGGTGCTGGGGAGTCCCCGGTGACTGCCTGCCTTATCGACCCGCTAGCAGTCGGTCCGGCGGCCGTAGTGCCACAAAATCCCTTGAGAGTCTTCCTGCCTATCTGGGCGAACTTCCCATAAGCTCTAACGAGCTTCCAGAAAACCACCTCAGCGGGTTGAATCGGCAGCCGCGAAATCCTGAGGTCTGTCTCGCCTATACGATCCTCAACTCTGGACAGACGGGTTGGTAACTGTTCGATGAATCAGATCCCAGCTCCACTTAGCCAACTGACGCCATACCCTAGCGTTTTGCGCAGCCCTATCTCCAAACGGCACGAAGGTCTCGTCGTTAATTCTTTTTCAGAGACCTAACTCCGCCTGCACGTTTCTGGAGTAAGGTGGAAACGCTTACGCAGAGCCAACGCATGCCCTGCATAAGACGCGCCTTCATTTAGAGTAGCACACACTCCCTTGCAGTACCAGATAATCCAGAAAAAAGGTTGCATGGCCTTTTGGTCCTCAACAATTGGGTATGAACTACAACTTTGTCCAAAATGCTCTAAGAACAGAACAATGTCCTCACTAGGCTGAACTCTGGCAGCTTTAATTTTGGGGGGCCTCTCTCTAACCGCTATCACTTGCCTGTCGATCAACCCCCTGTTTACAGACCTGGGAGGCCGGGAAAAGAAGTTGTTCCATCTCTTCCCGACGGGGGCAGCCTCGTCCCTACGCAGACTTCCTGCTCTATCGCCTCCCTCTGCGCTCTTCCCTCCTGACGCAGAGCTTCCTGCCCTGTCTAGCTCTTTCCCTACGGAGGGCACCTCGTCTCTGCGCTCTTCCCTATGAGGGCTTCCAGCCTGAAAGCCTCAGCCCTACGCTGAGCCTCATCCTCCCTCGCTGTCGCTCCAGAAACACAGGACGGAGGTGATTGTCCTGGGCTGGGGTCAACACACTCCCCGTACACGGGAGGATGACCCTCTGACCCGTTCGCTTGGGTCTCAGCTTTCCATGAGGGAAAGTCCCCCGGGGCATACTCCTTACAAGGGGAAGCATGTAGAAGGAGGGCTTTGGTTTCTGCTACGCCTCCACAGAAGCCCATAAGTTGCATATCAGCTATAACTCTGACGCTTCCGAGCGCCAGTCGGGGTCTCAGCAGAAGATCCCCAAGCGAAGAAGTAGTGAAAGTACGCACTGGACTTTCGGCTACAGCACTGGGGGGAATAAGTGGAAGACACTGTAGCGAAGGCTGGTACGAAGAGTAGGGGACTACATTTGAAAACCTTTCGTCTTTGATGCACGCGTCGCCATACCACCAGCACCGACGTTTGCCATAAACCACAATATCCTACGTTTCTCAAATAAGGGGGAAAGACAATTCCACTTGAAAAACAGCTATTTTAGGGTGTGAAATTGTGTGTGTGTGTGTGTGTGTGGTGAGTGTGTGTGTGGTGTGTGCGGACAAGTTCCGGCTGCACCCACTCTGGCAACAACCCACTGCGCTCCACAGCTCGAGCAACAGTGAGGTGGGGCTCACCCGAGAAAAAAAAACAAAACAAAAAACTATGTCCGGCTGCTCCCACTTCTGGCAACACCGCTCACCCAGCACGAGCAACAGTGCGGTGGGCTGGCCGAAAAAAACAACACAAACTGGCAGACGGACAGCCGGAAAGAGAAAAAAGTGCACTAACGTCCGATAAACCCCCTAGTACTCAATAACCACCCGTAAAAAAAAAAACTGGCTAAACCACAAAACGGAATGGCAGACTGAGTGGCTACAGAAAAGGGCAAGACTTATGCCGGACCTTAGCGGAGGCACCCGGCGGAAGGGAGGTCTGGGACCGCGGTCGATCCCCCTGTCCCACTTCGACGACTCCCCGGTCACACCGGAATGTTCCTTCAGCCACCAAGACTCCCTACATACGCTAGAGTCACACCCAGCCACCACCCAAAACAACGAAACACTGACGAAACATATACAAAAACTGACAGAACTGAACAGGTACTCTCCTCGCGAAACGAGCGAGGACAAGCCAGAGCCTTCACATCCCGGACGAGCCCCCCCACACATGTCACGACCGACCCCCTGGAGTCTGCCCTGACAGGATCGGTCTAGATGAGTGAAGGGAGTGGACTGCCCTCACACGCCTCGCAAGAGACCACACAAGAAAGATTACGATACAACACCCCATTTATTCACATCAACACACGCAATCACAAATAAATATTTCAACGCACCACCATCACATCCACAATCAAGCATTCCAACACGCACAACAATGCACAATCACAATCAGCATCTCAATACACGAAAATACACAAATCATAATCTATAAATAAATAATTCCACACCCATCCCCTTTCCCTGTCAGGGAATGCCCTCACACCCCTGCCTCTCCAAAGTCTATCCATGGAAGCAACCCTGTCCACTAGTTGCCCCAAAACGGTTCGTTCTTGAAGAGATGTTTGTTCAAGGCCGACACCCTGACACCACAAACAAGACGGTGGAAGCCGCGTCTCGGGGACGAGGCGGTGTTGCTGAGTCCTAGACGGGGATCCGGACCGTCCAGCCAATCCACACGGCTTTTTTTCCCCAGTACGTGGCCTCACCCAGTGCGTGGTCCCCACCATGGCGCGTCTACCAACCATGCGCGTCCCCAACCAGTGTGCGTTACCAACCAGTGGGCGGTCCCACCATCGTGGCCCCAACCGTGTTGCGCTTACCAACCAGTGCGCGGTCCCAACCAGTGCGTGGCCCCAACCAGTGCGTGCATACTCCGGTGAAGCCTCCGGGAGAGGGAAAAGTAACTGGGAGGAAAGTCGAAAGACGGGTACTGGAACCCCCCGAGCATCGTAACTGTCTGACACATGCTGTAAACCCTTAACACCACTCGCATGATGGGGCGAGGGAGTTCTACTAAATAAACAACATAACTCAACACAGACTTGAGCAAAACGCAGCAAACAAATCCAAGCAGAATAGTTCCGTCAAAGTGCGTCTCATACAACGCTGTAAGTGACTGCAGTAAATTACACATAAAAACAACGAGAATTGTCCTTCTCATCTTTCTCATCACTCACGTTAACATTTTCCTTTCTTAGGAACTGAACTAATAGAGCAACCATGGCTTTACATCTGCCACCCACATGTGTTGGAGGCAATAATAATAATTCAATGCATCAATTTCCCCACATTTTATGGCAAACATTTCAAAATAACCAAATATCCAACCACGCCATCCTAACGACTAATCATGCGTACGCACGCTCGCGAAACATAAAACTCGATCTCTCCTTGCACACACAAACAGCGGTGGGCCGAAGAATAAGAGTCCGGCGAATGTGACAGGGTGACGAGCGAGACCAAGCAAGTACCAACCCTGAATCACCAGGTTCTCTCTCCTCCCATCCCCACCGACTACTTGCATTACACCAGATCATAAAAAGGAAGGAAGAATTTTGGATATAATTAGAAGGCCAGTTAAACAGCTCGAATTACCAGAAAAAGTGTCTCAAACAATATTCCTGTTATAATATTGAAACAAAAGGAAATTTGCGCAAAAGGAGAAGAATTAACCGGCTAACAACAAAAAACCAAAACTAACAAACCCCGAAAACCTGATGCGTTACCAGTTCCCGTGGGTGACCCAAGTGGCGGTCAACGACTCCTATCTCTGCCCTCTGTCATCGAGAGAAAAGCAGCGCAGATGCGGAAAGAGATGAGTGATGTCCTCCCCTCCTACAGCCGACTGTAGAAATGAACGTACCGACTGTACCTTCGACGATAAAGTGAAGAACCAGACCGGAGCCGCGCACCCAGAGACATCGTCCGCAGAATGGAAGAGAAAACCTGCCTAAGCGATGGCGGCCACTGCCACGCTAACGTCACGGGAGAATACCTCAAGCCAAAGAGGAACCTTGCACGTGCGGCAGGTAGAAAAGACAGGTGAGAGCCGATAAGACAGAACGCCATACAAGGAAAAGATTACCAGCCACCCGGAACCCTGGCAGGATGAAATGCACGGCAGTGGAATCAAGAGAGAGAGAGAAGAAAGTAAAACTAACCTAGCTAAACCACTCCAAAGGTGCAACCACACCACAAGCCACATAAGGACGGATATACGACAACAACGACGACAACAACCAAAATGAACAATCTACTACCAAGATGGGCCAATCGTCATAGGCTCGTAACAACCCGTGACAGGGTGTGAGAACGCTCGTTCGGCGAGACGAACTACGGTCGAAGGCAATGGAAATGGAAGAACGAAACAACAGCAGCCATTTTCCCCCTCAAATTGGCGCTAGTCCACATCTACGTTATGAGTCCTTATTTGAGGCGGTAAGTGACTGTCTGTTACTCCTTCATCTTCATTGTCGTAAATGTTGTTCATCTTGCCCGAAGAGGACCCGTTGGTCCGAAACGCGTAGTGTTTGTTTTGGCAGTTATGTTTCGTTGTTTTGTTTGGCGGTACATCATTAATCTTCATCATGTTTGTCCTCGCGAACCTCTTCATCAATACTGTCCGCACTGAACATTATACAATTGTCCCTTACATTTCCGATTTTAAGTGCGCCTTGCAACTTCAGGAGTTTTGAATTTTGCTGAGCGAAATTGTTTTTGCTGGCAAGCCATCCAGCAGTAAACTACAATTGTTTTCGTTCATCGATCGACGAGAACCACTTCATCATCTTGGGTTGAGGGAGGAGGGGGGGGGGGGGGGGAGGGGGGCGGGTACGTGATTGTAGATTTACACATTACTAGTAGCTGATCAAGGAGAGAGGATCAAGCCCGAATGAGTGCACGGAAGGCGCGGTCACAAGCTGGAAGACTAGGTGGGAGACCTGCACAACTGAAATTACTATAATCAAGGTCCAAAAGTCATTTTGTGAAATTTGCTATGTCTCAGTGCTGCGTCAGTTGAAAGATACTGCAACGGAATGAGGCAACATCGGGGAAAGTTCCAAGTCCAAACGCCGAGAAAAAAAGTTCCAAGTACAACGTCTCGACGGCACAACTGCTGATTCTCATCCTGCATAGCGAGTGGATCGGGTCAAGTTCGACTTCCCTAGGTATTGACTGTCGGTTTCAAACTAAAACAAATCTCTACCAAATTTACTAGCCCACTGCCCTGCCTCGTGGATCGTAGAAGATAGGCAAGAACATGGTATTCTGTTTTGGTTGTGGTTTTTCCGTGACATATAATACTGTTCGTTTGCCAGTAGTCATGCAATAGCTCAATGGTAGACCGTACTTCTTGCAAAACATCCATTTCATCAAGGGCACTTTTGACAGCTCTGGGTCATCTGCATAAGATCTTAATTACAGAGTCACAATCGTGTGGCTGAATAACTCGGACGAATTGACAATAAAGTAGGGAAACAAATAGAGGTCTCAACCAAAACCCAACAACAAATTAGTGAATGTTCCATCATCATCTCATCACATCATCAATCACAGCATCAGCAGCAGCAGCAGCAGCAGCACAGCACACTTTAATCATCAACGTCATCACCATCATCCATCGTCGTCGCGCTGGGTCTCACGTCGACCCCCCCCCCCCCCCCCCGTACGTCGGTGCGGTTGTCGTCGTCGGTCGTCGTTCGTCGTCCATCATC
This sequence comes from Conus ventricosus, assembly GCA_018398815.1. Taxonomy (NCBI): domain Eukaryota; kingdom Metazoa; phylum Mollusca; class Gastropoda; order Neogastropoda; family Conidae; genus Conus; species Conus ventricosus. Next base: position 43,522,086 of record CM031613.1, read on the forward strand.
ATCGATAGATACCTTTCTCTTCTTTTTTCGTTTTATTATCTTCACAGAACTGGTTCCTCTCATATCCCGTCCGCGCCCGCCCAATACCAACCCTTTCTCTATACCTACCCCTTTCGTTCTTCTCCAACTTCTTTTAGTTTTCTTTTTTTTGTTGTTGTGTTGTTGCTTGCCTTGTCTACGTATTTCTGTTAGCGTTTGAACGTCTCCGATTTCTTTAAAAAAAAATTTTAAAAAACCCCCAAAAACCCATTTTGTCGAGGGGAGGTCTACAAAATCCCAAAACATAAGCTCAACACAGACTTGAGCATAACGCAGCAAACAACCAAATCAGGAATGTTCGTCAAAGTCTTCTCATACAAAGCAGGAAGAGACTGCATTAAATTAACAGGCATATAAACAAATATGAATTGTCTTCATCCTTCTCTCACTCAACGTTTAACATTTTCCTTTCTTAGGAACTGAACTAATAGAGCAACCAGGGCTTTACATCTGCCACCACATTGCAAATAATAATAATTCAATGGCACAATTATCCCCCCATTTATGGCAACATTTCAAAATAACCCAAATATCCAACCACGCATCCAAACGACTAATCATGCGTACGCACGCTCGCGAACATAAAACTCGTTCTCCTTGCACACACAAACAGACGGTGGCCGAAGAAATAAGAGTCCGGCGAAATGTGACGGGGGTTTGGACGAGCGAGACCAAGCAAGTACCAACCCTGAAATCACCAGGTTCTCTCCCATCCCCACCGACTACTGCATCACCAGATGCATAAAAAGGAGGAAGAATTTTGGATATAATTTAGAATGGCCAGGTTAAAGATCGAATTAACCAGAAAAAGTGGTCTCAAACAATATTCCTTTTATAATTTTGAAAACAAAAGGAAATTGCGCAAAAGAGAAGAATTAACCGGCTAACAACAAAAAACCAAAACAAACAAACCACGAAACTGATGCTTACCAGTTACCCGTGGGTGACCCAAGTGGCGGGTCAAACGACTCTCTCTCCCCTCTGTCCA
>CM031613.1:43548112-43553112 GCA_018398815.1 Conus ventricosus
TTTCTGGGAGTGCACGGCAATGTCAGATCCATTTCCGCCATATCTATATCTCTGGGAGTGCACGGCAATGTCAGATACGCCAAACCTAAACTTGGTTAATGCTGCCCTTACAAAACTGCACAATGACAATGAAACGTATGGTTCAATCAAGTGATTGACTTTAAACAATCTGTACAATGAAAATCTGTCACTCGTCCGAATATGGGACTCCCAATCCTGCCACCTACAATCTATAATACGTTGCTTGAAACAAGCCAAAAACCTATTTGCACACCCGACACCCTGATTCATCCATACGTAATAAAAACCATAATTACATAAGCAATTACGTACGCTACTTGCCCATGTTTGCTTACCTCTTTGATCGAGTATATACATATTCTTATAAGCCAGAGCAGGTAGTCTGTTATCATTCATTTGAACTACCTTTAACCAGTACCTAATACTTTTCGTGTACACGTTTAAGTAAATAGGATATCTTCCAAGTTCTCCGTATATAAAATCATTGGGAGTCTTTTGGTCAACATGCCAAAAATTTTTCATAGCAAATAAATGTACATTTTCAATTTCTTGATTATTATTCAAGCCCCATATCTCAGCTCCATATAGAGCCACTGGTTGAACTTGTGTATCGAATAGTTTTAAAAATATACTTGGGGAGTAGTTTTTAAACTTATACATTAAGGACAAAATGCAAACAACAGATGTTTTCGCTCGACTGACCAAATCTTGGCAAGTAAACCTAAAACTAAGCTTAGTTGAAAAATATAATCCCAAATATTTATATGCATTCACCACAGACATCTGACTACTTCCATATAACCATGTTTCACGTGCCGCTAGATACCCACCTTTACGAAAAACTATGATGTTAGATTTGTCCATGTTCACTTTTAGCTCCAGTCTCTCCGCTGCCGAATATAACTGATTTAACTGATTTTGTAGACCAATCGGAGTTTCAGACAATAACACAATATCATCTGCAAAAAGCATAATAAATATTTCTACTAAATCACATGTTACTCCATGTTTACCATTTTCATTAATTTGTTGAGCCAAATCATTAATAAACAATGAAACAAAACGGGACTACACACATCGCCCTGTTTTACTCCTCTTGTACATTATATTAGATCACTAACTCTAGCACCACATTTGATTCTAGCTTTGACATCCTGATACATACTTTATATACAACGGTAAAGTTTTTTTTTTTTATTCCGCTATTTCTAAGTATTGGCCATAAAAGTTTTCCCCGAAATTGAATCAAAAGCTTTTTCAAAATCTATAAAAGCTACGTACAATTTTCGATTATTTGCGAACTGCTTTTGTACAGCTGCCAAAAGAGTAAACATATGATCAGTCGTTGAATAATCTTTTTTAAAACCCAGCTTGATGTTCCCCAGTGATATTATTCATTTCAGCCCAATTTGAAAGTCTACTGTTTATAACTGAACTATAAAAGTTTACTTGATATATTACATAAGGAAATTCCCCTATAATTGTTAGTATTGTTGACTTCACCTTTTTATATAAAGGCATAATCACAAACTCTGACCAGCCCTCTGGATACATTCCTTTGTCAAACAGCGCATTGAACAATTTCACTAAATAGTCAACAGCACATCCACCCAAATTCTTAAAGAATTCCCCTATCAAGCCATCGGGCCCAGGAGCTTTTCGATTTTTCAACTTCCTGATTGCTAATAAAATTTCTTCCTTTGTGATAGGCTGGTCCATGTAATTAATGTACACGTCATCTGCAACATTCTGAACTGCTTGAGGCGGGTCATCTTTCTCTAACACTAATTTAAAATGTCGGTTCCATTCCTCAATAGTAATATTATTTCGAGGCTGTGATCTCTTTTTGTATACCGAGCGCAGTGATTTCCAAAACTCGTCTTGATTATTCACAGAATTAAGTATTTTCATAAACTGATAATAATTATACAACTTCTGCTTTCTAAGCAATAAATTTTTATATTCTCTCCTCGCTTTACAAAAAGCTGCCCCATCTTCTTTATCAGACGTTTTCCTAAATATTCTTAAAAGTCTGCACGTCTTTAATTTCTCAGCCTTGCATTCTGTATCGTACTAGACATTCTGTCTGTGTGAACTGTTAACACAAATACGCCGTTTCATACAGTCTGCAACATCTTTTACAATATCATTGAACATGTGCAACGCATTGTTTACATTAACATCAACAGACATTGTTGCTGATGAAAGCTTTCACGAATGTGTTCGGAGTTCATCATATCACAAAAATGTTCAGCATGATCATTATTCCACACAAATTTTTCTACATATTCCCTTTCATCAAAACTTCCAACTACACCTAATCCAACATCGGACATGTGCATACAGAATTCCAAGGCATATGGTCGGATTCAATTTTATCTGTGACAAACACACTACAATGCTTAGTTATATAGTCAAACAAATCATACGAAGATACAAAGTAATCATTTACGCTATGACCTGAATCAGAAATGTATGTGAAACGACCGGTCTGGTCGCCATTACATACACCATTTAACATAAATAATCCCAGAGTACTACACATGCTCAAAAAAGATTTTCCATAGGTATTCAATACTCTGTCCTCCGAACGTCTATTGACAGTCACTCTATCGCTGTTCTTAAAATAAGAGTACATCGTAACTTCATCACTGTACTCAGGGATAATATTCGCTGTTCTGGCATTAAAGTCAGAGAGAGACATAGAGAGAGGAGAGAGAGAGAGAGAAGAGAGAGAGAGAGAGAGAGTGTGTGTGTGTGTGTGTGTGTGTGTGTGTGTGTGTGTGTGTGTGTGTGTGTGTGTGTGTGTGTGTGTGTGTGTGTGTGTGTGTGTGTGGTGACGTTTTCTTTCTTACATTTTTGTTTTTTTGTCATGTCGTCTTTTCTTGTTTTTGCAGTTCATTTGTAACACACACACACACACACACACACACAAGAGAGAGAGAGAGAGAGAGAGAGAGAAGAGAGAGAGAGAGAGAGAGAGAGAGAGAGAGAGAGAGAGAGAGAGAGAGAGAGAGAGACGGAGACAGAGGGAGAGAGAGACAGAGAAAGAGACAGAGTTCCCCCTTTGACAGCACGGTTTAAAACGAAATGACTTACCCGTCACCCACATTGAAATATAATCACATTGGTGTTGTCTTAAACACACAAACACACAACTAAAATGTATTGCCTATTGCATAATACTGATGATAACAATGATAATATTAATAACGATAATAACAAAAAAAAATAACAACAGTAATAAATCTTCACTAAATACCTATTTGGATTAATTCAGGATCTCTTAATGGCTAGCACCCAGCCCTTTAATTCGCGGTATTCTACTGTTTGTTCCTTCCTGGAATTGGGGAGAAATACGGATTTGATTACATGCCAGTTACAGCAGATGAGCCCCAAATTGCTGTCGTGCGGGCTGATTTGCGTGTCGTCTCCGGAACTACCTCTGCACTCCAGTATCTGGTTACTTACTAGCAGGGCTGCGGGGAAAATCGACCATTGACACGCATCGCTGACTACAACTGAGTCGTGGAAACAGAAGCTGACAGCGACAACCTGACGGCCTTTCAGGCCCCTTCCACCACGGAGACACACACACACACACACACACACACACACACACACACACACACACACACACAGATGGAGAGACAAAGAGACACAGAGAGATAGAGAGACAAAAAGACAGAGAGAGAGAGAGAGAGAGAGAGAGAGAGAGAACTGTCCGCGGGTGGCTCTCCCATTACACAGGCCGCGTGATGGGGACGTCCTCCTGAGAGGATGGGACTGATGTGGTTAATAGGGCAAATTGCACCGGCGCCGGTGTGATAGACCTCACCGAGATGAAGAGAGCGGCGAGAGAAGCCCCAGCCTCCGTCTCTTGTGACATTCTCCTCCACAGGGAACTTGCGACAGCGTGTTAAGCAGTGGAAAATCTCGCACCACACAAAAAGGGGGAAGAGTGCTGGCTGGAAATGTGCTGGTGAAGAGTTCTAGCACGACCTCCGAAATGGAGACTGGGAGCACCTCTTTGAAGGAGGAGGAGGGATTTGCAGCCAGTTCCCAGAGTGAGACAGATGTGGAAGCTATGCGCAGCTCTCCCAGTGAACAAAGAGACCAAAGGCTGTCAGCTCTGCGTGCACATCTAGGAAGCACCACCTCCAAGCTGTCAGGTCTATGTGCACATTCATAAAGCGACACCACCAAGGGAGCCAGGTCTACGTGCACACCTAGAAAGCAGCATCTCCAAGGCTGCCAGGTGTACATGCACATCTAGACAGCAACACCTCCAAGGGTGCCACGTCTAGACAGCAACACCTCCAAGGGTGACAGGTCTGTGTGTACATCTAGACAGCAACACCTCCAAGGGTGCCAGGTCTGTGTGAACATCTAGGAAGCCTAGCCCTGCTTCTCGAAAGCCTGTCTTCCTGGCTAACCGTGTGACCACTGACGACAGCAAAACATGAGAGGCTGCACTTGGATCCGTTGACTGGGAAATGGCCAATCTCTGAACGAAGTGTTTGTAACAGTCCGGTCACTTCCACGTGGTGTCAGCCCCGAAGTGGCCCCTTGCAGACGGCTGGGCTGTACGCAACATTACATTCCATTCACAATCATTACCAAATCGAATGGTTGTTGGCTGCAAAAGCAAGCTTCAACAGGCCCGACGAGGAGGATGCTTTACTGTGCTACATGATTTCAGTCATGACTGTGGAGAGTGTTGTGCGCAGCACTCCCTTCCTCATCGCACACGATGAGTTCCAGAGCTCATCATTGACTCCAACGGAATTTGATCAGCTATGACACTGCCGCTCAGGGATCTTGCGTCATCCCAAGCCACCAAAGTGACCATTGAAGCTACCACACCCTCTCATTAAGAAGAGCGAATTTAAAGTGACCCCCCCCCCCCCCCAATATGGCCAATGTTTGGCGTTGCTACAAGTAACACAAAATTGGCCCCGAAACTGACCGTATGCCGA
>CM031613.1:43560612-43568112 GCA_018398815.1 Conus ventricosus
TTCCCTCTGGAATAGGCCAAAGAAGTAGAATTTCTAATATTTTGTCGAGAGAGGGAGGGAGGGAGGGAGAGAGAGAGAGAGAGAGAGAGAGAGAGAGAGAGAGAGAGAGAAGGAGAGAGAGAGAGAGAGAGAGAGAGAGAGAGAGAGAGAGAGTTCACGAATACCGGTACTGGCTAGCAAGAACGAAAGAGCGCAGGATGAAGTAGAAGAAAAAAAAACTTCCTGAGAGAAGGAATCTTTATTGCTACATTGTACATTGCTGAAGAAAAAGAATGTAGAATGCTGTTTAATATCAACCCCTTGGTACAACCATCGACAACGTCAATAATTACAGCAACAACATGAACAACAACAACAACAACAACAACGACAACAACAATAATTATAACATTAATAATAATGATGATGATGATGATGATGATGATGATGATGATGATGATGATGATGATGATGATGATGATGATCACAGCAGCAGCAGCAGCAGCAGCAGCAGCAGCAGCAGCAGCAGCAGCAGCACAACCACATCACACGTGACACCACACACACACACACACACACACACACACACACACACACACACACACACACACACACACACACACACACACACACACACACACACATGCGAGCGCGCACCAACCAACCAAACAAGGAACAAACAAACAAAAAAACTAACTACATTTTAGTGTATCCTACATTGTAATTGAATCCATGTCTGACAATAAACCTATATATAACGAAATGTACGGGGAAAATATCCATTTACTTCCTCTGTCTATTGTTTCTGTGTCTACAGATCCTTAAAAATCGATGGTTCGATTCACATTTCTTGAGAACAAGTGGCGGGAGACATGGCATGCTTTTAATGCGATCGACGAAATAGGGGCCAATTCTCAAAAACTGAACCCATGAAGTTGAACATAGATTCACCAGAAAAAACACGAGCGATCTTCAAAGCGATCTTAAATAATAATAATAATAATAATAATAATAATAATAATAATATAATAATTAATGATGATAATAATATAAATAATGGTATTTATAAGGCGCAAAATTTTTGATGAAATCAACTCTAAGCGCACGAAAAAAAAAATAATGTAGACAGGTAGGTTGCTAAGTAATAAAAAACAGAGAGAGAGAGAGAGAGAGAGAGAGAGAGAGGAGAGAGAGAGAGAGAGAGAGAGAGAGTGAGAGAGGAGAGAGAGAGAGAGAGAGAGAGAATTTTTCATGTGTGGACAAATTCAATTCAATTCAAGCTTTCGCCGAAAAGTTTTGTTGAGAGAGAGAGAGAGAGAGAGAGAGAAGAGAGAGAGAGAGAGAGAGGAGAGAGAGAGAGGATGAGAGAGAGAGAGAGAGAGAGAGAGAGATATGTGTGTGTGTGTGTGTGTGTGTGTGTGTGTGTGTGTGGTGTGTGTGTGTGTGTGTTGTGTGTGTGTGTGGTGTGTGTGTGTGTGTGTGTGTGTGTGTGTGTGTGTGTGTGTGTGTGTGTGTGTTCGTTCTCTCTTTAACGTCTTTTCACAATGCTGTGATATTAGACGAAAAAAAAACACCTCCCGTCTTCCTATCTCTGAACCTCCCTACCAATTTCCCTTCAAAAATGAAATCTTAACAACAATAACATACAATACATACTCAAAACATTTGTAAACATTAAATCAATGAGCCAACTGGGCTCCGTTTTAAGCCTTAACAACATCCAGCATAAGCAAATCGTTCAATAAAATATTCTTAAAAGATGAATCTGAAACCGTTGAATCACAAATCGAAGGGGGTTAAAATGATTTCAAATGCTGACAGTGTAGAATAACATGGACAGGTGTTATTTCCTCACCGCAGACGCACTTAACATGACTGTCGATTTGCATCTGAGAGCATTCAGTCTGAATCTGTAGACCAGGGATGACAGTGTTCGGTTTTCACACATGAGCTCACCATTGCAGGAATGCATATGTTTGACTTTGAAAATATTCCTCTTTTCAGTGAAATTTACAAAAGAACCTCCTAATAGTTCCTTCACATGATTCCAACAAGTTTTCGTTATTAAGGAATAACTTTCAGATAAAGATAAAGGAATTTTAACAATACAGAATTTTTAATGTTCATTGCACCCCTTTAGCTGTTCTGTCCGCCCATTCATTACCAAAATATTGCAATGTGATGGAACCAAGAGAATGAGATACTAGTTCCGCGCAGTGATAATAATGGATTGTATGACAAATTTCTGCAATAATATCACCTCTTACTTTTAGATTATAAGACTGTAGCGCGTCCTAAAACAGATTTAGAATCAACCAAAAATAATACCTGAACTAGACTAAAGGAAGATCAAGCAGAAAATTCAAACCCATCAAAATAGCAATAAGTTCTGCTGTAAATATTGAAAAATGTTTTCAAGATGGTAAGCCTTTTCTGCTTTTAAAGCTGGGATTACAAATGCAGCTCCAACCATGTCATTATCTAGCTTAGAGCCATCAGTGTAAATTTTTAGATGGTCCGGGTAGTGCTCAAAAATATGAGCTTTTACAGAAGCAGATAAAGTGGGACCATCATTTTTTCTTTATATTTGTATAATTAGTATCGAAATAGGCTGATAGTAGTTCCCATTTAGGGACTGCAGTGAACAGTACACGAGATGATATATCTTTCTTATTGATTCCTGACTCTTGAAAAATGTCATAAGTGAAAGTGCCTATTGTTTCTAAAGAGGCAACCGACTTTGCTCTTTTGGAAAAATCCGTGTCTGATTTTACGCACACTTCATATAATTTGAATTTGGAACTGATGTACTCATTAGGACAATTTAGATGATGCAAGTTTCATATTTTCTTCAAAAGGTTAATATACCATTTCAGCATATGTTTTTAATGAAGATGTATATACTGGAACTCCAATCGCAAGTTTATAGGCTTTACTGTCTATACTTTGCATTTTTTTAAAAAAGGTATTTTGGGGCAGAGAAGAATACCTCTTGGGCATATGTTAATTTTGAACGAATAAGTGCTGTTACTAGATGTATAAGAGTGGAAATGTCTTGTCCCACTGTTGTTTGCTGGACAATTTTTTAGGAAGTTCAGACTCTTTTTAGCTTTCATCATTACGTGTTCTAAATGCTCTTCCATGACAATTTTAGATGCAAGGATTACTCCTAAAAAATTTAACAGACTGTGCATAATTGATAACTGACCTTCTAGATTGAAAGAAGGCAAATCTCTGCGATCGTAACCAGAGTCAAAAAGCATCATATGTGATTTCTCTGGAGACAAAGTTAAACCATTTTGAATCATAAAACCATTTATATTATCAAGTTCTCTTTGATACAATTTTTTAGTGTAATTTAGCGATCTCATTGGAGTGCGTTTTTTCATAGTCACTTTCATCCATATGCAGATATCATCAGCATATTGAACCAATTCAATATGATTAGACACAGATGATGGTAGGTCATGTGTTAAAATATTGAAAAGTATTGGTGCTACTACTGATCCTTGTGGAATTCCATATGAAGTGGTTATTAATTTTGAGTAAGTGTGTCCTATTCTGGTCTGAATTGATCTATCTGCTAGAAAAGTCTTGAAATAATTATACATGCAACCTGATAAGCCAATGGATTTTAATTTATAAAGTTCTAGAGTGCCATACTTGATCGTACGCTTTTTTGATATCAAAGAAAGTAGCCAGTACATTTTTCCTTCTAGCAAACTGATGTTTAATTTGGGTTGTAATTTGGTAAGGTGATCGATGGTTGATCTGCCCTTACGAAAACCTGCTTGATGTATTGGTATGATATTGTTCTTTTCGCAGTAGTGTAGGAGACGATTTAAAATTATTTTTTCCATCAGTTTCCCCGTATGTGACGTCAGAGCAATAGGCCGATAACTGTTTATGTCTGATTTTGGTTTACCAAGCTTGTGTATGGGAACAATAATAGATTGTTTCCATATTAATGGAATATTTCCAGACGACCAACATCTTTGTATGAATTGGTGAAGAAAGTTAACAAATTAGCAGGGTAAATGTTTGATAATTCATTTGATATTCCATCAGGGCCTACTGAGTTCTTTATTCCATTGGAGAAAATGACATCCTTCATTTCTTTTAAGGTGATGGGGCATTGATTAAAATGGCTGTTATCTTCTATTGGATCATTGTATATTTCACTGGAAGATTCTTTCTCTCGAAAACTCTATCCTTTCTGACAAGCCCTCTTTGCAACTCGTCATTGCAAACATTTCTGAGAAAGCTTCGGCCTTTTGTGAGTTAGAAGGAAATTCTTCATTTTTTACATGTACTGGATATTCTGGAAGGCATACTCCATTTTTCATATCCTTCACTTTTTTCCAAACCTTCTGAAGATCTGCATGATCAGAAACTTCATTTTTACAAAGTTAGACCATACTGCCGTTTGGCCTGTTCGTTGACTCTATTGCTATGTATTTTTGCCTTCTTCATATTTTTGTGTTTTTCTTCCTTCTTTTGTCTTTGAGATATTCATTAAAGGCTTCTTTCTTCAACTGTTTTGCCTCTGCGCAAGCATCGTTCCACCAAACATTTCCTGAATATTTATTATCTTTCATTTGATTGCACTTCGGTATTGAAGAATCAGCTGCGTACAAAATTATCTCAGTAAATTTTGCATAAACACTATCTATGTTATCCGACTGAAGTTCTTCAATGTTATGCATTGACAACAATCTTTCAAATTTGTCCCAATCCGCATTTCTGTAATTATATTTAGGGATTTTATCTTTTACTGAATCCTGACTTACTGGTTTGTCATTTAAACTGATAACAACGGGAAGTGGTCACTACCCAATGTATCCTTGACAGTATCCCATTCACAGTTGCATGCAATAGCTGGTGATATAAGTGACAAATCGATGGCAGATGGCTTATGTTTCGATATATCTGGGATTCTAGTTACACTCCCATTATTGGGTAGTATTAAAGCAGAATCAACAACATTTTCGACGAAACGGTTATTGATTGACCTGCCAACAGTGCATTCCTTGTCCCAAAAGGGAGAATAAGCATTAAAATCGCCCACTATCAACCATTTATCTTTCGATCCTGAATCGAGCGTAGCCACTCCGTGTTCTGTTCGTCTGGACAGTTGGCAGATACACAGAAACTATATTCAAAATCAGCGATTCATTAATTTTACTCTGACTGCACAGGCATTAATGTTTCTAGTATCTGTTGGAAAGGGTGGTACAATTTGCCTGTAATCCAGAACATCTTTGATATAAATAGCTGTGTTGATTTTTCCTTTTTCATCCTCAGATTGGTAGATTGGAGGATTAAAGTAGCCCTTAAGGATTGGGAGTTTCTTAGTGAATACATTTAGAGACTGCAATGCTAAAACATGGTACTTATTTGATGAAAGATGCTGCACAAGATTGTCCAGATTTGTGGAAATTGATCTACAATTCCAGTGCATTATTTGAATATTAGATTGCCTTTCCATTTTCTTCGGCATTTTTTCCCTCCTGATTAACGCTGTGATGTCTCAACAGCCTTGCGATTAAGAATGAACTCAGTGAAATAAATAAGAAATAGCTAACAATACCAGCAACAACAACAATAAAAGATAGTTGTGATAAGATATATAAAAAAATGCACATTTCACTAAAAATTGACAACAGACTATTGATCTATATAAAATGCTTTGACAAAGAAAACAAGAAATATGCGAATTCTAGTCACTCAAGATGGGGTAAACAGTGTTCTTGACTGTGATTTCCGCAGAAACTAAATCAACAGGTGTCTTTTGTCTTTGGTTTAATACCACTGTGCACTCAACACGTCGAACATGTTGAACCAAGGGTCTCTGTATCCTGGGAGGGGCTGGTGTCCTCTGTAAGGTTGTATTTTCCGGTCTGTCGCTGGTTAGACAATCTCACTGTCTTCCTCGGCTTCTCCCAGAAGAATTTTCGAAGTGCCTTCCAACATTTCTTGCCAGAACACTTGACCTCTAGGTGTAGGATGGAGGTTGTCTCTGAGTGCCCAGTTGTTGGTTGGTAGGTTGTTATGAGAAACAAAAGACACATTCTTGATTCCAAACAGATCTGAGGTTGTTAGAGCATTAAAAACCTCTCGCTTAATTTCCAGTTTGGGATCTTGACTGGAGCAACTTTACTAACCACAACCTTCACTTTGGAATGGCTGGTGGCAAAGTCTTTGATAATGGAAGTAAACTCTTTGCTGACATGTCTTGGGTCTTTTTTCTGTAGGTCGTTAATCCCACAGTGGATAACTACTGCATCTGGTGGTTTTTCGTCAGTGTAAAGATTTGACTGAAGTGCCAAAGTAAGGTCTTCTGATGTGAATACTCGGCTTGTCTTGGCCTCAAACCATAAGAAAGGCCAGTCTGTTCCCATTCACTCCTTATACACAGAATCATGAGAATTACGACGTTCGGGAAGTCTTGTTTCTGTTTCTGTTGGAACTGACTGAGTTCTGTGTTTTTCCTGTCTGATCTTTTTCGTCATGAAATTCTGACGTCATTTATCTGGGTTCTTGGCTTCCTTATTTTCTTTTGATTTTTATTTGCTTTCACCCTCTATTCTCTGGTGGTTGATGCTGATGTTTTCTTGGGGTGTGATGCAGCAGTTAGGCATGATTTTGCAACGTCAGCATATGACTGAAGAGTATGAGAGGTCAGATTGTCTGTTTGGGTAGGGCTGTCTGTTTTTGATGTGGAACGTTAGATCTGACCATGTTAGCAATCATCTCGGTCTGCTTGAGTACGGTATTTTCGAGAGAAGCTATTCGTTCTGTTAGTGACTCGATCATGCTTTTCATCTCTTTTACCAGACTCACTGCGACAGATATGGTGGTGTCTTCTGTCGTGTGGTTTCTTCTCCATCCCTTGACGTTCACGCTGGCGGCTTGTGCTGATCGATTCAGGGCATCTTTAAGGAGGCATTCTTTGTTGTCATCTTTCTGAGCGCCGTTTTCTTTTTCTTTCTGTGGTGTCGTTGTTGAGCGGCTGCCTAGACATCTTGATCGAGTCAGTCTGGTCATGTTGATGGTAGATTTGCGGAAATTTTTAGGAGAGCCTAACCGAAACTTTCCTCACTGTCCGCCATCTTGTGTGTGTCCGTGTGTGTGTGTGTGTGTGTGTGTGCGTGTGTGTGTGTGTGCATTCCGATTTCCTCTTCACGTCTATACACTAGTTTCATTCTGTTGGGGTCACCACTATCCTGAAAAGTCATGAAAACTGTCGTTAGAATAGACAGACGTAACGACGTTCCCAGGAGGTAGAACTCACCCACGTTTGCTGCACAACGAAGTAATTATTGTCGTCAGTAGGGGGCTAAGTTGGTGGTGTTTGCGTATGCACGGTCTGAACAGGCGCACGGAACACCACCGAAGTGATTCGGCAGCAGTGCCCCGTCTCCCCTGGTGGGTTGCTAATGACGACTTAACATTGACTACTCCCTGTGGATTGCCGCTGCCGGGGCTGTGGCGGGATGGGTCAGGCTGTGGCTGTGGACG
>CM031613.1:43575612-43578112 GCA_018398815.1 Conus ventricosus
CAGGTTTCTTATTTACTTAAATTCTCCGGCAGACTTTCCCAAACTGAACCCCATACGCTAGTTTAAACGACGCGAAGGCCTGTTTTCAACAAAGTGTTGCCCAATTCAAGAATAGACCCTTACGACACACGCTGTATAAATCCAGAAATACTACGACGATTTGGGGGTTGGGGGGGGGGGGGGGGGGGGGGGAGGCGGTGCTCGTGGAGGAGGGCAAAATGTATTCTTCATATTCATGAAAATATGTGGCAATTCAGTTCGCACAAAGAGAAGCGGCACAAATAATGTTCGCGCAAATACTTAGCAACAATGATGGCACGATAGTCCGTAAATAGTGCACACAAATGTTCACAATAGTGTCGGCGTAAACAGCTTGCAGTTGCATTTGCGTTAGTAGTTTGCAATAGGTTTTGCGTAAGCAGTTTGTAATAGTGTATGCGCGAGTTGTATGCCATAATGTTCGTGTATGAGTTGACAAAAGTGTTTGCAAAAAAAAAAAAAAAAAAAAAGATGTTTTCAATCATGTTTGGCATAAATAGCCAATTGCAATCACGTCAAGAGAGATAGTTTCCCATAATTGTCCTTCATTCAATGCAGTAGTGTTTGCGTAAATAAATCACAAGTTTGCAAAAGTGTTCACGTCAATAATTCATCACATTACTCACAATGTTCACTTGATCAATCTGCAAAAACGCTCGCGAAAATAACTTGCAGTCGTGCTCGTTTAAATACATTGAAACAGTGTTCACATAAACAGCTTGCAGTCATGTTCTAATAAACTGTTTGCGGTGGAGCTAGTGTGCGCATTTTGTAATAGTGTTCGCGTTAATACTTTGCAACATAGTTCGCGTAAATAATTTGCAGTTATGTTCTCGCAAAGTTGGCAAGAAGTTGGTAAAGACGTACACGCACGCACACACACACACACACACACACACACACACACACACACACACACACACACACACACACACAGAGAAACACACACACACACACACACACACAGAAACACACACAGACACACACACACACACACACACACACACACACACACCACACACACACCAACACACAAGAGAAAAACACACACACACACACACACACACACACACACACACACACACACACACACACAAAACACACACACACACACACACACACACACACACACACACACACACATACACGCAAAAACACACACACACACACACACACACACACACACACACACACACACACACACACACACACAACACACAAACACACGCACACGCACACACGCACACACACACACACACACACACACACCCACACAACACACACACAACACACACACACACACAACACACAAACAGACGCGCACACACACACACACACACACACACACACACACACACACACACACACACACACACACACACACACATACACACACACACACACACACACACACACGCACATGCTGGAGCTCAGGTCATTTGCCACAAATATGGAAAGAATCAGTAGTAGTACCGATTCACAAGGAAGGTAAACTGAAAGAGAGTATAGATAGTTACAGACCTATTTCATTAACTTCTCATGTCTGTAAACTTTATGAAACAATTGTTTTAAATAGACTGAACTACTTTTGTGAAAAGAACAAAGTTATCCCAACAAACCAAGCAGGTTTTCGAAAGGGTAGAAGTGCTATTGAACATTTGGTCAAACTTACCACTCAAATTAAACACCAGTTTTCCAGGAGAAAATGCTTACTAGCAACCTTTTTTGATATCACTAAAGCTTATGATCAAGTATGGCACTCTCGTTTGCTTTATAAACTTAAAGAGATCGGATTATCAGGAAACATTTATGATTTCTTAAAGACTTCTTAGAAAATAGATATATCAGAACAAAGGTAGGGAACTCTTACTCTACAAGAAGAAAATTACACATGGGCATTCCTCAGGGTCTGTTGTTGCCCCTGTACTTTTTAATATTCTGATGTACGATTTACCCACAAAAATTACTAAGAACATAGAACTAGTCCAATATGCAAATGACATATGCATATGGATGAAAGTGACATTAAAAATATGTACACCTGTCAGATCACAAAACTATATCAAAAAGTTATATCAAAAAGAATTAAATACCCTTTCTGCTTACATGACTGAAAATGGTTTGCAAATATCAACTGAAAAAACACACATGATGTTATTTAATACTGGATCTGATCCAGTTAATATGCCTTTATTTAAAACCCATTAAATATACAAAATGGTGAAATTCCTTGGAGTAAATTTAACATCAAAGTTGTCATGGAATTTTCATATAGAGCATATTCTAACAAAAGCACGAAAAACTTTAAATCTATTAAAGATTATTAGCAAGCATGTTTGGGCTCAGGACACAATATTACTCTTTTGCACATTTCTACCGCACTGGTTAGATCTAAATTAACGTATGCACAAGAGGTGTTCTTCAGTGCACCCAAATACTTACTGAAAAAACTTCAAAGTAT
>CM031613.1:43590612-43599188 GCA_018398815.1 Conus ventricosus
ACCGCTATAGCCGTTACTAACGGCCTGTAACGGTTTTTCTTCTTTATGGAATATCTCAGAAAGTATTTGGCCAATTTATAAGCGGTTTGGATGGTCTTGTGACAAATCGGAGCCTCTGTCCATATGTAAGTGATGTAATGCTGAAAATGGATTAAACAACCGTTAAAAACCGTTATTCTACCGTTATTTCTTATATATAGGTGGATTTTAATGAAATTTGGTATATAGAAAGGTTATCATACACAAATGGCACTACTACATAGTGTTTCAAAATTTGACCGTTAAAAACCGTTATTCTGCCGTTATTTCTTATATATATGTGGATTTTAGTGAAATTTGGAATATAGAAAGGTTATCACACACAAATGGCACATAGTGTTTCAAAATTTGACCGTTAAAAACCGTTATTCTTGACATATTGTCCAATTTGGATGAAATTTGATATGTACACAGGCTTTAGCCCAGTGCGGACTAAAATACCGGTTTAAAAAGTGTATATCGGTTATATAACCGTTAAACCGTTCTTTTGCCGTTATTTTTTATATTTGTGGGTTTTAATGAAATTTTGTATATAGAAAGGTTATCACACACAAATGGCACTTCCATGTAGTGTTTTAAAATCTGACCGTTAAAACCCGTTATTCTTGATATATTGTCCGATTTGGATGAAATTTGGCATGTACACAGGCGTTAGCCCAGTGAGGACTAAAATACCAGTTTCAAAAGTGTACATCGGTTAATAACCGTTTAAACCGGTTATTTGCCTTTATTTCGTATCTCACAAAGCACTTGGCCGATTTTAAGCGGTTTGGAAAACTGGGAGTGCGTTTACATGCTTCTCATCTTGTTTCATCTAAATCTATTTCTAAAGAACTATTTACAACAAAGGTGAAAAGCAGAGAGAGAGAGAGAGAGAAGAGAGAGAGAGAGGAGAGAGAGAGAGAGAGACAGAGACAGAGACAGAGACAGAGACAAGAGAGAGACAGAGAGGGTGGACAAGAATGGCTTGCAGACAGACAAATAGAGGCACGGACAAAAACAAGACCGAGAAAATAGAGACAAATAGTCTAAAAACATGACTACGAAAACAACGGTTCGGCTGCCAAATAGGACCGCTCCATCCAAGATTGCCTGAAAGGGCCCTCCATCCATCCACAGTATTAGTCACTCCAGAGGATTTCTTTTCATTAACCGTGTCTGACCTTTCGGATATAAAAGGCGTCTGCACCATTGCGGACAGTTTTTCAGCTGCCTGTACGTCTGTTTGCGTGTCAAGTCTCTTCTTCTGTCTGTCTGTCTGTCTGTCTGTCTGTCTGCTGTCTGTCTGCTGACTGGTTCTCTCTCTCTCTCTCTCTCTCTCTCTCTCTCTCTCTCTCCTCTCTCTCTCTCTACTCTCTCTCCTCTCTCTCTCTTTCTCTCTCTCTCTCTCTCTTTCATCTCTCTCTTATCTGTGTGTGTGTGTGTGTGTGTGTGTGTGTGTGTGTGGTGTGTGTGTGTTGTGTGTGTGTGTGTGCTTCTCTCTTCTCTCTCTCTCTCTCTCTCTCTCTCTCTCTCTCTCTCTCTCTCTTTTTTTTTGTCTGTCTGTCTGTCTCTCTCTCTCTCAAGAAACAGGACAGCATGACACTGTTATGGAACATTATAGTTCACCGATTTAACTCACAGCTTAGTGACCACATTTTGCCATATTTATGACAATCCAGCAAACAACACCGACATTATTGCCTACAAACTAACATACCAAGATTGTATGTTTAGGGAAGTTAAGATAACTTAATGCTGCTCCAGGCAATTAAGGATGCGATAAACTGGACGGACCAACAAGCTTCTTAACTCCAAATCAGCATATCGGGGAGCAGGACACGAGCAAACATGTTTTTGATCAGTACAGCTCCGCGGTCATCAAGAGGCTTGAAATGGCAATTAATGCGATTGTTTATAGGTAGGTATGCTCCACATCCCGTTCAGATGTCAGACTGTCGGCAAAGTCCTGAGAGGGCTTATTTGTACAAATGACTTTTATTAATTACTGTCGTGAGTGTCAGCTAAAGGCATTGACACGTGCAGGATGTGAACGGACCAGCTGGTGATGATTGACGTGAATGGAAACTCACAGAGCAAACGGCCTGTGTGACAGAACATTAGTCTCTTTGATCTTTACTTTGAAGTCTCTCAGTACACTAAGCTCTGTGTCTGACTGTATGTCTGACTGTCTGTGTTTCCGTTATGGCCTGTGTGACAGAACATTAGTCTCTTTGATCTTTACTTTGAAGTCATGTACTGAACTCAGTACACTAAGCTCTGTGTCTGACTGTCTGTCTGGCTGTCTGTGTTTCCTTAGTCCGCTTGGCAGTGTGCCCACCTGCTTGTTTGTGTTCTTCCCAGTACTTTTTTTTTATTATTCTTTTGCTCTATGTGTAGACTCCGACTTAACACAAAAACCCTAAAAGGTGTACACACATGGCATAGTATATTGAGACAGATCATAGTTTACACTTCACCGATCATTCAAATGGGCCTGTGCACAGTGCTGTTAGCATCTTTTCATACTTATGCAATCTTGGAATTGTGCGTTGATGTAATGTTTTTAGATCCTCATGACAGAGTACTCTACTTTGGCAATATTAATGTAGGTTGGGTTTGGTACATCTGGAGATAGCTGTTCTGTTGGTGTCAGTCCTACCTATTGGAATCTGGAGCTGCCGTCCAGAAAATGAGATACACCTTCGATCACACCGAATGCTGTGCGTGTTCTGCCTTTCCTTGAGTAGTGTGCAGATACCCACCCATTTCTGTTTTTAGTCCATGCACACTGACACAGGGTCTATTGAATTCACGCCTTTATTGAGAGTTTTGCAAATTTGTGTAGGGTCGTAACTGGTAGTTAATAGTATTTCACTGGGGGTGGGGGGGTGGGGGGGGTGGGGGGGGGGGGAAATGCAGCTTCGAAGTGCCTCTGCTTTCCCCTCGCCCCTCATCCATGAATTCTTGTATGTGGACTCTAGTTGTTTTCCGATGCCTGTTTTATGGTTCCAAGACTACAGGCTGACTGATTGATCTAGATTGGATTGATTCGCGCGTTTGTGTGTGTGTGTGTGTGTGTGTGTGTGTGTGTGTGTGTGTGTGTGTGTGTGTGTGTGTTTCCTTTGTCTGTTTAATATGTTGCCGATGTCATACGCTGACTGATTGATCCAGACTTGATTGTTTCCCATGTTTGTATGTTTGTACATTGTTAGTAAACGGTTAGTAAAAAAAGATAGATGATACGACAAAATTCAGAACAAGAGGGGATAAATCTAAATGTGATGAACTTCTAAGAAAAAGAGAGGTTTAGGGCTCCGGTATTGCTTCTTTTCAACTCATATCTTTTAACAATAAACATGCTTCCGCTATTCTGTTTGATGGGCGAGAAGGGAAGAATCGAGATGGCATGAACTAAAACTATCAATGAATAAATAAATAGTTAGATAAATAAATACATAAACGAATGAATCACTTCTCGATTCTCTTCATATTTGTTAACAACTAGCATTGCATGTCTCTGGTACACTAGTTCTCTGAAGTGCTCATTGATCAAACGTTTCTGATTCAACTGTTGGTAATTCTTTGCGATAAAGTGACTTTTGCTTTCTGACAATTTCTGCACTGCGCTGTCAGGTTCTGAGTACTTCCACTTATGATCCCCATTCATTCATTGATCACTGCTTTGATATTGCAGCTTTCGTTGTTCTGATGTTTCTCCGTTCTCTTGAACAGAAGATCGTTTCGTCGGTTGTGACTTCAAGAGAATCATTCTTTAAATCGACGCGCTTCCAACGTTCAGCTTACGCAGACTGTAACTCTCTCCGTAGAGCTTATCACACTGACATCTGACGTCTCAAGTTTTTTCACCTGACGTTGCTGACATTTTTCATTTAAGTTGGCAGTCTGTGCAGTTTTCAATGTTGTTTACGTCACCATGGCTCAACGTATTGCATCGGCAGTTCCCACGCCCGTGTGTTTTGTGTTTGTAATGACCTCACCAACGAGTAGTGTGTCGCAGTGGCCATGTTGTTGGGGTTTGCGAAATATTTGCAGCAACCCCTCTCCCTTCTCTCTCCCTGCACCTCCTTCTTTTTCATCCCCAAAGCTGTTGCTCCTCCACTCCTCTCCATATGTATCCTTTCCCTCACCCCGGCCCCCTTCCTTCCCCTGTTAGAAGTGGTGTTCAGGTGGGTGAAATGGAAATCTGCTGTTCTCCGTTGCTGGGTGTTTTGGAGAAATCTTGATGTTCGCGGATGTACTCATTAAAGCATTTTTGCATTCCTCAAATGTTTTAAAGTTAAACTTTGTTTAGCAGCAACTCGTACTTTTAAAACTTTATCTCCCTAGAAAACTAAGTTGGTTTATCATATGCGCAACTTCATAGATGGAAGTCCAGTTTGTTTGTTTGTTGTTTGTTGTCCTACCTTGACTAAAAGACTCCAGGGATCATCCGAACAGTCGAAGTACTTGAACACTAGGTACAAATGCATCAGTTAGGGATGAGAACTACGTGTGTGACTGTTTTTGATAACTCCGCCCGTGGCAGCCGCTGACTTCGGGTGATTTTGGAGACTGATAATGCTTGTTAGGTGCTTGTCAACGACTGAAAGACAATCCCTACATAAACTGTGCAGTGCATAACACCATTTGGATGTAGCCTATGTCAATAGGTTGACACAGCTTTTAAGCAAGGCGGATGGAAGTCCAGTGGAATCAGAGAGACATGACTTTCTTTTCTGTAACCCGGCATTCAGGAGTGGCCTTCCACTTCCACATTTATGCACACGTTTATGACCACTGTTGTGTGATTGTTTCCACTGATAAAGTATTTAAAGCTTTTGGGTAAGGTTCTCGTTAAATCTGTGGTGAAAACAGCTCTTTTTTTTTAACAAATGACGGAAGGGAGTGTGGGTAGGTAAAAAGGTTAAACATTTTCTTTGCCTACTGACCGCCTGGGTCAGGTGAATACAGGGATCCACTGTGTTAGGTGGACGGATATGACGGCAGGCGGAGTCCATCCATCTTCTTCCACCGCCTTCAGCTTCCCTGACACTGAATCAGGTACCCGTTTAATTGCTGGGTGGGAGATAATTCATTTTCAAGGGGACAAAATCAGTCCACAGGTATGGTTTGAACTCATGGCTGCCGGTTCCACAGACGGACGTTTCAAATCGTTTGTTTGAATGAGGGGGGGGGTGGGAAAAGGGGGGGGGGTGGGGGGAAGGGTGTGATTCAAATGTTCAAGAAAATTTTTATGATTTTTTTTTCAACTTGAGATGAAGGACAAAGCTGGCACACAAATTGGACGGACGGGTGTTGTGGATGCGTGGGGTGCAGTGAGAGAAAATATAAGGGCAGAGTGGGTCAGCTGTTCAGACGGTCAAGAATAGGCAGTTGCTTGACTACAAAGTCGACTGGCCCTTTCATTCGCCTCTTGTTAAAAGAAAAAAAGCGGTGTAACAGGTCTTTAATTGTTAAAGAGTGCTATCGACGACGTGTGTGGTTTGTTTGTATTGTGTGTGTGTGGTGTGTGTGTGTGTGTGGTGTGTGTGTGTTGATGTGGTGTGTGTGTGTGTGTGTGTGTTGTCGTGTGTGATTGAGAGAGAGAGGAGAGAGAGAGAGAGACGAGGAGAGAGTGGGAGAAGGACATGGAGAGAGGAGAGGAGAGAGGAGAGGTGAGGAGAGCATGAGGAGAAGAGAGGAGGACGAGGAGAGAAAGTGAGAGAGGAGGGAGAAGTAGGAGAGAGAGAGAGAGAGAGAGACGAACGAACGAACGAAACGAACGAAATTTGTTAATGAGGGAAAAGAAAAAGAATAAGACATAGCAGGCTTGTTTGCATCTTGCCCTCAAATGAAAAAGAAACATTCTAACACATAAGCCACTCCACACCCCAACGATTAACCAAACATCCACCTGACGAACAATCCTTTCAAAGCAATAATATTAGCAATAACAATTCCACTGTGATATTGATTAAAAATGTTAACATTACAATTCAAATATACACCGATGCGCACATATACACTTATGTATTGTCAAACATTACATCTATCGAATAGCATGATCTGGAAAAGATAGAAATACAGAAACACATAATATCACAAATATAAATCCACATGATAGTAAATCAATTTTTGAAACCTAGAATCTGTTCCCGTGAAGGGGGCGTACAACACAAATTTTTTTGCGCCCTCCAAGTTCGCAGCATATTTCCCTTTCCTCTCTATCCCGTGTTCTCTGCAAACAATTCATTACCTCGCCCCTCGTAACAAACACCCACCTTCACCCCGTCTACCCCTCCGTTCACAACCCAACCAACTCAGAGAGAGAGAGAGAGAGAGAAGAGGGAGAGAGAGAGAGAGAGAGAGAGAGAGAGGCGGATATAAAAGCAAATATTCCTTACCATAAGGATCAGGAGATGCTGTTCAGTAGGCGTCAAAAGTGTGTTTGATATTGTTTTTTAAAGACTGGTGGCTTGTATTTTACATCGAATGAAGTTATAACCAGGATTTCCATAAAGCAGCCACCAGAGTTACAACAGCTTGATTTATAACAGAATCGATTCTCGGAAGAGGTACTTCATTTCTTGTAAACATGACGAATCTTATTCATTTCGAATCTATTTTTCAAAGCCATTGGGGCAGGGTTTCGGACATTATATTAAACATAAAGAGAGCTTGTTTGTAAACTAGCTTCCATTTTAGAAGGGACAAGAATTTCTAAATGTTTATTTCTGAGAAAGTAGGGGAGGAGGACTTCAGGAGGATCAGTTTAATGGCACGTCTATGTAAACTGAATAAAGGTTTTAAAATTATTATCCACTAGCGGAATCCCTATTGTTGAGGCATAGTTTATGTAAGATTCAACATAGGCATGAAAGAACAAACTTAGGCTATGTTGATCTAAAAAGTGTTTTATTCTGGAAAGCTGGTAACATCTTTCTGGACACATTTTTACATACTAACGCAATATGATTCGACCATAACAGATGTTATCAATAATAACACTAGGATCTTATGGTGATCAACTTCCTCGAGATTTTCGCCATTATACAAAGGTAATGATTGCTACAAGAAAGATTTTGACGTTTTTGCTGGTAGTAATCAATAAGTATTTAGTTTTTTGGGGGTGGAGTCGCATATGATTGAGTTCAGACCATTCAGATAACTTGTTGATACTTTCTTGTAAGGAGATAAAAATGTTATCTAATCGATCGTGACAGGTGTGGATAGTGGTATCATCGGCAAACATCTCACATAAAGTTGTAAAAACAGAGGTAGATCATTTATATATACAGAAAATAGTATTGGCCCAAGGACTGAGCCTTGAGGGACGCCGTACTTAACAGGTAGAATGGAAGAATTTGATCTATTTACCGAAACACACTGTTTCCTGTCTGGAGAGAAATGAAGATAGAAGTTCCAAAGCGTTGTCAGTTAGGCCATAGATCTTTAATTTCTCAAGTAGAAGACTGTGGTCGACGACATCAAATGCTTTCATTTAAAGTCTACTACTAGAACACCTGTGATTTTATTATTGTTTATGTTAGTAAGCCACTGGTCAACAAGACTAGTTAATGCTGTGTGACAAGAATGGTTGGCCCTGAATCCGGACTGGTTTGGATGAAACAGTTCGAAGGAGTTGAAATGATTAAGAATGTGTTTGTTTATGTGATCTTCCAAGGGTTTAGAGAGTATAGACAAGATGGAGATGGGTCTATAATTTGAGGGATCAGCATAGTCACCTGATTTATAGATGGGTATAACTTTAGCAACTTTAAAAGCTTTGGAATATAATTTTTTGCAAGGCATAGGTTGTAGATGTAGGTAAGCGTTTCGGCGATTACTGGGGCTGACAATTTCAAGATTTTCCATCAATGCCCTCAAGACCACTTGTGTTACTTTGTTTTAGGCTACTAAGAGATTTATACACTTCATGCACACCCATAAATGGTATATTTGACAGAGAGGATATATTTCTAGAATTGCAAAAGTCCTGAAGAATATCCAATTTATTTTTGACGTTCTGTTTATTTTTATTGTTGAGTTAGCTTTCGCCACAAAAATGTGAATTCAAGACTCAGATGATAATCTTTTGGCGAGGTAGTATGACCTTTAACATTTTTATTAGTAAGCTCGTTTATCGCTTTCCAAATAGATCTGTTATCTGCTTTGGAAGAAAATAAGATTTTGAAAATACTTTTTCTTTGACGATCGTTTTAGGTAATTGACTAAGTTTCTTTGTTTTTTATAGGAATCTCGACTCCCTGATACTAACAGCGACTCTCTTAAGTCGGTAGCAGTGTCTTATCTTTAGTTATCCAGGGTTTTTTAGGATTGTTACTAACACGCATTGTTTTAAATGGGGCATGCTTATTATAAACATTAAGGAAACTATGATACCAGACTTCTAAAGCCTCGTCGGGGTCTGTGAATTTTATAGACCGTGGAAAGGAATGAGTTCATTAAATCCCGTGAAAGGAGTCATGTCAAATTTTGAAAGTTTTAGTAATATCTTTGGAAATTTTTTGGAACTTTAACTCCTCGCTGGACCA
>CM031613.1:43600188-43605188 GCA_018398815.1 Conus ventricosus
TCCGACTATAAAATAGCACTAGTTAGTTGACAGAATAACAACAACAAAAACACGCAAAAAACCGTACAATAATAAGTAATAGTTGAGAGAGGAGAGAGGAGAAGAGATGAAGGGAGAGAGAGGGGAGAGAGAGAGAGAGAGAGAGAGACACACAGACACACAGACACACACACACACAGACACACAGACATACAGACAGACAGACAGACTGACAGCACAGTTCGTACATCACTAACAAAGAAACATGAAATAAGCAATGGATGATTCTCCTATCCACCATGTTCACTGTTTTCAGGAACCATTTGAAGCTAACTGATTGAATAAATAAATAAATAAATAAATAAATATATGAATAAATACAGAAAGAAGAAAAATACACACTACATAAATACATAAATGATCAGAATAAATAAAATAAATACATCCATACCAACCTACCTACCTACCTACCTACCTACCTACCTACTACCTACCTACCTACGACCAACCTACTACTACCTACCTACCTACCTACCTACCTAAATTCACACATACATGCATACATACATACATTACATACATACAAACATACAAACATACAACATACATACATACATACATACATACGTACGTACGTACGTACGTACGTACGTACGTTCGCACGTATGTACATACGTATGTACAAATATAAATGAATTTGTTTTCTTGTTAAACTTTGTTAAAGCGCCCTGTAGCCTACGTTGTTAGGATGGGCGATATAGAAATTGTCCTCATTATTATTATTATTATTATTATTATTTATTATTATTATTATTATTATTATTATTATTTTTATATCATCATCATCATCATCATTATGTGAACGAGGAACACCCAAGAGGAGCTAACTTTTCCCAGGCTGGTTAGATACGGTTAATGTTGTTTCTAGCCCAGCCGACCGTGAAGGGCCTTATCAGGGCTGTCCACCAGAGGTAAGAAATACACACACACACACACACACACACACACACACAACACACACACACACACACACACACACACACACACGCACGCACGCACGCACGCACGCACGCACGCACGCACACACAAAGACACACACACACACGCACGCACGCACGCACGCACGCACGCGCGCGCACGCACGCACGCACGCACACCACACACACACACACACACACACACACACACACACACACACACACACACACACAACACACACACACACACATACAACCAGCAAAGCAAACGAGAACCCAATCCATGTAAATAATGATAAACAGAAACACATATATCATATCCAAACAACCACATGAACCATATCACGCAGAAAGCGGCTTACCTGTCCTTGCTGACGTAAGCGCCAGAAGAAAGCTCATCTGTGCTCACTACTAGTATTGGCATCATGAAACTCAGACGCACAGACTATATATACTTTCCAGACTGGTTTATATTGCATTTACAGTTGGTCACTGCTGCAAAAAGGTCCACAGCATTACATCCATTTCTGAGGAAACAAATGTTTACCTATTTACTACATATATGAAAATATCTCACAGGACGTAGTTAGAATACACAACTGTTCGTCTGCACAGAAACTCACTATCAGCTTTCCATCAAACAAGTTCGCTTATGTCATACTGTACCTCCACTTAGAAACGAGCACACTTGTCTATACACTTCGTGAAGATGATCGTTGTGCTTTCACTGACACTTCTGAACAAAGAACAAAGAAGCCCGCAGATTATCGTTCGTTCCAGCACTTCTGAAGGCATAAGTTTTTCACAGTTTTTCAGTCTCCCACAACGTTTTGTTCATCATAAATATAAAGGCAAGACATTCGAATTTCTCTTTCCAAAACTCGCACTTGATCATCCGTACCATAAATAACGAGGTACATCACGCATCGTGTTTGCATGGACACCTATAGTGTTCAATGTTAGTATTGGGAAGTACAGATTAGGAAGTACTGGCAGCGGTTATGTATAAAAATGTAAGTAAAATGATGTTGATGGTTGAAAGATGCAACCATTTTCCTCTTGTTATAGAGAGCGATTTCACCGAAACTCAGTTTCAATGTCTGCTGGTTGGCCGGTTTAGAAGACACTATACGCGAATAGGGAAACAACTTGGGAGACATTCATCATTCTGTACTGTCAACCCAGACACTTCGGTGCACAGTGTGTCTTGGTCTGCACCGTCAAACAACCAGCTTGTTGATAGTCCCACCTACGTCTGTTTCCCCCTCCTCTGACTGTGTACTCCTCTCTCTCTCTCTCTCTCCCCTCTCTCTCTCTGTGCGCGTGGCTCGGCGCGTGCCCGCTGTACCGGCCCACACTGGTGGTTTGGGGGGCCTATCGGGCAGACCAGCTGGCCGTGTGCTGGGAAAGGAGGAGGAAAG
Source organism: Conus ventricosus (assembly GCA_018398815.1). NCBI lineage: Eukaryota > Metazoa > Mollusca > Gastropoda > Neogastropoda > Conidae > Conus > Conus ventricosus. Next base: position 43,602,566 of record CM031613.1, read on the forward strand.
AGTAGAGTGGCTGGCGGGTGGTTGTGTGGGTGGGTGAGAGTGACTGCTTTCAGTCAGTCCCTGCTTGGGCTTGACGTGAAACGTGTGCTGCAGGCAGATGATGAGATGGTGGTCCCGAGAGAGAGAGAGAGAGAGACAGACAGACAGACAGACAGATAGACACAGACAGAGAGTCTGTGTCTGTACGCACGTGTGAGGGAGAATAACAGATTGATTTATATTTAAAAGTCCTTGATGGCAGGTGTTATTGTAAGCTGTCTGTTTCAGGCACATTTGAATAATACTTGTATCAATGTTACGTGTCAAAGGTATTGCAAAAGCAGTCACCTGATGTACAAGTACAATCAGAGTAATGATTTAGTAAATGTTAAGAAGAACGACATCAGGAAGACGATCACAAATTAATGTAAGGAGATGAGGAGAGAGAGAGAGAGAGAGAGAGAGAGAGAGAGAGAGAGAGAGGGGGGGGGGGGAAAGAGAGAGGTGGGGGCAGGAGGGTGGTGGGGTGGTAATGGGTGCGCGCGCAAACACAGTCACACACACACACAAATACACACCCACACCCACACCCATATAAAATATATATATATATATATATATATATATATATGTGGGTGTGGGTGTGGGGTGTATATATATATATATATATATATATATATATATATATATATATATATATATATATATGTATATATATATATATATATATATATATATATATCCTATACACACACACACACCACACACACACACACACACACACACACACCATACAGAGAGAGAGAGAGAGAAGAGGAGAAGGAGAGAGAGAGAGAGAGAGAGAGAGGAAGAGAGAGAGAGAGAGAGAGAAGAGACAGAGAAGAGAGAAAAGAGAGAAGAGAGAGACAGAGACAGAGAGAGAGAGAGAGAGGGGAGGAGAGAGAGAGAGAGAGAAGAGGACAGAGAGAGAGAGAGAGAGAGAGAGAGAGAGAGAGAGAGAGAGAGAGAGTACAAAATCGGAGAAGTGAAAAGGAATGGGGGAGGAACTGAGGGGGTGTAATGCGCCCAATACATTTACCATTCCAAGTGGAACTCCCAGGAATCAGTCCGGTCCTGCGCCCTGATTGAACCTGCGTGCTGATCAGCATTAAATAATGACAACCCCACTCCACCACGTCCGCATCAGCACACCCAAGCTAGGGCCCAAACCCTGCCCACATTTTGAGGAAGAAAACATCCTGTTTTTGGTGGGTCAGCGTTTGCTGCATCATGAGGGCAGCGCTCAATTCAATTCCAGAAATTTCATGAGGTATAGCATTAGCTAAATTTCCACTCACCCTACACACAAATGGCTGTGAAATACACACCGAGACCATGTCTGTCGGGTCATGTATCAGAAGCTTCTCTTCCATTCGGTCAACAGGCGATGCCTGCAAGCACTCTCATTTGTTTCTGGAATTTCCCAAATTTATTCAAGATTATTTCGGGGAAATCACGATTTTCGTGAGAAAAACAAAATTCAGAATTTAAAACCAATGTGTTTAGATGTGTGAGGATGAAAGCGGGGGTGGGGTGGGCTGGGTCATGTTAGTAGTACAGGAATGAAAGAGTATTGCAGAACTAAGCCTAAATGATGCTGTATGGATGCTGGTGATTGTATGTATGGAAAAAGCCTTTTTTATTGTATGTATGGAAAATTTCATTTTACATTGTATGTATGGAAAATGCATTTTCTTTTCAAACCCTTCACATATCAACTGAAACCTGACAGGGTAGAAATGCTTTCAGTCCAAAGCTGAACTGCCCCCTTTTTCAGACCCTTCCACCCTCTTCATCACCCGGTTCCCAAATTTTGATTCCAGAAAAATCGCAACTATTATTGTTAATACTCCTGCTCTATGGAATTAGTCTGGGAGAGAAACAGAATGGCTCCTTCGGCCTGGCTGACACAACCAACCCCAATCCATTACGAGTTTATCAAATCCGCATAATGTGATTTTCTTTCGTACTTTCTCTCTTGCTAGGTCTCCAAAAACTTTTATTCGTCAGTTACAGAGCTTTTCTCCTTAATAATAATAATAATAATAATAATAATAATAATAATAATAAAAAAAAAAAAAATAATAATAATAATAATAATAATAATGATGATAATAATTTATAATAATAATGGAATACTTATATAGCGCCTATTCTCGGCTAGAGACCAAGCTCTAAGCGCTTTACAATCAACACTCGTTTACACAAAACGGGCTGCCTACCTGGGTAGTGCCGACTGAAGAGCTGCCAGCCGGCGCTTCATTCAGTGGTTTCCCGTGTCATCCAGTCAGTATCGTTCAATATCGATCACTCATTTTCCTTACGTCTTTCATTCTTTCCATTTCTCACGCAGGGTGCATGCTATGTGTAACGTTGTCATCCATACCAACGACCAAACTGGCCTACTCTTCCGAAATTTGGTGATGGGATTTTACGTGTGTGCAAGATGTTATGCGTGCGTTCACACACGGAACCTCGGTTTATAGTCTCATTCAAAGGACTGTATGGGAAATGGAGTCAGAACCAATGTTAACTCCGAGGGTAAAACCCCCCTGTACCGAAACGCCCCAGCGGAGGTTCAAAACCGCAACCCCAGGATCACCAA
>CM031613.1:43607688-43620188 GCA_018398815.1 Conus ventricosus
GTGTTCTCTATGAAAATGATAGCGTTTGGAGAAAAACTCCACTGCCCCCTCTCTCTTCCCGGGTGGTGGAAGGAACAGAGTTCCAGTGCTAGTCATGGGAATATATGTTCCCCCTCAGGAATCGTTCAACCCCCTTTGGGAATCCTCAAGTAAAATGTCAGTTTCAAAGCGAGGTGACTGGAGACGAAATATGAGACAAAAGAAAAGCTACCGTTCCCCCCGAACGAAAGAGAAGAACCCATTTTAAGACTAACTGGACGCGTTCGACCTCTTTGCCTTTCTTCAAGCAAGACAAACAGCATTCAAGACAAGGAAAACGAAGACTGAAAAAATGTATTTCCAGCTTAGGGAGTACGTATGCCGAAGTGATGGATATCATTCGAAATAGAGAGACTCATGAAATAGCGTTAGAAAAACCCAAAAAATTAATGGCAATGCACTCTCTCTCTCTCTCTCTCTTCTCTCTCTCTCTCTCCCTCCTCTCTCTCTCTCTCTCCTCTCTCTCTCCCTCTCCCCCTCTCTCCACACACACCACACACACACACACACACACACACACACACACAACACACACACACACACACACACACACACACGGAGAGAGAGAGAGAGAGGGGAGAGAGAAGAGAGAGAGAGAGGAGAGAGAGAAGAGAGAGAGAGAGAGAGAGAGATTCCTTGGCGTAAGATAAAGATATACAAAAAAAACTTTTTAAATCAAACAAAGACAGTGGGACTCTGTCCGAACTGAGTTCACACCTCATTTCTCCTCATCAACTGTGGACGGTTTTGGGCTGATTTGTCCCACAGGCTTCTATTGTTGCGGTCCAGGACGGTGAGGCGAACTTACATTGTTCATGGCTGCCTCGCTGGAGAAGATCGAGGATCTTTTTCCTGTTTTTGACCTCACCATCTGGTGTAGACATGTTGGTATGGTGGCCACCCCTTGGTCATGCTTAGCGTGGATTCTCATTCCATGCTTTGCCAGCCAGCATGCTTATGATAGGATCCCTAAATTTGTAGATGTTAGAGAACCTGTTTGCTTGTAGAATGACTGGTTGGCCTCTGGCATAAAGAGTCCTCACGCTGACCTCTGAACTGTGTGACGTTTCTGCTAGGAAATAAAACCAACAGAAATGTATTGCTCTCTGTTTCACTTTCTTTTTCAAAACTCAATTTTTATTGGATTGTGAGTTTTGTAACATTCCTGTCTTCACTTTTTACTTATTTTGTGGGATTATAATATCCACTTGCATGAGTCAATGAGAAAGTTATGTCCCAAATTTGGAGGAGCGCTCGTTAATTTTGACCGTAAGTGCCAAGAAAAAGAAAAAAAACAAAACAAGATGCAAAGCATATAAACGTACTCCCAGTTTATCCTGAATACGCGTGAGATATTCCATAAAGAGGAAACCCCGTCTTGGCTGGTGTAACCGTTAGTCATGGCTATTCTGGTAAACATCGGTCATCATCTGTGACCTATAATGAACATACTTACAAATTTCCAGAAAGATCGGCCAAGTACTTTCTGAGATTTTCCATAAAGAAGAAAACCATTATGGGCCGTTAGTAAGAGCTATAATGGTACACGTAAACATCAGGCATCATCCGTGACCATAATGAACATACCTACAAATGTCAGAAATATCAGCCACATACTTTCTAAGATATTCCATAAAGAATAAGAACCGTTATGGGCCGTTAAAGCCGTTAGTAACGGCTATAACGGTAAACTAAAACATCGGGCATCATCCGGGACCCATAATGAACATACTAGAACTTTTCAGAAAGATCAGCCAGGTACTTTCTGAGAGATTCCATAAAGAAGAAAACCGTTAGGGGCCGTTACAGCCGTTAGTAATGGCTATAACGGTAAACTAAAACATCGGGCATTATCCATGGCCCATAATGTACTACCTGCTAATTTTCACAAAGATTGGCGAAGTACTTTCTGAGATATTCCATAAAGAAAAAAACCGTTACAGGCCGTTACAGCGTTAGTAGCGATTATAACGGTAAAACATCGGGCATCATCTTGGCCCGTTATGAACATACCTACACATTTTCAGAAAGATCGGCCCAGTAGTTTGTCTGGAGCGAGTGAAACACATTTTTGACCACGACGGACGGACGGACGGACGGACACACACACACACACACACACACACACACACACACACACACACACACACACACACACACACACACACACACACACACACACACACACACACACACACACCACGCACGCACGCACGCACGCACGCACACACACACACAACATTTCTTCGTTCCCATTCTAAAGTACTCCCTGTTCTATAAGAACTGGGAGTTCAAAAACTATCAGTCTTGGCAGTCCTGTTTCACTTTGTCATGCGTATTCGCCTTTCTTATTTTCTCATGCTATTCAGTATCGTTTCTCTTACATGCTCTTCCGCTGCAGTTACTTTTATATATTTGTCATACACTTCAGTTTCGAATTCAACCTCTTTTAGCTTACACTTCTCTTCCGCAGTCTTTATCCCTATCTCTTGCATATTGTAGGATCACAAATATGACCAGCTCTGGGCTAGATAAACCGAAGGATTCCCAATTCTTTCATTTTTGTACTCCCAGTTCTTATAGAACAGGGAGTACTTTAGAATGGGAACGAAGAAATGCTGTCTGTGTGTCTGTGTGTCTGTGTGTCCGTGGTCAAAATGTGTTCCACTCGCTCCAGACAAAACTATTGGGCCGATCTTTCTGAAAAATTTGTAGGTATGTTGATTATGGGCCACGGATGATGCCCGATGTTTTAGTTTACCGCTATAGCCGTTACTAACGGCCTGTAACGGTTTTTCTTCTTTATGGAATATCTCAGAAAGTATTTGGCCAATTTATAAGCGGTTTGGATGGTCTTGTGACAAATCGGAGCCTCTGTCCATATGTAAGTGATGTAATGCTGGAAAATGGATTAAACAACCGTTAAAAACCGTTATTCTACCGTTATTTCTTATATATGGGTGGATTTTAATGAAATTGGTATATAGAAAGGTTATCATACACAAATGGCACTACTACATAGTGTTTCAAAAATTTGACCGTTAAAAACCGTTATTCTGCCGTTATTTCTTATATATATGTGGATTTTAGTGAAATTTGGAATATAGAAAGGTTATCACACACAAATGGCACATAGTGTTTCAAAATTTGACCGTTAAAAACCGTTATTCTTGAATATTGTCCAATTTGGATGAAATTTGATATGTACACAGGCTTTAGCCCAGTGCGGACTAAAAATACCGGTTTAAAAAGTGTATATCGGTTATATAACCGTTAAAACCGTTTCTTTTGCCGTTATTTTTATATATTGTGGGTTTTAATGAAATTTTGTATATAGAAAGGTTATCACACACAAATGGCACTTCCATGTAGTGTTTTAAAATCTGACCGTTAAAACCCGTTATTCTTGATATATTGTCCGATTTGGATGAAATTTGGCATGTACACAGGCGTTAGCCCAGTGAGGACTAAAATACAGTTTCAAAAATGTACATCGGGTTTAAAAACCGTTTAAACCGGTTATTTGCCTTTATTTCGTATCTCACAAAGCACTTGGCCGATTTTAAGCGGTTTGGGAAAACTGGAGTGCGTTTACATGCTTCTCATCTTGTTTCATCTAAATCTATTTTCTAAAGAACTATTTACAACAAAGGTGAAAAGCAGAGAGAGAGAGAGAGAGAGAGAGAGAGAGAAGAGAAAAGAGAGAGAGAGACAGAGACAGAGACAGAGACAAGACAGAGAGAGACAGAGAGGGTGGACAAGAATGGCTTGCAGACAGACAAATAGAGGCACGGACAAAAACAAGACCGAGAAATAGAGACAAATAGTCTAAAAAAAATGACTACGAAAACAACGGTTCGGCTGCCAAATAGGACCGCTCCATCCAAGATTGCCTGAAAGGGCCCTCCATCCATCCACAGTATTAGTCACTCCAGAGGATTTCTTTTCATTAACCGTGTCTGACCTTTCGGATATAAAAGGCGTCTGCACCATTGCGGACAGTTTTCAGCTGCCTGTACGTCTGTTTGCGTGTCAAGTCTCTTCTCTGTCTGTCTGTCTGTCTGTCTGTCTGTCTGCCTGTCTGTCTGTCTGACTGGTTCTCTCTCTCTCCTCTCCTCTCTCCCCCTCTCTCTCTCTCTCCTCTCTCTCTCTCTCTCTCTCTCTCTCTCTCTCTCCTTTCTCTCCTCTCTCTCTCTCTCTCTCTCTCTCTATCTGTGTGTGTGTGTGTGTGTTTGTGTGTGTGTTGTGTGTGTGTGTGTGTGTGTGTGTGTGTGTGCGTCTCTCTCTCTCTCTCTCTCTCTCTCTCTCTCTCTCTCTCTCTCTCTCTTTTTTTTTTGTCTGTCTGTCTGTCTCTCTCTCCTCTCAAGAAACAGGACAGCATGACACTGTTATGGAAACATTATAGTTCACCGATTTAAACTCACAGCTTAGTGACCATCATTTTGCCATATTTATGACAATCCAGCAAACAACACCGACATTATTGCCTACAAACTAACATACCAAGATTGATATTTAGGGAAGTTAAGATAACTTAATGCTGCTCAGGCAATTAAGGAATGCGATAAACTGGACGAACCAACAAGCTTCTTAACTCCAAATCAGCATATCGGGGAGCAGGACACGAGCAAACATGTTTTGATCAGTACAGCTCCAGCGGTCATCAAAGAGGCTTGAAATGGCAATTAATGCGATTGTTTATAGGTAGGTATGCTCCACATCCCGTTCAGATGTCAGACTGTCGGCAAAGTCCTGAGAGGGCTTATTTGTACAAATGACTTTATTAATTACTGTCGTGAGTGTCATGCTAAAGGCATTGACACGTGCAGGATGTGAACGGACCAGCTGGTGATGATTGACGTGAATGGAAACTCACAGAGCAAACGGCCTGTGTGACAGAACATTAGTCTCTTTGATCTTTACTTTGAAGTCTCTCAGTACACTAAGCTCTGTGTCTGACTGTATGTCTGACTGTCTGTGTTTCCGTTATGGCCTGTGTGACAGAACATTAGTCTCTTTGATCTTTACTTTGAAGTCATGTACTGAACTCAGTACACTAAGCTCTGTGTCTGACTGTCTGTCTGGCTGTCTGTGTTTCCTTAGTCCGCTTGGCAGTGTGCCCACCTGCTTGTTTGTGTTCTTCCCAGTACTTTTTTTTTATTATTCTTTTGCTCTATGTGTAGACTCCGACTTAACCACAAAAACCCTAAAAGGTGTACACACATGGCATAGTATATTGAGACAGATCATAGTTTACACTTCACCGATCATTCAAATGGCCTGTGCACAGTGCTGTTAGCATCTTTTCATACTTATGCAATCTTGGAATTGTGCGTTGATGTAATGTTTTTAGATCCTCATGACAGAGTACTCTACTTTGGCAATATTAATGTAGGTTGGGTTTGGTACATCTGGAGATAGCTGTTCTGTTGGTGTCAGTCCTACCTATTGGAATCTGGAGCTGCCGTCCAGAAAATGAGATACACCTTCGATCACACCGAATGCTGTGCGTTTTTCTGCCTTTCCTTGAGTAGTGTGCAGATACCCACCCATTTCTGTTTTTAGTCCATGCACACTGACACAGGGTCTATTGAATTCACGCCTTTATTGAGAGTTTTGCAAATTTGTGTAGGGTCGTAACTGGTAGTTAATAGTATTTCACTGGGGGTGGGGGGGGTGGGGGGGGGGTGGGGGGGGGGGAAATGCAGCTTCGAAGTGCCTCTGCTTTCCCCTCGCCCCTCATCCATGATTCTGTATGTGGACTCTAGTTGTTTTCCGATGCCTGTTTTATGGTTCCAAGACTACAGGCTGACTGATTGATCTAGATTGGATTGATTCGCGCGTTTGTGTGTGTGTGTGTGTGTGTGTGTGTGTGTGTGTGTGTGTGTGTGTGTGTGTGTGTGTGTTTCCTTTGTCTGTTTAATATGTTGCCGATGTCATACGCTGACTGATTGATCCAGACTTGATTGTTTCCCATGTTTTGTATGTTTGTACATTGTTAGTAAACGGTTAGTAAAAAAAAGATAGATGATACGACAAAATTCAGAACAAGAGGGGATAAATCTAAATGTGATGAACTTCTAAGAAAAAGAGAGGTTTAGGGCTCCGTATTGCTTCTTTTCAACTCATATCTTTTACAATAAACATGCTTCCGCTATTCTGTTTGATGGGCGAGAAGGGAAGAATCGAGATGGCATGAACTAAAACTATCAATGAATAAATAAATAGTTAGATAAATAAATACATAAACGAATGAATCACTTCTCGATTCTCTTCATATTTGTTAACAACTAGCATGCATGTCTCTGGTACACTAGTTCTCTGAAGTGCTCATTGATCAAACGTTTCTGATTCAACTGTTGGTAATTCTTTGCGATAAAGTGACTTTTTGCTTCTGACAATTTCTGCACTGCGCTGTCAGGTTCTGAGTACTTCCACTTATGATCCCCATTCATTCATTGATCACTGCTTTGATATTGCAGCTTTCGTTGTTCTGATGTTTCTCCGTTCTCTTGAACAGAAGATCGTTTCGTCGGTTGTGACTTCAAGAGAATCATTCTTTAAATCGACGCGCTTCCAACGTTCAGCTTACGCAGACTGTAACTCTCTCCGTAGAGCTTATCACACTGACATCTGACGTCTCAAGTTTTTTCACCTGACGTTGCTGACATTTTTCATTTAAGTTGGCAGTCTGTGCAGTTTTCAATGTTGTTTACGTCACCATGGCTCAACGTATTGCATCGGCAGTTCCCACGCCCCGTGTGTTTTGTGTTTGTAATGACCTCACCCAACGAGTAGTGTGTCGCAGTGGCCATGTTGTTGGGGTTTGCGAAATATTTGCAGCAACCCCTCTCCTTCTCTCTCCCCTGCACCTCCTTCTTTTTCATCCCCAAAGCTGTTGCTCCTCCACTCCTCTCCATATGTATCCTTTCCCTCACCCCGGCCCCCTTCCTTCCCCTGTTAGAAGTGGTGTTCAGGTGGTGAAATGGAAATCTGCTGTTCTCCGTTGCTGGGTGTTTTGGAGAAATCTTGATGTTCGCGGATGTACTCATTAAAGCATTTTTGCATTCCTCAAATGTTTTAAAGTTAAACTTTGTTTAGCAGCAACTCGTACTTTTAAAACTTTATCTCCTAGAAAACTAAGTTGGTTTATCATATGCGCAACTTCATAGATGGAAGTCCAGTTTGTTTGTTTGTTGTTTGTTGTCCTACCTTGACTAAAAGACTCCAGGATCATCCGAACAGTCGAAGTACTTGAACACTATGGTACAAATGCATCAGTTAGGGATGAGAACATTACGTGTGTGACTGTTTTTGATAACTCCGCCACGTGGGCAGCCGCACTCCGACTTCGGGTGATTTTGGAGACTGATAATGTTGTTAGGAGCTTGTCACGACTGAAGACAATCCCTACATAACTGTGCAGAGCATAACACCATTTGGATGTAGCCTATGTCAATAGGTCTGACACAGCTTTAAGCCAAGGCGGATGGAAGTCCAGTGGAATACAGAGAGACATGACTTTCTTTTCTGTAACCCGGCATTCCAGCGTGTGGCCTTCCACTCCACATTTATGCACACGTTTAAGACCACTGTTGTGAAATGTTTCCACTGAAAGTAATTAAAGCTTTTGGGTAAGCGTTCTCGTTAATCTGTTGTGAAAAAGCTCTCTTTTTTTTAACAAATGACGGAAGGGGAGTGGGAGGTAAAAAGGATTAACATTTTCTTTGCCTACTGACCGCAGGGTCAGTGAACTACCAGGGATCCACTGTGTCTAGGGGACGGAATGACGGCAGGCGGAGTCCATCCATCTTCTTCCACCGCCTTCAGCCTTCCCTGAACTGAATCAGGTACCGTTTTATTGCTGGGTGGAGATAATTCATTTTCAAGGGGACAAAATCAGTCCACAGGAATGGTTTGAACTCATGGCTGCCGGTTCCACAGACGGACGTTCAAATCGTTTGAACTGAGGAGGCTGGGGGAAGGTTGTGTTCAAATGTTCAAGAAAATATATTATGATTTTTTTTTCAACTTGAGATGAAGACAAGCTGGCACACAAATTGGCGGACGGGAGTGTGTGGATGCGTGGGTGTGCATTGAGAGAAATATAGGGCAGAGACAGCTGTTCAGACGGTCAAGAATAGGCAGTTGCTTGACTACAAAGTCGACTGGCCCATTCATTCGCTTGTTAAAAGAAAGGGTGTAAAAGGTCCTTTAATCTGTTAAAGAGATGCTATCGACGACGTGTGTGTGTTTGTTTGTTTGTGTGTGTGTGTGTGTGTGTGTGTGTGTGTGTGTGTGTGTGTGTGTGTGTGTGTGTGTGTGTGTGTGTGTGTGTGTGTGTGTGAGAGAGAGAGAGAGAGAGAGAGAGAGAGAGAGAGAGAGAGAGAGAGAGAGAGAGAGAGAGAGAGAGAGAGAGAGAGAGAGAGAGAGAGAGAGAGAGAGAACGAACGAACGAACGAACGAACGAAATTTGTTTAATGAGGGAAAAGAATAAGCACATAGCAGGCTTGTTTGCATCTTGCCCTCAAAAATGAAAAAGAAACATTCCAAACACAAAAGCCACCTCCACACCCAACCATTAACCAAACATCCACCTGTCGAACAATCCTTTCAAAGCAATAATAATAGCAATAACAACATCAATGAATGATAATGATTAAAAATGATAACATTACAATTCAAATATAACCCCATGCGCACATATACACATATGTATTGTCAAACATTACATCTATCGAATAGCATGATCTGAAAAGATAGAAATACAGAACACATAATAATCACAAATATAAATCCACATGATAGTAAATCAATATTGAAACCTAGAATCTGTTCCGGGAAAGGGGGGCGTACAACACACATTTTTTGCGCCCTCCAGATTCGCACCAATTTCCCTTTCCTCTCTATCCCGTGTTCTCTGCAAACAATTCCATCCTCGCCCCTCGTAACAAACACCCCACCTCACCCCCGTCTACCCCTCCGTTCACAACCAACCCTACTCAGAGAGAGAGAGAGAGAGAGAGAGAGAGAGAGAGAGAGAGAGAGAGAGGCCGGATATAAAAGCAAATATTCACTTACCATAAGGATCAGGAGATGCTGTTCATGTATTGCGTCATAAGGTGTGTTTGATATTTGTTTTAAAGACTCGGAGGCTTGTATTTACATCGAATGAAGTTATAACAGAATTCCATAAGCAGCCACCAGAGTACAACAAGCTTGATTTAAACAGATCGATTCTCGGAAGAGGTATTTTTAAATCTTGTAAACATGACGAATCTTATTCATTTCGAATCTATTTTTCAAAGCCATTGGGGCACGGTCGGACATTATATTAAACATAAAGAGAGCTTTGTTGTAAACTAGCTTCCATTTTAGAGGCAGAATTTCTAAATGTTTATATTCTGAGAAAGTAGGGGAGGAGGACTTCAGGAGGATCATTTAATGGCACGTCTATGTAAACTGAATAAAGGTTTTAAAATATTATCACTAGCGGAATCCCATATTGTTGAGGCATAGTTTATGTAAGATTCAACATAGGCATGAATAACAACTTACGGCTATGTTGATCTAAAAAGTGTTTTATTCTGGAAAGCTGGTAAATCTTTCTGGACACATTTTTACATACTAACGCAATATGATTCGACCATAACAGATTGTTATCAATAATAACACCTAGGATCTTATGGTGATCAACTTCCTCGAGATTTTCGCCATTAATACAAAGGTAATGATTGCTACAAGAAAGATTTTGACGTTTTTGCTGGTAGTAATCAATAAGTATTTAGTTTTTTGGGGGTGGAGTCGCATATGATTGATTTTCAGACCATTCAGATAACTTGTTGATACTTTCTTGTAAGGAGATAAAAATGTTATCTAATCGATCGTGACAGGTGTGGATAGTGGTATCATCGGCAAACATCTCACATAAAGTTGTAAAAAACAGAGGTAGATCATTTATATATACAGAAAATAGTATTGGCCCAAGGACTGAGCCTTGAGGGACGCCGTACTTAACAGGTAGAATGGAGAATTTGATCTATTTACCGAAACACACTGTTTCCTGTCTGAGAGAAATGAAGATAGAAGTTCCAAAGCGTTGTCAGTTAGGCCATAGATCTTTAATTTCTCAAGTAGAAGACTGTGGTCAAACGACATCAAATGCTTTCATAAAGTCTACTACTAGAACACCTGTGATTTTATTATGTTTATGTTAGTAAGCCACTGGTCAACAAGACTAGTTAATGCTGTGTGACAAGAATGGTTGGCCCTGAATCCGGACTGGTTTGGATGAAACAGTTCGAAGGAGTTGAAATGATTAAGAATGTGTTTGTTTATGTGATCTTCCAAGGTTTGGAGAGTATAGACAAGATGGAGATGGGTCTATAATTTGGGGGAAATCAGCATAGTCACCTGATTTATAGATGGGTATAACTTTAGCAACTTTAAAAGCTTTTGGAATATAATTTTTGCAAGGCATAGGTTGTAGATGTAGGTAAGCGTTTCGGCGATTACTGGGGCTGACAATTTCAAGATTTTCCCATCAATGCCATCAAGACCACTTGTGTTACTTTGTTTTAGGCTACTAAGAGATTTAACACTTCATGCACACCCAAAAAGGGTATATTTGACAGAGAGGATATATTTCTAGAATTGCAAAAGTCCTGAAGAATATCCAATTTATTTCTGACGTTCTGTTTATTTTATTGTTGAGTTAGCTACGTCACAAAAATGTGAATTCAAGACATCAGATGATAAATCTTTTGGCGGGGGTAGTATAAACCTTTAACATTTTTATTAGTAAGCTCGTTTATCGCTTTCCAAATAGATCTGTTATCTGCTTTGGAAGAAATAAGATTTTGAAAATACTTTTTCTTTGACGATCGTTTTAGGTAATTGACTAAGTTTCTTTGTTTTTTATAGGAATCTCGACTCCCTGATACTAACAGCGACTCTCTTAAGTCGGTAGCAGTGTCTATATCTTTAGTTATCCAGGGTTTTTTAGGATTGTTACTAACACGCATTGTTTTAAATGGGGCATGCTTATTATAAACATTAAGGAAACTATGATACCAGACTTCTAAAGCCTCGTCGGGTCTGTGAATTGATAGACCGTGGAAAGGAATGAGTTCTTAAATCCCGCTGAAAGAGTCATTGTCAAATTTTGAAAAGTTTCTGTAGGTAATTATCTTGTGGAAATTTTTGGAACTTTAACTCCTCGCTTGGACCACGTAAAACATACTGGAGAATGGTCGCTACAACCGAACGTGGGTGAGCATATTTCTATCATGGTGTTAACTGAAGAAGTATATATATGGTCAATAAGTGTTTGGGAGGTAGCGGTGACTCTTGTTGGTTTGTCTATCAGTTGGTCGAGGTTAAATGATTTTGTAAGTTTCTGTCCAAGATTTGTTCGATTTTAGTAAATCAATATTGAAATCACCTAGTAGTATATTTTCATAAGAGATAAGGATGCTTCCTCCATCATTAAAGAGAATTCATCTATCCAATCAGTTCGCTCCGCCGGGTTTCTATATATAAAGCTTATAAGAATAGGTTTCGATTTTTTCAGCTGTATTGCGATCCATAACGATTCTACTTGGTATTTTTCTAGAGAGGAGATTTGCTTAAAGTTTAAACTTTGATGAATATATATAATAAGACCCGTTTCTCTAAATTTGGATGGGTCTTTGCGCACGACATTATAGCCTGGTATTGTTAGTTCTAAGTCGGACACTTGGTGAGATAACCTTGTTTCCGAAAAGCCGAAAATGTGGAAGCTTTTAAACCATGATTGAAAAGAATATCAGATACATCATTAAGCTTATTTTGTAAATGACAAACATTCAAAAAACCTACTCGGAGGCCATCAGCAGATGGCCACTCGTTACGTGTTACTTGCATGGTACAGTAACAAAACAAAAGAGGAAAACAAGGAAATAACAGGCAAGCACAAATATGATAAAGCAATAATAAACAATGAAATATAGAAAGGGAAGGAAACCGAACTCTTTGTAACCAACAACTTTTTTTTCCAAAGACTATATTCATATAAGACAAGAAGAAGAAGAAGAAGAAGAAGGAGAAAAGACAGAAAAAAAAGAAAGAAACGGAACTCTTGATCAAAGGCAGAAATGAATCAATGTCAAATTCAAAAACTATTTTTCACTAAGTACCAGGTGAAACGATATTGGCCCGGCAAAAACTGTGACTCACCATAATGATTAAGATCATACAAACACATTACAGTATCTGACATACATAGATAGGCCTATGTGCGTACTTTCGAGGAAGTACAAAAGTAATCAGGTGGAATACAAATTCATCCACTCCTGTTCTTTGATGCTGCCCTGCAAACATGCACTCAAATAAGCGCGCGCGCGCACATACACACACACACACACACACACACACACACACACACACACACACACACACACACACACACACACACACACACA
>CM031613.1:43625188-43637688 GCA_018398815.1 Conus ventricosus
AATGATATATCTGCCAGTAAACTAAATCACCATTTTACAACAGTAGCAGATCAAATAATTCATGATGATAAATCAAATGATAATGACCTAGAAGAATTACAAAAATACTGCAGGGAAAAAAATATCCATTCAGATTTGGATATCAGCCATCGAGATGTTCATTCTGTTTTCGTGTCACTTAGGCGATTGAAACAGACAGCCACTCGTGGAATTGACGGTATAGACGGTAAAATTCTAAAGCTCTCCGCACCCGTTATCGCAGAAACGTTAACTTACATTTACAACCTCTGTATAGATAAACAATGCTTTCCAGATACCTTACAAAAGGCAAAAATCATACCAATATACAAATCAGGAAACACTACCGATCCATCAAATTATAGACCTATTTCGATTTTATCAGTTCTTTCTAAGCCATTAGAACTCCACATCAATAAGTGTCTCCATTCCCATTGTCTTTCTCTTCCTTTATCTCTGCCTTTCTTTCGCCAGTCGGTCGGGCGGCCGGTCAGTCGATCGGTCAGTCGGTCGGTTTCTCTCTCTCTCTCTCTCTCTCTCTCTCTCTCTCTCTCTCTCTCTCTCTCTCTCTCTCTCTCTCTCCTCTCTCTCTCTCTCTCTCTCTCTCTCTCTCTCTCCCTCTCTCTCCCCCGCCTCTTGCCCTGATAATTTTTTCTCGTTGTTGTTGTTGTTGGTGTGTGGTGGTGGTGGTGGTGGTGGTGGTGGTGGTGGTGTTCATTGGTTTATTTTTCTTCTTTCTGCTTTTTGTCAAAGGTTCAATTGCAAGGAATTGTTGCATTTTTTCATGTATTTGTTTGATTTGTTTGTTTTTTTTAACTATATATCGGGTTGTTGTTTTTTCTTGCCTAGAGGGCTGGATGTAAAAAAAAGTATTCATGCTTAATCCACTACCCTCTTAAAATAAAATTCGTTCGTTCGTTCGTTCTCTTTCTCTCTCTCCACACACACACACACCACACACACACACACACACACACACACACACACACACACACACACACACACACACACACACACACACACACACACACACATACACACACACACACACACACACACACACACACACACACACACACACTGTCAACCTCGGTGTAATGTCAGTGGAGGAAGGACTAGCGCACAGCCCAAACACACTCACAGCTTGCTTACGATCTCATTCATATATCATGCATTCGTCACATCAAACCACTAGTAAAGTCTATAACTTTACTACACATGTTCATAGAACGAAACATCAATGCATCTGGAATCAAATGAAATAAAACATTCTCTCTTTCCTGAACTTCACAAATCATTTATCTAAAACATCATTAACTACCCGGGTATAAACAGATTTCTACTTTACCTGGCCAGGTGATCTTAACTATTCACGATCACTGTCTTTTCTTTTCTTTTCCTTTTCTTCCACTGTCACTTTCACAACACGACACAACTGCCGGCACTGGTGTTGGTCTGATGGCGCCTGGTCAGGTGAGACTGTTGGCGTTGGTCTGTGGTTCTGCTTGGCGAAGTGCGCTGCCAGGTATGAGGTCGAACCCCCGGTTAGGGTAGAACAGTGACTATCAACATCGATCGTTCCCCTTTCTTTCTTCCTGCATTAACGCATTGCACTCTCTCTCTTCTCTCTCTCTCTCTTCAGTCTGCTCTTATCAAATGGACATGGTTGCTTTTCTTTTCTTTTTCTTTTCTTTCTTTTCTTCTTCATAAATTAGCAACTCTCTCCCTCTCTCCACATCTCTCCTCAGTCCTTCCTCTGCAGACTATCTCATGCTAATCTCTCAACTTGTTCTCTTCCTCCTCCCCTCATCTCTCTCTCTCTCTGCCCTTCTCTCCTGCAGAGCTCCACTCAGCACCTCTCTCTCCCTCTCTCTCTGTTTCGTTCTCCCCTCGTTTCCCGTTCTCTCACTCACGCATTCTTCTTATTCGTTCCGATCTGTCCAAAACGGGCGAGTACCATTGTCAGTATTTTTAACCCCTGACACCCCGAAGTTGTCTCCCTCTAATTCCATTGGATATTCACATCACGACAGTCCCGTCTACACGCCTTACTCTCTGTGGTGGTCAATTGGTCATTTAATTGATTAGCTAGATTTCACCCCCACCACACACTACCTTCCCCCCTTTCCTACTTAACTGGTGCCGTGCGGACACTGGTCACTCTAAAGTGGCTAGCGAGTCTGGGTGGGCGCCACGATGTCTAAACTAACAATGACGTTGGTTCCACAAATTGGCCGGATAAGGCTGGCCCAGGTACTGAGGTCCGTCTGGGCAGACATCGAGGCGTCGGTCAAAGCCGCTCAGTCAGTCTGGTGGGTCGGACCGTCTCGGTGAAACCTCTCCACTAAGCTTAATTGGCCGGACCCGACCTATGGGCCCGTCTTTCTGACGCCTAGAATGTTTGAGTTTGGACTTAGGTCCGAACAAATTGGCTGGCGACTCCCCAAGTTAGGTTGTTTCCCCCAAGTTAGGTTGTTTCATTTTTTGTCCGTGACAATTTCCCCCTTGCAAAAGACCATGCTCCGCATTGTCTCAAAACAACGGTACAAAAAGGACAACAACTGAATTTGCTGACACACAGCTACACGCGCAAAGTTTGGAAAATACTTTACAACCAACGGTTTATAAGTTATAAAATATACAATTAGTGAATACCACTCCAATGAGTTATCATTGACGTGCGCTCTTGCGTTATTTCAACTCATTCTATAACGACCTCTGTGCGCACTTATGCAATTCCCCTACCTGCGGATTTGCCATCTCTCCTTTTCACAATTCTTATGAAAAGCACAATATAATATGATCGCGATCCATGACACTTCACTGAGGAATCTCCATCCTCACTTATTGCAAATAATGCATCACTACACAAGCGACTGTATGCTCCAAGCATAACTACATCCACATGAACAAGTCTCACAAAGAAAATATGAACAAGTCTCACACAAAAAAAATATGAACCATAGCCAACTGGGAATGAACCCATATCCAATCAACATGACTGGAATCAACACATATTATCAACAAAGCACCCTGGATATGACTGACTTCCTCTGAGTTGCAGCTTGCTAGACTACACGACTTAAATAGTCAGCTCCGACATTCTGTCGACCTGGGATGTACTGCACTCGGTACCTGTAGGGCTGCAGTGCCATTGCCCAACGCAGAACTCTGCTGTTTTTCAACTGCGCCTCCTGCAGGAATTTGAGTGGTTGATGATCCGTCTCGATCACGAACTCTTTCCCATACAAGTATTTGTGGAATTTCTGCACGGCCCACACAACAGCTAAACACTCCTTCTCCACCGTTGCGTACCCTTCTTCACACTTTGTCAACTTCCTGCTAGCATATCTCACAGGAAACTCGACCCCTTCATGCTCCTGCAACAATACTGCACCTATCCCACCACCTGATGCATCTGTCCGCAACAAAAATGGTTTGGACATATCTGGTAGCTTCAAGATGGGACGGGAACCTAGTCTTTCCAACACCGTCTGCAGTGCTTGCTCTGCAGCGTCTGACCACTCGACCACTGCCGGTTTCCCTGCCTTGACCAAATCACTGAGAGGACTCGTGATTGCTGCGAAATTTGGAACAAACTCCCTATAGAAACCAATAAAACCTAGCAGACTCCTGACTTCTGTTTTGGTCTTTGGTCTCTCTGAATTCATCATCTTCTCCACCTTTCCTCTTTCCGGCTGCTTTGTGTCGCCTCCGACAACAAAACCTAGGAACTCCTACTGTCTAGCCCTTCATACAGTGACACATCCCTGTATGACTCTTCTGGAAACTTAGGCAACAAAATCTCCCCTTCGTCTGCTGGGTCTCCTTCACCTCATCAATGATTGCTGCTGCGCCTATGTGCTGAGTCTCACGCTGAATATATTTGCGGAGAAAATTCGCATGGAAAAGTTTTAGTTTCCCATTCACATCAATTCGGTAATCCCGACCGACCTTTTCAGTGATGGTGAATGGCCCTTTCCAATGCATCAGCAGCTTGTTGTGACCCGTGGGAAGCAGTACCAGGACTTGATCTCCCGCCTTGAGGGATTGCTTCCTCACCTTTCTGTCATATTGCTTCTTCTGACCGACCCTAGCCTCCTGCAAACTTTCCCTTGCAACCTTACGTGTCTCATACCTGCGCCCACCTTTGGAACAGGGCGCGATTGGGCCAATCAGTTCGGCGGCCACTCTCCTGAATGGTGTGTCAATTAAAGGGGGATGTTTAAGAGGCGCCTTCCTCTTCACCCCTCTTGTGGCTGACCTTTGACACACATCACATGACATGCAGAACCGCTTTATGTCTGCCATTGCTCCTGGCCAATGAAAGTCATCAAAGACTCGGTTAGCTGTTTTGCTGGTGCCGAGATGACTCGCCATGAGCGACTCGTGACCCACTGACATGACAGTGTCACGATAACATGCTGGTACCTCTAACTGAGTGGTCACCTTACCTGTCTTCCCCTTGGTGAACACTCGGTACAACAGCCCGCCTTTCACAAGAAATTCTGTCTCACCTCCTCTAACCTCCTGTTTCTCTCCACCTCTTGCCAACTCCCAAGACTTCACGAGCGAAGGGTCTTTTTCCTGTGCTGCCCTAAACTCATCAGGCGACACGTCTATGCCCGACTTCCTTCCTGGAACAACTAACGGTTTAACAGTCTTTTCCTCCTTCTTGCTCCGTGTCTGAACTGCTGCCCCTGTAGCAGTCAACAACTCAGGATCCCTGGATCCCTTGCCCCTGGAATATTTCCAATGATCAAATCATGAAGGGGTTTCTCCATTACCAACGCAGACAACTCGCCTGAGAAGTAAGGGGTACGTACTTCTATCTTAGCAACTGGAAACTCCCTCACAGTGCCATCGATTAGAGTACAGGTCTGATTTGCCCTGTCAAATCCCCTTTATCGACCAGCGTTGTTCGTACTACCCCGCATGAACAACCAGTGTCTCGTAACACTTTCACCCTCTGCTGGCCAATCCACCCTTCTTCCACTGGTAACGAACCACTCAGCCTAGTGCCCTCCATCCCTGACACTGACTGCTGTCCAGTGCTAGCCATAAGCTGCACTCCACCCTCTTCAGACTGAATCCCTTTTGGTTCCACTGCAGGTCGTTTCCCCTGACGACCCTTATCCACCTCTTGCAAGGCTGCTGCCTTCTGGAACCTCATGCGACAATCCCTCGCCACATGTCCCTTCTTGTGACAAATGAAACACCTAATGTCCCTTTGCCCTTCCTTCTGCCCCACCACTGGGTTTGCAGACTTTGCAGAAAACTCTCCTAGTCTCCTTGCACTCTTCTCCACCTGTGCCTAGCACCTGTTTCTCCTGCACCTTAGTGCCCAAACGTGCCTCTCTATACACCTCTGCGAACTTCAACAACTCTCCTGCTGTCTCTGGCTGTCTCTCTTTCAAATGTATGGTTAACTCAGGGCCGCAACCTGACAAAATCTGTTCTTTCATAACTAGCTCTTTCAACTCAGCGAACTCCTTTTTCGTACCACTCAACTCTAACCATTTATCAAAATAGTGATCTAGACGTGCACCAAACTGAGTGTACGTCTCACCTGCTTGTAATTTAGCTGAACGAAATTTCTTCCTGAACCCTTCCTCTGTGAGGTCAAATCCCTTCATTAAAGACTCCTTCACAGCACCAAAATCAGACTGTTGTTCTGCTGGTAACGCAGTGAAAATTTGTAATGCCTTACCCGTCAGTAACGCCGACAAAATGACTGCCCACTCTTCTGGAGGCCAACCCTGACTGGTTGCAAACGTTTCGAAACGACTGATGTATGCATCAATCGAATCGGTCCCTTCCGAGAATTTGGCAACTTGGGTCGGGGAGCATAGCTGCGCACAGAGTCACTGGAAACTGAACTCCCATCCTCGTGGTCTCCCTTTGTATTCTCACTTTCTCTAATTCTAATTGAACCTTTAATCTTTCTGTTTCCTGCGCTTCCTTTAGTCTTTCTGTTTCCTGCGTTTCCCTAGCTTTAATCCTTTCCGTTTCCTGCGTTTCCCTTATTCTGTCTGTTTCCTGCTTCATTCTTTCTGTTTCCTGCGCTTGCCTTATTCTCTCTGTTTCCTGCGCCTCTACTGCGATACGGCGTCTTTCCGCTCGCTCATCTCTTTCCATCTTTTGTTGGTTTTCAACGAATGCTCGCAACTCATCTCCTGAGTAACCTAAATCACGAGCGACGCTCACAAGTTGTTCAATAGGGGTGTTCTTTTCTTCCGCCATTGTATCTCCTTTTTTTTTTTTTTTTTTGGAACAAGATTTTACTACTACGACAGCCAAACTGGTGGTTTCCGACACGAGTGACGTAATAGCACAATCCTATGAATGATAATATTAGCTTGGGACAACGTAATTAGTTTTTATAAGACGCCCAGCGCCTGACCCAACTATGAGAGCGAATTATAGGAAATCTGTGCGAAATAAGTACTCTGGGGCTGAAATGCCAAGCCTAGTATTAACTATCTTGGAAGCAATGCCAAGCCTAGTATTTAACTATCTTGGGAACATACAGTAAGACAATCCTTGTCTTAGGATTACAACACTTGAATCCCACCCAGCTTCCTCTCTGAGAAGTTGAACAATTATAATAAATGGGCCAGAATATCCTGGCAAGTTCGCCAATAAATTGTCAACCTCGGTGTAATGTCAGTGGAGGAAGGATAGCGCACAGCCCAAACACACTCACAGCTTGCTTACGATCTCATTCATATATCATGCATTCGTCACATCAAACCACTAGTAAAGTCTATAACTTTACTACACATGTTCATAGAACGAAACATCAATGCATCTGGAATCAAATGAAATAAAACATTCTCTCTTTCCTGAACTTCACAAAATCATTTATCTAAAACATCATTAACTAACCCGGGTATAAACAGATTTCTACTTTACCTGGCCAGGTGATCTTAACTATTCACGAATCACTGTCTTTTCTTTTCTTTTCCTTTTCTTTCCACTGTCACTTTCACAACACGACACAACTGCCGGCACTGGTGTTGGTCTGATGGCGCCTGGTCAGGTGAGACTGTTGGCGTTGGTCTGTGGTTCTGCTTGGCGAAGTGACGCTGCCAGGTATGAGGTCGAACCCCCGGTTAGGGTAGAACAGTGACTATCAACATCGATCTGTTCCCCTTTCTTTCTTCCTGCATTAACGCATTGCACTCTCTCTCTCTCTCTCTCTCTTCTAGTCTGCTCTTATCAAATGGACATGGTTGCTTTTCTTTTCTTTTTTCTTTTCTTTCTTTTCTTCTTCATAAATTAGCAACTCTCTCCCTCTCTCCACATCTCTCCTCATCCTTCCTCTGCAGACTATCTCATGCTAATCTCTCAACTTGGTTCTCTTCTCTCCTCCCCTCATCTCTCTCTCTCTCTGCCCTTCTCTCCTGCAGAGCTCCACTCAGCACCTCTCTCTCCCTCTCTCTCTGTTCGTTCTCCCCTCGTTTCCCGTTCTCTCACTCACGCATTCTTCTTATTCGTTCCGATCTGTCCAAAACGGGCGAGTACCATTGGTCAGTATTTTTACCCCTGACACCCCGAAGTTGTCTCCCTCTAATTCCATTGGATATTCACATCACGACAGTCCCGTCTACACCCTTACTCTCTGTGGTGGTCAATTGGTCATTTAATTGATTAGCTAGATTTCACCCCACACACACACTACCTTCCCCCCTTTCCTACTTAACTGGTGCCGTGCGGACACTGGTCACTCTAAAGTGGCTAGCTGAGTCTGGTGGGCGCCACGATGTCTAAACTAACAATGACGTTGGTTCCACAAATTGGCCGGATAAGGCTGGCCCAGGTACTGAGGTCCGTCTGGGCAGACATCGAGCGTCGGTCAAAGCCGCTCAGTCAGTCTGGGTGGGTCGGACCGTCTCGGTGAAACCTCTCCACTAAGCTTAATTGGCCGGACCCGACCTATGGGCCCGTCTTTCTGACGCCTAGAATGTTTGAGTTTGGACTTAGGTCCGAACAAATTGGCTGGCGACTCCCCAAGTTAGGTTGTTTCCCCCAAGTTAGGTTGTTTCATTTTTTTGTCCGTGACCACACACCACACACACACACACACACACACGCACACGTACGCACGCACGCACGCACGCACGCACACACATACACACAAACACGCACGCATACACACATATGCGTCAGACACTCCCTCCCCCTATGTCCCCCCTCTCTTCCCTCCCCTCCCACATTTCACACTCGAGAGGTAATTAAGTGATGTTTGCATATTAAAACACGCCGCAACATTTTATGTCCTCAGTTGCACAGCTGGGCGTGGTTCTTCGCAAGGCTTCACTCCCCCCCCCCCCCCCCAATTCCCCCCTTCTGTCTCCCCAGTCCCCAACCCCCCCACCCACCCCCCTATCCCAAATCCTCCAGCTTATCCCCTTCTTCCAACCCAACACAACCCCCAGCTCTTCCAGTATCGATGCCCGTAACTGTCGGGTAACAGCTGAATATGCTTGCGACGTCGATGATACTTGAGAGCTGTTTGGACTGACTGTATGCTTGCATCGGATTGAAGAGCTTTGAGAAAGGAGGGAATGAGAGAAGGAGGGGGTGAAGGCAGAAGAGGATTGCAGGATGATAGAAAAAGGTGGTGGAAGGCGGGGAAGCGGGAAGAAGGGGGGGGGGGGGGGGGAGGGAGGGAGGGAGGGGAGGAGGGAGGCGGGGTACGGGACAAGCATGGAAGAGGGAACATTGACCCGTGGTGGTTATTTGTAATTCAGGATGTTTGGGGCTGTAGGCGGATTACAAGGATTTGGACAAGCCATGCCAATACATCTAGCCATGTGCGCTAGGAAGGAAGGGGATGCGTAAAGGCAGAGTGAGGGGGGCAGTTGGTTCTTTAATTCACAATGAATTCATTTAGGTTGAGAATGGTTGACGTTACAGACCTAAATTATATTGTACAATCTTTTGATGAAAGCTCATAGATAAGTGAAGAAACATACGCAAGCAAACGCACCAAGCAGACACGCGCATGCGCGCGCGCACTCACACACACACACACACACACACACACACACAACACACACACACACACACACACACACACACACACACACACACACACACACACACACACACACACACACACACACACACGTGTGTGTGTGTGTGTGTGTGTGTGTGTGTGTGTGTGTGTGTGTGTGTGTGTGTGTGTGTGTGTGTGTGTGTGTGTGTGTGTGTGTGTGTGTGTGTGTGTGTCTGTCTGTCTGTCTGTCTGTGTCTGTGTGTCTGTGTGCGTGTGCGTGTGTGTGTGTGTGCGCGCGCGCGCGCGCGCGCGCGTGTGTGTGTGTGTGTGTGTGTGTGTGTGTGTGTGTGTGTGTGTGTGTGTGTGTGTGTGTGGTCGCGTGTGCACGGGGTTGGTTTTAGTTGATTCTTTGTTTGCCTGTTTGTTTGTTTTCAAAATGTTATTACACAAATCATTATCTCTGCTGCAAAGCAAATGAATCCAGCTTTCTTTGATGTTTAATTTCGAAATGCATCCCCCAGGGCATATTTCTTTCTTAATCGCATAATCAAGTAGCATTTTAAGCCTAGAGTATTTATCTCTTTCTATATTCGCTACATGATTCTGATAATAAAATGTACGACTAAAACGAAGAAGGACACACACACACACACACACACACACACACACACACACACACACACACACACACACACACACACACACACACACACACACGAGCGCGCGCGCTGGCGCACGCACGCACGCACGCACGCACGCACGCACACACACACACACACACACACACACACACACACACACACACACACACACACAACACCTTTGACCGTCAAAGAACGGGTGGGTTTCATTAATTCAGATCTTTCTATTGTAAATTTGTTGTTGATCACTTCATCTTCTGAGCTGAGCACAGCATGGGCAAGTGTTTTTGTGTCTGTAATTACCTCGCTCAGTGGGCAGTAGAGTGATATTTTTGTCATATTTTAGGTTTGAGATATATATTGGCCACAGCAACGCCATCCTCCACGCCTCCTCTGCTCGTCCCGCCGTCCAGCCCTTCACCGTCCTATTAGTCTTTCTCTGTTTGTTTTCCCTGGGTCAGGTTCCTCAATGAAATAAAGGTTAGGGCCGCTTGAATGACAGTTTTGAACATTATTATATTGGCATTGCCTTTGGAATCCTTTTTTGTATATTTACACGTAGATTTGGTCAAAGATATACTGGAACATTTATATCAACAAAAGCAAAAAAGAATAAAAAATAAAAAAGGGGGCAATGATGATAGTGTTGGTTCCTATCTTTATGCTAAATCGTTTCAGTTAACAACCTGAAATGTTTGTGGTGTGAGCTTTGTCAGTGAGTTGCTAGACTTAAAAATGATTAAATAAACCAGCGTATTACCACTCATAGGTGTTCTGAGGCTTTTCTGTTCTTCATCTCAACAATATAAAAACTTTTACATCGGGATGTACTGATTTTCGTTTATTTTAACTATCATAAAAACAACTGTTTCAGTTTTGGCTTCAAGAAAACATAATTATTTGTAGGCCAGTACATATACACAGTATCATTTCTGATAGGTCCTGACATCACATTAAGCAGAGGCTAAAGTTTTACGATTAATTTGTAAGAGGGTGAATAAACAGAAATCTTACTGTAAAAATCAAGCATGTGAAAACATGAACACATGAAAACCTGAAAAATTATGATAAGAATATCATTGCCTAATGGCAACAGAAGCAGCAAAAGTTCAGCATGTCATGAGACATGGCATGATGGAGCCCATCTCTCTCCATCCACTGCCTTTCTCTTTCCTTGGACTGGATCAGGTATCCCTTTACAACTAGGGAGACATGCCAGATTTTCAAGAAGAAGAAAAAAATCTGACCCCACAAGTGGCTCAAACTCCAGAGTGTTTTCAACAGGCAAAAGTTTGTCCAACAGGTTACAGGTTTCCTCTTTACTAAACTTCAATGAAAAGAGAGCGTGCATTTCCTTTTTAGATAATAGAGTCCTGTATTTCAGTCAGATGCTCTACATTTCATATCTAACATGAGCCTTGAGACCATGATATATTTTCAAAAAAAAAGACTCAGCTCTATTGTCCACTAGCTGTGCTGTACAGAAAGTGCTCTTGTAAAAGAGGGACGACGTAAAAAAAAATATGTTCGAGGCTTACAAGTATTTTTTTTTTATAGTCTGTTGTGTTTTTTTTTTTAAAGTTTCCGTCGCACGGCAATAGTCTTTGTCGATGCCATGATTACAGACAGTCAAATGGGAACATGATTCAAAGGTCACAGCTTTCGGAGGCACGATGTTTAGGAGCGGGTGGAGGGAGGAGCGGATGGAGATGAGGAGTGGGTGGAGGTGAGATTTAGGGGTGGAGCTGGAGACGGAGGGTCGGGACAAGTGGAGAAGGGAGGGGTGAAAGGGAGCGGGGTGGGGGTAGGGGGAGGGTCTTTTTAACGCTATCATTAATCAACTCAGCCGTTTAGAGATGTTTTAAGACATCCGCTTGACCCACGTTCCAGTTTTATGAGAAGTATGGTAGGCTGGTAAATCAAAGTGTGTGTGTGTGTGTGCGTGTGTGTGTGTGTGTGTGTGTTGTGTGTGTGTGTGTGTGTGTGTGTGTGTGTGTGTGTGTGTGTGTGTGTGTTGTGTGTGTGTGTGTATGTGTGTGTGTGTGTGTGTGTGTGTGTGTGTGTGTGTGTGTGTGTGTGTGTGTGTGTGTGTGTGTGTGTGTGTGTGTTGTGTGTGTGTGTGTGTGTAAGGGGTGGATGGGGAGTTGAAGGGTGTGTATCGTATACCCATGTAAACACGACATCGACGGAGAGAGAGAGAGAGAGAGAGAGAGAGAGAGAGAGAGAGAGAGAGAGAGAGAGAGAGAGAGAGAGAGAGAGAGAGAGAGAGAGACAGAAACAGAGAGAGACAGAAAGGTGGGGGCGCAGACAGTGGAGTCAGAGTTTTCAGCCATAACTTGACATTTACGGCTGAACTCCGCTAACAGAATTAGAAAGCAAGCAAGCAAACAGCTAAAGAACCTTTGCATGTAGAAATCAGAAGCTGCTCGTTAACTGTTTAGTATTTTCAATGACATTTCAGAGAGAGAGAGAGAGAGAGAGAGAGAGAGAGAGAGAGAGAGAGAGGAGAGAGAGAGAGAGAGGAGAGAGAGAGATGACAACGGCCCCATTGGAAAGGGATTGGATAAATAAAGTATAAGTAACAATGTAACAATGAAAATTATCGTTTTCTAATCGCTGCAAATGTGTGAAATGCACCATATGCTATCTTTGCTTTATTCTTAATTCTAGATGAAAACAGGATAGTCTTCTTTATTTTCCTTTTACAGAATAAGGTTGAGACAGACAGACAGACAGTGAGACAGACAGACAGACATAAAGTCAGAGAGAGAGAAGAGAGAGAGAGAGAGAGAGAGAGAGAGAGAGGAGAGAGAGAGAGAGAGAGGAGAGAGAGAAAG
>CM031613.1:43650188-43655188 GCA_018398815.1 Conus ventricosus
TTATCAATCTGCATGTTGGGTTATGGTCTTTAAGTGTTATGAAAGCTTCTCTTGCTGCTGTTGTCTCCACTCTATCGCTTAGGTCCATTTGGTGCACAAGCTCCTTTTCTTTTTTTCTAATGTACTCGTATGTAGTTTTATCAGCTTTTTTTGTAATTTTTTGGATGTTTTTGTCGAGAAGCTGTGAGTACTCTTTAGTTTCCATTTGCTCCCAGTTCGGTTGAGCATTTTTTTAAATCTCTGCTGGTATTCACTACCATTGTCTATTTATATATATATATATATATATATATATATATATTATATATATATTTATATATATTATATATATATATATATATATATATATATATATATATATATAAAATAAATTCCAAGGATAAGTAACCGAGCACAATTCCAGCAACTTACAGAGCAGCTTGGTGTTGACAATCTGATTTCGAAATACCAGTATCTGACCAGGAGTTGTTATGTTAGCGAGTTTTCTCCCCATTGGATGATTGTCTCCCACTGGAGACTGTAAGCTTGCTGAAGGCTCATTCTGAGAATGCATTTATTATTATTCCTGTTCACCCACTCAAGCACATACTGTTAGTTAGGCAGAATCATCTATCACTGCAGATATGAATGCTTCTCCCTCTATTTCTTGAATCTAAGACATAAGAGCAAGCTTTGTGTGTGTCCTGATGAAAGCGCAACACGCTCGAAACAAATTTGTAGATAGTTTTAAGATTTCCTCTTTTAACTTGTTTTAACTAATGTTACTCCCCAAGGGGTTGAGCACTTAAAAATTGTTTTAGGCATTTTAAATATACTGATCTTTTATATATATATATATATTATTATATATATATATATATATATATATAATATATATATATATATATATATATATATATATATATATATATATATATATTGTGTGTGTGTATGTGCTTTAAGATAAACATATCTATAAGCAGCTCTTTTTCCATGCATTTAAAATCTACGACTGTCTCAAGGGTTGTTTGTGACTTACATATCATCAGTTCCGTTAAATCATAATTGGTATATCTTTGAAGAAATTTCAGTATGCTTTCCAGGTGCATGTGCACATTCTTCCCAGTCTCAAACTAAAAATCACAATCTTACCACTGTTCAAAAGAAAAGTTTGCCAGAACAATGGCAGAGGATCTTCGCGTTATTTAGTTTAGGGGTTTTTTTTTTTCCTTTCCATCCCCTTGAAATGGCATTGGCCGATGTCTGGATTGCAGACATTAATGGACAAAATGATATAAGGAAGTCATAGTTTGAGGACACCTTTTGTCGGGAAGATGGAAGAGAAGGACACATGGAGCGGGAGAGGAAAGGGAGGGGGGAAGGGCAAAGGCGTTGTTAACGTTTCAATGACTAGAGCTACTCAGACAAATTAGCGGTAGTAAAAGAGAAAGACACACGGAGGCGGGAGAGGAAAGAGGGGGGGTGGAATGGTAAAGGCGTTGTTAACGTTTCAATGACTAGAGCTACTCAGACAAATTAGCGGTAGTAAAAGAGAAAGACACATGGAGCGGGAGAGGAAAGAGGGGGGTGGAGGGGTTAAAGGCGTTGTTAACGTTTCAATGACTAGAGCTACTCAGACAAATTAGCGGTAGTAAAAGAGAAAACACACGGTGGGGAGAGGAAAGAGGGGGGTGGAATGGCAAGGCGTTGTTAACGTTTCAATGACTAGAGCTACTCAGACAAATTAGCGGTAGTTAAAAGAGAAAGACACACGGAGCTTGAGAGGAAAGAGGGGGGGTGGAGGGGCAAAGGCGTTGTTAACGTTTCAATGACTAGAGCTACTCAGACAAATTAGAAGTAGTCTTTTTACTCAAAATCAGCCAACCCAAAATAATCAACTTAAGACGGTTTGTGATTTCATAATGACCCGCTTTGCAGCATCAGGAGGGGATGAGTAGGCAGATGGGGGGGGGAGAGAGGGGAGAGTGTCTGTTATGTCTGTGTATGTGTGTGCGTGCATAGAAAACATGTCAGTGAGGAGAGAGAGAGAGAGAGAGAGACGAGAGAGAGAGAGAGAGAGAGGAGAGAGAGAGAGAGTCTGTGTATGTCTTTTTATGTGTGTGCGAGCATAGTAAACGTTTTAGTGAGGAGAGAGAGAGAGAGAGAGAGGAGAGAGAGAGAGAGAGAGAGAGGATGGGGAGAGAGAGGAGAGAGAGAGAGAGAGAGTGGTGATAGGGAAAGGAGCAGAGCGAATAATCAATACTGATCAGACATGTTAACCTTGCCATTTCACGCATTTTGTGCTGTGTCAGTATGTCGTTCATATGATTTAATTTATTTAGATATCTGGAGTTGGGATGAGACTACTGATTAGATGCGTAATGTCTTACGTAAGTGAGAAAATGAAAGCTTTCATTGCATCACACTTTTTTTCTTCTGTATAATGGAGTAATCAACTGCAAGGAACTACCTTCGTTTGTCTAAATCTGAACATATACAAGCCTTACTTTGTATAATATTTATAGTCAGAAAGTGTACATCAGTTCAACTTCGTTACGCCAATTTGGAAACACACACACACACACACACACACACACACACACACACACACACACACACACAAGAGAGAGAGAGAGAGAGAGAGAAGGAGAGAGAGAGAGGAGAGAGAGAGAGAGAGAGAGAGAGAGAGAGAGTAGTGGGTACCTTATCCTGTATTTCATTTATTAGTCGATTTGTGGTTCGTCGATATGTTTTAAAAAGATTCCGTAACCTGTTCAACCCTAAGAGGATGACAGTTTATGCAACAGACAGTTAACAATAGAAGACAGTGATTTTCTTTATATGTTTGTTGCTCCTGAATAGAAGTTCGTTGATGATTTTCAAATGATTTCATTAGATTTGTTTGGTTGTGTGTGTGTGTGTGTGTGTGTGTGTGTGTGTGTGTGTGTGTGTGTGTGTGTGTGTGTGTGTGTGTGGTGTGTGTGTACGTGCGTGCGTGCGTGCCTTTGTGTGTGTGTGGTGTGTGTTGTGTGTGTGTGTGTGTGTGTGTGTGTGTGTGTGTGTGTGTGTGTGTGTGTGTGTGTGTGATTACACTACCCACAGTGGCGATAGCATCATTGGAAAGTAAACGGTAAACGAGGCTCTCAGTAATTCTCACTGTATATAATGGGTTGGTGAAACCTGTGAGATCAAGCATAAATGACAGTCATAATTTTCTCCAGTTAAGAGAAAAAGACGTTTGTTTCTAGAATTAAATAACATCGAATCATGATCAAGGCTATTGAAACAAAGCTTTGTCCTATCTCTTGCAATGCTCAAAATAACAAGCAGGTGACCATTCACAACCTACCACATCAACCATTCAGATATTGATCCAGATGTGCAGAATTGAGAGGACACGTTTCTGCTCAAGTCGTTAAGGGGGTGACTTGTGCAGATGGAATGTAGAACTTTAAACCATCAGAAGTACATCTCAGTAGATCATAAAGCAGGATACGAGCTGACGATTCATGGAGAGACCCCAACTCGTGGACCTCAAAAAGACTTCCCATGGCGTTTAATAGATTGATTTTTTGTTTGTTTGCATAATTATGTGTACTGCTCCTTCCCGTTAAGATGATATACGTTTGCGTCTGTACTGTACAGAGGACGGTGTGATTTAATGTCACGAAAGTCATACATAAGGTCATCAAAATAATGCGGTGAAGTCTGGTAGGTAAAGCTGACGTCACTGAAAGACGACCGAACAATTGGGCTGGTTTTACAAAGTCCACAAAACTGCTTTGATGTTGACTTTGAGTAGGTAAAGCTGACGTCACTGGAAGACGACCGAACAAATGTCTGGTTTTACAAAGTCCACAAAACTGATTTTGATGTTGACTTTGAAGTCACCCACAGAACACAAGCACACCCGTGCTCTCTGCTTTTGTATGTTTCTAATGTTTTTAATGATAAAATTCACATATTTATTGTTTTAAAAGGAATGCATCGGGTTACTTGTGCTTTTTGAGCTTTTGTGTGTGTGTGTGTGTGTGTGTGTGTGTGTGTGTGTGTGTGTGTGTGTGTGTGTGTGTGTGTGAGTGAGTGACAGAGACAGACAGACAGACAGACAGACAGACAGACAAAAAGACAGACAGACAGACAGACAGACAGACAAACAGACAGGGACAGAGATAAAGAGAGACGGAGACAGACAGACAGACAGACGAGCAGAGAAAACAGACAGGTGGGGGGAGGAGAGGCAGGGAGTGTAAAAGGTGCATTCAGCTCAGACACAGAAAAAAAATGCAGAAAACACAGACATAAATTACAAAGTAGTGAGAAGCAAAAACGCCAATGAAAAAGCGCCCGCGTCTTTTTGAGGACACTCCAGAGAGCATGAACACGTTTTATAGCTGAGAAATCATTACAGGGAAGCGTGCAGTAGAGGTCTTTTGATTACAGGGAGGAGGGAGTGGGTGAATAATGGGCAAGGGAGGGTGGGAGATGAGGGGTTAGATAATGGGCAGGGAGGGGGGGGGGGTATGAATCGATCTTGCATCGATCCTGGCTCCTTGACAACTTACTTCAGTTTCTGCTGCCCGGCTTGGTGTCTTATCTTTACTGCATGTTCACACAGTAATGATGAGTCAGCAGTCACAGTCATGTGGGCATTCAGCTACTGGTGACAAAGGCAACTGTTACGGTACAAAGTGTACGCAGGAACAAAGTGTCCGCACGCGAACACTTTGTTCCCTGCGGACACTTTGTACCGTGAACTGACATTCAAAGTGTCCGCAGAAATCCTGCGGACACTTTGTTCCGCGAGTTGACAAATAGCTTACAAAATCGTAACAAAGTGTCCGCAGCCGTTTCAGCCTCAGTGTGAGTGGGTGAATGTGCACGTACACTCCCATGCGCGTGCATGCGTGTGTGTGTGCGCGTGTGTGTGTGTGTGTGTGTGTGTGTGCGTGCGTGCGTGCGTGCGTGCGTGCGTGCGTGTGTGTGTGTGTGCCTGTGCGTGCGTGCGCGTGTGCGTGTGT
>CM031613.1:43660188-43675188 GCA_018398815.1 Conus ventricosus
CTCAACTTTGTGGTAAAAGCCATCCCTAAGTATTTTGTACGAGTTAGTTACCTTTACTTCTTCATTTCCATAAAACCATCTTTCTCTGTCACTTAAGTAGCCACCTTTTCTGAAAACATTACATTTGTTTTGTCAAGATTGACTGTTAACTTTTATCGATCTGCCCTTCTCTAAGACTATTACTCAGAGGCATAAAAAAACGCGAAAACAAACTGTATAGAAATTTTGATGTAATTTGGCTACCGATTCCTTTGAACTGGTAATAGAAAGTGAGAAAAAGCAATCGAACACCGCAAAAGTGTCCTTTCAAAGTTCATTCTGGTAGAAAATAAGGTCACATGAACTTGACCTTGACCCTGTGTTAACAGCAGAATGTCAGTATCTGGTGTGACCACCTCGAGCATTGATCACAGCTGTGCACCTGCGGTACATCGAGCGCACCAGAGTGTTGGTCTGCTCTGGGGGACTTGCCCCCACACCTGGCCCACAGCAACAGCAAGCTGAGCTGCATGTAGGAGCGGGCTGGGGTTGAGCTGGTTCAATGCCTCTGAAGGGCCCACCACTTCAGAACAACCCTTCATGATAGTTATGTCTATTGGGGTTGTTTAATGGGCGGGAGCAAGACGGGCTGGGTGAGTCTGGGTTGCGGCTCTGCGCCTGGTTTGAGGCAAGCAGAAGCAAAGCAGAAGCAGATATGATTGATGGATTTCTCTGCCTCTTCCTCAGGAAGGTATGGTTCTTGCCCGTAGCAGTTGCCACGGGGCAGTGGTGTCCAGTGATGCGGCCTCTTTTGCGGGTTGCTTGTTGGTCCAGCTTGTAACAGTTCTGTGGGATTTGCCGCTGGAATTGCATGCAGGTTGTATGGGGGCAAGGCCCTTCAGGAACTTGGTCGACTTTTGTAATGAACAGCAGTCTAGTGCACCCCCGTTTACCACGTCCTGGACCAACATTATGGAAGATTTGAACTGGCCCCTATTACCAATACGGCGATTTATGCCGATAGCCCCCCAGAATCATGTTGCCTTTCACCCACCCATGGGTCCCTTTCGGTCGATGGTTGGCCATCCGTGAATGCGTTCCCCGCTCTTCTCCACGAATCCGGACTGCGGCCATCGCCTGGGTCGTACCGCAGAGCAGAACCGGCTTTCTTCACTGAAGAGGTCTCGGCCCCAGTCCCCCCAGTCCCGATGGCAGCCAATGCCGTGCCAGTGCGATTCGTGCCCACGCAGGGTCGGTTCTGGCGCGCGACTGGCTGGACGTGATTAGTGGTCATTTTGCTGTGTCTGTGTCAGGGACTAAGGTCGCCGGCTGGGCTGGACGCCTGCATTGGTGACCATCTGTGTATCTAGGTCGGCGACCGCCACGTTCCTGTTTGTGATAGGCCCCTTGCCATGGTTTGCCGACGGGTGTTCCTGGCTGCGTTGTTGAGGCAGCGGTTTGGTAAGGCTCCCGTCAGTTCGATCGCTGACGAAGACGATGGGCGGGTTTGGGCTGCTAGTGCGGGACCCTCGGGTCTGCCGCTCCTCGGTCTGTCAATCAGTGTGTTTCTTGCGTGGAAAGCGGTCAGAAGGCGGATAGGTTAGACGATAGCGGTGGAAATGTGGTCATCCGAATGCGGATAGGACTCCTGCCTCATTGGTAAAATACCTCACGGCCCTGCAGGTTGGACCACATTGCTATGACTTTCGTTCTTGGGTTGAAAGTCTCGGCTTTTGTTGGCGCGCTCTGGAGGGATACTGATTTGATCTTTTTGGGGGTTTGGAAATTTTATAGCCCACTATCAATGGGAGGCCACATTGGAGTTGCAATTCATCATTTGTTGCACGTCGGCCCGCCGAGTAGGTAGTCCATCATGGCATATGCACTCCTCGTGCCCAAAAATCGCTGACCCTGGCATCATTCACCACTGTTCAGAGGTTTGGTTACAACCGTGGCCAAGACACCAGTACTGATATTGGTTGGCCACCGTTTGCCAACGGACATTGATTACGTCCTGTTCACTATGTGAATCATTCGTGCTCTGTCTCTTATTTTCTATTTTTCGCGTTGTTTTTTTTTTTATGCCTTGAGTATATTTGATTTCTGGAGGCCAATAACAGAGTTCAGATTACTTAAATAACATTCATCACGCCAAAACTATAATAAGAATATTTACAACTGCACCAGGAATGAGCCTCTGAATACCTTGTTTCCTAATTTGCTGTTCGTGACAAATCCACAGCCCAAATTCGTTTATGAAAAAGGAAATTAAGTGCGGTGGCTAAGGTAGACATTCTTTGTTTCACCCCACTTGGCAGTCATATAGTAGTTAATATGAAAAGAACAACATTTATATCGTACACATGCTAATACTGATGCGTAAATCTCACTTCGTTATGCTTTGATGTAAAGTTTTCCTTTCACACCACATTTTCTCAAAATAATGACCCATAAAAAATTTCTGTTCACAGAAACGAAGGCCTTTTGTAGTCCACAAAGGAAACATACAGTTTTTAGACTTTTTTATAAGAAAAACTTTTGTACTATCGTCATTACTAGGAGTTGAATATATGATCTACGGTTACTATAACCTGGGTTGAAGCCTGCTTGATCTTCTATTATTTTTTCCTCTTTCTTTACCCATTTGCAAAGTCTTTGTGCTTA
Organism: Conus ventricosus; assembly: GCA_018398815.1. Lineage (NCBI taxonomy): Eukaryota > Metazoa > Mollusca > Gastropoda > Neogastropoda > Conidae > Conus > Conus ventricosus. The sequence continues at coordinate 43,662,832 of CM031613.1, forward strand.
ATTATAAATATTGGAGAGGGTATAACCTTTATATACCTCTTTTACAACACTCGTTAGGGCTGCAAAGCCCGATAGTTTATATGGCAGGTTTGGATTTCCTTTTTATTTTGGTTCAAATCTAGGATCCGCGACCATCATCTGGGGTAAAGCACCTAGGTCAACATTTTTTGAAAATTAAAATAAACTATGTAAGAAAATAATTAAAAGAAAAGAAATCAATAATTTGTGAACTGTAGGCTTGCTTCAGCCTCTCACTAAATTGTTGTCAGGACCAGATTAATTTTTCCGGCTCTGGCGTTGTGTTTACCAATGCTGGCTTTTGAAACCTTCATTGCCTGGAAATTACTTCATCGAACAAATACATCTGAGTCATTTGTTAGTTTTTTCCACAATGCTACCCTAAAACTCGATATTTTCCTCTGGGTAGTATCGATAACATCCACATCAGTAAAGGACATTGTAAAAATCTGGGTATGCCATGTTCAATGGTATATGGAGTTGTATTTGCTCTGTTTTCTATCGGATGATTCGAATATTTTTGTTTGACCAAAATATCACACTTTGGATCATTAAACGACACCTGATTAAGTTTGGTTAATCTTCTTTGGTTCATTAATTCAATCATTTTTCACAGGTTTTACAAATTTTTGTATTTTTTCTTGCTTTTTACGTTTCTCTTCTCTCCTTTTTTCTGCTCACGTGATTTCTTTGAAGCTCGTTTTAATTTCATAGTGACCACCGCTTTATGCCTTCTTTTTCGATCACAGTCCTTGTCAAACCAGTCTGTTTTGCTTTTTCCTTATTTCCTATTGTTTTCTCATAATGCAAGAAGCACTGGCTTCTCTGCCAAAGTGATTTTACGAAGAAGTTCAATGGAAATCTTGACATCTGGATTCTAGAGCTTGGTAGGCGTTTTCTGTTGGCTTTATCAAAATTCATGATGAACTTAATTTCCTCATTCCAAAAAATAAACTAAGCATTTCGTTCTGACAACACTAACCTATTCGTCATCACCTTGTCCAGTTCTGCATGGCTTTTCTACTTCCGGCCTCCTTCATTTGTACACTTGAAATTTAAACGGGGTAAATGCAGGTAGTCAATACGGTCTCCGACATTCAGCCTTTTTACATATGTTGCGTAGATGAGTTAACTATTTCACTGTGACATTAGGACTATAATCGATCATTTCTCACTAGATAGCAGTGTGGAGAAACATACTGACGTTAAAATCCCCAGCAGACTCACTTTAACCTCTACGTTAACCTGATCATATGACACAGTTGAGCTTTGATAACAGAATATTCTTCATCGATTTTTTCAGGAAACTTTTATTAGATCATAATCTTTTGAAAATCTGTGCACCACTTCATCAGTCTCACATTCGTCTCATCATTATCTGCGTTGTGTAAATTTTGTCATCTTTCGGGTTGTTCGGGGGTTCAGATCCTGGTTATTGCTTTGTGGTATCCTCATTATTCAAAAACATTGTTTACCGGTTCTTAATTTTCTGTAGCCTGCATAGTTACTTTCATTCCAGGTTCACAATTCTCCATCTTTGATTGCCATTGAATTGTACATAGTGACCATTTTCAGGGGATAACATAACATCTGGCGATCTAATTACAACATCTCTATCCGGAGTTAAATACACATCTGTCAAATCCGTATGGACACAACTTCACAATTAATCATTGATTTACTGTAATATATCTGGAAAAAGATTTGCGACGCACTAACAGAAGAACGCCCCAGTAATTGTCTTCCCATGATGTAGGACAATTTTCTTGCTGGAGCAGTTTAGTAAATATTAACACTAAACAACAAGTCTTGAAGAATATTATGAAAATCAAAAGAACTATCCACATAGTCACTCTGTCAAGCTACGCAACATCAAAGTCGCAACATGTTAATCCCTGAAAGAAAAAAGTCTTTAAGCTTACTGTACAAGTTTATCCACATTTGTAAACAAGATATATGGTCACTTCCTCAAGAATGATCCGCATTTGTCCCTTACCGTCGTGGGCTTTCCGTGTACCGTCCGTTTGCTGTTCGCCTGGGTTCGTGCGTCTGCAGTGCTCTTGTGCGACAGGGGTGCACGATGCGAGGGTCGGTGGGTGACAAGAAGACGGTTGTAGACTAGCCGTCGCCACGTCTCTCACCTCGTCCCGCCACCTTTGGCGCCTTTTCGCCACCGACGCCAAACCTCGTGCGCCCCGTTATAGTGCTAGGGGTCAGACTGGCTGAACTCGGTGAAGTGACGAGGACGGAATCCCCGTCTCTGCTTCCGGTAATTTCTGCTGCCTAGGCCCTCTGTGGCGCTGTCAGCTTTGCTCGGCTTCCTGAGGTATCGGCGTTTGGCTCGGAAGCTGTTCCTCCCTCTGGCACCACAAGAGGCGCTGTGGTAGTCTCTGATGGTATGGCTACTCCGCATAGGTTCTGGGGTCCGGTCGTTTTGGTTCCTCAACCAGTCTGCCTCTCTTTATGTAAGGCTACCTTGCCCTCTTCCTGCTGGCTTCTGCCACAATATGGCTTGTTGTTTGGTTCAGGTCGTTGGACACTGTCACTACCTTTCGCTTTCGTCTTTCTTGAAACGCGGTCTTGTGATCACTGCATTTTCTTCTTCCACCTGACCTAAATTGACCACCATTGGTTTGGGATCGGCCGTCTCTCGTTCTCCCCCTACCCGGTGAGCTCGGGCCGATGTCCATTCGGTTGTCTCATTTCATCGGACCCCTCCACACTGTTGAGGGTTTCGGTGATCAGTCTGGCACAAAAGTGTCATTAGGTTTACTGACTTGGCCGTCTCAGGACTCACCGTATAGAAGCGAAGGTTATTCTACCGTGTGAGGATAACCTTCCAAGTCTGTGCATGAGATTTTCTTTTTCCAAACAGTCATTTCTAATTTTCATTTTTTTCGAATCGGGAGGGGGAGTTTCCGGAATCCCCTTTTTCATTTCAGGCACACTGCCCTAAAACAAATCCCCAAAAAGTCTTTGCTCTGGTTTATCTAGGGCCGAAGCAATATCTTGTATATTCTTGTCAGGTGTCACTATCGTCCCCTTCCAATCTATCAAACTTGCTTCCTCACCAGTCCGATGTAAGATCTGATGGCCCGCCCTATAAATTATCTTTCCATGCTGGACAAACGAATGGACAATAGATTCGAACCTTCTCACTTTGAAGTCTCTGAGGGTCGTCCAGTCTCTGTGAGGCTAGTCAGAGGGAGAAACCTGAGTTGTCCTGCGGCGAGCTGGGAAGGGGAAGTCATAGGTAATCCGGTCACTGTGGTAGTCAGTCACTGTTATCAATGTTTTGCTGCGCAGCCCCCTTGTGCGGCAAATAGTTGTTGCCCAGGGTTCATTTCCACTATCGCACCAGCATAAAGAGGTAAGCCAGCGACAAACACGATACAACAAACCCTGCAGTTTGTTTTCCCGTACGGCAACCACTATGACACTACTCTAGTTCGCATTTTCAACACGAACTTGACACGCTTCGCCATGAAGTTCTGAAACGTGGGCATGCCCAAATAAAAGGAACAGGCACAACTTGCCGAAAATCGCAACGGTGTCACAGGCATGGTCACTGATAGTCACAAATTTTTATTATCATGTCATCAGTGCACTCTTGCTGCCTAGGTGATGTCGTCGAACGATGAGGGAGAAGAGAGGAGGAAGAGACGAGAGATGTAAATCAATGAGAGAGCAGACCGAGGATTGACGTGTGAAAGAGATGAGTGAGAGAGAGAGAGAGGAGGGTGGGGGGGCGCGATTGGTTTGGGTTCAGATCTGAAAAATCAATATGAAACAGACATATAAACGTAGTACTTCACTCTTAGTGTGTGGCGGAACATGAGTTTCATTCAATTTGATTTTTGGTTTATTTGGATTATGGAGGCTGCTTATATGTGGAATTATTTTGCACGCAAACTATGAAACACTTTCTTTGTAATCTCGTCTCTTTGATTGTCGGAAGTAAACACAAGGTCAGGACTCATTAGTGTAGATGATAGATTTGGCAAAACGTATTCAACAATCTTGATCATGACAAAGTTTCGTAAAAACAGAAGAGCAGAGATGAGGAGAGAGGATGATGGAGAGAGAGAGAGAGAGAGAGGAGAGAGAGAGAGAGAGAAGAGAAGAGAGAGAGATGAGAGAGATGAGAGAGAGAAGAACACTGGTAGATTGTATGAATGATCAATTAATCTGAAGCTTTCACATTGAGTGAGTATGTGGAATAATAAGGCCAATTTCTTTAGTGTGGGTTGGGTTATACACAACAATGTTCCAGTGTGTTCCGGCCCTGTTGTATTTCAGTGTGACAGTACGTGCGGTTGTGCCACAGTCTTGTGGCGTTGACAGGGCCTAATAACTCTTGGTGCAGTAAACTTTAGTAACTTTTCTTTATTTTTGCTTGTTTCTATTATGGTTTCTGATTGTGAAACGTCTTACTCTACACATTTTGTTTACTTTTTTTGTTTTTTTTTTTTTTGTTTTTTGTTTTTTCATGTCTGTTTGAGAGAGAGAGAGTGAGAACGAGCGAGAGAGAGAGAGAGATGCATGAGAGAGAGAGAGAGGAAGAGAGACGACGAGAGAGAGAAGAGGGAGAGACAGACTGGACAGACAGACAGTAGAATGTAGGGATAAGCCACATTAGTGCGAGGGCAGTGAGAGATTCTTTATGAAAACACAACACGCATGTACGACTTTGGCATGTCAACAACCAGAAAGACTATGAATTAAGAAAATAAAGCAAAGAAGCAGGCTAAAGTCGTGTAGAGAGAATGTTTGTGAGATAGTCTGGAAGAAGAGCGAGCCATTTTATAGGCAACCCAGACTAACACTGGCATCGCACGGGGGCGCACACATTAAAAAAAGGTCATTTCATGAGTAGGGAGGAGAAATGAAGGTTGGACTATAGACCGTCCTTTGGAATCGATCTTGCGTATTTTTTTTTTCCCAGAGTGCTGGTGTCTTTCCCATATCCTGCCTAAACCAAGAGGGAATGTCGGTTTTTTTTTAACAATCTGGGCTGTTGAGAAAGGAAAACCTATGCCTCACTCGTGAAAAAATTCCAGTGAAACAGTATATCCCGTGACAAATTCTTGTGTATGACAAAACATGAGCACAGCCGTTTTTTCATTTGTCCCTAGAGAAACCAATCAATATTTGATGCTTTAACAAATGGCGCTGTTTCTTTCCGATATCTTAACGCGGAACCGGCATTGCACTCCTTCTTCACTATAAGGGTTTTAGGTCATAATATTGAGAGAGTGAAGCAAGGGAAATGCCTTCGTTTCATTCCGTGGGCGTCACTGGTAAGGGCAACTTCATGGGAGATGTCGTTGGACGGACGTGGTGGCGCTCTCCAGACGGAGATGCTGACTCAGCGGCTTCTTGTCATCAGTAGGGCTTTTAATTAGTAAGGTGATGTCCTGAGTATGTTTGGATCAGAACTGGCGGCCTTGAACACCACCAAGTCGACTCGGCTGCGGTTTGCTGCTGTGTCTCCTTCTGTTGAGTGCTCTTGACTTGACATTGACTGTGCTCCCATGCTAGAAGTGCCGGTACGGGGGCTGTGGAGGGGCGCCAGGGTTGTGCACGACTGTGGCTGTGGACGGGGGTGGGGGTGGGGTGGGGGTGGATTGAGCGGGGTGTGGGTGCAATGCCCACTGAGGTGGCGCAGATTGGACAACAAATATGAATAAATAAATAAATAAATTAAATAATATAAATAAATAAATAAATTAATAAATAAAAACAAATCAATATATAAATAAGAAGGAAAATGGCTGTATTGGTTTTAGTACAGCTTTAGCGTCAACGCAGAGGGCTGGCCGGCAGACCATCCATGACGGTGGTTTTGGTGGGAATGGCAGCATGAACATCGTAATAGTCTGTATCTATGAAAATTGTGCACACCATCATCAGGCCATCCGTGGCTTAGAGGATCAATACATCTTGATGCTGCATTTAGGCCATATTTTCCTTGAGGTGTCCCAGCTTAAGAACAGGTCGACGTCTCTTCCCCTTTTCAAGGCCACGGCCTCCTGTTTTTTTGGACTGACAAGCATGAAAAGTTATTGCCATCTCTCTCTCTCTATCTCCTCTCTCTCTCTCTCTCTCTCTCTCTCGCTCTCTCTCCTCTCTCTCTCTCTCTCTCTCTTTCTCTCTCTCTCATTTTCTCTCTCTCTCTCACACACAAACACACACCAACACACACACACACACACAACACCCACACTCACAGAGAAGTGAGAGAGATGAGAGAGGGAGTTGAGAGAAGAGTGGTGAGAGAGAGACTAAACTAGTGACGGAGGACGCAGGTGAGATGAGAGAGAGAGAGAGTGCGGAGAGCCGATTGATTAAATGTGATCTCCTGCTGTGGCAAAACTAATATTAGTAACATAACACAGTTTTTTGGGTCGACTGGAATAAATCCGTGAATCCGATAAGAGTTAGATCAGATATATCTGATTTTGCAGTATATTAAACACACACACACACACACACACACAGGCGCGCGCGCGCGGCATGCACACACACACCACACACACACAAACACACACAACACACACACCGTACCACAACACACAAGTACACCATCACATCAACACACACAACACACACACACTACACACAACACACACACGTACAGACACAACACAACACCAACACCTAACACACACACACACACACACAACACACAACAAACCACACACATAGCGCCGCATCTCGCAAGTTCCAATGTGATCAGTACTAAGCGGCGATTGAAATAAAACAAAAGTACAGTTGGTTTCTTACATCAGAAATTAACTTGATTAAGACTCAGAAACTTACTTTTCACAAATGAGAATGTCTTTATTCGCCATTAAAAAAAGCAAGGCAAACCAAAAACAAAAATACAACGCAAAAAAAACGATGAATGATGTTTAAAATTCCCATGATCATGCAGATATAACTATTATAATAATAGTATATACATATACTAGGCAGATATTGTGCTGGAATTTGGATCCTTTGACTTAAATCCTGTTTCTTAAATGAGGTTGTTAATTGTAAGAGTATTTCGAAGCATAAGCTGCAAAAAAACCCAATAGTTTGTGTTCATATGTGTGTATTAATGTGCATGTGGGTTTTGTCATGGGTCATTGGAATCACCATGAAGCTTTTGACTCTCTCTCTCTCTCTCCTCTCTCTCTCGCTATCTCTCTCTCTCTCTCTCTCTCACACACACACACACCAAAACATTCTCTCTTTCTCTCACTTAAAATTCCCTGAGAGAGAGAGAGAGAGATGAGAGGAGAGAGAAAAGAAAAGAGAGAGAGAGAGAGGGAGAGAAGAGAAGGAGGGGTGTCGTGCCGTGTTATATATCGATTTTACATTACGTCCCAACATAGTGAGAGAAGATCGAAAGAAATGAACGTCACATCTGGGCAATGTGCGGGTACGTTTCCCATCAGAGCCGGAGTACATAAGATATCTCGTCGTTGTTTTTTTTTTTTAACCTCACTTTGGGGCCCGTAGTGTCGACACAACCAGCCATACGGCAACATTTACCATTATTGTTTTGGCTCGACACCCCCTTTTACAGGAAGTAAGTACCCACGTGACATGTAATGGTCCACATAGGCCAGGCCACAAGCCCCATCCAGTCCTACCCACCTTTGACTCCCTCCTGCAAGGGGCAGGACACGTGGGCTCGAAACTGTGTAAATCAGCAAAGTCACTGAAATAGCCAGTCGACTCCGCCAACAACATCGGACTGATCATTTTGTATGGACCAGAAGAAAAAGAAGAAGAAGAAGAATACGGGACTTTGCAATTTGTATTTTATTACAACTTCAACAACAACAAGACACCACCCCCCCTCTAACCCACCTCTTTAAACCCCCCCCCCACTCCAACACACACACACACACACACACACACACACACACACACACACATATATATATATATATATATATATATATATATATATATATATATATATATATATATATATATATTTATATATATATAATCAGAGTTAAAAAGCCACTCAGAACGTTAAAAGTGCTCAACCATGTAGGGAGCGACATACCAGTTTAAAATAGGATTTTAAAATGGAAAAGTTAAAAAGTTTTTAACTTTTCCATTTTAAAATCCTATTTTAAACTGGTATATATATATATATATATATATATATATATATATATATATATATAATATATATATATATATATACACATGGATGGCTTGAAGCTAAAACCGTGTATCTGGAAAATGTTTGTTTTGAGAAAAATGGAGATTAAATTTTGAAAATGTCTTACTTTGTTAGTATGCTTTAAAACGGCAATCAACGTCTCAATTCTGATGTCTTTTGGTACAATTTTATTCCATGACACGTCGCCAGGCTGTTGAGTGTAAAGACTTAAAGAATTTTTGTTGAATTTGTAAGGTGCACCATTTTTGTACAAAATTGATGGAGTTACTTTGATGGGTAAAAACCAAACAAGTAAATATGTTTCTGTTCTCTTGCATATAGAGGTTTGTCCATTATGAGCAAAGCCAGTACACCTCACAGATAATCCTTTTTGATAGAAACAAATATTACAAGGCGAACAACATATGTTTTGGGACAAAACCCTTCTCTGTGAGAAAAACGGTTTTGGTACCACTGTCACGACCGACCCCTGGAGGTCTGCCCTGACAGGATCGGTTTAGATGGGAGTGAAGGGAGTGACTGAACTCACACGCCCCGCAAGAGACCACACAAGAAAGATTACGATACAACACCCCATTTATTCACACCAACACCCACATAGTCACAAATAAGCATTCCAACACACACAACATGCACAATCACAATCAAGCATTTCAACACTCACGACATACACACAATTAATGCATTTCAACACACACGACATGCACAATCACAATCAAGCATTTCAACACTCACGACATACACACAATTAAGCATTTCATAAATAAGCCTTTCCCGCACACATTCCTTTCCGTGCTTCGTGTGGTTCCCCCACACCCCTGCCTCTCCAAAGTCCACTGTGAGCACCGAGTCGCATCAGGTGCCCCAAACCGGGTCGGTTCTTGAACGAAAGTGTCTTTCAATGCCGACACCATTGACACACACACACACCCAAATTGCACGACACAGAGCAAACCACACTGGTGTCCCGGCTGTAGGAAGTCCGAGGACCGTGGAGAACGCGTCCCGTGGGACGCGGCGTTGTCGCTGAAGGTCCCGGACAGGGGTCGGGATCCTCCAGCAAAGTCCACGTGCTCCTCAACCAGTGCGCGGCCCCAACAGCGCAAGTTTCGGGTGAATCCCCCCGGGAGGAGAGGACACGGAAGGAACTGGAAGGAAAGAAGGAAGGGTACTGGAACCCCGCAGTCAGTACAGTCTGGCATATGCTGTCAAATCCTAACAGCCCCTCGCATGAGGGGCGAGGGAGGTTTTCTGAATACATTCACAGCACCAGCTCGACACAGACCTGAGCATAACACAGTAAACAAACCAACTGAGGAATGTTCGCTAAAGGTCTCCTCACACGAAGCAGGTAAGAGGTTACATTCACAGGCTAAACACATGAATAGAAAATTATAGCTTCATCCTTCCCTCACTCACGTTCAACATTTTCCTTTCTTAGGAACTGAACTAATACAGCAAACCATTGCTTTATAACTGCCATCACATTTGCAAATAATAATTCAATGGCACAATTATCACCACATTTTATAGCAACATTCAAAACGACACAATTCTCCAACCACGCATCCAAACGACTAATCATGCGTACGCACGCTCGCAAACATAAAACTCGTTCCCTTGCACACACAAACAGACGGTGGCCGAAGAATAAAAGACCGGTGATTGTGACAGGGGCGGACGAGCGAGACCAAGCGAGTCCCAACCCTAAATCACCAGGTTCTCCCTCATCCCCACCGACTACCGCATCACCAGATGCATAAAAAGGAGAAAGACTTTTGGATATAGTTTTGACTGGCAGGTTAAAGATTGAATTAACCCGAAAAAGTGGTCTCAGACAATATTTCTTTTATAATTTTGAAAACCAAAAGAAATTGCGCAAAAGAGAAAACAACAACAAATAAACCACGAAACTGATGCTTACCAGCTACCCGTGGTTGACCCCAGTGGCGGTCAAGCGACTCTCTACCCTCTGCCCAGTCGAGAGGACAGCAGAGCAGATGCGGAAAAGAGATGACGTGATGTCCCTCCCCTACAGGCCGACTGTAGGAATGAAGGTACCGACCGTACCTTCGACGAAGTGGTGAAGAACCAGAACCGGAGCAGGCGCTCCCAGAGACATCTTCCGCTCGAGTGAAGAGAAAACCTGCCTAAACGATGGCAGCCAACATGCCACGCTACGTCACAGTGAGAATACCTCAAGCCTAAGAGGAATGATGCACGTGCGGCAGGTAAAAAGACAGGCGAGAGGCCGATAGAGACTGCCAGTTCAAGCGAAAGGTACCAGCCACCCGTGAACTTGCAGGATGAATTGCACGGGCAGTGGAATTAGAGAGAGAGAGAGAGAAAGTAAACCTAACCTGAGCTGAACGACATTAAGGTGCAAACGCACCACAAGCCACATTAAGGGACGGATACACGACAACAACAACGACAATAAATAAATGAATAATTCCACCACCCTAGATGGGTCAATCGTCATAGGCCTCGTCACAAACTCGTGACAACCACATTCAACAAGACATATTTGTCTGACGGGACGGTGTGTCAGTGTATGTGTGACATCATGAAGCAGTGTACTTGAAAAGAGCCATCAAGCTGTCGGCTAACGACTGTTCCATGATTTTAACCGTCAACAGCGCCTTGCCCGCCTGGCTTACCGTAACTGTTATCACCAGCTGGGGCAGACGCCATTAAATCATGGAACAGTCATTAGCCAACAGCTTGGTGGCTCTTTTTAGTACACTGCTTCATGATGTCACACACACACTGACACACCGTCCCGTCAGACAAATATGTCTTGTTGAATGTGGTACCAAAACAGTTTTTCTCACAAAGGAGGGTTTTGTCCCAAAACATATGTGGATCGCCTTGTAATATTTGTTTCGGTTTGGGTCCGATAGTCCGACACTTCACGATTCCGACGTTTCGATAGTTCGACAGATCACGATTCCGACGTTTCGACAATCCGACAATTTTGTCGGACCAACGAAACTTGTTTTGTAATGTTTTATTTTGTGCCAGTAGTTCGACACATCACGATTTCGACGTTTCGATAGTCCGACATAATGATACACCGACCTGCGACAGAGGAAGTGGGGTTAAATGTTGACAATACCAAAAAGAGAGAGAGAGAGGAGAGAGAGAGAAAAGAGAGAGAGAGAGAGAGAGAGAGAGAGAGAGAGAGATTTTACTTTCAATTTGTCAGACTAACGGGAATTATAAACTGGGTTGTGTGTCGGATTATCGAAACGAGTTGGAATTGTCGGAATGTGGGATGTCGGACTATCGCTACTTTTTCTTACAGTGTCGGATTATCGAAACATCTGAACGTGGGGTGTCGGACTACCGATGTGTCGGACTATCGAAACGTCGGACTACCGGGCCCACTCGCTTTGACGACTTTGAAGCGGTTGAAACACCGTGGGTTTCCCTATAGGCCAGTTGCGCCAGCCTGGGAACATTCCTGCGCGCGAGTCAAGAAACCCGATTTCGATGTGGGTAGTCTTATCCCGGGAAAGCTGAGGCGTGAGCGGAGTGCTAACGAACAGCCGAACTCCCGCGCTTTTTAGTTTTCAGACTTGAAAAAAAAAATTCTTTGAACAGGAAAATCAGATTTGGTTGAAAAGTAAGTTTAGATTACACCATAATTTTAGAAGCAATCACACACACGCACGCACACGCACACGCACACACAATTTACACGCTGGGTTTTTGAAGGGGTGGGGGTGGGGGGGGGGGGGGGAACGACACGAGGGAATTTAAACGATAAATTGTCATATAATGTTTCCTTGTTCTGTGTGCTCTGTTTTGTCATATCTGCTAGGAGATTCGGTGTCATCATAGTTATTAATTGGTTTATCCTTATCGTTTCAGCTGTAGTTCCTACTTACCCGTGGCTTCGCAAATGTGGCGTAGCGTAGGGTCCGCGACGTTTCGTCGAACGACATTTCGTCGAATGAGCACGACTTGGCCTAACGGCCTTCGTTCATTCGTCCTTCGTCCTCTCTCGGGCTTCGCCCTACTCTAATCTAAAAGACCATCGATTCTGCTTTGGAGTAGACTGGGTCCCTCCGTGACTTTTTTCCCGTTGACTTTCTTTCCCGTTGACTTTCAACCCTCGCAGGCTGCAAGAAAATTCGACGAAA
>CM031613.1:43680188-43690188 GCA_018398815.1 Conus ventricosus
TCAGATTGAACAGTGACTATCAGACATCGATCTGTTCTCCTTTCTTTCTTCCTGCATTAACGCATTGCACTCTCTCTCTCTCTCTTCTAGTCTGCTTTATCAAATGGACATGGTTGCTTTTCTTTTCTTTTTTTTTTTCTTTTTTTTTCTCTTCATCAGTCAGCAACTCTCTCTCTCTCTCACATCTCTCCTTAGTCCTTCCTCTGCAGACTTTATCTAGTGCTAATGCTTCAACTCGGTTCTCTTCACTCCTCTCATCTCTCTGCCTTTCTCTCATGCAGAGCCTACTCCCAGAACTCTCCCTCTCTCTCTGTCTGTTCGTTCTCCTCTCCTGGTTCTCCTTTTTTCTTCCCTCTCCTCACTCTCTTATTCTCATCCTATGTGTCAAAGGGTGAGTACCATTGGTCAGTATTTTTCCCGCCTTGTACCCCAAGTTACCTCCCCTGTAATTCCATTGGACGTTCAAATCGTCAAGTCACATCTACCAGCCTTGCTCTATGTGGTGGTCAATGGGTCATTTAATTAATTAGCTTGATTTTACCTCCACCACACAATACCTTCCCCTTCCTACTTTAGCCGGCGATGTCTGGCTTAACTATGGCGCTGGTCGCAAATTGGCTAGATCAGTCTGACCCAGGCGCCGAGACCTGTCTGGCCAGACCTATCGAGACGTCGGCCAAGCTACTCAGTCCGTCTGCCAGACAGTGCTGTCTCCGTGGAGCCTCTCCGCTGTGCCTAATTGGCTGATGCGACACCTTAAGTCGTCTGCTTGGAACCAGAAATGTTTGCTTTTGGACTTATGTCCGATTGAACTGGCTGGCGACTGACCACGAATTCGGTTTTTCTATTTTTGTCCGTGACAATTTCCCCCTTGCAAAAGACTATGCTCCGCATTGTCTCAAAACAACGGTACAAAAAAACAACAACCGAATTTGCTGACACACAGCTACACGCGCAAGTTTTTGAAAATTATTTACACAACGGTTTACAAATTATCAGGATGTATCACTCGTAAATATCACCCCAATGGGTTATCATTGACGTGCGCTTCTGCTTATTTCAATTCATTTTCTGATAACCTCTGTGCGCACCTATGCAATCCCCCTACCTGCGGATTTGCCACATCTTCTGTTCACAACTTTTATGAAAAGCACAATCTAATATGATCACGATCCATGACACCTCACTGAGGAATCTCCATCCTCACTTATCGCAAACAGTGCATTACTACACAAGCGACTGTATGCTCCAAACATAACAAGTCTCACACAGAAAATATGAACAAGTCTCACACAGAAAATATGAACCATAGCCAAATGGGAATGAACCCATATCACTCAACATAACTGTAATCAACACATATTATTAACAAAGTAGCTATGCACCCCGGATATGACTGACTTCCTCTGAGTTGCAGCTTGCTAGACTACACGGCCTTAAATAGTCAGCTCCGACATTCTGTCAACCTGGAATGTACTGAACTCGATACCTGTAGGGCTGCAGTGCCATTGCCCAGCGCAGCACACTGCTGTTTTTCAGCTGCACCTTTGTGCTGAGTCTCACGCTGAATATATTTGTGGAGAAAATTCGCATGGAAAAGTTTTGGTTTCCCATTCACATCAATTCGGTAATCCTGATCTACCTTTTCAATGATAGTGAATGGTCCTTTCCAATGCATCAGCAGCTTGTTGTGATCCGTGGGGAAGCAGTAACAGGACTTGATCTCCCACTTGAGGATTGCTTCCTCACCTTCCTGTCTATTGCTTCTTCTGCGCGACCCTAGCCTCCTGCAAACTTTCCCTTGCAACCTACATGTCTCATACCTGTGCCCACCTTTGGAACAGGGCGAGATTGGGTCAATCAGATCAACAGCCACTCTCCTGAATGGTGTGTCAATTAAAGGGGGATGTTTAGAGGCGCTTTCCTCTTCACCCCTCTTGTGGCTGACCTTTGACACACATCACATGACATGCAGAACCGCTTTATGTCTGCCATTGCTCCTGGCCAATGAAAATCATCAAAGATTCGGTCAGCTGTTTTGCTGGTGCCAAGATGACCTGCCATGAGCGACTCGTGACCCACTGACATGACAGTGTCACGATAACCTGCTGGTACCTCTAACTGAGTTGTTACCTTACCTGTCTTCCCCTTGGTAAACACTCGGTACAACAACCGCTTTTCACCAGAAATTCTGTCTCACCTCCTCTAACCACCTGTTTCTCCACCTCTTGCCAACTCCCAAGACTTCACGAGCGAAGGGTCTTGTTCCTGCGCTGCCCTAAACTCATCAGGCGACACATCTATGCCTGACTTCCTTGCTGGAACGACTAACGGTTTATCACCTTTCCCCTTCTTGCTCCGTGTTGACTGCTAGCCCCTGTAGCAGTCAACAACTCAGGATCCCTGGATCCCTTGCACCTGGGATATTTCCAATGATCAAATCATAAAGGGTTTCTCCATCACCAGCGAGACAACTCGCCTGAGAAGTAAGGGGTACGTACTTCTATCTTAGCAACTGGGAACTTCTTCACAGTGCATCGATTAGAGTACAGGTCTGGATTTGCCCTGTCAATCCCCTTCCTCGACCAGCGTTGTTCTTACTACACCACATGAACAACCAGTGTCCCGTAACACTTTCACCCTCTGCTGGCCAATCCACCCTTCTTCCACTGGTAACGAACCACTCAGCCTAGTGCCCTCCATCCCTTACACTGACTGCTGTCCAGTACTAGTCATAGGCGCACTCCCCCTCTTCAGATTGGATCACTTTTGGTTCCACTGCAGGTCGTTTCCCCTGGCGACCCTTAACCTCTTGCAGGCTGCTGCCTTCTGGAACCTCATGCGACAATCCCTCGCCACATGTCCCTTCTTGTGACAAATGAAACACTTATTTGTCCCTTTGTCCTTCTTTCTGCCCCACCACTGGGTTTGCAGACTTTGCAGAAAACTCCCCTAGTCTCCTTGCACTCTTCTCACCTGTGCCTGGCACCTGTTTCTCCTGCACTTAGTGCTCAAACGTGCCTCCCTGTACACCTCTGCTAACTTCAGCAACTCCCTGCTGTCTCTGGCTGTCTCTCTTTCAAATGTATAGTTAACTCAGGGCTGCAACTGACAAAATCTGTTCTTTCATAACCAGCTTCTTCAACTCAGCGAACTCCTTTTTCGTACCACTCAACTCTAACCACTTCTCAAAATAGTGATCTAAACGTGCACCAAACTGAGTGTACGTTTCACCTGCTTGAACCTAGCTGATCGAAATTTCTTTCTGAACCCTCCTCTGTGAGGTCAAATCCCTTCATCAGAGACTCCTTCACAGCACCAAAATCAGATTGTTGGTCTGCTGGTAATGCAGTGAAAATCTGTAATGCCTTACCCGTCAATAGCGCTGACAAAATGACTGCCCACTCTTCTGAAGGCCAACCCTGACTAGTAGCAAACGTTTCAAAACGACTGATGTATGCATCAGTCGAATCTGTTCCTTCAGAGAATTTTGGCAACTTTGGTCGGGGGCGTAACTGCGCACAGGGTCACTGGAAACTGAGCTACCATCATCATTGGTCTCCCTCTGTATTCTCACTTTTTCTAACTCTAATGAATCCTTAATCTTTCTGTCTCCTGCTTTATTCTTTCTGTTTCCTGCGCTTCCCTTATTCTTTCTGTTTCCTGCGCTTCCCTTATTCTTTCTGTTTCCTGCGTTTCCCTTATTCTTTCTGTTTCCGCGTAACCTGATTTCATTAGCCTGAATCCTTAATCTTTCTGTTTCCTGCGCTTCTACTGCGACACGGCGTCTTTCGCTCGCTCATTTCTTTCCATCTTTTGTTGGGTTTCACGAATGCTCGCAACTCTTCTCCCGAGTAGCCTAAATCACGAGCGACACTCACAAGTTGTTCAATAGGGGTGTTCTTTTCGTCCGCCATTTTCTCTTTTTTTTTTTTTAACAAGATTTTATTACTACGACAGCCAAACTGGTGGTTACCGACACGAGTGACGTAATAGCACAATCCTATGAATGATAATATTAGCTTGGGACAACGTAATTAGTATTTTATAAGACGCCTAGCGCCTGACCCAACTATGAGAGCGAATCATAGGCAATCTGTGCGAAATAAGTACTCTGGGGCTGAAATGCCAAGCCTAGTGTTAACTATCTTGGAAGCAATGCCAAGCCTAGTGTTTAACTATCTTGGAAACATACAGTAAGACACTACCTTGTCTTAGGATTACAATACTTGAATCCCACCCAGCTTTCTCTCTGAGAAGTTGAACAATTATAATAAATGGGCCGAAATATCCTGGCAGGCTCGCCAATAAATTGTCAACCTCGGGTATGTCAGTGGAGGAAGGACTAGCGCACAGCCCAAACACACTCACAGCTTGCTTACAATCTCATTCATATATCATGCATTCGTCACATCAAACCACTAGTAGAGTCTATAACTTTACTACACATACTCATGGAAAGAAACATCAATGCATATGGAGTCAAACAAAATAAAACATTCTCTCTTTCTTTGAACTTCACAAAACCATTTATCTAAATCATCATTAACTAACCCAGGTATAAATAGATTTCTACTTTACCTGGCCAGGTGATCTTAAACTATTCACGAATCACGTCTTTCTTTTCTTCTTTTTTTTCTTTCTTTTCTTTTCACTGTCACTTTCACAAACACCAGTCACGACACAACTGCTGGCACTGGTCAGGTTGGACCGCTGGCACTGGTCAGGTTGGACTGCTGGCACTGGTCAGGTTAGACTGCTGGCACTGGTCAGGTTAGACCGCTGGCGTTGGTCAAGTTGGACTGCTGATGAAAGTGGCGCTGCCAGGTATGAGTCGAACCCGGTTCAGATTGAACAGTGACTATCAGACATCGATCTGTTCTCCTTTCTTTCTTCCTGCATTAATGCATTGCACCTCTCTCTCTCTCTCTTCTAGTCTGCTTTATCAAATGGACATGGTTGCTTTTCTTTTTTTTCTTTTTTTTTTTTCTCTTCATCAGTCAGCAACTCTCTCTCTCTCTCACATCTCTCCTTAGTCCTTCCTCTGCAGACTTTATCTAGTGCTAATGCTTCAACTCGGTTCTCTTCACTCCTCTCATCTCTCTGCCTTTCTCTCATGCAGAGCCTACACCCAGAACCTCTTCCTCTCTCTCTGTCTGTTCGTTCTCCTCTCTGGTTCTCCTTTTTTCTTCCTCTCCACACTCTCTTATTCTCATCCTATGTGTCAAAGGTGTGAGTACCATTGGGTCAGTATTTTTCCCGCCTTGTACCGAAGTTACTCCCTGTAATTCCATTGGACGTTCAAATCGTCAAGTCACATCTACCAGCCTTGCTCTATGTGGTGGTCAATGGGTCATTTAATTAATTAGCTTGATTTTACCTCCACCACACAATACCTTTCCCCTTCCTACTTTAGCGGCGATGTCTGGCTTAACTATGGCGCTGGTCGCAAATTGGCTAGATCAGTCTGACCCAGGCGCCGAGACCCGTCTGGCCAGACCTATCGAGACGTCGGCCAAGCTACTCAGTCCGTCTGCCGGACAGTGCTGTCTCCGTGGAGCCTCTCCACTGTGCCTAATTGGCTGACGCGACACCTTAAGTCGTCTGCTTGGAACCAGATATGTTTGCGTTTGGACTTATGTCCGATTGAACTGGCTGGTGATGACCAACGAATTCGGTTTTTCTATTTTTGTCCGTGACATATATATATATATATATATATATATATATATATATATATATATATATATATATATATTATATATATATATATATATATATTGTGTGTGTGTGTGTGTGTGTGTGTGTGTGTGTGTGTGTGTGTGTGTGTGTATGTGTGTGTGTGTGTGTGTGTGTGTGTGTGTGTGTGTGTGTGTGTGTGTGTTTATATTGAGAGAGAGAGAGAGAGAGAGAGAGAGAGGAGAGAGAGAGAGAGAGAGAGAGAGAGAGAGAGAGAGAGAGTACTTCTAGCATTTTCATTGGGGACCGAGACAAACACAGACACACAAACTGAACGAGATTAGACATGCAGACAAGCATACTAGGACAGAGAGGGAAGAAAAGTGATAATCAATGCCGGAAAGTATTGCCCTTCCTGCTACTACTCCTTCAAGGCTGTTTCACGGTTGGTAGGGGTTTACACTTCATTTAACATGTCTGTCTGATGTGCAGTTAAGTAGTCGCAATCGGTGTGGAAAAGGAGCGCGCGCGTGTGCTCGTTTTCGCGCGCGCGCACGCGCGCGCTGTGTGTGTGGTGTGTGTGTGTGTGTGTGTATGTTTGTGTGTCTTGGCCAATCAGTGAAGGCTGGTCTGCACAATTCTTAGCTGCTGAAAATGCTTGGGCTATGTAATAGTTCAGCTGACCACTTACTGTTGATACTTTTTTTTTATCCCCCTTGCATCCTTAAACGGTTCCTCGAGCATAGTCTCAAAACTTTGCCCTTATATCTTTTATAAAAGATTTTAGTTTTTTCAGAAACATGTTTCTTTTCTACACTTTCTTTTGTTAAACCTTCCACCCTTCACTGGGTGCTTTGCGTTGCTACTGAATTCCGTTTTTAAACCCTTAGTAAAGAGAATACCATGGACTTGTATCTGGATATAATGCCAAGCGACAACAGCCGTAACGAGTTGTGACTGTGTGATGATTTTCATCCAACAGATGAAATATGTTGGAGTAGATAGTATGTATATGGTTCTGCCTTCAAGATGGAATATAGAGTTTGTGATAAGTTGGTAGAGAAAAATGCATATAATATATTCATGACTTTTCGTTTTGTTTGTCTTCATCCCGTCAGCTCCGCCCTTCTCGTTAGATTCTTACCAAAGGAATAATAAAAAAAAAAAAAAAAAAAAAACGACACACGAATTATTAGCCTGTGCTTGTTTTCTCCCAGTAAAACATTGATAAATATTTCAGGAGTAAAACATTGATAAATATGTGAGATATATGTATGCACGCTTGCTGAAAAACAAGAAATAAACACAACCGCTCAAATAAATCAGGTATTCGGAGACAGAGAGGAGGAAAGTGATAATCAATGTCTGGAGAGAATTATCTTCCTGTTACTCCTCCTTTGAGGATGTTTATGGTCGATAGGTTTGACTTCACTAAGCAGTCTGGCGTACATTTAACAAGTGGAAATCGATGTAGTAAGGCAGGGCGTGCGCACGTGCTAAATTACATCAATATCATTCGTAGGAACGGTTTTGTACTCGGTAAATAGCGTCTTATATATATGTTATATGTCTATAGCAACATTGTCATCATTATTACGGGCAGTTCTCTCTCTCTCTCATGTTTGGTCCTTCCTGGTTTGAATAATGTATCTTTAAGTTTAAAGAAAGTGATTGCTGAGTGATTACTGGACAAGAACAAAGTGCAAAAACGACATTGCTATACCACCAATCAAATAAAAAAGACAATCACAATATCGACAAAATGCGTATTTGTTTTATTAGTCCTTTGAAAAGCAGGGCAAATGACACCAAAGTAATGAGACAACCCATCATTTAGCTTTCAATTCAATTCAGGAAATGGCATATATAAATAACTATGGTGCCAGTAAGAACATGGCATTGAAAGCTTAGTAGTTCTGTGACTCGAGAAGACCAATAGGTTGAAACGCGTTGCCCTCTCTCTGTCCCTCTCTACACCCTCTCTCTCTCTCTCTCTCTCTCTCTCTCTCTCTCTCTCTCTCTCTCTCTCTCTCTCTCTCTCTCTCTCCAAACGTGTGCATATCACCCCCCCCTTTTTTTTTTTTTACCATAACTGCAAAACTCTGTATAACATGATCAATGTTGCAGGCTTCTGCTCTACTTCAAAGTTTTGAACATGAAAGAGAACTTTAGGTTCTTCTTTGAGAAATCCTGAGCACATTTTTCCTCACGTATATTGATGCTTCCTGCTTTAACAAGGCACTAGACCACCAGATATCGAACGCAAGCACTGGATGCGTGGCATATTTAGGACATACATGGACCAAAGGATATCAAGTTAACTTGAAGTGTTTCAAGAGCAGTTCTTACTTTAATTTGATTTTGTTTCGACTAAAGTGTGTAAATAGGACGTGGAAAAGCATTCTCTCTCTCTCTCTCTCTCTCTCTCTCTCCTCTCTCTCTCTCCTCTCTCTCTCTCTCATAATAACGCGTAGGCATGCATGCGAATGCGCGAAGGCGCTTACGCGCAACGCACAACGCACCAACGAACAACGCACTTAAGCATGCACATTTACAGGCACGTGTGAGCGCGCGCAACCCCTTCCCCACCCCCCACCCCCACCCCCTATCCCCACCTAAAACACACACACACACACACACACACACACACACACTGCAGAGGTGTTTTATTTGAATGCTTTCTCACTTATCAAGGATAAGTGAATTTACAACTGATCAGAGTGATAATCGATGGGTACATCGTGTACGAGCAACTAGATAGGGCTCATCCTCATATTTTGAAGTGACTGACAGTGCCAGGGAAGCGAAACCGCTCATACAGAGCTTTAAACGCTGTAAATGACAAGGATTAAGATTGTGGAAGTGAAATGAACACTTTGCCTCAGGACCCTCAACTAACGCAAATCTTGGAGCTGCGTGAAAAAGGTCGAAGTTGATGGGTGATTATTGTCAGGTGACAGTTAACATCGATAATGGTGAGGACTCCTGAGTTCGAACCTTTCTTAAATAGTTACGGGGAGACAAATTATGCACTTGGACTTCGGAGCATCAAGTGTAGTGTCCGGGGCTCAGTCAGCCGATGTTTGTTTAGTAAAGATAAACAGACCGAGCCGAGACAATGAAACAGTACCAGTTTTGCTTGTTCAGCTGGTTTTGCTGATCACGAGAGAGAGAGAGAGAGAGAGAGAGAGAGAGAGAGAGAGAGAGAGAGAGAGAGAGAGAGAGAGAGAGAGAGAGTCACTGTGATAATTTCATATGTTTAAGTTACATTTATTATTCTTTTATACGAACTGAACATAAATTAACGATGAAAATCCGAAGTGATTGTAATTTTGTCAAATATCTGTCCCATGTAGTTCTCACATATCCTTAAAGTGACTTCTGTATTTTTTTTCTCCTAGATGGTTTACAAATATATTATTCTAGTGATATCACTGTACATCAATGTTTGATGTTAATTTGAAAGAAAAGAGCCTGATAGGGTTTAAACAAGTCTTATCCTAAAAGCTGTTTAAAATCATTTGGGTTTGTGAAGAACAGTCGATTTGCTTCTTTTGCGGTACTTGATCAGAAATTATCTGACGTCTTGTTGTCTCGTTCGTCATGTCTTTAGATGGATTCCCCCGTCTCCTTGACAAAGGTGGCAGTACGTCGCAGGTCCTCCAGTCCTCCGTAGAGCTTCCGGGCCACTGGTATTGGGTCGGGCCAGGTTTTCTCTCGAAGCGCTTGGTGAAGCGGGCAGGACTGCAGCAGATGTTCTGTTGTCTGGCTGCCTGTTCTGCGGGGGCACTGCTCTGTGTTGCCGATGCGGAGTTTAGAAAATAGGTGGTGTTTCAGGCGGTTGTGGCCTGTCCTGAGCCTGAAGATGACTACCTGCTCCCGTCGAGTCAGCAGGTAGTACGGGTCTGCTCTGTTGTGGCGTGGATGCTGCTGCTTCCACTTGTTCTGCAGCTTGGCCTTGATGATGGTCCTGGATTCGGTGTAGCTGGTAGATCTGTCCATCTGCTCCTTTGTAGTGCCCTCCTTTGCCAAGGAGTCAGCAGTCTCATTGCCGAGCACATTGCAGTGGGAGGGAATCCACTGCAGGGTGACTGTGTGACTTGTGCAGAGGGAGGCGAGAGATGAGGACAGATCGTTGAGCTCTGGGTCTCTATTGGACTGAAGGGCCTGCAAGATGGACAGGGCGTCGGTCAGGAAGACACCATTGTGGCTGGCGTAGGGGCTGACCTCGATGTGGGCTGCTGCTGTTTTCAGGGCTTCTGCTTCAGCTCTGTAATTTGTGGAGTACAGGCCGGTAGCGAGGCAGATCTTTTCTTCTCTG
>CM031613.1:43695188-43702688 GCA_018398815.1 Conus ventricosus
TTGGAGGTTGTTTATGCAATTTTTCTCAAATCGACATTACGTTTTGCACGATTGAAAACTGAACAGAGGAAACGGGGAAACGAGTGTTTCTGATTTCCATAAAGATGCAACACGTATCTGATTCAATAGTTTTCTGGTACAAGGGTATGCATTATACTGTTTAAGTGTCAGAAGTGTGCAAACCACTGGTCAAATTCGTCGGTCAATGATAATAAGCTGAACACAAAACTGGGACAGAGAGAGAGAGAGAGAGAGAGAGAGAGAGAGAGAGAGAGAGAGAGAGAGAGAGAGAGAGGGAGGGAGGAGGGAGAGAGAGAGAGAGAGGGAGGGAATGATAGAGAGAGAGAGACAGAGACGGACAGACAGTCAGAGATTTAAGCCTCCAATTACAGTATTTGTTGATTCTGAAAGCAACCTCTACAACATAAAACAACAAGAGACAGTGACTGAACATGCCTTTAGTGCTTCTGTCGCAATGAACCGTTTAGAGTTTGGGACATGTGAGACTGTTAACCAAACAATTCAATTGAATGGAAGACAACACTCAATCAAAAAATGAATCTATCAACACATGTTCCAGTTTACTTTTCCTCAGTAGCTCCAGTTACGACTGAAGTAACACATGTCGCTTCGTTGGTTCCAGGCTGGCAGATTCATCGATCTGTGGAAGCGCCTTTGTTGAGTTCGTCAAAACGGGTGACAGATGCCAATGCTGGATCAGCAATTCAGTTCTCTCTCTCTCTCTCTCTCTCTCTCTCTCTCTCTCTCTCTTCTCTCTCTCTCTCTCTCTCTCTCTCTCTCTCTCTCTCTCTCTGTCGTTGTAGGCAAAATGTTTGTGGATTTCATGTACTGTCATGGGTGCACACATAATGGATTAATGCAAAACGCAGTTGAAGAAGCTGACAGGACGTGACTGATGTTCCTTGCAATGTATCAAATCCAAAGTGACCATGCTACATCTGTGTCACGTTTAGTTCGTGTTCAGTATCTTTCGTATCTGCACATTCAATACCACAGACGCAGCTCAGCACCAGTACAGTGTCGCTTCTTGTGGGATGGTTCATGACGACCAGATCGCTCCCTGCTTATTGTTGGCGTTGACATTTGACAGGACAGTGTTGCTGTGTATGAGGGAATTGACAGGACAGTGTTGCTGTGTATGAGGGAATTGACAGGACAGTGTTGCTGTGTATGAGGGAATTGACAGGACAGTGTTGCTGTGTATGAGGGAATTGACAGGACAGTGTTGCTATGTATGAGGGAATTGACAGGACAGTGTTGCTGTGTATGAGGACAGTGTTGCTGTGTATGAGGACAGTGTTGCTGTGTATGAGGACAGTGTTGCTGTGTATGAGGGAATTGACAGGACAGTGTTGCTGTGTATGAGGGAATTGACAGGACAGTGTTGCTATGTATGAGGGAATTGACAGGACAGTGTTGCTGTGTATGAGGACAGTGTTGCTGTGTATGAGGACAGTGTTGCTGTGTATGAGGGAATTGACAGGACAGTGTAGCTGTGTATGAGGGAATTGACATGACAGTGTTGCTATGTATGAGGGAATTGACAGGACAGTGTTGCTGTGTATGAGGACAGTGTTGCTGTGTATGAGGACAGTGTTGCTGTGTATGAGGGAATTGACAGGACAGTGTTGCTGTGTATGAGGGAATTGACAGGACAGTGTTGCTGTGTATGAGGGAATTGACAGGACAGTGTTGCTGTGTATGAGGGAATTGACAGGACAGTGTTGCTGTGAATGAGGACAGTGTTGCTGTGTATGAGGGAATTGACAGGACAGTGTTGCTGTGTATGAGGACAGTGTTGCTGTGTATGGGGGAATTGACAGGACGGTGTTGCTGTGTATGAGGGAATTGACAGGACAGTGTTGCTGTGTATGAGGGAATTGACAGGACAGTGTTGCTGTGTATGAGGACAGTGCTGCTATGTATGAGGACAGTGTTGCTATGTATGAGGACAGTGTTGCTGTGTATGAGGGAATTGACAGGACAGTGTAGCTGTGTATGAGGGAATTGACCATGAGTAGTGCGCGGTGCGGACAGATCAGAGACCAATCGGGGACACCATCAGAATCCGAAAGTGGAAGTGGATCGGACACATCCTACGCCGAGGCCCGGACAACACCACACGGCAGGCACTGGATTGGAACCCGCAAGGAAAGAGAAAGTGAGGCCGCCCAGTGACAACTTGGCGTAGGACGCTGAACAGCGAGCTGAGTTCCATCAAGCTGTCCTGGGGTGAGGCAAAGCGGGCAGCCCAAGACCGCACACGTTGGAAATCTGCAGTGAAGGCCCTATGCTCCAGATGGAGCGAAGAGGATTAAGTAAGTAAGTAAGTAAGTGCGCGGTTGGGGGGGGGGGGGGGGGGGTGATGACGTCGAAAAGGTTTGTTCAAGGAGAAAAAAAATTCCCCCTTCTTTCTAGCATGAAAAGTTGGTTCATTGCACATGGAACTGCTGTCAATGTTCTGATAGGACAATTATCTAATGCGGAGCGACACACTCTTCTCACCAGCCGTCGACTCCGTCTCCATGTCTGGCATGCGTACAGGAAAATGAATTAAACGAGTGCGTGCATGCAGGAGTGTGATCTTGTATTTCATGGAGATGTTCATGTCCTTCGATACATATTTTAATCTGGACAGTACCACGGCTACCTTTGCTGCTATTGAGAGGATTTCTGGTTTGGATTCCTCACTGCTAAGGATGGATCCCATGACTGTAAGCAAATTGTTAAAAAGATTCTAACTTCTGACCACGATCGGTTATGTAAATACTGGTAGTGGTGTTGTGGCCAGCCATCAACTTGGTCATTTCGCTACTGATTTTCATGCCAGTCAGTAGCCAGTAGCTTCTTTGCCTGTCAGGCCATCAACATCAAATGCAAATCGAATGTTTGTGGTGGTTCCTCCTCCTATGCTGATCAAGCTGATATGATACTCCGGTGCACCATCCATAAAATGTTCCAGGATTATTTGAAAATGAGGCGAATAAAAGGCAGCTCTGACACATTCCAACTGAAGTATGGAACCATTCTTCAGTAGCGCCACGTATAAACACTGTCTTTGCTATTTTGGAGTACAGTTGCTGGACGTTGATAAGCTTCTGCCCGGTCTTAAATGTCTTCAGTGTTGTACACAGGTTCCTCCTGACCGACTCTGTTAGACGCCTTTGTGAACTTTATGAAGACTTGGTAGAATTCCTTCTGGTGCAAGATATTTTTTTTTCGAAAGGCACGTAAGTGCTTGAGATTTTTATTTTCAAAAGGTACGTACAACAATGACGGTATAATTATGTTTGCGGTTGCAGTCTATTCAGAATGATTGTGAACATTACTTTGCTGGAGTGGCTGATCAAGCATGTAGTGCGAGAATTCTGGTAGTGTTGCAGAACTTGTGTCTTAGAAAGAGTGATGCTTATCAGTCGCTGGTCTGCGCCAGTCCCCAGTGTGCCAAATTGTGTTGCGGATGGCGGTCAGAATACCAATAATTAGATCTCTGTCATGCTTCAAGAGTTCTACAGAGATGTAATCAATGTCTTCAGGCTCCCCACACTCTCGCAAATTCACTACAGCTAAGACTTCAAGGGTTATTGGAAATCACCCACATTGGAAGAACAGTTTGATCTCCTGTGTTCTCTCCATCTCTATAGATCTCTGTCTCTGTTTCTCTGTCTCTATGTCTGTCTGTCTGTCTGTTTGTCTGTCTCTCGTTCTGCATCTCTGTCTCTCAATCTCTGTCACTCTTTCTCTCACTGCTTTTGTATGTCTGTTTGTCTGTCTCTGTCTCTCTCTATCTCTGTGTTTCTGTCTCTGCTGCCTATCCCCGTCTCTTTCTCTGTCTCCGTCTCTGTCTGTCTGTCTGTCTGTCTGTCTGTCTGTCTGTCTGTCTCTTCTCTCTCTCTCTCTCTCTCTCTCTCTCTCTCTCTCTCTCTCTCTCTCTCTCTCTCTCTCTCTCTCTCGCTCTTTCTCTCCGAGTCTGTCTGTCTGTAAGTCTGTCTCTCTGTTTTAAGAGTTCTAAGCAATATCCGGACCACTTTTGTGATGTTTTCTTCCTGTGACTATAATAGTGCTGCCTTCACTTTGCTTGTGTTTGGTCAGGCTCTTCCCAATCTTAAAAGCTTGGGTTTTTTGTTTTATTGTTGTTGTCTAGTTCCCCCCAGTATTCTGAAACTGTTGTTCAGTCTCGTTTTCCTTTGCGTTCTTCATTTCTTTATCGATTCTTTTCTTTACAGCAATGTCACATGTATCCAGTTGTTGCTTGAGATCCATTGTCTTGATTTCCGTCCGGTCATTCTGTTGCTTCCCCAGTCATCACTAGGTGCCTAAAGACTTTCTCCTAAGAGTAGTGGTTAGAATGTTCATGCTATGGATCGCCTGGAATTGTTCAACGATGTCAGGATCTTTCAGTCTGTCAAGACTGAATTTGAGACTCTTGAGAGTGAGGTACAGCGACCAAATACAAACAAACGAATAAAGAAAAACTGCAGTATACTGTTTTATATTCGAGAGACGTAAAGCATACCTCACATAGCGTGATCAAATATAAAATAGAATGTACAGTAAAGTATACGATATACGATGGGTATTTGATAGCGTACACCTATCACCTTTCACCTATCCCGGAATCTTGAAGACCGTTATGGCGTCACAGAAGACTTCGCAACCAGCTTCCACCACTCCTCCCGGTTCTCAGACGCTCACAGGCAGCTGATGAGTGTAAGGTCAGTCCATAAACTGATGCTGTCTGTTCTCCCCTTGTATTAAAGCATACAACAGTATAATCAATGTCAGGCTATGTGCGTTCATTTCTGCAGTTGTTGCTGGGTTCTAGGCAGAGTATACGGGCAAGCACGGAACGCTTTGGAGTGAAAGGGGAAACTAGAGGGGGCGGGGTAAGGGGGGGGGGGGGGGTCTTCTTGTTTATGTGCGCTTCGTGATGGTGGCATTTGTTTTTAGAGCGTTGGTGCCGCAAGCAGTATTCGTTTGGAGTTATGGGCGTGAAATTACGCCATCATGGAAGCACGAATGACCCGAAGCGTTTGTGATCTGCCTTTCTTCTTGCAGTCTCTCGAGAAACAGAACTGACGATGCCCGCCTGTAGTAGCAATGCTGTTACCACCAGGGCTAATCAGGCCGACACAGAGGCAGAGTGGGGTTGTTCCGAAGCACTAATCGATCTCCCCTTCTGGTTTGACACTCAACTCAGGTCCGGCTCGTTTCTTTGATTCTTTGTTGGTCGCTTCTTTGATCAGTGGGGATCACCATTGAGTCTATGGAGTAAACATATTTTGGTTCTGTTCGTGCTCGTCAATTACTGGGTCACATCACTCCTGTCGTCCCTCCGACAGAGACTGCAGGACCATGGGTAAGAGTGCTGCTGTAGTGTGTGTGTGTGTGTGTGCGTGCGTGCGTGCGTGCGTGCGTGCGTGCGTGCGCGCGCGCGCGCGTGTGTGTGTGTGTGTGTGTGTGTTTTGTGTGTGTGTGTGTGTGTGTGTGTGTGTGTGTGTGTGTGTGTGTGTGTGTGTGTGTGTGTGTGTGAGCGAGGGCGTCTGTGCGTACTTGCTTGTATACAGAGAGAGAGAGAGAGAGAGAGAGAGAGAGAGAGAGAGAGAGAGAGAGAGAGAGAGAGAGAGAGAGAGAGAGAGGGGGTTTCTGTCTATCTGTCTGTGTCTGTCTGTGTCCAAACCTTCGATTTTGCGATGGTAATGTTGAAATCACAACTGTGTAACTTCCTTTAGGACACGGCAGAAGAGGTATCACAAATTGGAGTGTGGTGTTACGTTATCAATGTCATGGCAGAGTGAGTGCACCAGCTCTATCTTGATAATCCGTACTTGCATCCGGTCACCCTGCCCCCCCCCCCCCACCCCCCCCCCCCCCCCCCCCCACCCACCCGCATGGGCGAAGCGGATGTGTGTATGATGGCGTAACACGATTGCTGAGTCAGTAGATAGCTAGCTATCCAGTATATGGGGAGAGAGGGGAGAGTGAGAGGGAGGGAAAGAGGTAGACAGACAGACAGAGATAGACACACAGACAGACAGAGACACAGATAGACAGACAGTTAGGTAGCCAGACAGACAGACAAACAGACACACATATGAATGGGACAGACAGACAGACAGGGAGAGAGATAGGGGTGCAGACAGAGAGAGGGACAAACAAATGAGGTAGACAGACAGACAGACAGACAGAGACAGGGACACACAGACAGACAGACAGGCAGACAGGCAGACAGAGAGAGAGAGAGAGAGAGAGAGAGAGAGAGAGAGAGAGAGAGAGAGAGAAAGATGAGAAAGAGAGAGAGAGAGAGAGAGAGAGGAGGGAAAGTAATTTCTATAAGGTAAAACAATGTGTGGGAGTGTTCGATCGAATGACAGATGAAAGATGAATAGGCATTCGTCATCAATTTTGATGAATTAAACAAAAGAAGCATCCACGGACTAATGGAGTCAACTACGTGAGATGTGTTCTTTATGCCCTGTAGATAAGCCACTAACAGATGTGTACATTGGTATATGCATAAATACGTTAGTATTATTTTTTGTTTATTCTAGTATATTGTTTTTCATGCACATGCGCAGTGATTTGATATCACACGTAACAAAATCAATATGGTGACAGCTATTACTTTTGTTGAGATGTGCTGATGAATCGATTGACACGACTAAATACTTACAAGTGAAAAACCTTTTTGTTCCATTCGTTCCTCATTCATCCTCTCTCTCTCTCTCTCTCTCTCTCTCCTCTCTCTCTCTCTCTCTCTCTCTCTCTCTCTCTCTCTCTCTCTCTCTCTCCCATTCCTAAGTGTGTCTGTTCGTCTGTCTGGCTACCTATCTGTCTGTCTATCTGTGTCTCTGTCTGTCTGTGTGTCTATCTCTGTCTTTCTACCTCTTTCCTCCCTCTCACTCTCCCCTCTCTCTTCATATACTGGATAGCTAGCTATCTACTGACTCAGCAATCGTGTTACGCCATTATACACACATCCGTTTCGCCATGGGCGGGGGGGGGGGGGGGGGGGGGGGGTACCGGATGCAAGTACGGTCTATCAATATACAGCTGGTGCACTCATTCTGCCATGACATTGATAACGTAACACCACACTCCAATTTGTGATACCTCTTCTGCCGTGTCCTAAAGGAAGTTACACAGTTGTGATTTCAACATTACCATCGCAAAATCGAAGGTTTGGACACAGACTCTCTCTCTCTCAGTAAACAATATTCGCCCAAATATTTTCAAAATTATTCCGCCTCATTTCGAAAACAAGTATCTGATAGGAATTTTGACGTGTGAAAATGCTAGTATTACCCGATAGCCTGCTTGGTTGGTATACAAAGCTTTTGAAATAAGAAAAAAGAGTTGAGCTGCTAAAGACTTCATAGTGATGTGTTAAAAGAAAAAATCTTTAGAAGTTATCAGATGAATGCCTACGCATGGAAAGAAAAACAAATAAGTTTTTGTCACATCCTCAATGATGTCTGA
>CM031613.1:43707688-43715188 GCA_018398815.1 Conus ventricosus
GTGTGTGTGAGAGAGAGAGAGAGGGGGGGGGGGGGCATGGTAAATTGCTGATTTGTGTGAACAAATTGTAGCCGGGTGCTAACAGTGTATATATTTATTTTGGTTACCTTTCGTGGATGAAAATGTTTTGTTCGAGAGTTATCTTCCCTTACCTCCCTTGGTCGAATCTCCTTTTTTTTATTGTGTAAATTCTTTAAATCATGAATACCTCAGAACCTACATAGTTGTATGTACGTCGCTGAAGTCACAAAAATTAATGTATTTGATTCATTACAAACCGTACTGGGTTGAGAAGCCCATATTTTCTCTAAACTGGTATTTCGCACGAGCAATCTTGGCGCCATTTTCAATTGTCTGTCGAATGAATATTGAATAATTCTTGATTTTAACAAAAAGTAAGAGGAAAACCGAAGAATCTGAAGATGCATGTTAAAAGTAAAGTCCATAAGCTTTCATTTCGTATATCGCATGCCTATGATCTTTTCTGTACAAGCTTGCGACTATACGAAATGACTGACAGCGCCGGTCCCTTTAGCGAGTCGCCTTCTTTGTTTACTGTCGGAGTTTTGATCCAAATTATCATTCTACGAAATTCGGACTTCCCGATCGAAATCTTGCTAATGACTCCATTTTTGTTATGAATACAACTGAAAATGTGTAGAATTTATTATTTAACAGACCGTTTCAACAGAGTATTTTTCAGTTGAAAATTGTGTCGGAAGTGGGTGCCGACGGCCCAGCGAGGTGAAAAGTCAGCTGTGTTTTCTATCAAACTTTAAACGCAAAGTTCTCCACTTAGACACTGTCTCGGAAATGAAGTTTATATGTATGAAAAGAGCGAGATGCCAGCTTTTTCATTCATTACAAAATTATTTCACGCTGTTTGGTATTTTTTCATCGAAATAAAGGAAAATATGACGTAAGCTTGTTAAAAGTGGCTTCACTCTGGGAGATTAATCAGCAATGATTAAGTCCAGGAACAAAATTGTCAAATGTGACTTACTGCATTTTATTCCTTGTGTTCTGAGGTTTTCATCGATAGTAAATATGTGTTAATAGTCTGAACGGATAGCGAGCCAGACAACACTGAAGCCGCGATAGAAAACACAAATTTATGTTGGTTCCGGCCTCGCGAGGGGCCGTTTCGGCTCCGGCACTATGTCGCTGGCTTTGCGGTTCGGTACATGCTTATAAAAGTCGAGCGTTGTGTGAGAAGAGAGAGTGTTCCCCAGAGCGTTCCATGATGTGAGCGACTGGCGTGAGAGGCAGAGAGAGTGCTCAGTGCGCTGAGTGCTGTACGAGAGGGATTGCTCCCAGGGCTGCGTTCCTGGTTTGAGCTTATCATGGAAGGCAAATAAAAGGAGAAAAACTCCACGTCGTCCACTGCGTCTTCTTGACTGGCTCCTGCACTTCTCACCATCTGCCTGTCTTCACCTGCGCACCCCTTACCCCTCCACACCATCACAAAATATAATGTACATAGGTAGAAGTGACTGTCTAAAGTTAAGAAGAGAAAGGGAAAATGAGAAAAGGAAATCGCAATCTCTTACAAACTTTAGGCTAGTCTTGAAACATTAACGAGCTCAACTTCGGTTGAAAGGAAGAGGGGGAAGGTTTGGGATGATAGGAAGATGGGGGGGGGGGGGGGGGGGGGGGGGGGGGGGGGGGGGGGGGGGGGGGGGGTTATTAAACTAAATGTAGTACAGAGATGTTTGTCAGTTAGTCTTACCTGTGGGACTTTTCCACAGAATCCACATGCAGTCTAGTCACTTCATGATGAAACTCTGTCTTTCTGTCTGTCTGTGTGTGTGTGTGCGTGCGTGCGTGCGTGCGTGTGTGTGTGTGTGTGTGTGTGTGTGTGTGTGTGTGTGTGTGTGTGTGTCTTTGGACGTGCGTGTGTGCGTGTGTGTTAGTGTGTGTGTGTGTGTGTTTGTGTGTGTGTATGTGAGAGAGAGAGAGAGAGAGAGAGAGAGAGAGAGAGAGAGAGCACGGTAAATTGCTCCTTGGGTGTGAGTGTGTGTGGGTATACGAGGACTTGGACCAGTGACCGGTGCAAAGTTTTGCCCTCGTTATTAGCGCTGACTTTCCCGAACCGGGCGCTGACCGCGTTTTCCGAGTGGCAGATCAACCAGAAGCACTTAGTTAGAAAGACATGCTTTAATGGCCCTGCTTAACATGTGATGGAAAGGAGGCAGAGCGGGGGCGGGCGACAGATTTCGGGAAAAAAATGGAGGGGGTGTGTGAGAGAATGACAGACATTAACTATCCAGGAAGCATATGACATGCATGGCCATTGCGACAGTTAACATTTTTTTAATTGCAACACTTTTCCCAAGCTGACTGACATTTCGTTTATGAATTATGTCCCTTCATTTGAAATGGTTTGTCTGGCGAAACAAGTTTTCTGATTTTTCGTTTGATTTCACAGCGATTTCCACACAGTTGATTTAGTTTCATGCTTGAGAAGAAAACAAACAAACAAACAAATACTGTTTATTTTGATAGAAATTCGGATTGGATTTCATTTGTGAACAAGAACATCTAGAAAAAGGGTTTTAAAAACATGTAACTGAGCTCTGTTGATATGATTTCAAAGAGAGTGGGTGAAATTGTTTTTGATTTGGATAAAGATGTAGTTGTGGCTTGTTATATTTTACGTTAGGCAGGACGAGTATATAATGAAAGAAGGCATTTAATTTTAGAAGAAAATTTGCTACATGTTCAGAAAGAAAAACGCTATTTCTCTATTTCTCTTCCTTACTTTCTTTATCTTTTTATTTATTTATCTATTATCTATTTATTCAATAAGTCAGTTAGCATGCGTGTCCAAGACTACCACGAAAGAAGAACTAGTCCCTAAAAGATTTTGCTGTGAGGACGTAAAATTCATTGATTTCTTCATATGTGTGTGTGTGTGTGTGTGTTGTTGTGTGTGTGTGTGTGTGTGTGTGTGTGTGACTGATTGCTTTGAATGTCACAACGTGTACTAAGCAGAACGAAAGAGAGGATTCGTCGAATTGCTTACATCGTGATCATGATGACTGGAACAATCCAGATGAAATAAATAATGTTCATCACGCAAAAGAGGATGTCATTAATAATTTTGACTTTTGTTCTCATTTTGATATGGTCATATTGGAATGGGAGTTATGGAGGCTATTAAAAAAAATCTCCATAGGGCTGTGGCGTCGTCGATTATTTCTTGGTTTCTGATTATTTAGTAAAGAATTGTGTCATTATGTATGGGTGATAATTTTGATTCATGATACTTACCAAGTGTGTTAAAAATGCAGGTTTCCGAAAAGTTAATGGTAATATGCCCTCTTTTCTGTTTGTTTTGTTTTCAAGAAAGGTGAGGAAAGGGTTTGTTTGGTCTGCAAGCATGTATGAAAGGTGAGGAAAGGGTTGTTTGGTCTGCAAGGATGTAATGCAAACTTTACTGGGATGTCTTGGAAAGTGGCGAGTGTTATGATTGATTGAATGATGTATATGAAATGAGGAATGTTAATATAAATAACGCGTTGGAAATGTGTGTTGATGCCTTTTTACATGGAAAGGTTCCATATATGGTTCCAACTTTTGGTCATCTTGAGAAATAAACATAACTGTGAAAACTACCCTATTAACAATGACAACGGTGCTGATTCTGACAGTGAGCCCTTTTTCAATGATCCTCTATCTAAAGAAGAAATTGTAGCAGGCGTTAGGAATCTAAACCTCGGTAAAACTACTGGCCCAGATGAAACAGTAACATAAATCTTCAAGTATGCTTAAGCTGACAATATTGGTTTTCTTATCGTCTCCTACAATAGACTATTCGAAAGCGGATTGTTCCCCTTGCAGTGGGCAAATCTGTAACCGTGCCATTACATAAAAAGGGCGATCTAAGTTACTCGGATACCTATAACAGTTTGGCCTTTACATGTGTCATTAGCAAAGTTTATACACCATGTTGAATAAATGATCGACTAAACGGGCGGATTCAAAAGAAAACAATAGCTGGGAACAAGTGGGTTTCAGAGCAGAATGTAATCCTGTTGTCACATTTTCATGATAATTGCTTTCATACAGAAAGATTGTTTAAAAAAAGAAGAAATTAAACAACAACAACAACAACAACAACAACAACAAAACTCTCCGTAACTTTTGTTATCTTTAATAAAGCTTTTGACTCCGGCATCGAAACAGAGTTTGGAATATTCTACCTAACAATAGTGTGAATGGTAAACTTTATCAAGCCCCTAGGGATTGATATGATTTACTGCTTGCTTGTGAACGTGATAAACATGCGTACAGTGACTTTTTCATGTGTTAATGGGGTGAAACGAGACTTGTTTGTTGCGCCCAGATATGATTTTTTTAAATATATTTAATATATATATATATTTGTCAATGATTAAAAAGGAAGGTTAAAACTCAAGGTTAAAACTCGACAAATTTGTTTCTAGCGGCGTTGCGCTGTCATCAGGATGGTCTCTGTTTGCCCACCGCCGATGTTATATAGCGTGTGGGCTCACGTTTGCGGTTGTTTGCACGTGCGGGTTGGCTGCACGTGTTTTTTTGGGCTTTCAGGTTTTTGTTTTGGATGTGTTCACTAACAACGATTTCCATTTATGCCTGCAGTTTGTTTACTATTTCTGTTTTGGTGTTTAAAGTTGCTAAGTGTGGTTTGCATAGTATTAACCATTTTCAGTTAAACATAGGTTGCACCTTTTGAAACATTGCTGTTATGGTGATGCTCTTTTTATGATTTTCCAGGATATATTGTAGCTTGTTTTGCGTCTTTAAGTTTCCAGATATATTTGCTCAGTTCTGTTTGGTTTTTATATTTTTCTTTATTGAATGACTGTTTGTGGTTGCATATCTGGTTTTGAAGTGGTTTTCAGTGATCCCTATGTATGTTTCTTTTTCATTTTCTGATGTTACAGTGGCCTGGTATACAATGTTGTTGTTGGAGACATTTATTGTTTAGTGGGCACTGCTCCTTTCTCGTGCAATTGCAAGATTTCCTTTCTTCACCCTTCTTTGCTGTGTTGATTTTCATTTTGTTGGATGCGTCAATCAGGTTTTTGAGGTGGGCATACATGAGTACGATAGTTTGACAGTGTTTTTGTTAAATATTTTGGACAGTTTGTGCTCTTTTGGAAATGAAGTTGCTAGGATTTTGAAGAATCTTTCCCTATGTTTGTGTTTGAGTTTCCCGTCGTATGGGGGGTTATACCATATGATTTTTCTTTTCCTATTTTTCTTGCTTTTATTTGTGTTGTTGTCCGGGTTGTATTGTAGTTTGTAATTGTATCCACTTGTTTGTAGTGCCTCCTGGTATTCCACTGCTGCATTGTTGAACACTCTCTCATTGCATGACAGGTTTGATAGTCTCTTGTTATGCCATGGGGTATGGTCTTTAATACAGATGGTGGATGGTTACTTTTGGTGTGTACATAAAGAGGTGTATCGTTGGGTTTCTTGTATGGTTTATATATATGGTTGTTGAGATCCAGTGTTATGTCTAAGTAGTTCACTACCTTTTTGTTTGCTTCAATGGTGATCTTTAAGTTGTGGTTTTGGAAGATTTTGCATAGTTCTTTCTTCTTGTTTTCGATGGTTCTTGGGTTGTTTGTTAGTGCAGCAAGGCCATCGTCTCTGACAGTCCGACTTGTTTTCCGAGTTTTTTCTTGATGTTGGACAGCATGAATAGTCCGACCAGTTACATGTTTCTGCACCATCATATGAACCCATGGTTACGTCGAATGTTGAGTTTCTGTTGGGTTTCCTGATCCAGGTTTCATTTCTGCTGTGTAGTAATGTTTTCTTGGTGTGGAGAATGATTTCCATTTCTGACCCTGTTATGTCTGTGTGGTTACTGGCAAACTTCAGGGCTTTGGAGAGTAGTTCCTCATCTATGGATGGGTAAAAGTCTACTATGTCAAATGTGATAAATACCTGTATTACTTTGTTTATTGAGTTTTTTGAACCATTGGATAACTTCGTATGTGTTCTTCCAGAGGTTGTAATCAGAGTTTGATTTTATGTCCTTTGTTATTTTTTCCAGAATTTTCTTGCTTATTTTGCTAATTCAGATTTCGATGGGTTTATTAGTCTGCATGTTGGATTGTTATGAAAGTTGGGTTTGTGGTCTTTGAGTGTTATGAAAGCTTCTTTTGTTGCTGTCACTTCTATCCTGTCACTTAGGTCTATGCGCTCTGCAAGTTCTTTATCTTTAGTGCGGATACGTCATGTATATTTTTGTCAGCTTTTTGTAGTTTTTCTGGATGTTTTTGTCAAGGAGTTGAGAATATTCCTTTGGTTCCATTTTGTAGTAATTGCTAGTTTTGTCAGCCTTCACAAAATTTTTTTTGTCATTTTGTACTTGTTTTATTTGGTTTTTTAATAGAACAAACCGAAAAGTTCGTACGCAATATGAGATGGAAGCATTCTTTTTCCTGAACCGAATGCAAAAAAAGAGGACAAAAACACCTACGATTTCAAATCATGGCGATCACCACCAGTCATAGACGATATGAACGCTTTGAAGATCAAATGAAAAGAATGATAACCAATATTGAATCAAAAAATACTAACAACGATTTCCAAACAACATTAAAAAACCAAATAAAACAAGTACAAAATGACAAAAAAATATTTGTGAAGGCTGACAAAACTAGCAATTACTACAAAATGGAACCAAAGGAATATTCTCAACTCCTTGACAAAAACATCCAGAAAAAACTACAAAAAAGCTGACAAAAATATACATGACAGTATCCGCACTAAAGATAAAGAACTTGCAGAGCGCATAGACCTAAGTGACAGGATAGAAGTGACAGCAACAAAAGAAGCTTTCATAACACTCAAAGACCACAAACCCAACTTTCATAACAATCCAACATGCAGACTAATAACCCATCGAAATCTGAATTAGGCAAATAAGCAAGAAAATTCTGGAAAAAATAACAAAGGACATAAAATCAAACTCTGATTACAACCTCTGGAAGAACACATACGAAGTTATCCAATGGTTCAAAAAACTCAATAAACAAAGTAATACAGTATTTATCACATTTGACATAGTAGACTTTTACCATCCATAGATGAGGAAACTACTCTCCAAAGCCCTGAAGTTTGCCAGTAACCACACAGACATAACAGGGTCAGAAATGGAAATCATTCTCCACACAAGAAAACATTACTACACAGCAGAAATGAAACCTGGATCAGGAAACCCAACAGAAACTCAACATTCGACGTAACCATGGGTTCATATGATGGTGCAGAAACATGTGAACTGGTCGGACCTATTCATGCTGTCCAACATCAAGAAAAAACTCGGAAAACAAGTCGGCTGTACAGAGACGATGGCCTTGCTGCACTAACAACAACCACAAGAACCATCGAAAACAAGAAGAAAGAACTATGCAAAATCTTCCAAAACCACAACTTAAAGATCACCATTGAAGCAAACAAAAAGGTAGTGAACTACTTAGACATAACACGGATCTC
>CM031613.1:43720188-43737688 GCA_018398815.1 Conus ventricosus
ACTGGATCACTATTCTTTTAAATCAATGTTATTAGATATAAAAATGAACAGACGAGTACTGATGACATTTGGTTTGTGCAAAGAATCTCACGATAGAGTGTAAATCGACTGACAACGTCTGTCTGGCAATATGAAGATATTGTAGCAGATTGTCCCCTCCTCTTCTATCCCACCCAAATGGGGCCCGATAGTGCGTCCTGTGAGTGTATGTGAACATATATTTCTGTGATATGCGTACAGATGATAAGATTTTACTTAGGTTTGTGAACACATGAAAATGGCTGAATACATATCTTTTATAACGTGTGGAACGAAAGAGTTGCTGAAGTCTGAGTTTGGATTTATGTATAGGTATTCATGTCCCTCAGAACAGAGATGAATATATACACGACAAGAGACACTGGGTGATTCCTACATTGAAGAAAGTTGATTCGATGAAACACAATAAAGACCATTAGCGAAATGTAATTCAATACGATCTTTCTTTGATTCGATGAAACACAATATATACCATTAGTGAAATGTATATCAATACAATCTTAGAGAGAAAGAGAGAGAGAGAGAGAGAGAGAGAGAGAGAGAGAGAGAGAGGAGAGAGAGAGAGAGAGAGAGAGAGAGAGGATCTTTAATTCATTTATTTCGCTTATTTCTTTATTTGTTTGTTTATCTATTTTATGACCCACCGCATACAACACTGCATGCAATGTCACGTGCTTAAGCACGTTAACGTGAATGTGCATCAGCGAAGGGGGGGGGAGGAACTGGGTTGAAAAGCAAAGGAAGAAAAATAAATACAGAACAAAATAAGAAGGAATAGAGCAATCAGAGAGGATGAGAGGGACAAGAAACAAGACAAAAAGGAGAAACACAAAACAAAAGAAAGAAAGCCAAATGAGGGGATACCAGCAATAAGAGCGAGTGCGTCATTTTTGGAAGGAGACACACAAAAACAAAGAGAGAGAGAGGGGGGGGGCGGGGGGGGGAAGGGAGGAGAGAGAGAGAGAGAGAAGAGAGAGGAGAGAGAGAGAGAGAGAGAGAGAGAGAGAGAGAGGAGAGAGAGAGAGAGGTTAAGCACGACAAATAAATATATAACGGCTCAAAAACCGAACATCATGTCTGCATGAGTATCCATCTACTCAAACATTAACGACACCAGGTGTCGTGTGACGGCGGAGCTTCATCTCTGGAATGCAACATCGGGTCCAGACACACACAGACCAGTCCTGGTCCCCAACGCATTCATTTGCAGCCGTGTTAAGTGCAGTACCCGCCACAGTACACAGTGGTCATGCCAGATTGAAAAGCGTCATTTGCCGAGGAAATGTCGGTTCCGAAGTGAGACCGTGCGTCAACACACAGACAAAAAGGCTGTAGTTAATTTTGTCTGGATGTAATGCGTGCACCTGTGAAAAGTGAACACAGGATTAAACATACAGACCTCACGTTTTCGAGACGACGACTTCCCATAGGCATTCTTTAAGGTGTGCGCGTACACGTTCTGGTCAATGCAGTACCATACATGACACACACATAAGAGAGTGAGAGAGAGAGAGAGAGAGAGAGAGAGAGAGAGAGAGAGAGAGAGAGAGAGAGAGAGCATACGCACGGGCGCGCTTACGTACACACACACACACACACACACACACACACACACACACACACACACACACACACACACACACACACACCACACACACACACACACACACACATACACACACACACACACGCCTACACACACACACACACACACACACACACACACACACACACACACACACACACACACACATACACACACACACATACATACACACGTACACACACACACATACATACACACGTACACACACACCCGCACACGTGAAACAAACACACACGGACACACATAATGTTATTAGGAGTAAGCAAAAGAACAATGAATATACCTGTTATGGCAGAACTAGGCAGATGTCCTATTTTGCCGAACATTATCCGTAACATAATTCGATTTTGGATACACATGACAGAAGCATCAGAAGTCAGTAAGAGACAAGCTTGTGAGACAAGCTTGTAATGATATGCTACTGATTTCTTGGGGGAAAAAGGTGCATGGATAACCTGTGTCTTAGTCTGTACTGTCTAATATTGGCTTTTTTCTCAGTGGTGGGAATACGGTGCACGTTTCACAAAAAAAGGCTTCAGTTTTCTATTCTGAATACATTACAAGAAGAATGCTTTCGTTTCTGCCTTAACAGTAGGACACGGTGCCACTTCGATGCTTTCACGTTATCACAAAATGGTAGACAATTGCAGCCTGCAACCATTCCTGATTAACTGCAAGACTTCCAGCATTATCCTGACTACTAAAGAGTGCTCTTGACTTGAAAATAACTCAAGACAGATCATATCGCTTTTAAGCCCTGCCCACCACAAAAGTTATATTAGCGTTGAATTTTTTTTAAAGCAGAACAAAAGGGAGAAAATGAAAATACAAATGAAAAACTCAATACCAGTTACCATCAAAAGACCCGCAAAAACGAGTCTGTCGCACTCAAGTTCAAATCGAGTCTTAAAAACATTGATTTCTTTAAAAAAAAAACTCCACAAATCGAATCCCGGCTACACCGGGAACAAGGTTTTCATTGAGCGTGCCGGAGAGTGTTTATGTCTGACGTCATGTAGCACCTACTTTCAATTAGAATGTGAGTCTAATGCTGAGGCATTTATCACATGGGACACAACCTGGAGCTTCCTCACTATTTATTCACTGTTTAAAAGATACGAATGAGTTAAAACGACTGGCCAGAGCGCAGCCGGCATAAAACGTTCTTCTTTGCGACCACCAGGCCGAGATTAAAGGAAGTCTTTTAGGTTTGGACGGATCTGGAAAAGTTTGTTATCCGTCTGTGTATTCCAGTTCATGCCAGAGGGAACTTGAAAATTGAATAAATTGAGTTATGCAATACATAAAAGACCGGCCATGTAGGTTTTATGGAGTGTCAGAGGGTGGGGGGGGGGAGGGGGGGGGGGGCGGGGGGCGGGGGTTAGTTTCCTTCACATGTGATCAATGTACGAAACATGAGAGCACGTTTTCACTGTCATAATATCCAATGCATTCTCATCATCAATTTTGGTGTTTATGCAGGCAATCCTTTGACAAGAAAATCATGCATTACGGGTCTGTTACTAGATTGCCATTAGAAATTGTCGGTGGATTGCCCCAAATATGGTTTGTGTTTGAAAATACGTAATCATGCGTTGCGTCTTTCGCTAACTCACAAAACTGACAGAGAAAACTAGGCTGAAAATGCCTTGATTCTCTGTTCAAGTTTGTTATGTCTTATCCTTTGTCATGTGACAATGTCAGATTTTGGTGTGAGTCATACACACACGCGCGCGCGCGCGACCCACACATACACACACACCACACACACAACACAACCACTCACACACGCACACGCAACACACCCACACACACAAACACACGCACACAACAACAACCACCACCACACACAACACCCAACACAACACATTCACATTCACCAATTCAGCGATAACACATCCCACACACACACACACCAAATCACACAACACACACACAACACACAGTCACAAGCACACATGAGACGAAACACTCACGATTTGTAACGGTCTCACCGGTCTCACCGGGCTTGCCCGCCAGGTCACCGGTCTCAACCGAGCGATCCAGAATCGGTGTTTTCCTGTTTTACCCTAAAACATACTATGTGTAGGGTTTCTGTTTTCAATATAATTTACTAAAAACTTTTTAGATTTTAGTTTTTGGCTTAATCTGTGTTTTCTGGTCATTTTCCATCATCATTTTCGGCAAACATTCATCATATGAGTTCTGTCTTTCATGTTGAAATAAAACTACAGTCGTTAACTGTTCTCTAAAGTCTTTTAAAACCGGAATTATATGTTGACATTAAATCCACACACTTATCCTCAGCATGTCTTCCACTGAAAGTCGTTTCGACAAAGCGTTTCTTTTTTAATTATGTCTTTTTCTGCTGAACAGTATTCAATACTAAATAGCGTCTGCGTTCCTTCAAACATTTATTTAAAGTGTCTACACATCACTCAGTTATTGTCGGATCAACTAATAAATATGTCATCCTAGTCCAGTATAACCTTTATCCTGATCGGCTTTGTTCAATTAAGTGTTGGAACAGACAATCAAATATGCTTTAAAATACAACTTCTATCACTGTTTGTAATAGGTCTAGGATAAATAGTTTTTCACAAAGTTTGCACAAATTACACATGAACAATGAGGGGTTTTTGTATAAAGTTTATACTGTCCATAGTTTTATAACAGAATTTATCTAATCAGTTATATTTTTATATACTTCCGTCAAACTTGTCAGTATAATAAACCTATGAGGCCTAAATGTGAAGATTAAACCACTTCAGTTCTGTAAGAATGTTTTATTTAAGTACATTGATTTTGTTGCTTGTTGTTCTGCGATCTTATAGTCACCATTGTGAAGAACGACGATGTAACTTTAAGACGTTTGTTACGTTAAGTTTTGCAGCTAATATTAATTATTTTATAAGGACGTCACTAAGCCAACAACCCTCCCTCTAACATCTTTAAGACAAGAAATTTCAAAATATCATTGTGAAGCATCTCTAATTTTCTGCTTGGAAAGAACTGTAATTTTGTAGAAGCTTTTTTTTAAAAACCGTTTCTTTTCTGTGGAGGATGTACTGTTTTTTCCATACGATTTGTTATTTCAATTTTCCGGTATTCGTCGTCGGCATAAGACTTAACTGTAAGGGCCAGAGTTTGAATGCTTTTCTGGAAATTTTTTGTCGGCTAATAAAAAGTACCCATTAAATCAATAATTTTATTTCCATTCTAAATATAGGTTTAAGTGCATTTGAGGTCAGGTTTTCGAATTATTTTATATTCATATGGCCAAATTATTTGCTTTAGATGCGCAGTTGTTTAGATTAGGTAACCATTTTGTGTGACTCTTTGCGTTATAATCACATCTTTAGTGACTCAAAACCATACAAGGCTATTCACGTCTGTTCAAAGTCCGCACGTCTGAAGGTCTTCTTAAT
The DNA here is from genome assembly GCA_018398815.1 of Conus ventricosus. NCBI lineage: Eukaryota > Metazoa > Mollusca > Gastropoda > Neogastropoda > Conidae > Conus > Conus ventricosus. The sequence goes on from CM031613.1 coordinate 43,725,262, forward strand.
TCTAAAGTTATACACTACAGGCGTAATGTAACTTGGTTCTTCTGCCACGCGAATTTTTTAGTACAGCTTATTATTTTATTTCCAAAAAAATGTGCAGTTATCACATTTCACGATTTTTACGGTTTTGTCTGCCATTTTTATATTAAATGAATCGGACCTTCGCACATAATCTTTTAAATGTTAATTAGGAAATTGTATAATTTCATAATCGCAATATCGCAGCTTTCCCTGACGGAACGATCTTTAAAACAGTTGTGGGACTTTCCATCATATAAGTTTTCATCAGTTGTCAGCTCATCAATGAACATAGAGTAATGAATGTAATGCAAGATCAGCGGATTTTCCCCTCATAAAGTAGTTTTGCGTGGTGTAACTCTAAATCTATGATTGCCAGCGCAAGCCTAACATTTTAGTTAGTCTTTCATCAAATAGTAACCTGTTCTTCTCAGGCTTGAATGTTAACATTTTTTTATATTTGCATTGTTTGTTTGGAGTAATGTCGCGAAGTTACTCATTTCTTCTTTTAGTGAGCAAACCGGATAACAATAGTATTGTTAAACTGGTAACTTTGGCCCTGATTTGTCAACTTTTAGAATTCGTATTATTATTCAGGGATTTCAGTTATATTAAACCATACAATTTGTAAAAAATTTCATGAAAGTGCCGACCTTTTGGTTCCGCATAGTTCTTAACCGCATGTTCTAAAAACGATGGGCGGTCTTGGGTTGTTATTGTTTACAAAATTTTTTAAAACAAAATATAAATGAGGCATTCAAATATTATGGTGCAAAATTTTCTGTTGGGCGCACTACAATCTTAAAAATATAACAACGATACTCTTGACATTCTGTGACCCCGACTGACACTTTTATAAAAACGGTGCGTACTCCATTGGACCAATTATCTTAACCCCCTATTAAAAAAGACTAATCGACAGTGTGGTTTCAGTCATCAATGCCGATTTATCGATACAGTTAAACTTTGCTGTGTTTGTGCATCAACTGGGTGTGGAGTGTCGTTGTGATTCATTTTAATCTTCTGATCCTTTGGTGGGTCAGTATATAGATTTATTTTTATTAACCTTCAGAGTATTTATGACTGAAAACTGAACAGCACATTACCAATGAAAACCGTTTAATCATTTAGGCAAACAGAATTGACATGAAGGGGGGCTCTTTTTGAAAGGATCTGTAACGGAATTCAATATTAAGGCCAAGACAGACTTTTAGACAAAAGTGGGATCTTATTCATGGTTTAGGCACCCTTATTTTTTGGGGCGTGCACAGAAAAATATAATATGATGGATCCTCTTAAATCTTCTCTTCATGCACAGATGTTCACTAGGTCCATCAGAGCAAGAGCATAAATCAGCATGGGACAAATTATCTAGACACTTCTAAGGCTAACTAAAGCTAGGAATAGAACGAATAAACGACTTTGTTCGTACTTACGTTTGGTGTTTGCTAGGTTCGCAAGCACAGACAAGGTCGAGCATAACGATCCTTCTACTGGCTTTGATGCACAAAAACAATACTTAGCAAATTTAGAGGGACGCCATTAATTCTACAGTTGATTTACCTTCAAGTATTAAAAGGTACCAACATTTTTACAATACGAAAGATCGAAAGTAGACTTTGCTGTTGGCACTGGTTTATACATGCTGCCTTCTGACCTCAGACTCCAGATAGGCACAATAATAAACTACAATAATGAAATCCTTGTGGCAGGCAATGAACAGAAAGTCGGGAAAAAACGAAATAAATTCTGAGCCAGTAATATTGCAAGCAGTAAACAAACCCCCAAGAATAAGTCATCCAATCCCTGTGGCCCAAAGCCCAAAGGCCGTTAAAAAAAATAATGACCATGAATATGAAAAAACAGCGCTTGTTTTTGGATTAACTGGCCTAGGATTACTTGGTCTTTATTTTACTAAAAATTAACCCGACTATTAAGAGAACTAATGTCCATAAGTGCTCAGCCATAAAGCCAACTACTTTGCCTGCAGTAGACAAAAGCCAGCAACAACACCCCTAATATACCTGGTAAAGCATCCACGGCTTTACCGGCTATTTTTTTTAATAAACCCGCAGATGATCAAGCTGTTTTTTTACCCATGATTTATCAGGTGGAGGCGATGGCGGTGGAGGCACTGACCCAGCACCACCGCCGCCCGTAATAGCCATCACCAGTGTACTTATTGCAAATCCTAAGGCGTTATAACGTTACTAATGTGACTCCTTGCTCTCTAAACAACGTTCGTATTCGTTCTGCTAGTGTTTTGTCTTCATATAAAATTCTTTGGATAGTTTCTCTTGTTCTGTTCACTTGAGTTTGTAATTGTTCTCGGTTAGCAGACAAAACTTCTAGTCTTGCCGATCTCTCTCTGTTCAAGATCTGTAGTCTTCGGGTTATTCTTTCTTTAACACCAGGCCTAAGTTGGCGTCGTCAGCCTCAACGAGTTTTTCTTTTTCTCTTTTTATATGCTCATCTAGTTCACCTAGTTTTGCTAATTGTTTGTTAATTCGCTCTGATGCTTCTCAAAGCATGATCAAGGGCCGCTATTTCTCGCATAGGCAATGGGGAATCATTAATTGTTTTTAATGCTGTTTCTTCGGAAAACTGGTTTCTGCTTCTATTAATTCACCCGTTGTTTGACTTAAATCTTTAAGTTCCATGTTTTGTATTTGGTTAGCTGTTGGAAGTTCTTGCAGTGTGTTTTGAAGTTTAGCAACTGCATCCCTATCTAATTTTGGTTTAGCAATGCCAAGGCGATTTTGTACGCTCGCAGGGAGTCTTTGTCTAATTGTACCTATGGCATAAAACTTTAATGGGTCTCGTTTAGTTGTAAGCTGAACGCGTTGTCCTTGGTCGCTTCTTACAAACAAATGGCCATCATCTTTTACTTCAAAATCATTAGGGTCTATAAATTCGGGGGGTTCTAAGCCTAAACTTTTGTAAAATCTCCGACCGTACTTTCTGTTAATTCACGCCGCAATGAGGTCGTTGAGCGATGCTGTATAAAGGAGTCATTTCACTCATGTCGTCTCCAGGATCAAAACATCATAATCTTCTTCACCTTCAATGCCTGCCATGTTTCTTTAATAATAAACTTTTATTTTGTTTTATAAAAAATGTCACAAACATATGGCTCGATTCTTGAACGCATAGAAGACTGAAAGAACCCTTTGGCGTGAAGGGAAATAAGCGGAATATTACTGTTCCAAATAATCCATCTACTATTGATTCAGATCAAATTCTTACTGTCAAATTTCCCGACCTAGGAGCAGATGAAGTGATTGTGCCCGGCTCTGCGCAACTTACTTTCAAAAAAGAACTCACATCAGAAACAGACCCAAACAGGACAGTTGTACAGAATCTGGGGCGGGCAATCGTTAAGAAAATTTTCTATAAAACTTGAGGGGCAAAATATTTTCTTTACACAATGCAGACATATTTTAACCTATCTGATCTATGGTAACCGGGAACGAAGAGCTGATCTTGCGTTTCAAGGGAAACGAAAATGAAGAAGCATAAAACATAGAATAGGCGCTGAAGATGCTAAAGACGGCAAAAGGTTTGTAGCCGTAAGTTATGCGTATGGAAATCGCTTTTTCATACCCCTAGATTTTGAGTTGTTAAAAAGCGCATGCCCCATACTTTCAAGGAGCATTAAAGACAGATTGTCATATGAACTAACTTTTAATGACTACAAATATGTTATTATATCTACAGACACCGAAGCAAAGTACAGCATTTCTGACATTTCGTTAGAGTTTGACGTTGTTAGCAACCCTAATTTTGCAAGGCTAATTGAGCAACAATATCAGTCAAAATTAGCAATATATTACGAAAGAGTGATTCATCATTCTAAATATCCCAAAAGCAGGGCAGACACTATATGGATTTTAGTTTTGTGCACAGCAAGATCACTTAAGGTATTTATTGCTGTGCGAAGATGAAGAACCATTCAAAAGACAAACTGAAAATTTTGTTAATCCTAAAATAACAAAGTGCAATGTACAATTGAGGGTAGTCCTAACCCAATCTACGTGCGGCTTAAAACCTTATCAGCATTTTGATGAAATAAGAAAACTGTTTGGAGGGGGAGGTGTGAAAAAAACATTGCCCTTGTGTCTAAAGATTAATTTTACAGTTTAGATTTGATTTATTAACAACAAAATAGGGGTTTATGGATTGCCCTAAGGTAAACGGGGAAAAATCATTAAAGGGGAAGGGGGAGAATGTTGGAATAATAAAATTCAAATTGAAAAAGAAAAAGGTCGAAAAACCCCATTTAAATTGGGTATTTTTTTTAAATATATATCCGCTAAAATTCAAGAAAAGTTTTTAGAAAAATACATTAAAAAATTTTATTTTTTATTTTAAAAAAGCGTTGTTCAGCATTATGAGGTACTCACGCGAGTCGCGAGAGAAGAGTTCCCCCAATAAAACCTTCAGTTAAAACATTACACAAATCAGAAGTATAGGCAAGATTTTTCAAAATAAAAAGCAACCCCAAAGAAGGTTTCTGCTGCTTTAATGCTGTTACCTTGTTAATACTGGAGCTATAAAATGCTCTATCACGGGAAGGTGTTGGTTTTAGAAACAGGCATGGGCACCGGTTTTCCCTCAGGGGTTTGTTTTTAGCTTTGGGCCTGTTTTTACTTGGGTGCTCTAGCAAAAAATTTAAAAAAAACTAAACCCCAAAAACACACAGCCATGGTTCAACAAATAACAGCTAAACTTAGTTCCTTAAGCTGATTATAAATAAAGCCCAGTGACTCAAATCCCGGATGAAAATTTGTCTTTTAAGGCCTTTTTTGATGATCAAAAGAAAAATTTTGATTTCAAAAAAAGGCGAGGACAATTTTTTCAAAAGCCAGACCCGAGCAGATAAAAAAAATTTTAAAAAAAAAGTAAACGAGCTTAAATCGTTTAACATAATTAAAAAACCCCCAAAAAGGTGTTATACTTTATTTAGGGCCCAAGCGTAAAAGCCCGTCGTTTTGTTTTGATTAATTTTTTTTTTTTAAATTTTAAAAATAAATTTTTTGGTTTAAAAAAGAACTAAAACTGGCTAAGATATATGAAGGACGGAGAATTTTTTGAAGGAATGTTTAAGGAAAAGCGTTTGTCAAGAGCCCTAAATGATATTGATTAGAATCATTGATCCAACAAATTTTCAGGCAAGTGTTTTCTGTATTTTCCATTCCAGGTAAATAAAATAGAGCAGTTAAAGTAAGGCGGGTTTAATCGGTTGTAACATAAAGAAGAAAATTAGAAGTTGGGTCTCAAAATAAAAAAGGTTATTTTTTCGAATGTTACACCCGGTTGGGCGACAAATGCAACCCGTTTGATGGGCCGCTGAAGAAGCCCAAAAAATGAGGGCTTGGTTGGGCAAGGGCGGTCTTGAGTAGATTAAAACAGGTAAGATGAGTAGTAGGCAAATTTACATTCCACTACCTCCCCATTTCGCAAAAAAAGCGTTTTAAAAATAAAGAATTATTCAGACAACAAATGTTTTATGGGGTTGGGTTTCGCAAAGGGTTCATCAGTTTCTAAAAACGCAGGGAGTATCTAACGAACCCCTTTCTCAAGATCTTAAATTTGTGAAAATCCTTTCCTGTTGCTGGATTCCCTTGTCATTTTTAAAACAAAAAAAAACCCAAAAACTGTTTAAAAGTTTAACATGGGGTGAAGAAAAAAATCTAACCCCTTAAAAGGGCCCAAAAAAGCCCCAAAAAAAGGTGATCCCGACAAAATAGTTGATTAATGATGTTTTCCCGTAGCATTACCCTGAACCACAAGAGTGATTATTGGTCATCTTCAAAAATTGGGATAAACAAGAATTCTTAGAAAATTTTAACAAGAATCCCTCCTTCAGCCGCGCTGAAAATGAAACTTGTAGAAACCCCGGTGACGTAAAAACAGAACAAATTTCGCCCCCCGAAGGCAGTAAAGTTAGTTTTTAAAACTAAAAAAAATGCAAATTTCCTACGTGTTTTTGCAGACTTCGAGTCGCTATTGTTCCTTTTGAAGGGCCACGCCCCAAAACTTTGAAAAACATCTTAAAGGTAATCATCAGAATTTTTTTTTTGCCTTTTTATTGTTAGGTCGGATGGCGTCATTCGCACCAAATTTTATAGGCCCGATGCGGTAGAAGATTTTTACAGGCATGCAGCAAATGCGCAAAGCTTTCTAATAATCGGAAATTTTTTGAAAACATAATGGGCCCGAAGACAACAACGTATGACCCGCCAAATTGTTGGATTTTTGGTTTTGAAATCAGTGAGGAAACCAATCCAAAAGTAAGAGACCATGATCACATTAGCGGAAAGTTCAGAGGAGCGGCGCATAACAAATGCAATCTTCAACTAAAGTTTGAACCAAAGACATGGAAGCTGCCTGTATTCTTTCGCAACTTGCGAGGTTACGACTCTCATCTTATATTGCAAGCAGTAACCAGCGCCTTCAGGGTAGCATGCATTGCACAGTCATCAGAAAAGTACATGTGTTTCACTTTAAATAACATGTCTTTTTATGACTCTATGCAACACATGATGGGTTCATTAGAGTCGCTGGCTATGTCCTTAAAGTCCTGCCCAATAACGGAAGAATATTTTGACCCAACTCTTGTTAGAAAGGGCGTTTACCCTTATGAATACATGAACAGTTGGGAAAGGTTTGACGAAGATACACTTCCACCTAAAGGGGCGTTCTTTTCTAGTCTTAGAGGAAAGGACATCAGTGATTCTGATTACCAGCATGCTCAAGATGCGTGGCAGAAGTTAGAGTGTAAAACAATGGGAGACTATCATGACTCCTACTTGATGGCTGATGTATGTTTGTTGGCGGATATTTTTGAAAATTATAGAAAGACCTGCATGAAACATTATAGCCTGGATCCCGCGCATTACATTTCTGCGCCTGGGATGAGTTGGGATGCTTTCTTAAAGTTTACTGGAGTACAGATTGATTTATTGTCTGACCTACCAATGCTTCAGATGATTGAAAACGGATTGCGTGGGGGAATTAGTATGGCGTCGCATCATTACTGTAAAGCAAACAACAAATACTTGGACGACTATGATCCAAGTAAAAGGTCTAACTATCTCATGTATTTAGATGCAAACAATCTGTATGGATGGGCAATGGCGCAATCACTTCCATTACGTAACTTTAAAATGTACACAGAAGACAATCCGAAAAATATTCAAAAGGCATTAAAGTGGTTGAGCAGTTTGACGTCGGATCAACAGCGTGGATACATTCTAGAAGTTGACTTAGAATATCCTCATGAACTCCATGACCTGCATAATGACTATCCATTAGCAGCAGAAAGTCTAAAGATGAATCTAAGAGAGCCGCCTAAACTTGTGCCCAATCTTCGAGGCAAAAAAAATTATGTCTGCCATTACAGACTTCTACAATTTTATTTAAGACATGGTTTGAAGTTGACAGCTGTTCATCGTATAATTGCTTTTGATCAAGAACAGTTCATGAAACCAAACATAATGAAGAACACCGATCTCAGAACTAAATCCACAGATGCTTCAGAAAAAGACTTTTTCAAGCTGATGAACAACAGCTGTTTTGGAAAGACTATGGAGAATCCCCACAAACGCAAAGATGTTAGATTGGTCACCAAAGAGAACGAAGCAATTAAGCTGACTTCAAAACCTAATTATCAGGACTTCAGAAGATTTCATGATCAGCTTTTTGGCATAATGATGAAAAAAAAGAAAGTCAAATTAGACAAGCCCGTATTTATTGGGTTTACTGTTTTAGAATTATCAAAGCTTTTGATGTTAGAATTTCTTTATGACTACTTTAAACCCTTGTATCCAGAGTCCAGAGTACTTTACACAGATACAGATAGTTTTGTTATAGATATCCCTACTGAAGACATCTATAAAGACATGGAAATCGAAGTGGCTAAAGGTCATGCGAGATGGTACGACACATCTGATTACCCTAAAGATTCGCCTTTGCATTCAATTACTAATAAGAAGGTTTTAGGAAAGATGAAGGATGAATTATCCGGAGGGGTGATTAAGGAGTTTATTGGTTTAAGATCGAAAATGTACAGTATTTCGAGCCAGGAGAAAACCATTAAGAAAGCAAAGGGAATATCTCGCAGCGTTGTGCAGTCAAACATATCACATGACAACTACAAAGAAGCATTGTTTGGCAATAAGACTTTTCATCATGACAACGTAAAACTGCGATCTAATCTACATGAGATCAACACAACGGTTGTAACAAAGAAGTCATTAGATAGAACAAACACTAAACGTGTGTTTGTTAATCCAGAGTTTTCATATGCAATCGGCACTGGAGAACGGCATAATTGTATACATTCTTCGGGTTTATATTTTTCATCAACTTTTATTATAAGATCAATCATAGCTTCATCCAATTCATTTAAATCTTTTCTCATGTTTGCTTGATGCGTTCGAATTTTTTTTATTATTTCAAGATATTCTTTTTCCCAATTTGGGGGTTTGAGTTGTTGTAGGTGATCTGGATGATTTAGCATGCATTGATTAATCTTCACAAATGTTCCCTAATAGCATTACACGCATGAAATGATTCCCGTATCATTTTCAAGGTCTCTTCCTTTACCATTCTTGTTTCGTTCTGCACTTCCTTCTGAGCTTCCATTTTAAACTCAAATATATTTACGTAAATTAACTAAGCAACTGGAACTGTTTCTGGTGGGATTATCTGCAGTTCTTCCTTCACAAAAGATCTTTGAGGAGCTGGTTGTTTTGTTGTGTCAGTTTCTCGTAAATAATACACGGGCGGATTCATTTTTACAATTCTTTTTATTTCATATGGATCAACACTCCAAACTGGATCGGTTGCCCTGATGCGAGTGTCCCCTTCTGCTTCCCCGGTAAATAAAGGTACCTCACTTTTAAACCAAACGGTAATAGTTTGCCGGATGAAGCCTCTCCTTCAACAACATTTATTGTTTTTCTTTTGATTGCTTGTACTGGTTTTAGCCCTTTAAATTCTTCATTATTCATCGCGCGCAAAACTGAGGGCAATCTTCTAACCCATTCTGTGTTGCGAGAATTGTCAATAAGCTCTCTGTGATACTGGTAGGAAAAAAGTCTTTCAGCTAACTGTTTGTTAAAGTTTTCAACTAAAGCCTGTGATCTGTGAACTCCTGGAATGCCTCTTTTAATGGTAACTCTATGTTTTAACAATAATTGATTCACTTGGCCTTTAAATTCTTTCCCATCATCGACTTGAATCATGCGAGGATAAGTTAAAGGACCTCGTTGGTATATCAGTTGTATGGCAACAGCAACAGCAGAAGCACTCTTTTGTGTTAATGGTTCAGCATCTTTATATCTTGAAGCTATGTCAATGACTGTAAGTGCGTACTTAAATCTTTTTCGTCTAATCGTATCATGGGGTAAATATAGAAGGTCCATTTGATGGGTGTCGTTCGGTATTGTATTCACAAAGTGTGGTCTCTGTATTCGCCTAGGCGCAGGTAAATAAATTTGCCAAATCGCTTGTTTAGATAACCATTCCTTTGCTGTTTGTTCACTGACTCCAGCTGCTTGGCTTAGCTTTTTAATTGCCGTGATTCCCTTCCAATATCCTTTTGGTGAATAATAGATTTTGTTCATTTTTATTCAGCCAATATTATGCGCAACAAAATACACGACAGTCATGCCAACGACAATAAACGCGATTTCTTGCATCTTTTGTTTTTCTGATGGTTGATAAAAGTCGCTGAATTTTGGTGGGGGCAATGTCTCGATTGGTTTGCCTGTTACAAGATAATATTCTTTTTTGCTTGATCGACATCTTTAAATGTGTAAGCTGCATGTCCCTGTTTTTTCAGGGTATTGTTAATGAAATCTAACTGCTCAATTCTATGCTTTTCATAGCGATCTTGTGCTGCAGCTAGTTGCTCCACAGCTTTGTTATGTCTTTTTCTCTCGCCGTCATCCCGTAGTTTACTAAACGCGTAATTACTTCCGCTAAAAGCAAGCGCATTCACCACAGCGCCACCTATCATCATTACGAGTGAAGCCATTTTTTATAAATGTATTTTTTATTTACATATTTATACTGTCTGGAATTATTCCTTGCTTAACTAGAAAATCTTTCGTGGCAAACGAAGCTGCAATGATAGCAATTAGCTTTGCTGAATCCTCAAAGTCTAGTTTGCCAAGATCTGCCGGTTTTAATTTTTAACAGGCTTTTACCAAGCATTGAGTATCCTACACTTAGACCTCCAATAACAGCAGAATAGTATACAAGGTTGGCAATAGTTTTTTCGGTGCTCATTTTAAAAAATAAAATAATTATAATTAATAAAAACATGAACAGCGATGATCTACTACAGCTACAGGGCGGCCTAAACCTTCCTGAACTTATGAATGATCAAGTTGATGACCAAGCTATAATGCCCAAAAAGGAAAGACTGTATTCTTTGGCAGCATGTGGGAAAACAAAACAGTTCCTCGGAACTGAATTCAGCATAGAACAAATTCAACAGATGCCGCCACAAGACATTTTAAAGTATCATAACAGGTATGAAGCGCAACTTGGATCAAGAATGGTAAAAAGTGTCGGGCAAACGGTTCTTAGTTTGTACACTAAACTAGTCAGTAGATTTGCTCCCATTGATTTGAACAAGATCTTATGTATGATTTAACGCAAGATCCAGTTTTAAACAAAGTCATTAGAGTCTCTAGGGTGTGATCTGTATTACAGATTTGGAACATTGTTATCGCCATTAATCATTGTTATCGCCATTAATCATGGGATTAATTACTTTTAATCATATAGATTTTATTTCCCTTCAAAATGACCGAGCCAGAAAATCAGCAGAATCAGAAAACATTGAATCCAGTAAAGAAAGTGACCAGTGAGAAGCATCCTCATCCTGGGCGTGTTGAAGCAGGAAAAAAATTAGCAGAGTGGAACAGACAAAGAAAATTAATGTTACAGAATATAACTCATCATGAAAACATAACACCGCCAACGCCAGAACAAGTTGATTCAATGCCAGCTATAAAAACTCCATGTGATTCAAGGCCTACAGCACCAAAGTCTTCATGGAATATTGAACTTAAAACTGTTGTCATTTTTGGCGCCCTTGCTGCTGCTGGGGCGGTTATTACAGTTATAAAATATATAACCAATGGCAACAAAAACAAAAGCAGCCAAAAAAATCTGAACCACTAAATACAGAAAAAGACAACAGCACGCCAAAACCACCATAACAAAACATCATTTTGATCCATTTATAATGCAATAATATTTTTAAGAACTTAAATTTAAATTTTTTTGATAAAAATAGATCATGGCAGATTATTATTTGTTTAAAATGATGAAGTCAATAAATAAAGACATGGAGTCTATAAAAGACATTTCCATAGACCAGAATTGTAATCAATGCGGTTGCTTAGGATGTAAGAACTTCATTAAGATCTATGCTGACCGATTTCACACCAAGGGCGTTAAGCAAGACATCCTCAACGATGACGCTTTTTTTTGAGGCGTGTGTGTACTAATATAGACATCTACTATTTAAGATAAAAACATAGATTGTATTTTTTTTGATAATTATAAGATAACTTGAATAAGAACTTGGTTGTACTTAAAGGATGACTTAGTTATGATCTTAGGTTGACTTGAGTACGAACTTAATTAAGAACTTAATCAAGAACTTATTAAGAACTTGAAGTAACTTAATTAAAAACTTAATTAAGAACTTGAGGACAACTTAAGTAAGAACTTAGAAGTGACTTAAGTGTGTGCATGCGTGGGTGGGGGTGGGTAGGGTGGGGTGGGGGACTTGGGGGTAGGAGTGAGTGGTGTACACAGAGCTTTATTATTTGTCATGTGTAACACCACTTGGTGCAAGACGGTGCTTGCGTTTTTGTGATGCATTGGCTCTTTTGTTGCAAGTTCAAAGCAGCCACCAAGTGCATTTAACAAAAGCCTGATTGAATAAAACAAGACAATTGTAATAAAGTACACCCGGCGGCCGTCTGAATAGACAGCCTTTATATGTGAAGTGAAGCGTAGACAGCAAAGCGACGAAGCAGCATAAAAAGTCTGATCTCCTCACTGCTGATAACCTTTGGCCCCGCTCTAGGTGGAGCGCTGGATCTCTCAAACGGCTTGCCACTGTGACCTTTGACCGCTCTAGTGGAGCGCTGGGAAAACGCCTTGCCACTGTGACCTTTGACCGCTCTAGGTGGAGCGCTAGTTCTCTCTCACTGCTACGGACTTTGAGAGGATTGTGTTTGGAGTTGTATTGGTTTTTGTACGGGAGTAGTCCAATAATTTCTAATCTCCTCACTGCTTGAAAACATTAAATTCAAATCCTTCCTCATAGAGTAGACTTCTATGAAAGAAAGACCGACTGTAGAAAACCTGTTAGCATATG
>CM031613.1:43744172-43746672 GCA_018398815.1 Conus ventricosus
ATTTTAACAAAAATGTTTTCCTTTCCACCCGGCTTGAAACATAAAAACTTGTATACCCGTTGACTGAATACAGAACAATTACGCCCCCAGAAGGCAGTAAAGTTAGTTATTTAAGAACTGGAAACGGCTGCAAAATTCTCCATACGTAGTTTACGCAGACTTCGAGTCGCTTATTGTTCCTTATGAAGGGCCAGCGCCACAAAAACTTCGAAAAACAGTCTTAATGAGTAATCATCAGATTTGTTCATTTGCCTTCATTATTGTTAGGTCGGATGGCGCTCATTCAGCACCAGAATTATATAGAGACCAGATGCGGCTAGAAGATTTTTACAGCGCATGCAGCAAGTGCGTAATGACTGTTCTAATAATCTAAACTTATCTGAAATCATAATGACGCCTAAAGACCAAGAACAGTATGACTCAGCCACACATTGTTGGATTTGTGGTTTAGAACTCAGTGAGGAAGCCAATCCAAAAGTAAGAGACCATGATCACATTAGCGGAAAGTTCAGAGGAGCGGCGCATAACAAATGCAATCTTCAACTAAAGTTTGAACCAAAGACATGGAAGCTGCCCATCTTCTTTCACAACTTGCGAGGTTACGACTCTCATCTTATATTGCAAGCAGTAACCAACGCCTTCAGGTAGCATGCATTGCGCAGTCATCAGAAAAGTACATGTGTTTCACTTTAAATAACATGTCTTTTTATGACTCTATGCAGCACATGATGGGATCATTAGAGTCACTAGCTATGTCCTTAAAGTCCTGCCCAATAACGGAAGAATATTTTGACCCTACTCTCGTTAGAAAGGGTGTTTACCCATTATGAGTACATGAACAGTTGGGAAAGGTTTGACGAAGACACACTTCCTCCTAAAGGCGCGTTCTTTTCTAGTCTTAGAGGAAAGGACATCAGTGATTCTGATTACCAGCATGCTCAAGATGCGTGCAGAAGTTAGAGTGTAAAACAATGGGAGACTATCATGACTCCTACTTGATGGCAGACGTTTGTTTGTTGGCGGACGTCTTTGAAAATTACAGAAAGACCTGCATGAAACATTATAGCTTGGATCCCGCGCATTACATTTCTGCGCCCGGGATGAGTTGGGATGCTTTCTTAAAGTTTACTGGAGTACAGATTGATTTATTTGTCTGACCTACCAATGATTCAGATGATTGAAAACGGATTGCGTGGGGGAATTAGTATGGCGTCGCATCATTACTGTAAAGCAAACAACAATACTTGGACGACTATGATCCAAGTAAAAGGTCTAACTATCTCATGTATTTAGATGCAAACATCTGTATGGTGGGCAATGGCGCAATCACTTCCGTTACGCAACTTTAAAATGTACACAGAAGACAATCCAAAAAATATTCAAAAGGCATTAAAGTGGTTGGGCAGTTTGGCGCCTGATCAACAGCGTGGATACATTCTAGAAGTTAACTTAGAATATCCACATGAACTCCATGACCTGCATAATGACTATCCATTAGCAGCAGAAAGTCTAAAGATGAATCCAAGAGAGCCGCCTAAACTTGTGCCCAATCTTCGAGGCAAAAAAAATTATGTCTGTCATTACAGACTTCTACAATTTTATTTAAGACATGGTTTGAAGTTGACAGCTGTTCATCGTATAATTGCTTTTGATCAAGAACAGTTCATGAAACCATACATAATGAAGAACACTGATCTCAGAACTAAATCCACAGATGCTTCAGAAAAAGACTTTTTCAAGCTGATGAACAACAGCTGTTTTGGAAAGACTATGGAGAATCCGCACAAGCGCAAAGATGTCAGATTGGTCACCAAAGAGAACGAAGCAATTAAGCTGACTTCAAAACCTAATTATCAGGACTTCAGAAGATTTCATGATCACCTTTTTGGCATAATGATGAAGAAAAAGAAAGTCAAATTGGACAAGCCCGTTTTTATTGGGTTTACCGTTTTAGAATTATCAAAGCTTTTGATGTTAGAATTTCTTTATGACTACTTTAAACCCTTGTATCCAGAGTCCAAAGTACTTTACACAGATACAGACAGTTTTGTTATAGATATCCCTACTGAAGACATCTATAAAGACATGGAAACCGAAGTAGCTAAAGGGCATGCGGATGGTATGACACATCCGATTACCCTAAAGATTCGCCTTTGCATTCAATTACTAACAAGAAGGTTTTAGGAAAGATGAAGGATGAATTATCCGGAGGGGTGATTAAGGAGTTTATTGGTTTAAGGTCAAAAATGTACAGTATTTCGAGCCAGGAGAAAACCATTAAGAAAGCAAAAGGAATATCTCGCAGTGTTGTGCAGTCAAACATATCACATGACAACTACAAAGAAGCATTGTTTGGCAATAAGACTTTTCATCATGACAACGTAAAACTACGATCTAATCTACATGAGATCAACACAACTGTTGTAACAAAGAAGTCATTAGATAGAACAAACACAAAACGTGTGTTTGTTAATCCAGAGTTTTCATATGCAATAGGGCA
>CM031613.1:43771672-43784172 GCA_018398815.1 Conus ventricosus
TGAAGGTGCCGTTATATCCATCCAACGACTGTGCCATGAACTTATGGTACCCACAACTTAGACACGAATTTACAACATGCACAGACATGCAAATGGAGGTCACAACTAGCTCAAGGCATAAAAGAAACTGCGTTTAAGATGTTGTTGTTGTTGTAAAGATCAATTTGGATGAAGACGGTGAGAATGATGCATAAATTTCTTCTCTCGTGGAAGACTACTCTGTCCTTTCATGAACTCTGTCCTCCCTTTCACCGTCAAGCGTTAGAAAAGGAGACACTTGCAATAATTGATGGGAACATGTGAGCAACACTTTCATGGATGCAACTAATAAATCAAAGAAACTTGTTCGTGTGGTTATGGCCATCTCATGGGGAGCCTACAGCACACTCAATGTACATAAGAGCTAACTGGGATAACAAAAATCCAAAATATTACCTCTAATAAGATCAAACCAAGCATCCTTTAGTGCACAAGACCATAATGGTGACCATTGCTTCGTGGTAGGTGGCAACTCGCCTTGAACGTTACAACAGAGCATCAAAGGTAAAATCAGCACCATGGGACCCTGAAAAAAGCGGAAACATTTTTTTCTTCCGTTCACAAATGATCAGATTGGGACCTTGTGATGGTTGTGATACTACACAGTGTTACTTTGGTTTACAACAACGCAAATATACTGTGGTCAACACTTTTTGATATGATGTCAGCGAGTTGCCAGGGTGATCAGAAAAAAAATGTAGTTAATTAAGACTGGGTTAATGGGGTGGCCTTTCGGATATTGATACCGGTGAAATATTGCATTAACTATCGACACTACTGGCAAGGAAAAGTATTCTCCCAAGACGCTGCTTCTGGCAAAATATTGCTTCAGAGAGAGAGAGAGAGAGAGAGAGAGAGAGAGGAGAGAGAGAGAGAGAGAGGAGAGAGAGAGAGAGAGAAGGAGAGAGGAGAGAGAGGAGGAGAGAGAGAGAGGAGGGAGAGGGAGAGAGACACAGAGAAGGGACGGTTAAAGCAGAGAGAGAGAGGGGGGGGAGGCACAGAGAAGGGACGGTTGAAGGGGAGAGAAAAGGGGTTGGTGAGAGAGAGAGAGAGAGAGAGAGAGAGAGAGAGAGAGGAGAGGGAGAGAGAGGACACAGGGAAGAGAGAGAGACAGAGAGAGAGATACAGACAGACAGACAGAGACAGACAGACAGCAGAGAGAGAGAGAGAGAGAGAGAAGAAGAGAGAGTAGAGAGAGAGAGAGAGAGAGAGAAAGGGGGAAGAGAGAGGGAGAGAAGAGACAGAGGGAGAGGAGAGAGCACAAGAAGGACCGTTAAAGTTTGAGAGAGAAGAAGGGGGGGGGGCCACAGACGAACGACGGTTGAAGGGTGAGAAAAGGGTTGGTGAGAGAGAGAAGAGAGGGAAGAGACGAGAGACAGAGACAGATGAGGGTAGACAGAGGAGAGATCAGGACAGACAGACAGAGAGAGAGACGAGAGAGATAGTGAGAGAGAAGAGAGAGTAGAGAGCGAGCAGAGATGACGAGAGAGAGATGAGAGAATGAGAGAACGGAGATGAGATGAGAAAATAGAAGTCTATGGTTGTTGAGCAAGACAGGCCAAAACATGATCTTGAAAAAAAAAAAAAAAAAACAAATCATGGCAGAAACTCGTCTCAGTTCCTGACACAGAAACAAGGCCCACAGACGATAACCGGGCATAGTGTTGTGCAACGGTTGGTAATGGACCACAGACGATACCACGGCGCAATAGTGTTTGTAACAACGGTTTGCTCATGGACCATTGTCGTCAGTTCCGTCCAATATCGATGCTAACGTCCACATTGACTCCAGGAAGTCACAGAGAGATCCAAAACAGAACTGCCGGCGGAGACCTCGGAAAGTACCAGCTGGCACAGAAAAGACTTAGAAGCATGCGCAAGGAATGGATGTAAACAGTCACATTTGCCTTTACGGTTTCTGTTTCCCACGGCTGAAAAAACAAAGACTTCAAAATATACAATAACACCTTTTGGGGATATAAATTCCCTTGATTACTCTGAGTTTTTTTCATGGAACTGTGTGCGTGTGTGTGTGTGTGTGTGTGTGTGTGTGTGTGTGTTGTGTGTGTTGTGTGTTGTGTGTGTGTGTGTGTGTGTGTGTGTGTGTGTGTGTGTGCGTGCGCATTCGTTCATGTGCATGCACATATGCAAGTATGCAAGGATGTTGTGTGTGCGTGTGAGTATGTGGGTGAGTGTGTTCGCGTACACCTACGTTCTTGAATGCATACATACCTGCATGCATGTAAGCAAGGATGTGTGTGCGTGTGTGTGTGTGTGTGTGTGTGTGTGTGTGTGTGTGTGCGTGTGTGGTGTGTGTGTGTGTGTGTGTGTGTGTGTGTGTGTGTGTGTGTGTGTGTGTGTGTGTGTGTGTGTGTGTGTGTGTGTGCTCTTTAGTAATCATGACTTGTGTTGACAAATTTATATTAAAAGTAATTATATTGACTCCACCGAACAACGTGGACAAACAAATCGGAACGCGTTTCGAACTCTTAAGTCTTCTTCAGGCAAGAGAAACAAAACTCAGGGCAACGAAAATGAAGAACGAGCAATCACGTATCTTTGTCGAATTTCGCGGAAGATGGGTCTTGAATTCGGCAAAGATGTGATTTTTTTTTGTTCTTCATTTTGGTTGTCAAAGTGTTGCTTGAGAAGCCTGGGGGGTGGGAAACGCGTCGTGTTTTGTTTGTGATTCGTTTGTCTATGTTTTTTTAAGGTCATGATCATTTTTTAAAAGTGTGTTAAGATCCCCGCCTGCTGTTCCCACTTTGCAAGTAACTTGACAACTGGGGCAATCTACCTACTTATGAAAGAATGCATTCACATGTGGCCCATGTTTCAAAAGTTTGGGTCGTTGTGTATGTACGTGTTTGAGGAATGTCCTATGTGTCACATTGGGTTTTCTCCACAAGTACATACACATGTGGTCGTCTGTTTTGTGTGTACGTGTTGGACAATATCCTGTTGTCAACATTGGCGTTTTTCCAAAAGTGCATGCATGTACCCTATTAAAAACTTGAAGTTAATTCTCCCCCAAGATCAGGCCATCTGATATACTTTACCATTTGGGAGACATAATTTTTAATCAAATTTAAAGAGAACATGCCTGATGTCAATGGGACAGTATGTGTCTGCAAATTTCCCAACATTTTTGCAGCCAGTGGTCCGATTTCCATGGGGAAAGGGTCTGTTGTTTAAAGGAAAATGCCAAGATTACATGTCAGACAAAAATTTTATCAATGGATATTTTGTTGGCTGAGAGGCACCATGTAGTCATTACGTTTTTGGGTTTACGGGACAGTACAGTGGACAAGGTCAAGACATTCGAAAAAATGTGGTGTGCAGGGAGAAAAATTTGTTCGAGAAGAAATGGGAAACAAGTTTGACGCAGTGGCAGTGAGATGTAATGGGAGGTAGAAAGAAAGACATAGAGGTACCTTTGGAGTAATGTGCTCTAGTTGTGTGAGGAAAAGTTGTCAACACAGATACGATTTTGCCATATTGTCTGGGGGTTTGTTAGTGTTGAAGCTGTTACACTCTCTGTCATCAGGGTTGTTGCGGAAGGGTCTTCACATTCCCCTGTCATTCCCACCCTCCTGTGCTTTCTTTTGCTGTATTCTTTGCAGGTGAGGCACTTTGTTTTGTCCTGATTGAATTAAAATATTTTCTTGTTGATTTGTTTTTGTTCCAAAAGCTTCCTGAAGGCATTTAGGAAGGGGTCTTCTTGCTATTTTTGTCTGCCGGCTCCTTGCCACTCTGTTTGAACTGTTGGTGTCTCTTTCTGATTTGCCTGTGTTGATAGCGATTACTTTTGCTAATGAAATGTAACTTTAGGTTTTAAGCAAGGGGCAACTTTGTATGTACTAACGCTTTAAAAAAAATGTCAGGCGTCGGCGATTTTGCCAGCGTGTGACATTTGTATTTGTGGGACAGGAAACGTAGTACTAATCACTGTGTTGGGAAAGTGGCCTTTCGATAATTGCTTTTTTTGAAAACTGGGTTCCCCTCCAAAACGACTGGCAAAATTAGTCTTTGCTACGTTGCCCTAGGGAAATTTTGCTTCGCAGAGAGGAGGAGAGAGAGAGGAGAGAGGAAGGAGAGAGAGAGATGAGGGGAAAGAGAGAGGAGAGAGAGAGAGGGGAAGGAAAAGAGGGGAGAAAAGGAGGAGAGAGAGAGAGAGAGAGGAGAGAAGAGAGAGGAGGAGAGAGGAGAGAGAGAGAAAGGGTGCTGGAGAGGAGAAAAGGGTGATGGTAAAGAGGGAGGAGAGAAGGGGAGAGGAGAGAGAGAGAGAGGATGAGAGAGGAGAGAGAGAGAGGAGAGAGAGAGAGGGAGAGGAGAGAAAGGGGGTTCGGGAAGGGAGAGAAAGGTGAGAAGAGAGAGAGATGAGAGAGAGAGAGAGAGGGAGAGGAGTGAGAGAGGAAGAGAGAGAGGGGAGGGAGAAAAGGAGAGAGAGGGGAAGAGAGGGGAAATACAGATTTTATTTTGATTTAAAATCAACAGACGTTCGGTAGTCAGACTTCTGGATGATATGCCACGGGGTCAACTAGTCACAGCAAAAACAGACACCTGGAAAGTTTGGTCAAAAAAAAAAACATACGTAGATAACCTTGTTAGGGGACGTTGTTTCAGATAATGATTTCCTGGGGAAATATTGATTGCCCTCCAGCACGATTGCGAAATATTCTCCAGGAGTTGCCTCAGGAAAAAACATCTGCGCTAGAGAGGAGAAAAAGAGAAGAGAGGAGTGAGAGAGAGAGAGAGAGAGGAGAGAGCAGCAAAATTAAGAACTTGATATGTCAAGAAATCACGGGGAAAGTAGGTTGAGGAAAATTAGAATACAATATATAGAGTCAATCAAATGTAGGGGGGTAAAAAAGGACAGTGGTTGAGAGATGGGAAGGAATGAAATTTGGGAGACAGCAGCAGGCAGCAAAAAAAAAACAGAGAGAGACAGTACATAAGGGGAGAGAGAGAGGAGATGGAGAGAGAGAGAGAGAGGAGATGACATAATGTAGAGAGACAGACACGGACAGACAGACAGAAAGACAGATAAACAGAGAGGTGTGCGATCGAAGCGAGTGTGCTTACGTAAAAAGTTGAAAAGTATAAAATTAATTCAAAGAAAGAGCGGGAAAAAATTTGTCTTTGGTATTTTTTTCAATTTACGCGTGAACAATTCAGGTTGGGTCTGAACTTTTTTAAGGTGTTGTTGGCATCGTTAGTCTCGGGAGACGAGGTTGCGCCCTTTGCGAATGTTTCAGTTGTTCATACACCCGTTGCTGTGGCTTATGACCCAGGGGAAAGTGGCTTTCTCTGTTTGCATTTGAGCATTGAAAGCCGAGTCGGCTGTGGCAGCAGCGTTTTGTTCTTTCCCTCTGTGCACCGCTTTCATCGGCAAGTTTCCCGGGAAAGCTTCTCTTCGCCAGCTTCCAGCCAGTGTTCACAGTGTGTTTTCCAGCTGGATCTGTCCTGAGCGAGCTCTTCCCAGGTTTTGGGTGTCGATGTCGAGAGCCTTCAGGTCGCGCTTGCAAACATCCTTGAAGCGGAGTTGTGGTTTTCCCAGTTGTTCTCTTGCCAGAGGCAAGCTCTGCGTACAGAATGTCTTTGGGGATCCTGCCGTCGTCCATTCGACGCACATGACAAGACATTTTGAGGCGACGTGACGGAGAAGAGTGGTCATGCTGAGAATCTTTGCACGCTCAAGCACATCGTTTTTTGTCACGCGGTCACTCCATGTGATTTCCCAAAATATGCGCCCGGGGACAGCGCATGTGGAAAAGGGACTTAGCCTCTTCTCTTGTGAGGCATACAGGGTCCAGGATTCGCTGGCGTACAGGAGAGTGCTTAGCACACAGGCTCGATACACAGCAATCTTGGTGTTCAAGTTAACATGCTGTTGTTCCACACTCTCTGAGACAGTCTGGCCAGGGCGGTAGAGGCCTTGCCAATCCTTCTGTTGATCTCCGTATCCGGAAAAGAGGTGGGCGGTGATGGTGGAACCCAGGTACGTTTAACTGGCTAACGGCCTCTAATTCATGGTTGTTGATGGTGATGCGGGGTTGTTCAGTCCCGAGCCATCACATTTCGTCTTCTTCAGGCTTATTTTCAGGCCAAACTCATCACAAGCCTTTGCAAAGCAGTCCATCAGACTCTGTAACTCTGCTTCGGTGGGGGGGTGGCCAGAGCGCGTCATCTGCAAACAGCATGTCTCTGATGGTCACTACCCGTACTTTGCTCTTTGCCTTCAGCCGAGCCAAGGTTGAACAGTCGGCCATCTGATCGGGTGTGAAGGTAGACATCCTCAGTTGATGTCCCAAAGGCGTGCTTCGCAGGACAGCGAAGAAGATGCCGAAGAGGGTGGGAGCGAGGACACTGCCCTGTTTGACTCCACTGGTATGTTGAAGCATCTGATGTCGGCCGTCGTATGCACTGTGCCTTTCATGTCGTGTGGAAGGACTGGATTCACACTCAAAAGTCTTGGTGGGCAGCCTATCTTCGCTAGGACGTTGAAGAGTCCCTCTCTGCTGACAAGGTCCAATGCCTTGGTCAAGTCAATGAAGGCCAGAAAGAGGGGGCTTGTGCTGCTCTCTGCATTTCTCTTGCAGCTGTTGATGGGAAGGGCCATGTCGATGGTTGATCTCTCCGAGCGGAAAACCCCCACTGCGACTCTGGGTACACTCTGTCAGCGAGCTTCTGCAGCCTGTCAGGACGACTCTTGCAAATGCTTTGCCTACAATGCTCAGGGGAGGATATTCCTCTGTGTTATTGCAGTCACTTTTGTCGCCTTTGTTCTTGTATAAATGTGACAATATTGGCATCTCTATGTCTTGAGGTACTGCTCCTTCCTCCCAGCACTGACAAAGGAGGTTGGCAGATGTTCAAGCAGTGCACTGCCGCCACACTTTATGATTCTGGTGGTATGCCTCCTTCCCTGGTGCTTTTCCTGAGGACAGGCTCTTTATTGCTTTCTCTAGTTTTGTCAGGGTGGGTTTCTATCCAGTTCCGCCACGAGGGGGAGGCTTTCGATCGCATCGAGGGCCTCATCGGTGACGTGGTTCTGTCTGGGTTACAATTCGGAAAAATGTTCCACCCATCGCTCCATCTGCTTGTCCTTGTCCTGGATGGTCTCGCCCGTGGCAGACTTCAGTGGAGCTGTAGTCTTTTTGGGGGGGGCCCATTGCTTTTTTGATGCCGTCGTACATGCCCTTGATGTTTCCAGTATCAGCCGATATCTGGATGCTTTGACATTGCTGGAGCCAGTAGTCGTTAGCGCATTGCCTTGCTAATCTCTGTACTTTGCTCTTTGCAGATCTGTACAAACCCGCAGGGTTCTCTGGCTGGGGGATCGCTTGTTTTTCCAGGTGGGCACTGCGGCGTTTTTTCTATGGCTGGGTGAGTTGGGGAGTTGGCCTCAACCAGTCGTTGTTCTTAGTTGCTTTTTTCCAAAAATCTTCATGGCAGTGCTGTGTACTGTCCCCTCTGATGTGGTCCCATCTCTCATGGGCTGGCCACCCGGAGGGTCTGAGGGCGAACATCTCGGAGGGGCTAGGGTAATTCCGCCCCCCTTGTCAGGATGTGTGGTCTTGTTCCATCGATGCGAGGTTTGCCTTCAGTCCTAGAGCGATGTTTTCTTCTTAGGCTGGAGCTTGATCTTGCAGCACACCAGCGAGTGATCGGGTTTTCGCAGTCGGCGCTGTGGAAGGTGCGAGTAAGAAAGGGCACACCTCAAGCAGGGCCGCCTGATGATAATCAGGTCTAGCTGGTGCCAGTGCTTGGAACGAGGGTGTCTCCATGACACTTTTGCTGGGGCTTTGTCTGGGAAGAAAGGGGTTGGTGTGCTGAGGTCGTGGTATGAGCACATCTCCCGGAGTCGCTGCCCATTTTCATTCATCTTTTTCCCCCACCAACTTTCCAAGACAGGAGGGCCAGGAGTCATGGTCAGCGCCCACTTGGCATTGAAGTCACCCAGCAGTAACGTTGCTCGTCTTTGGGGTCCTCTGGATAAGTGAGTCGAGCTGATCGTAAAAACTCGTCCTTTGTTTCCTTGGTAGCGCTGAGTGTTGGCGCATAGACGTGATCAGGTTGACGGGGACCAGTTGTGGTGTTGAGACGGAGTGGGTTGCAGTCTTTCAGTTCCTTGTTGGCAGGGTTCTATCATCCCTTTGCAAAGAGTTCCGGACAGCAAATCCAACGCATATTCTCTGGTGTCTTCAGCGCTCTTCCTTGCCAGAAAAACGTAAAAATCCTTTTCTCGGAGGGTTCCAGAGTCAGCAAGCCTGTCTCTTGGGAGTGTAGCGATGTCGACCTGGAGTCTCACAAGTTCATCGTTGATGACGGAGGTCTTTCGAGCATCGCTAATAGCCTGGAAGTCGTCCGACAGTCCTGGGGTCATTGTCCTTACATTCCAGGTGCCAAGCTTGAGAGCTGGAGTTTTTCTTGTTTTTTGATTTTCCCTTGCTTTTGCCTGGTGCAGTGATTGCAGTCCGCCTGTCAGATACTTCCGTCCCTGAGCCCTACGCACCCAGTAAGGCAGGCGAACTGTGGCGAGACAGCCCCTATTGGCTGGGGGCTGCCCAGCTTGAGGCGGCGGTAGCTGTCCAAGAGATGATGATCTCTCCCACCGACGGAAGAAACCCTGGCGCCAGCTCTACGCCAATTTGAGCGGATGGCTTAAACCGGTAAACTGCTGCTTCCGTGTTGTTTCGACGCTTTGCAGCGAAGGGTGAAGTGTCCTCTCCAGGGCGTAAGCCTGGGCGAGTTGGTTTTGGAGAAAACAGCTGTTGCCCCTGCAGCAGATTCCCCCTCTCCACACAGTTGATGGATCCAAGGAAAGGCAGAGCCGATACAACTTGGCACCAACGGCGTCGCAGGAGTTTAAGGTAGCTATTATCGTATTGCATAAGAATCCACCAGAAAATATGAGACTAGATTTGAACAGATCGATTTCAGGCAGAGGAAGAATGAGTCTGGCACACTAAACCTTGACAACGAATCTACTGGTAAGTGACAATGTGCACATCCTGATAGTATTTTGAGCATAAAAATGGCTTTATTTATCTTAGTTTTAAGTGAAATGACAAAGGGTGCTGTATGACTGGGAACTGCTAGTTTGAAGGATATATATTTACTACGGACTAATTTTAGAGCACGCGCATAAAGACTCGATAGTGGTTTTTAAAGCCACACTAGCTGAGTCCCTGAAATGATTAATATGCAACTCAATGAAACCGTGGAAGAAATTTTTTCGAGAATGCAGATTTAAATCTTGATTAATCGTAAGTCGTTTCAGAAGTGGATTTGCAAATCATTGTCAAATAATCAGGCCATAACAGCTTGCTATCGATAACAACACCTAGCATTTTATCAGTATCGTCAATATCTCTACCATTTATGTGGAGAGGAGGGAAATAACAGGAAAAACGTCTGCCTTGTGGTGACAATTAACTTAGCTTTTAGAAGACTCAGAGTCGTGTGGTTTAACTCTGGCCTTTCAATTAATTCATATAAGCTCTTTGACGAAGTAAGTGGGATCTATTCATACTTAGAATCATTAAGTAGTGTGTTTGTGTCCTGTGTCAAAAATCTAAATCGCACACTGAGAGTTAAGAGTAGATTCTTAATACAGATTGAAAATAACAATGGTCCCGGAATGGAGCCTTGAGGTTACCATACCTAGTGGACAGAGACAAAGACGAGAATCCATTTACTGCTACCAGCTGTTTCCTACCAAATAAAAAAGGATGCCGTGAATTCTGATGCATCAATATATGTATACTGTAAATCGTGCGTTATCTGAGAAGTGATTTATAATGTCAAAAGCCTCGGCGGAGTCTGCGGTGAGGACACCAGTTTATTCATTAGTATTGATATTCGTGAGCCGTTCGTCAGTCTCAGCGGTCAGAGCTGTGGGACAAGAATTGTTATCTTTAAAGCCAGATCGAAAAAAAGGGTGAAAAGTATTAAAGTGATCAAAATGACTATGCATGCCACTTCTGATGTGGTTCTCTAAAGGTTTAGATATGGAAGTTAAGATAGAAAAAAAGGCCCGTAGTTTGACGACTCTGACAACTCAGTGATTTGAAAATGGAAGTAACCTTGGCGAGTCTGAAAACTTCGGAATTTTTTTTATTAATACGCAAAGTATGAAACATTGCAAGTGATTCTGAAATAATTGGAGTTGAAAGCTTCCAGATGTTTCTGTTAATATCATTGTTTTAACGGGAAGTTGTAGGCATTAAGTTAACAATAGCTTTGTACCTTCATATGTGGCTTTAGGGAGTATACTAAAATCGGAATAAATGTATCCAGATGAACAAAAAGCATGCAAATATGTAGGTTATTTGTTGCTAATCTGTAGGTTATTTGTTGCTAATCTGTAGGTTATTTGTTGCTAATCTGTAGGTTATTTGTTGCTAATCTGTAGGTTATTTGTTGCTAATCTGTAGGTTATTTGTTGCTAATCTGAGGTTATTTGTTGCTAATCTGTAGGTTATTTGTTGATAATCTGTAGGTTATTTGTTGCTAATCTGTAGGTTATTTGTTGCTAATCTGTAGGTTATTTGTTGCTAATCTGTCTGAATGCTTGACTAAGCTAGTTATGTCAGAAATCATTGTTAGATTAGTATCCTTCCTGAATGAATGAATATGCCAATCATTGACCTCTCATTCACCATTATGTGTATACTCGCATATCTATCATCATATATTTTGGGGGGTTTTTAAAAAAAAAATTTTTTAAAAATTTTTTTTTAAAAAAAAAAAAAAAAAGGGGGGAACCTTTTTTTCCGGGGGGGAAAAAAAAAAGGGGAAAAAGGTTCCGGGTGCCAAAAATAAAAAAAGGGTTTTTTTAAATTTTTTTTTTCCCGGGGGGAAAAATTGTTTTTTGGAAAAATTTTTTTTTTTTGTTTTTTTTTTTTTTTTTGGGGTTTTTTGGGGTTTTTTTAAAACCCTTTTTAAAAAAATTTTTGAAAAAAATTTTTGTTTTTTTGTTTTTAAAATTTTTTATTTTTTTAAAAAAATTTTTTTTTCGAAACCAAAAAATTTTTTTTTTAAAACCCTTTTTTTTTTAAAAAAAAAAAATTTTTAAAAATTTAAAAAGGGGGAAAAACCCCCCTTTTTTTTTTTTTTTAAAAAATTAAAAATTTTTCCAAAGTTTTTTTTTTTTTGGGGAATTTAAAAAAAAAAGGATTTTTAAATTTGGGTTTTTTAAAAGGGGGGGCCAAAAAAAAATTTTTTTTTTTTTTTTTCCAAAAATTTTTTTTTTTTTTTTTTTTTAAAAAAAAATTTTTTTTTTTTTTTTAATTTTAAAAAGGGTTTTTTTTTAAATTTTTTTTGTTTTTGGTTTTTCCCAAAAAAAAAAATTTGGTCAAAAATTTTTAAAAAAAACCCCCGAAAAAAAATTTTAAAAAAATTTTGGGGGGTTTTTTTTTCCCTTTTTTTTTTTTGGACCTTTCCGGAATTCCTTAAAAGTTTTTAAAAATTTTAAATTTTAAAAATTTTTTTTAAAAAAAATTTTAACAAAAATTTTAAAAAATTTTCCAAAAAAAATTTTAAAAAAAAAAAAAAGGGGGGTTTTTCCTTTTTTAAAAAGGCGGGGAAAAAAAAAAAAAGGTTTTTTTTTTTTAAAAAAAGGGGGGCCCCCCCAAAAAAACAAAAAACCCCCCAAAAAAAAACCCCCCCCCCAAAAAAGGAAACCAAAACAAAAAAATTTAGGAAAGGGCCCCTTTAAAAAAAGGGGGTTCCCGGGGGAAATTTGGGGTTTTTTTTTTTTGGGTTTTTAAAAAAAAAAAAGGTTTCCCCCCCTTTATGTTTTTTTTTCCCCTTTTTTCCCCCAAAAAAAAAATTTTTTTTCCCCAAAAAAAAAATTTTTAAAATTTTTTTCCCCAAAATAAAAAAAAAAAAAAAAAGGGGAAAAAAAAAACCAAAAAAAAAATTTTTTTTTTTTAAAAAAAAAAAAAAAAACCCAAAAAAAAACCCCAAAAAACCCCCAAAAAAAAAAAAAAACCCAAAATTTTTAAAATTTTTCCCCTTTTTTTTTTTGGGGGGGGGAAAAAAAAAGGGGGGGGGGGGGGGGGGGGGGGAAAAAAAAAAAAAAAAAAAAAAAAGGGGAAAAAAAGGAAAGAAAAAAAAAAAAAAAGGGGGGGGGGGGGGGGGGGGAAAAAAAAGGAAAAAAAAAAAAAAAAAAAAAAAAAACCCCCAAAAAAAAGGGGGCCCCTTTTTTTAAAAAAAAAAATTTAAAAATTTTTTAAAAAAAAATTTTTTAAAAAAAAAAAAAATTTTCGGGGTTTTTAAAATTTTTTTTTTTTTTTTTTTTTTAAAAAAATTTTTTTTAAAAAAAAAAAAGGGGGGGGAAGGGAAAAAAAAAAAAAAAAAAAAAGGGGGGAAAAAAAAAAAAAAAAAAAAAAAAAAAAATAACCTTTTTAAAAAAAAAAAAGGGCCCCCTTTAAAAAAAAGGGGGTTTTTAA
>CM031613.1:43791365-43821965 GCA_018398815.1 Conus ventricosus
GCCCTCACCCAGTTCGGGCGAAAGTAACCCAGGATTGGTATATCTACGTTCTCTGACAAGTAAGACTTCAAACTACACACACACATGCACAAACACATAAAAATGCACCCACTCACAAACACAAACACACACTTACACACAGACACCACACAAACACACACACACACACACCACACACACACACACACACACACACACACACACACACACACACATAAGCACGCACGCACGCACGCACACACACACACACACAAACTAACACGGACACATGCACACACAGAGAAACACTCACACACAGGCCAAAAAATCAATACTGCTGCACCTCCTCTACCCCTCTTCCCCCCTCCTTCCTGCCTAGCATGACATCAGCCTTCCTACGCCAACACTGCTCGCGTGGCGGCGCTGTCACAGCCCGACCGCTCACGACTAGACTACTCTAGGTTAACCCGCGCTGTGTAAACGAAGCACACTCGGCTGGGTTGCAACCCATTGCATCAGAAAATGATTGCCACGTTGACAAACCGGATTGAGGCTGTCACGCGACACGACTGGGGCCGACATTTTTGTTGGAGCTACCGCACGGGCTGTGTTTTGTCTGTGCTCTGTTGTGACCACTGTTTTTAAATTTGTGTTTTTTTAAAAATGGCTAAAACTTACTGAAGAAAGGTTTGTTTTCGAGGCCATAAGTTTTACTTTAACTGCATGTTAAGTATTGGAAAAAATTGGCGAAGAATGTTGTGAAACCGGAGAGACTATTTTAAAAGGTTTGTTGGTTCAAGGAAATGAAACAAATTTGCCATTTTAATATTCACAGAGAGAGGCACAACAGAGGGGCAACTGGTTATTGCGCGCGCGCCACAACACACACACCACACACACCACACACAAAAATACACAGGCCAAAAAAAAAATACCCCCGCACCTCCTTACCCCCTTTTCCCCCCCCTCCTTCACCCCTTCTTTCCTCCAGATTACATCAGCTTTCTAGAACGTTCTGCCCCTACGCTAACACTCCCGCCGGCGGCCCCGTTCTAGCTGGCCAATCAGGGGTTTTAAAGCGAGCCTTACGGCCGCTCACCCCCCATTCTTCCAGACTCCCGGCGTGGAAACTGTGCGGGATTTTACATTTGACAGCGGGCGAGGGGAGAAACTTGTGTTGTTTAAAAAAACAGGCGAGTCCAAGAAGGGGGTTTTTTCAATCCTTCTACATGCGGGAAGTGACACTATTAACCCAAAAAAAGGTAAAACCCTGGGGGAAAAGAGGGAAAACAGCTACAATTTTTAACAAGCTCAAAAATCCCCCATTCCACCGCCACCCCAAAGGGAATTGTGGATGAAGAAAAATGTTTTATTTTGCAAGAAAAACAAGATACTTTAAAAAAAGACAAAAAATAATTGAAAAGTTTAAAAGGGAAGGCCCCCGGGATTTGCCACAGAAGCCTAAAAAAAAGTTGAAAATTTTTTAAAAAAAAAAAAGGAAAAAAAAAAGGGAGCGATCTTTAACGCCGCAAGAATTACGCTTGGACTCTGCTTCGTCGTTCAGCGCGGAAGGTGGCCTACTTGGGACCCCCGCCCCACAAACCCCCGGCATTTTCAAAAATAGTTCTTACCTCACCTGCTTTGACGTCATGTTTTTCCGTTCCGCGCGTGAACGGTGACCATTGCGGGACTCCTGCCCCCAAAGCCCTGGACAGTTTTTAAAAATAGTTTTTTACCTACCTGTTTTGACGTCATGCTTCCCCGTTCACGCGCGGACGGGGGCCTATTGCGGGGATCCTGCCCCGTGCTTTGGCTGCCTTTTTAGGGGGGTTATTTTATACAATTGTCTTGTTTTATTTAATCGGGTTTTGTTAAATGCACTTGGGGGGCTGCTTTAATTGCAACAAAAAGCCAATGCATTAAAAAAACCCCAAGCACTGCTTGCACCAAGTGGTGTTACAATGACAAATAAAAAAGCTCTGTGTACACCACACCACTCCCCCCAATTTTTCACCCCAAGTTTTTAAATTTAAAGTTTTTAAATTTAAGTACCCCAAGTTTCAATTTAAGTTTTTAATTAATATTAAAGTTTTTAAAAAGTTCTTGATAAGTTTTTAAATTAATTCTTGATTAAGTATCCTCTAAGTACAACCAAGTTCGTATTCAAGTTTTTATTTTTTCAAAAATACAAGCATGTTTTTTTTAAATCTTAAAGGATGTCAATATAAAACAAACCCTCAAAAAGCGTCTCTTTTGGGATTCTTTGTTCAGCGTTCTCTGCAAAATCTTAATGAAGGTTTTACATCCGAAGCAACCGCATTGATTAAAATTGGGTTAGGAAATGCTTTTATAACCCAGGTCTTTATTTTTTGACTTCTCATTTTATAATACCCATGATCTATTTTAAAAAAAAATTTAAAATTTTTCCATTTGAAAGGGATCAAAATGATGCTTTGTTATTGGGGGTTTTTGGCGTGCTTTTGGTTTTTTCGTTTTTAAAAACGGTTAAATTTTTTTTGGATTGCTTTTGTTTCTTTTGCCTTTCTTTATATGTTTTATAACAGAAAACCCCCCCAGCCAGCAAAGGCGCCAAAAATGGGAACGTTTTAAGTTTAATATTCCAGAAGACTTTTGGGGCCCTTGTTAAAATGGAGTTTTTATAGCGGATTGAATTAACTTGTTCTGGCGTTTGGGGGGCGTTTTGTTTTATATAGTCATATTCTGTAACATTAATTTTTTTTTTTCTGTTCCACTCTGAAATTTTTTTTTTCCCGCTTTTAACAGCCCCGATTTTTTAAAGGTCCCCACCTGGTTTAGTTTTCTGCTGATTTTTTTGGCTTGGGTTTCTTTTTCCCCCCTGATCAGTGTTTTCTATTTGCTGATTTTCCCGCCGTTCATTTTTTTAAGGGAAACAAAACTATTGATTAAAATTATTAATCCCATGATCGCTGGCGATAACAATGTTCCCAAAACGTAGTAAGACACAGCCTAGAGATCTAATGACCCTTTTAAAAACGATCTTTCTTAAAACATACTAAGATCTTGTTCAAATCAAGGGGGAAATCACGATATTTTTTGTACAAACTAAAACCCCTTTGCCCCACACTTTTTACCATTTAACCCCAGTGCGCTTCATACCGTTATGAAATTTTAAAAAGTCTTGCGGCGACATTTTTTGAAGTTCTATGCTAATTTGTTTTCCAAAAGTTTTGTTTTCCCACATGTCCAAAGAATAAGCCTTTCCCTTTTTTGGGGATAAAGCTTGATCATCAACTTGGGTTTTTCATAAATTTGGGGGAAGTTTAGGCCGCCTTGTAGCTGTATAATCACCTGTTCGTTTTTTAAAAATTATAAATTTTTTTTTTTTATAAAAATGAGCACCGAAAAAACTGTTGCTAACCTTGTATCCCTTCTGCTGTTATTGGAGGCTAAATTTGGGTACCAAGCTTGGGAAAACCCGTTAAAAATAAAACCGGGAGATTTGGCAAACTAGACTTTTAGGTTCAGCAAAACTAATTGATATTGCAGCTTCGTTGCCACAAAATTTTTAGTTAAACAAGGAATAAATTCCGGAAAAAATTAAAAATTTTAAATAAAAAATACATTTAAAAAAATGGTTCACTGCAAAAATGATAGGCGGCGCTGTGGGAATGCGCTCGCTTTTCGGAATAATTTCGCATTTAGTAAAAATGCGGATGACGGGGAGAGAAAAAAATAACAAAGCTAGGGGGAACTAGCAGCTCACAAGACGCCAAGAAAGGCAAGACTTAGCAGTTAGATTTTTTTAATGACACCTGAAAAGACAGGGCATGCGCTTAAAATTTAAAAATGTTGATCAAGCAAAAACAAATTTTCAGTAAAAAGGGAAACCAATCGAGCATTGCCCCCAAAAAATTTATGACTTTATCAACCCTCAGAAAAAAAAAAAGAGCAAGAAATCGGGTTTATTGCGTTGGAGACCGTCGTGATTTTTTTGCACATAATATTGGCTGAAAAAAAAAGAACAAAATCATTTTCGCCAAAGGATATTGGAAGGGCATCCGCAAATTAAAAGCTAAACAAGCGGCAGGGGTCAGGAACAAACGCAAAGGATGTTACTAAACAAGAAAATTTTGGGAAATTTATTTTCCTGCCCCCAACAATACAGAACCACACTTTTTTAATACAAACCCAAAAGACACCCTCAAAGGTCTTTTATATTTCCCTCGATAGGATTAAAGAAAAATTTTAAATACGCACTCACAGTCATTGACATGGCTTCAAAATACAAGATGCGGAGCCTTAACACAAAAGAGGGTTCCTTTGCTGTTGCCCTAAACTGAAATACAAAGAGGTCCCTTTAATTACCTCGCATGATTTAAGCGAAGATGGAAAAGAATTTAAAAAGGCCAAGTGAATCAATATTGTTAAAAAACAGAGTTTTTAAAAAGGCATTCCGGGATTCAAGTCACAGGCTTTTGTTGAAAAAATTTTAAAAAACAGTTAGCCGAAAGATTTTCCTACCCTACACGAGAGTTATTGAAAATTTCGCAACACAAATGGGTTGAAAACTGCCCCATTTTGGCGCAAGAAAAATAAAAATTTAAAAGGACTAAAACCCGTACAAGCAATCAAAAAAAAAACAATGATGTTGCTAAAGACTCAGTCCCCCCAGAAAAACTATTCCCTTTTGGTTTAAAAGTAAGGTACCTTTATTTACCGGGGGAGAAGGGGGGCCCCCTCGATCGGGGCAAAACGTTTCCATTTTGGGGAGTGTTGACCCTTTATGAAAAAAAAAGGGAATTGAAAAGTTTGAACCCCGCCCGGGTATTTTTTAGGAAAAAACTGAACAAAAAAACAACCAGCCCCTCAAAGATTTTTTGTAAAAGAAGAATGCGAAAAATTCCCCCCAGACCAGTTCGCTTTTTTTTAATTTACGTAAAAATTTTTGGGTTTAAAATGGAGGCCAAAAGGGAAAAGCGCCAAAAAACGAAAAAAGGGAATGGAAAAGGAAGAGCCCTTAAAAAATGTTTAGGGGGAATCATTTCAGGGTGAAGGGTTTTTAAAAGGAAAAACTTTTTTCGGGGATTAATCAATGCATGTAAATCTCCAGTTCCCTACAACTAAAACCCCCCAAATTTGGGGAAAAAGAATATCTTGAAATAATAAAAAAAATTCGAACTGTCAAGAAACATGGGGAAAAAGTTTAAAAAGAATTGGATGAAGCTATGATTGATTTTAAAAAAATTTGATAAAAAATAAAAAACCCCCCCTGTTTATGGGTT
This sequence comes from Conus ventricosus, assembly GCA_018398815.1. Classification (NCBI taxonomy): domain Eukaryota; kingdom Metazoa; phylum Mollusca; class Gastropoda; order Neogastropoda; family Conidae; genus Conus; species Conus ventricosus. The sequence goes on from CM031613.1 coordinate 43,796,609, forward strand.
CCCCAGTCCCCGTTTTGCATATGAAAACTCCGGTTTTAACAAAACCCCTTTTTGTGTTTGTTCTATCTAATGACTTCTTTTTTACAACAATTTTTTGTTGAAACTAAGTAGATTGTGTTTGTTTTACGTTGTCATGATGAAAAAATCCCTTTGCCCAAAAAATGTTCTTTGTAGTTGTCAAGTGATATGTTTGATGCACAACGCTGCGAGATTTCCCCTTTTCTTTCTTAATGATTTTTTCCTGGCTCGAAAATTTCTGTAAAATTTTTGCCCTTAAAACCAAAAAAAACTCCTTGATACCTTTCCCGATAATTCATCCTTATTTTTTCCAAAACCTTCTTTTTAGTAAATTTAATGTTTAAAAGGGGAAAAATTTTTGGGTTTAAACGGGTGTGTCCGGTTTTCCATTAAAAAATTTTTTTTTGCCCCCCCCCCCCTTCGGCCTTCCCTTTTTTGTTTTCTTCCATGGGTTTTATAAAAAACTTCGTAGGGTATTTTTAAACCCCCAAAACACCAAATACTTGGCCCCGGGATACGAGGGCCCTTTAAAATGTCATAAAAAAAAACTCAACATCAAAAGCTTTGTAATTCTAAAACGTAAACCCCAAAAAATACAGGTTTGTCCAAATTTTACTTTTTTTTTTTTTCATTATTTTTTTTTGCCCAAAAAACTTGGGTCATGAAATCTTCTAAAATTTGATAATTAGGTTTTGAAAACGTTAATTTCTTTGTTTTTCTCCCGGTGACTAAACTTGGGCATCTTTGCGTTGTGGGGATTCTCCTGTCTTTCCAAAAAAAGCTGTTGTTCATCAGCTTAAAAAAGTTTTTTTTTTCTGAAGCTCTGTGGAATTTTGTTCCCGAGATTTGTGTTCTTTTATGTGTAGGGTTTTTGAAATTTCTGATCAAAAAAAAATTTGCGAAAGAACAGCTGTTAACTTCAAACCAGTCTTAAAAAAATTGTTTGAAGTCTGTAATGACGAAAATTTAATTTTTTTTTTCCGCGAAGATTAGGGACAAGTTTGGTGGTTCTCTTGGATCCTCTTTAGACTTTCTGCTGTAAGGATAGTCTTATGAGGTCATGGGGTTCATGAGGATATTCTAAGGTTTAAATTCTAGAATGAAAAAAAAAACCCCCTGCTGATCAGGCGGTTTTAAAAAGTTAACCACTTTAAAGCCTTTTGGAAAATTATTCGTACCCGTGGACATTTTAAAGTTGGGGAAAAGTGATTGCGCCATAGCCCCAACCTACAAATTGTTTGCATCTAAAAAATGAGATAGTTAGACCTTTTTTCTCGGTCATTTTGTCGTCCAAGTTTTTGTTGTTTGGGTTTAAAAGTAATGATGCGAAGCCATACTTAAAATTTCCCCCGCGCAATCCGTTTTTTAATCATCTGAATCTTTTGGGAAATCTGACAAAAAAATCAATCTGTACTCCCGTAAACTTTTAAAAAAAGCATCCCAATTCATTTCCCCGGGGGCAGGGAAAAGTTTAAAGCGCGGGTTTCCCAAAAAGTAATGTTTCATGCAGGTCTTTCTATAATTTTTAAAAAACGTCCGCCCAACCCAAAATACATCGGGATTAATAGGGGGTCATGATAGTCTCCCCTCGTTTTACAATCTAACTTTTTTCCCAAAATTTTTGAGCATGCTGGTAAAACGGGAAATCGCTAATGTCCCTTTTCCCCTAAGACTAGAAAAAAAACGCGCCTTTAGGCGGAAGTGTATCTTCGTTTAAACCTTTCCCAACTGTTCATGTATTCATAAGGGGTAAAAACCCCTTTTTAAAAAAGAGTTGGGTCAAAATATTCTTCTGGTTTTTGGGCAGGACTTTAAGGACATTGGGGCCGTGGGCTCTAATTTCCCCCCTCATGTTTCTGATAGAGTGTAGGGAAAAAAAATGTTTTTTTTTAAAGTGAAAACATGTACTTTTTTGATGGGCTGTGCAAAAGCATGCTACCCTTTAAGGCTTTGTCCATGCTTTCCCTTTAAAGGGGGGGTCGTACCTCGCAAGTTATGAAAGAATACAGGCAGCTTCCATGTCTTTGGATCAAACTTTAGTTGAAGATTGCATTTGTTGTGCGCAGCTCCTCTGAACTTTCCGCTAATGTGATCATGGTCTCTTACTGTTGGATTCGCTGTTGAGAGGCTAACCACAAATCCAACAATGTGTGGCTGAGTCATACTGTTGTTGGTCTTCAGGGTCATTATGATTTCAGATAAGTTTAGATTATTAGAACAGGCGTTACGCACTTGCTGCATGCGTTTTAAGAATGTTTCTGCAGCATCTGGTCCTCTATATAATTCTGGTTCTGAATAAACGCCATCCGACCTAACAATAATGAAGGCAAATGAACAAATCTGATGATTACTCATTAAGACTGTTTTTCGAAGTTTTTTGTGGTGCTGGCCCTTCATAAGGAACAATAAGCGACTCGAAGTCTGCGTAAACTACGTATGGACTTGTTTGCAGCCGTTTCCGTTCTTAAAACAACTTTAGACCCGGTGGGGGCGTATTAGTTCGTATTACATTTACAGAACTTTTTCAATGTTTTTTATTTTCGCCCCGGGGCTTGCACAGATGGCATTCTTTTTTAAACTTTTTCTGCAGATTTTTTTTGTGCCTCTTTTGAATATGCTGCATTAGTTTACTCATTGTTCGTATCAAGGGTTAAGTGGAGCCCCGCTGGTGAAAATTTTATTGAAAGTCACATGTTTTGTCTGGCTCCCCAAATCTTTGGGACGTTTTGGCCTTTAATGGGCTTAATTTGTTTCCTCATCCCTGTGTAGTATTGACAGTTATTGGTTTGTTTTGTTCTTCAAATTCTTTTTGGTTTACAAAAAAGGGAAAGGATATTCCATTGAATTAAGATTTTGTGTTTGCCGATAGTTAGCACTTCCCCTGCGTGGTCGGGGACTGAGCAGCCTTGAAAGAACCACCACATAAAAATTTGTCGTTGAATTTTTTATTTTACAAGTCTTTAAAGCCAACTCCGAGGGGGGAATGAAGCCTTCCCAAACAATCGGCGCATACTTAGCCTTTTTAATCTAATTTTAAAGACTTCCCCCTTTGCCCAAACCCAGGCCTTATTTTGGCTTTTTCGCGGCAGCGCAAATGTGAAAAGCAGTTCGTCTGCCCAACCGGGTTTTAAGTCATTATGGGAAATTTTTGTTGCTGTTTAGTCGAGCCCCAGACTTCTGATTTTCTTCATTTATTTTTAATAGTCGATTAAACAGCTAACTTACTTTAAGGGGCGGGTTTTTTGTTAGTTTCCCCCGGAACGGGAAATAGCAAAACAACGCTTGCCTGTCTTTGTTGGGTCATGACTTCTAATAAATTCATTCAGTGCTCTTGAAAAAACGTTCCCTCTCGAGCATTCTTCAAAAAATTGTTTTTGCCCTTCATATATCTTAGCCTGTGTTTTCTTTTCAAAGCCAAATATTTATTTAAATTAAAAAAAAAAAAAAGGCTTAATCCAAATCAATATCGACGGCCCCTTTTTGCGTTTGGACTCAAAAACAAAATTTAAAAACCCCCTTCGGTTTTGTTACTGTGAGCTTTTTTGAGCAGAGTTTAATGTCTCGTTTACTTTTTTTAAGCTTCCTTTTTTATCTGCTCGGGTTGGGTTTTGAAAAAAAACTTGTCCTCCCCTTTCTTTGAAATAAAAACTTTTGTCTTTGTAGTCATCAAAAATCAGCCTGAAAAACGTTTAAAATTCTTACCCGTGATTTTTTGGTCAAAGCGCTTTTTTTATTTTTAGTTTTAAACGAACTAATTTTAGCCGTTATTATTGAACCATACTGTGTCTTTTAAAAGTTTTTTTTAATTTTTTTGCCAGCAGCCCTAAGAAATGAACACAGCCCGAAGCTAAAGAAAAAACCCCCCCTAGAGGAAAAAGCTGCGGGGCGCCTATCCCCGTTGTAAGAGGCCTAACTTTTTCCCGCTGAAGGGACTTATTCGATGCCCATATTAAACTATGAAAACAGCTTAAAAAGGCAGAAAATACCTTGTTTGGTTTTGCTGTTTTTTGAAAGGTCCTGCTCTATTTTTTTGTTGCTTTTTGTGTAAGTTTTTTAATCTGAAGGTTTTTACTTCGGGGGTTTCTATAAAAACAGAATTCCCTCTTCTCTTCTTTTGGCGGCGCTGTGGGCACTTTGGAAAAACCCGAACGGGACATGTTTTTTTTAAAAAAAAAATAATTTAGATACAATTTGTAATTGTTTTTACAATTTAGTGCGCTCATTTTTAAAAAAAAACAAATGTACTTAAGGGTTTATGGGCTTCTTCTTCTTTATCAATTTGGATGTTTATTACGTCTCTCACATTCTCCCGTCCAGCAATGATACCTCTTTTTGACCTTAGGTAAACCCATAAACCGTTTTTCGTTGTTAAAAAATCATCAAGCAACATTGTAAAGATGAAATCTTTGACCAAGGTCTAGTTGGACTTCTACACTCCCCCCCCAAACAGTTTTTTTTTTCATCAAAATGCTGTAAGGTTTAGCCCCTAGCGTAGTTTTGGTTAGGATACCCTAAATCGAACATTGTCTTTCGTTTTTTTGGGATTAAAAAACTTTTCACTTCCTTTTTGAAGGGTTTTCATCTTCGCACAGCAATAAAATCCTTAAGCGATCTTGCTGCGACGAAAAACAAAAATTTCCATATAGTGTCTCCCCTGCTTCGGGATTGTTGTTGATGAACACTCTTTGTAAATATTGGGAAATGTGCTAAATTTTGGTGCGAAATTAGCTCGCAATTTAGGGTTGCTAAAAACGTCAAACTTAACGAGATGTCAGAAATGCGTACTTTGTTGGGTGCCCCTGTTGTTTATCCCGTTTGTTTTTCATTAAAAGTTAGTTCGTTGAAATCTGCTTTTAATGCCCCTTGAAGATGGCGCATGCGCTTTTAACAAAAAAAAATTTGGGGGGAAAGGGAAAAAAGCGATTCCCATAGCATAACTTACGCTAAAGCCTTTTTGCTGCTTTTAGCCCTGGGGCGGTTTCAGGCCTTTTCAAGTTTTGTGCTTCTTCTTGTGATTCCTTAAACGCAAGATTTCCCTTTCTTCCCGGTTTAGCCATAGACGAATAGGTTAAAAATATGTCTGCTTTTGTGTAAAGAAAATACTTCTTGCCCCCAAGTTTTACAGAAATTTTTTTAAACGATTGCCCGTCCCGGGTTCTGTCAATGTCCTTTTTGGGGTTGTTGTTGAATCAGCGCTATTTTGAAAGTAAGCGCGCGAGCGGGCACTTCACGCTTTTGCCCCTGGGTTTGGGAAAATTTTTGCAGAAAGAATTTGACCCCGCATCAATAGTAGAGGGTTTATTTGGAACTTAGCCGCTTATTTCCTTACGCCAAGGGGTTCTTTCGTCTTCAGCGGGTTAAAAATCGAGCCTGTGCTTGTGAATTTTATGAAGCAAAAAAAAAGTTAATTATTAAAAACAGGGCGGGAATGAAGGGCGAAGAATTTTATGATGTTTTGATCGTGGAGAGGGACATGAGTAAAATGACCCCTTAACACAGCATCGCTCAACGCTCCAATGTCATAAATTTAACAGAAAGTAAGGTTAAACATTGTACCAAAGTTTAGGTCAAGCCCCCCGAATTTATAGACCAAAGATTTTGAATTAAAAAAGTGACATTTGTTTGTAAAAAACGATCAAGGACAACTTGTTCAGCTTACAACTAAAAAGACCCTAAAAGTTTTTACGTGGTTCAATTAAAAATAATCAGGTAAAAGATAAAAAATCGCCTTGGCCTTGTTGGGCCCAAAATTAGGGCGGAGGCAGTTGCTAAACTTTCAAAACACACTGCAAGAACTCCCGACGAAAACCAAATGAAAAACTGGAATTTAAAAGAATTTAAAATAATAAAAAGCGGTGAAGAAAAAATGTAATAAAAGCAGAATCCAGTTTTCGAGAAAAAAGCGTTAAAGACTAACCGACTCACCGCTACCCATGCGAGAATAACGGCCCTTGATCATGTTTTAAAGAACCATTAGGGGCGAATTAACAAAAAATTTAGCAAAACTGGTGAACTAGTGGGCATAAAAAAAAGGGGAAAAAGAAAACCGTTGAGGTGCACCGTCGTGGGCCTATATTAAAAAAAAGAATCCCCAAAGACTAAAAGATTTGAACAAGAGAGATCAGCAAGACAAAAAAGTGCAAAACTCTAACCGAACCAATTAGAACTCAAGTGAATAGATAAGAAAACTACCCGGAAAATTTTATATGAAGACACAACGCTGCAGAACAAAACGAACGCTTTTTAGAGAGCAAGGGTCACTTTAGAAAGCGTTATAAGGGTTGGGTTTTTGCAAAATAACTGGTAGGCTATTACAGGGGCGGTGGAGGCAAAGTCAGTCCCTCCCCCACCATCCCCTCCCCTGATAAATCGGGGGTAAAAAAAAACCTTGATATCTTGCGAATTTTTAAAAAAAATTAGCCGTAAAAGCTATGCTTTTTTCCCCGGGTAATTGGGGGGTATTGCAGCGGGGCTTTTGTTACTGAAAGCAAAGAGGGGGTTTTATGGCCGACCCTTTTAGGGGATTAGTTCTCTAATATTTGGGTTATATTTGTAAGTAAAGACCGAGTAACCCTATCCCGTTAACCCAAGGACAAGCGCGTCTTTTCATTTCATGGTATCGAACAGAGCCCGCGAGCTTTGCTGAGTCTTTCAAGGGCTTTTGGGTTTGACTTCGGGGTTGGATGAGAATCTTGGGGGTTTTTTATTGTTTGAATTTATGGCTCAAAATTTATGTCTTTTTTTTCCCAACCTTCTGTTCTTTGCCTGCTATAAGAATTTCCTTTTATAGTTTATTATTATTCCTATTGGAGCTGGGTCAGAAGGCAGCATGTATAAACCAGTGCCAAAACAGCAAAGTCTCTTTCGATCTTGGTATGTAAAACTTTTTGGGTTTTTTTAAATACTTAAAGGAAATCAACGTAGAATTAAGGGCGTCCCAAATTTGTAGTTTTTTTTTTGGGCGTCAAAGCCAGTAAAAGGATCATTATGCTTGATCTTGCCTGTGCTTGCGAACCTAGAAAAACCCCCAAACGTAAGTACGAATGAGTTTTTTTTCGTTCTATCCCCGCCCTAGTTAGGCCCTTAGAAGTGTCTAAGATAAATTTTTGTCCATTGTTTTTGCTTTGTTTGGGACCAGGCTTAACAGTTGTCCCGGGGAAGAAGATTTTAAAGGAAATGCCGGCATATTTTATACTTTCTGTGCGGGGGCCCCAAATAAAAAAGGTGTGGGGCATGAATGATCCAACTTTGTCAAAAGCGGTTTTGATGTTAAATATGATTCGTTACAGACCCTTTTCAAAAGCCTATGTTATTTGTTGCAAATGGATTAAACGATTTGTCATTTGTAATGGCGCTTGCAGTTCAGCAAAATACCCTAAGGTGTAAAAAAATGAAATTTACACGACCTCCCCAAAGGATCTGGTGATTAAATGATCGGATACGACCTCCACACCCATTTTTGATCCCAAAAACACAGCAAAGTTTAAGGGGTTCTGTTTTAAAACGATGGGAGACAAAACCCACGCTTTTTTGGGTGTGGTCGTTTAAATGGGGGGGTTAAGATGCTCTTCAATGGAGTACTCACTTTTTAGAAAAGAGGCAGTTGGGTCACGCAATGTCAAGATATCAGTTGCTATATTTTTAAGATTGTAGTGCGGCCCAAAAGAATTTTTGCGCCGTTATTTGAAATGCCTCATTTTTTAAATTTTTTTTAAAAAATGTTTGTAACATAACAAACCCAAAACCGTCCTTCGTTTTTAGAACATGCATTAATAAAAAATTGCGGAACGAATGGTTGGCTCCATGAAATATTCTCAAAATCGTATGGGTTTTAAATAATGAAACCAAGAGAAAATAAGGGTTAAAAATTTAATAATAGAGGCCAATTTGTTAGCCAGTTAAACCTACCTGTGGTTATTACGGGTTTTGCTCAAAAAAAGCAATGATAACTTTAACATTACTCTCAAACTTAAAAGCAATTGACAAAAATGTTAACATTCAACCTGAAAAAGAAGCGAAAATTACCTTTTTTAGATAGAGCTAGTAAAATGTTTGGCTTTTCAGTAACAATAATAGTTTTTAGGTTACACCAGAAAAATACTTTAGGGGGAAAGTCCGCTCAATCTTCATTATATTCTTACTCTATGTTCATTTTGATGAGCTAACACTGATGAAAACTTATATGAGGAGGGCCCAATGTTTTAAAAAGCTCTTCCTTTTGGGGGGAAAATGCTTTGCGATTATGAAATTTTACAAAATTCCCCAATTTACAGTTTAAAGATTAGTTTTGGGGGAGGGTCGGATCATTTAATATAAAAATCAAAGACAAAACAGGGAAAGTCGTAAAATGTGTAACCTGCACATTGTTTTGGAAAAAAAATAAAAGTTGTACTAAAAAAAAGTCGGTGGGCCAGAAGAAACCGGGGGTTACATTAGGCCCGTAAGGTGTATAACCTTAGAATTAAAAAACCTTGCGAGTTGCGGGCTTTGAACAAAATGGTGGATAGGCCTTTGTATGGTTTTTGAGACACTAAAGATGGTGATTATAAAGCAAAAGGTTAGCGACCAAAAATTTCCTAAACTAGAACAATGCGCAATCTAGAGGGAAATAATGTTGGCCCGTATGAAAAAAAATTGTTGAAAACCCGACCTCAAATGGCATTAGAACCTATTTAAAAAGGGGAAATAAAATTTTAAATTTATAAGCCCATTTCATATTTTTGCCTCAAAAAAAAATTTTAGAAACATCAATTGGCCCTTTACATGTAAGTCTTATGCCGGCGAAATAGTCGGAAAGAAAAATTTAAATAAGCCCTTGGGAAAAAAAAGTACTCCTCCCAAAAGAAACGGTTTTAAAAAAAGCTTCTACAAAAACAGTTCTTTCCCCAAACGAAATTAGGAATCGTTCACAATGATATTTGAAATTTTTGTCTTTAAAGATGTGGGGAAAGGGGGTGGGGGTTGGGGGGCGTTGTGACGTCCTTATAAAGGGAATTTAAAATTTTGTGGGAAAACTTAGACGTTAAAGTTTTTTAAATTTTCCGTCGCGTTTTTCCAATGGCGAGGGAAATTGATCATAAAAACAAGCAACAAAAACAATGTTGACTTAAATAGAAACAATCTTCGAACTAAAATTTGGATTAAACTTTAAAATTTGGCCCCGTGGGTTTTATTATTCTGAACAATTTTGACAGAGGTATGATAAAAAAAAAAAACTGGTTAGATTAAAATTTTGCTATAAAATAGGAGCAGTTAAACTTTTGACAAAAACCCCCCATTTTTCAAAATTTTGGACAAACTGGGGTGGGGGAAACAATATTTATCCTCGACCCCGTTACAAACGTTTTCGTTATAATTTTTTATCATATTGTGGTTTTTCTGTCCAACACTTAAAAGGGAAAAAAACATATCAGATAGAGGTTTATATGGACAGATGATGACATAATTTAGTTGATCCCCGCAATAAAATGAGTGGGGTTTAGAACAGTTTTATGACTGTTGAAAACGAAACAATTTATTATAGATAGTTCGCAGAAAGAGAATAGTTAAAAAGAAAAACACTTTGTCGAAAATAGCTTTTTTGCGGAAACATGCTAGGATAAGTGTGGGATTTTATGCCAGAAATTAACCGGTTTTTTAAAAAACTTTAGAGAAAGTTTAAAGACTGAGTTTTTTACATGAAAACAAAGATCATTTTAAAAAAGTTTGCGTGAAAATGATGTTATTTTAAAATGACCGGAAAAACACAGGATTAAACAAAAACTGAAATCTGAAAAATTTAGTAAAATTTGTATTGAAACGGGTAACCCCACACAGATGTTTGTTGTAGATAATCGTTTTTTTTGGTTTTTGAATCTTACTGTAGAGAACGGGGAAATACCAATCCTGGGTTACTTTCGCCCCCAAAAATGGGTGGGGGGCGGAAGTGGCCCCGGATTGGGATTTCCCGTTTTTTCTGTTTGCCCCTTGTTATTATTCATTATTTCTTATGCATGTTTTGTTCGTTTTTTTGTTGTTGTGGGGTGTTGGTGTGTGGTGGTGTGGGTGTGTGTGTGTGTGTGGTGTGTTGTGGTGTGTGGTGTTGTGCGCGCGCGCGCGTGTGCTCGTTTGGGTTAAAGTGTTTTTCTTTGTAATTTATTTACAGGCGTTTTCTTTTTTCTGTTGGTTGATCGTTCGTGTTCTTCCCAGTTGTTTTTGTCTTTGTTTTTCTTTACTACTTTAAATTGTTATTTGTTGGCCCTTTTTGTTGGTTGTTGTTCAACTGTAAATTGCTCGTTGCACCCCTGTGTTGCCCGGCCCCGTGCCCTAGTCACATGGTTTTACACATAAGGGCCGTCCGCACTATGAAGTTTTTTTAGAAATGACATTTTAAAAATAAAACTTTGCTTTTTCTGTCTATGGATTATGGGGTATGCAAAATGTTTTGTGTTGTGGTGGTGGGGTGTGGTGGTGTGTGGTGTGGGGGGGGTTTTTTCTTCTTTTTTGTAGTTCTTTGTTCCTGTGAATAGTTAGATGTATACTTCAGGCGCGACGCGCTGCATGCGCAGTCAATATACCCCGTGAGAGAGAGAGAGAGGAGGAGAGGAAGGGAGAGAGGAACGTGTGTGTGTGTGTGTGTGTGGGGGGTGGTTTTGTTGTGTGTGGTGGTGTGTGGGAGAGAGAGAGAGGAGAGAGAGAGAGAGAGAGAGGAGAGGGGAGAGAGAGAAGGAGAGAGAGAGAGAGAGGGGGGGAAAGAGCACTACGTTTTAGCAGTCTGATAGAACAAATATGAGGGCGGGCAGGGTGTAAACCATGGATATTTTGGGGTTATAACGTATTTATTTTTTTGTTTGCTGTGCGCGCATACACACACACGCAAACACAAAACCACACACACACACACACACACAACCACACAACACCCACACCCCCCCCCCCCCCCCACCACGCACGCAACCACACACACAACACACCCACACACCCCCCACACCACACACACACCCCACACCAACACACACACACCACACCACACACTTCTCTCTCCTCTCTCTCTCTCTCCTCTCCTCTTCTCCTCTCTTCTCTCTCTTTTTCTCTCTCTCTCTCTCTCTCTCTCTTCAGACGCGCGTAGTACAAAGGCAAGCAAGATAATCATTGATTTTTTTCGGCACCACATACAAAACCCCTCAGAACTCCCAAAGCCCAGAGGAAACAAGTCACGTGAGGGAAAAAGATACCTTATTAACAAAAAAACCCCCAAAAAAAAATTTAAAAAAATAACAACGAAATCCCTTACAATAAAACTAGACGACGGAGCATGAAAACGGTTGACTGGCGCAAGGCATTCTCTGTATATTTTTCCGTCCCAGGTTTAAACAAGTCGAAAGTTATTTTTGAAAAAAAAAAAAAAAATAAAAAGAATGAAATAATTCACACATTTTAAAAAGTAATAAAGTAAAGGAAAAAATTGCCTGAGCGTGGAAAAGAAGTAAAGTAAAAAAGGAAAAAGGGGCGCAAATGGAGTAAAGGAAAGCCTGGGGTAACGAGTGCAAGGAAGCGGAGTTGAAAATCAACAGGACACAAGTTGAAGCGGAGAGGAAAAGGTGAGAGTGGTGTGGGATAGGTTGAAAACTAAGGTTGTGTGGGAGAACTGTGTCACGTACGTGCGTGTGTGTGCTCCTTCCTACCTTCTTCACTTCGTTTTTTTTAACCCACCCACCCACCGCCACCTTCCCCCATCCGTCCCCTCCAGCGGACACACACACACACACACACACACACACACACACACACACACACACACACACACACACACACACACACACACACACACACACTGAGCTTGTATGTTCTGCTCTCAGTTACTGTCAAAAGTTGGGGCTGTTTTCCAAATACACACTGAAAAGCATCTTCAAGCCTTTATATGTCAAGCGAGCTAACAGAACGGTAAACAAGTTGAAACGGAAGGAGTGGAGACAGGAAGACATGGTGCAAAGTAGATAGAAAGGTATTGGCTGGGGGCGGGAGCAGACGCGAGATGCCTGGAAGGACAAGTCTGAATGGAAACACTTGAGACTCAGATCTGATATAAAAATCAAGCACGGAAAGGAAAGCACACAAGAATACAACCGAAAGATGAGACGCCGAGTAAGTGAAGGGATGGGAACAAGGTGGTCTTAGGTCACGGCATTATCTGTTTTCAGTGTACACAGAAGAGCTGAGAGTGAAAGGAAAAAGCAGCACAAACACCAGGGGAAGGATCAACAGTGAGTGAGAATAGCAAGGCTCTCAAACCCAATGACAGGATGCGGAGGGATGGGGCAGTTGGTGAAGCCGAAGGGAGAAAACGCAAGTCGTGAAAATAGATAGGAAGCACTACTGTTGGGAGGGAACTGAAATATGGAAGACATGAATAGAACTGGGCACGATATAGCTGAGTGACGGGGCATCATTTCTTGAAATTGGAGAGAATGGAATACAGAATAAGATAGGTGCCAGAGCTAAACAATGGTGACAAGTAGAAAGAACAGACTCGAGCAGATCAGGGATAAAAAAGGATAGAAACTGACATTCATAAAAATGGAAGTGAAAAAGGTAAGGACTAGCAGTGAATAAGTCAAGCTATAAATGAAGAGACAAGTCATACAGATAGACAGATAGATGTACAGAGAGAGAGAGAGAGAGAGAAGAGAGAGAGAGAGAGAGAGAGAGAGAGAGAGAGAGAGAGAGAGAGAGGAGAGACAGAGACAGAGACAGAGACAGAGAGAGAGATCCCTAAAAAGGGGGATTCTGAAAAAGACGTGGTGCATCCATTTCACCTCTCGTTTCCGCCTAAAGCAGAAGGAAACCGGGATGATAAGGACCCGGTACTTTCCATACCCCATAGCTGAAGTGTTAGAACAGGAACAGGAAGATCAAAATGGGTAAAGGAAATATTTACCAAAAGGCTGATGGGCTTCAAGGCAGGAAATGTGAGGAACGAAACTGTCGGCAGATCGATTAAAGGAGGGTGGGTGGGGGTGGGGGTGTCCATGAAAAACGAGTGGGAGAACAAAGTGGGAAAAAGGCAAGACTGTCACGGGAAGAAGACGTCAAGTATAAAGAAATTTACAGTGGGGAAAATAATAGCTATAGGAACTATCTGGAGGCGAACGGCAGGATAACAAACCAGCTAACAACACGAGGGTACGAACATAGCCTTGATTAACGTGGAAATAGATTGATCGAGACAGAAACTCTTGTGTGGAGACTAGAAATTTCGGAATTTGTCACTGAATCAAAACTGAAACCAACTAGAAGGTTCTCCTGGGAGACGCAAGCATATGAATTAATGCAGGAGGGAATTAGATACGGTGTGCCTACCCAATTTCTTATTACCTATTTACAAACACTGGGAAACAGATGGAATTTGAAAAAAAAAAAAAGAGTCAACAATGAGAAACGCTTGGGCGAGTTAGAACGGTCAGGGGCAGACAGTTGACGAAAAGGCTGGACTAGAATTAGAATCAACGAAGTGGTGCGCCTCCCCCCCCCCCCCCCCCCCCCCCCCACCCCCCTTCTCATTCCAGCCAACACATCGTACTTGAAATCCATCTCCATCTGAATTTCTACCTACATATCGCACGGGAGGTTCAATGGTGATAGCTTTCAGAAAGCAATGTAAAACGGATCAAGAAGCCATAGGTATGCACATAAAAGGACAATCACTTTAGTTTAAGGAACGGCATAAATGGACAACAGCGGAAAGGTGCAGGTTTAATGAATTACATGAAGCTGGGAACAATGAGTAGTGCGCCTGTTCACGTTATTCCCAACTCTGTATTAAACAGAAACGGTGTAACGGCGATAAACTGAATGGATGAAGATGACTGTGACCTAGAGAGTGTTGTTTTGTTCGTTTTCGTCTCATGTCCGTGAAGTATGACGAGAGCACATTCGTAGATATTTTTGTTTTCTGTTCCAACTCTGCGCCACCTCAGAGGCAGTGCACCCACGCCACTCATTCCGACACCCCGTCCACAGCCGCAGACCGGTCGGCCCCGCCGCAGCCCCGGTACCGGCAATCCACAGGGAGCAGTCAATGTCAAGTCGTCAAGAGGCAACCCGACGGAGGAGACACCGCACTGCTGCCGAGTCACTTCGGTGGTGTTCAGTGGGCGCCTGCTCTGATCCAACATACGCAGGACACCACCTACTAAGCCCCCTACTGACGACAATAATTGCTTAGTCGCGGAGCCGACGTGAGTGAGCTCTCCCTCTGGAGGGCGCCACCACGTCAGTCCAACGACAGCCCCCATGGACTCGCGGAACAGGTGACCCCGACGGAACCAAACCAAAACCACAGACGTGGAGAGGACATCGAAACTGAGGTCACCATGAGAGCAGGGCATGAAGGGCCACAGAATATGAGACATTTTTTTATGCTGATCGATGAGAATGAGGATGGTTAAGATGATGCTACGGATTTCCATTTCGGTCTGAGACTACATGACAGGGCTGTACTCTACGCTTCCTTTCATAATATATCCCGGCGTCAACCAGGCCCGAGAGATACAGGCACCTGCAGTGTTGGTCAGAAATTTGAGCAACACTCTCAGAAACGCATCCATTAAGTGGATGAAACTCGACTGTGTGGTCCCAGTCTTCCCAACTGAGTCCGCAACAAACTCAACTCTGGGTAGGAGCCGGTCGGGGCAGAAAAACCACATGACTCTGATGGGATTCGAACCCACGACCTCCCAGCCGGGAGTCCGCGACGCTAACCACTTCGCCACGGCGGCTGGTCGTAGAGAATTTACTGGTCCGTATTCTATTGCATGACAGTAAATAACGTTACTATACCCTCCTTTTTGTGCATGAAATGATATTCTGGTTTGTAACGGATATGGCAAGAATGGGAAGGAAAAAGCCAAAAGATAAGGTTTGAACGCAGACACTGAGTATGTGAAGGGATGGGAACAACGTAGTCTTTGGTCACGGCATTACAGTTTTCAGTGTACGTTGGAGAGCTGAGAGTGAAAGGAAAACGTAGTACAAAAATCAGAGGAAAAAATCAATAGTGAGTGAGAATAGCAAGGCTCTCAAACCAATGACAGATGCGGAGGGATTAGGCAATTGGTGAAGCCGAAGGGAGAAAACGCAAGAAGTGAAAATAAAAGGAAACACTATGACTGGGAGGGAGCTGAAACTACCGAAGACAGGAATAGAACTCGGCATGATATAGTTGAGTGATGGGACATTATTTCTTGAAATTGTAGAGAATGAAAACATAATAAGATGGGTGCCAGGGCAAAGGAAATGGAGACAAGCAGAAAGAGAACAGACTCGAGCAGATCAAGGATAGGAAAGGATAGAAATTGGCACTGGCATTCATAAAAATGGAGGTTAGCAAAGCACTGACTAGCAGCAAAGGGGTCCAGCTATGAAAGAGACGGATAGATGTATGTACAGGGAGAGAGAGAGAGAGAGAGAGAGAGAGGAGAGAGAGAGAGAGAGAGAGAGAGAGAGAGGAGAGAGAGAGAGAGAGAGAGAGAGATCCCTGAAAAATGGAATTCTAAACAAGACGTGGTGCATCCATTTCACCTCTCTTTTTGCCCCAAAATGTACAGAGAGAGAGAGAGGAGAGAGAGAGAGAGAGAGAGAGAGAGAGAGAGAGAGAGAGGAAGAGAGAGAGAGAGAGAGAGACTTTGACACTTGACACTTTGATATTTTATTGTCATTACCAAAGAGGTCTTTTGACAAGGAGGGAGAGGTAACAGAACAATAACATTTCCATCTTCCTTTCCTGCAAACAAATAGTACACATTCATTCCTAGTGTGCACCAAATCAAAGGTTAAAAACAAATAAATTCATAACATTTCCTTATGTCCTCACGCACAGGAGTAATGCGATTAGGAAAAAAGAAAAAAGACTGACTCGACCATCCACTCGTTCAAATGATGACAATGTATCTTACTGATCTCTTCCACTTGCGATGAATAATAATATTTATTCAGATATCTCTTATAATGCATTATTTTAAATTTCACTATCCTCCATCTGTCTAATTTTCAATGCTTCTGCGATGAATTTCGCAACTGATTTAATTACAAGTTCATCATCTGATGATAACACGACAGCAACATTTTGTCTTTTCGCTATATCTAACTGGAAAATTGAACAATTTGTCCGCACTTCATTATAAGCAGTACAGTGGAACAGAAAGTGTTCTTCGTCATCAATAATGTGTCTACATGCAGGACAAGGAGATTCTGTGGATGTTTCACATTCAAACCATCTTTTGTTCACATTAAAACCTAAAGTTCTCAACCTAAATCTTGCGTAATTTATTCTGTGCCATCTATCTGTTATGACATTGAGAAACTTTTCAGAATGAAACACATTCTTAAATGAGAAAAACCAGCGATATTTTTCTTTACTTTCCATATCTGAGTGCCAATTCTGTTTAAAAGAACAAATAAGCCTGTCTTTAAATTCCGCAATAAACTGTTGCTCATTCCCTACTTCCTGGGCCATCCACACTTTTCCAAACCCTGTTCTGAAAGGACTTTCTTTACTTTATGAGCCCAGTTGTCTTTACCGTTTTCCATTTCTAAAAGCATCATATCATAGGCTTGCCTGCTAAAACGGGACTGGGGTAGCTTCAATATATTCAACCAGTACTTAATCATTTCACAAAATGTACAGAGAGAGAGGAGAGAGAGAGAGAGAGAGAGAGGAGAGAGAGAGAGAGAGAGAGAGGAGAGAGAGAGGAGAGAGAGAGAGAGAGAGAGAGAGAGGATCCCTGAAAAATGGAAATTCTAAACAAGACGTGGTGCATCCATTTTACCTCTCATTTTTGCCCCAAACGGAAGACAACTAGAGAGGACCCGGTACTTTTATTACCCATAGCTGAAGTGTTAGAACAGGAAGAAGAAGAGCACAATGGGTAGAGGAAATAAAACAAAAAAACAACCTGACGTCAAACAAAGAAGAATCTTCCAGTGAGAAATAATAGCAATCGGAGCTATCTGAAGAGGGACGGCAGGATAACAAACCAGCCGGCCATCAACACGGGCACGAACATAACCTTGATTACCGTGGCAATGGGTGAATCGAAACCAAAAAAGAAAAACTCTTTTGTGGGAGACTAGAAAATTTCGGAATTCTTCACTGAATCAAAATCAAACTAACTAGAAGGTTCTCCTGGGAGATGCTTACATATGAATTTAACGCAGGAGGGTATTGAGGCACAGTGTGTCAACCAAATTCCTTATTACCAATTTACAAGAAATAGGAAGGAGGTGGAATTTGGAAGAAGTCACTAATGGGTAATGGCGGAGCTGGCACGGTCAGGGGCAGACAGGCGAAGAAAAGGGTGGACTAGGAATGAGAAGTGGTGTGCTCACCCGCTCCTCATTCCTGCCAACATTTCGAACTGGAGATGCATCTCCCTCTGAATTCCTTCCTTCTTACCGCACGGGAGGTTCAACGGTGAGAACTTGTGAGAACTTCATCACGCGATGTAAAATAGGTGTAAAAGCCGAAGATACGCACGTAAAAGCACATTGCGTCAAGTTTCAAACGGACGACAGCGGAAAGGTGCAGGTTTAAGGTATTACATGAAGCTGGGAATAACAAGCAGTGCGCCCTTCCATTATCGTTCCCAACTCCGTTTTAAACAGAAACGGTGTGAAACGGTGATAAACACTGAAAGGATGAAGCGTGCTGTGATCTGGTGTGTGTAGTTTTGTTCGCTTTTGTCTCATGTCTTTGAAGTACGACGGGAGCACATTTGTAGAGAATTTACTTGTTTCGTTTTCTATTGTCTGATATCCAATAACGTTACTTTTCACTTCATTCTGTGCATGAAATGGTATTCTGGTTCGTAAGTGAGATAACTGTACACGAACGATGTGAACATGTGGACAAGTGTCAGGGAGATCAGGGGACATCGAAACCACCTGGGGCTGATAGTAGATGAGAAAAAAGGGAAAGCATCCGGGGAGAAGAGCTATGTGAGAGAGCTGGGAAAATCAGGAAAAAGGAAAAAGGAAAGTGGGATACTGGATAATGTGACAATGAAACGATAGACGATGATCTTGCGAACAGAGAAAAAGCAATGGAGGGGTACAGAAAGCAGTAACTTGGTATACACTGCATTTGTTGTTTAAGTGTCAGTTTCGGAGTAGGTATCTTTACAAAAACACAAAGGGGGTGATTTAAACGTTGACTGGAATGAGACAGTAACGGCTGCAAGAGGAGATGAAGCAATTATTAACAGGAAGTAAACTACATAACGAATGTTCAGAACTGAAACGTGAACGGTTCTGAGTAGATGAATAAGAGTGGATACATGTAATAGAATGAAACACGATGCAAAAGTGAATACCGAGAGTTGAAGATGATGTGGCTCAGAGGAGGTAACTTATGGGGTATGTGGGAAACGAGAAGTAGAATGAGACTGCATAGAGTTTGAATATGGGAATACCGAATTTGAAAATCTGGCGATTGGAAGGGCAGGAAAGAGAAAATGAAGTGGATCTGGCGATTGGAAGGGCAGGAAAGAGAAAATAAAGTAGATCTGGCGATTGGAAGGGCAGGAAAGAGAAAATGAGTAGATCTGGCGATTGGAAGGGCAGGAAAGAGAAAATGAAGTGGATCTGGCGATTGGAAGGGCAGGAAAGAGAAAATGAAGTAGATCTGGCGATTGGAAGGGCAGGTAAGAGAAAATGAAGTAGATCTGGCGATTGGAAGGGCAGGAAAGGGAAAATGAAATGGATCTGGCGATTAGAAGGGCAGGAAGAGAGAAAATGAAGTAGATTGGCGATTGGAAGGGCCGGAAAGAGAAAATGAAGTAGATCTGGCGATTGGAAGGACAGGAAAGAGAAAAGGAAGTGGATCTGGCGATTGGAAGGGCAAGGAAAGAGAAAATGAAATAGATCTGGCGATTGGAAGGGCCGGAAGAAAAAAATGAAGTAGATCTGGCGATTGGAAGGGCAGGAAGAAGAGAAAATGAAGTGGATCTGGCGATTGGAAGGGCAGGAAAGAGAAAATGAAGTAGATCTGGCGATTGGAAGGGCAGGAAAGAGAAAATGAAGTAGATCTGGCGATTGGAAGGGCAGGAAAGAGAAAATGAAGTGGATCTGGCGATTGGAAGGGCAAAAAAGAGAAATGAAGTGGATCTGGCGATTGGAAGGGCAGGAAAGAGAAAATGAAGTGGATCTGGCGATTGGAAGGGCAGGAAAGAGAAATGAAGTGGATCTGGCGATTGGAAGGGCAGGAAAGAGAAAATGAAGTGATCTGGCGATTGGAAGGGCAGGAAAGAGAAAATGAAGTAGATCTGGCGATTGGAAGGGCAGGAAAGAGAAAATGAAGTAGATTGGCGATTGGAAGGGCGGGAAAAGGGAGAAAATGAAGTGGATCTGGCGATTGGAAGGGCAGGAAAGAGAAAATGAAGTAGATCTGGCGATTGGAAGGGCAGGAAAGAAAAAATGAAGTGGATCTGGCGATTGGAAGGGCAGGAAAGAGAAAATGAAGTAGATCTGGCGATTGGAAGGGCAGGAAAGAGAAAATGAAGTAGATCTGGCAATTGGAAGGGCAGGAAAGAGAAAATGAAGTGGATCTGGCGATTGGAAGGGCAGGAAAGAGAAAATGAAGTGGATCTGGCGATTGGAAGGGCAGGAAAGGGAAAATGAAGTGGATCTGGCGATTGGAAGGCAGGAAAGAGAAATGAAGTGGATCTGGCGATTGGAAGGGCAGGAAAGAGAAATGAAGTGGATCTGGCGATTGGAAGGGCAGGAAAGAGAAAATGAAGTGGATTGGCGATTGGAAGGGCAGGAAAGAGAAAATGAAGTAGATCTGGCGATTGGAAGGGCAGGAAAGAGAAAATGAAGTGGATTCTGGCGATTGGAAGGGCAGGAAAGAGAAAATGAAGTGGATCTGGCAATTGGAAGGGCAGGAAAGAGAAAATGAAGTAGATCTGGCGATTGGAAGGGCAGGTAAGAGAAAATGAAGTGGATCTGGCGATTGGAAGGACAGGAAAGAGAAAATGAAGTGGATCTGGCGATTGGAAGGGCAGGAAAGAGAAAATGAAGTGGATCTGGCGATTGGAAGGCAGGAAAGAGAAAATGAAGTGGATCTGTCGATTGGAAGGGCAGGAAAGAGAAAATGAAGTGGATTGTCGATTGGAAGGGCAGGAAAGAGAAAATGAAGTAGATCTGGCGATTGGAAGGGCAGGAAAGAGAAAATGAAGTGGATCTGGCGATTGGAAGGGCAGGAAAGAGAAAATGAAGTGGATCTGGCGATTGGAAGGGCAGAGAAGAGAAATGAAGTGGATCTGGCGATTGGAAGGGCAGGAAAGAGAAAATGAAGTGGATCTGGCGATTGGAAGGGCAGGAAAGAGAAAATGAAGTAGATCTGGCGATTGGAAGGGCCGGAAAGAGACAATGAAGTAGATCTGGCGATTGGAAGGGCAGGAAAGAGAAAATGAAGTGGATCTGGCGATTGGAAGGGCAGGAAAGAGAAAAATGAAGTGGATCTGGCGATTGGGAAGGGCAGGAAAGAGAAAATGAAGTGGATCTGGCGATTGGAAGGGCCGGAAAGAGAAAATGAAGTAGATCTGGCGATTGGAAGGGGGCCGGAAAGAGAAAATGAAGTAGATCTGGCGATTGGAAGGGCCGGAAGAGAAAATGAAGTAGATCTTGCGATTGGAAGGGCAGGAAAGAGAATATGAAGTAGATCTGGCGATTGGAAGGGCAGGAAAGAGAAAATGAAGTAGATCTGGCGATTGGAAGGGCAGGAAAGAGAAAATGAAGTAGATCTCGCGATTGGAATGGCAGGAAAGAGAAAATGAAGTAGATCTGGCGATTGGAAGGGCAGGAAAGAGAAAATGAAGTGGATCTGGCAATTGGAAGGGCAGGAAAGAGAAAATGAAGTGGATCTGGCGATTGGAAGGGCAGGAAAGAGAAATGAAGTGGATCTGGCGATTGGAAGGGCAGGAAAGAGAAAATGAAGTGGATCTGGCGATTGGAAGGGCAGGTAAGAGAAAATGAAGTGGATCTGGCGATTGGAAGGGCAGGGAAAGAGACAATGAAGTAGATCTGGCGATTGGAAGGGCAGGAAAGAGAAAATGAAGTAGATCTGGCGATTGGAAGGGCAGGAAAGAGAAAATGAAGGGGATCTGGCGATTGGAGGGCAGGAAAGAGAAAATGAAGTAGATTGGCGATTGGAAGGGCAGGAAAGAGAAAATGAAGTAGATCTGGCGATTGGAAGGGCAGGAAAGAGAAAATGAAGTAGATCTGGCGATTGGAAGGGCAGGAAAGAGAAAATGAAGTAGATCTGGCGATTGGAAGGGCAGGAAAGAGAAAATGAAGTGGATCTGGCGATTGGAAGGGCAGGAAAGAGAAAATGAAGTGGATCTGGCGATTGGAAGGGCAGGAAAAGAGAAAATGAAGTGGATCTGGCGATTGGAAGGGCAGGAAAGAGAAAATGAAGTGGATCTGGCGATTGGAAGGGCAAGAAAGAAAATGAAGTGGATCTGGCGATTGGAAGGGCAGGAAAGAGAAAATGAAGTAGATCTGGCGATTGGAAGGGCAGGAAAGAAAAAATGAAGTGGATCTGGCGATTGGAAGGGCAGGAAAGAGAAAATGAAGTGGATCTGGCATTCAAAGGGCAGGAAAAAAAAAATGAAGTAGATTGGCGATTGGAAGGGCAGGTCAGAGAAAATGAAGGGGGATCTGGCAATTGGAAGGACAGGAAAGAGATAATGAAGTGGGTCTGGCGATTGGAAGGGCAGGAAAGAGAAAATGAAGTGGATCTGGCGATTGGATGGGCAGGAAAGAGAAAATGAAGTGGATCTGGCGATTGGAAGGGCAGGAAAGAAAAAAATGAAGTGGATCTGGCGATTGGAAGGGCAGGAAAGAGAAAATGAAGTGGATCTGGCGATTGGAAGGGCAGGAAAGAAAAAATGAAGTAGATCTGGCGATTGGAAGGGCAGGAAAGAGAAAATGAAGTGGATCTGGCGATTGGAAGGGCAGGAAAGAGAAAATGAAGTGGATCTGGCGATTGGAAGGGCAGGAAAGAGAAAATGAAGTGGATCTGGCGATTGGAAGGGCAGGAAAGAGAAAATGAAGTGGATCTGGCGATTGGAAGGGCAGGAAAGAGAAAATGAAGTGGATCTGGCGATTGGAAGGGCAGGAAAGAGACAATGAAGTAGACTGGCGTTTGGAAGGGCAGGAAAGAGAAAATGAAGTGGATCTGGCGATTGGAAGGGCAGGAAAAGAGAAAATGAAGTGGATCTGGCGTGGAAGGGCAGGAAAGAAAATGAAGTGGATCTGGCGATTGGAAGGGCAGGAAAGAGAAATGAAGTGGATCTGGCGATTGGAAGGGCGGGAAAGAGAAAATGAAGTGGATCTGGCGATTGGAAGGGCAGGAAAGAGAAAATGAAGTGGATCTGGCGATTGGAAGGGCAGGAAAGAGAAAATGAAGTGGATCTGGCGATTGGAAGGGCAGGAAAGAGAAAATGAAGTGGATCTGGCGATTGGAAGGGCAGGAAAGAGAAAATGAAGTGGATCTGGCGATTGAAGGGCAGGAAAGAGAAAATGAAGTGGATCTGGCGATTGGAAGGGCAGGAAAGAGAAAATGAAGTGGATCTGGCGATTGGAAGGGAGGAAAGAGGAAAATGAGGTGGATCTGGCAATTGGAAGTGCAGGAAAGAGAAATGAAGTGGATCTGGCGATTGGAAGGGCAGGAAAGAGAAAATGAAGTAGATCTGGCGATTGGAAGGGCAGGAAGAGAAAATGAAGTGGATCTGGCGATTGGAAGGGCAGGAAAGAGAAAATGAAGTAGATCTGGCGATTGGAAGGGCAGGAAAGAGAAAATGAAGTGGATCGGGCAATTGGAAGGGCAGGAAAGCGAAAATGAAGTAGATCTGGCGATTGGAAGGGCGGGAAAGAGAAGGCAGGAAAGAGAAATGAAGTGGATTGGCGATTGGAAGGGCAGGAAAGAGAAGGCAGGAAAGGAAAATGAAGTGGATCTGGCGATTGGAAGGGCAGGAAAGAGAAGGCAGGAAGAGAAAATGAAGTGGATCTGGCGATTGGAAGGGCAGGAAAGAGAAGGCAGGAAAGAGAAAATGAAGTGGATTTGCAGTAGAAGTGGAAGAGAAAAGAGGTGGGGGGGGGGGGGGGGGGGATTTTGTCTGTGCGAGAAGAGACGTCGGGTCAGGATAGGATTAATTAAAAGCAGAGAAATGGTGAAATGGAAAAGGACGTGGAAAAGGGACTTGAGCAAAACTGAAGTAAGGTCAGTTCAACTCATGTTTAACCGACTATATATTTACTATCCAACCGACTACAGAAGCGATCTCTGGTTGCAGTCTTTTACTCTCTACTATTCCCTGCTTTGTTTAAGATTTCCTTTCAGTGTTATGTTAGTTCAGCTCTTTCAAGGCTGGCAACACGCAAACAGCTCCCTGGGGAGTTCTGCCTCGTTTAACTTCTGTGTCTGTAATTCGCCATATCTGAAGACATTTATGGAAAATGCACTGATATGTGCGTAGTGTTTTGTTCAAATTTGGCTTGTCTTCAGTAATGCTAGAAGTCTGTTTTTTTGTCTTTGAGAAAATCGATTGCACGGTTTGGTTCGAAGAATTTCTACCCAATATATGAACAGAGTGGAGTCATACACACACACTTAAATCGGGATTTTCAGAACCAGCGTGTGATTCAAAGTTTAGGTCAGTTTCGGGCCTAGTATTAACAAAAAATCTGCTTCTGCAGGAAAACCGTTTGCAAGAATGCTGCGACATCACGCGGTCTTGAAGATAACACGGTATGGACATGCTAACTGTATAGTAGTGATACATTTCTATTTTGTCATTGTGCTGCATACTACTGTGCTGTCAAGCGCATTGGTTTGGGCCACCTACACCCTTTGCCCCCTGATCGTGACCCACAGCAGACACAAGACCGACAGCTTCCCAAGACTTAACAGTTACGAGACAGAGGGGGAAGAGAGCCCGAAGAGAAATTAACAAAAGCGAAGTACCCAACAGTGATTTTTTTTTGTAACAGAGCACCCAGTTCACAGTCTGGCATCGCTAAGTACAATGCTGCTGGAACCTTACCAGAAAGAGGCATTTTTGCAACCCAACTTAAAAGTGTTTGCCGTTCTGGTGGTACCCGAATGACCTCCGACGAGTGTGGTCGTCAAACGTGAATGAGGCGTACGAAAAATACTGACTTTGATATAGAAACGGCAAAAAAGACGTTGGAACAACACGACCTGAAAGCGATGTCTGGTTTGATGCGTAAGCAGACAGGATGTAGTGAAATGAGAAACGAATACAGCAATGAGGCGAAATAGAAGCGACAGAAAAGGATGGCCCATGAAGAGATGGGATTTGACTAAGTGGTTGAAACAAGACATGGCAACATGTGAGCAGGAGAATAAGACGAAAAATTAATTCAAGAGGACAGGAAATGATGTTGTAAAGGAAATGACATGACGGTTAACCTGACGTGAAATCAAGATTTTTTTTACAAACAAAGGAAATAAAATAGCCTGCTGTGTCGACAAAGTGGTAGGACCTGAGTGCTCACGGGATATTGGCAATTCTGATATTTAGAGACGAGCAAGGCAGCAGAAATTATCGACCGTGAAAGTGGGTCGTCTCGATAGGAGCTGAGTGGACGAAGAATACCTAGCGGGGGGAGGAACCGAGGGAAAGGGTGAGGAGGAGAATGGTGGCTGCCAATGCAACTGTGGACTGTTCAGGGCAACTGCAAAATTGGAAATCAATAATTCTTGGGGGAAGTGAGATCGGGTGGACATCTGGAGAAAGAGAAATCAGAAAGTCTGTCAGCTGGCCATTTCAGTCATTGTGATGATTGTCAGATAGGAGTGTGGGATCCGTGAAAGAGAACAGAAGACTGTATAATTATGGAAGAGAAAGAAAGCACAGGGTAGGACGTTTGAGGCAAAAGGAAACAGATAATGGACGGATATAAAAATGAAAAGATAAAAAGATCTATGACATCAATGGTGGAGAGGAAAGTGGATATGGGGTAAAGCGTGAAAAGCAATGACACTCCAACAGCGCACAGGTGGAAACAAAATGGCAGCCGTGTTCCTGTTCCATTTTCTGACACTGAAAGCATTGTGGGTGGATATTGAGGCGACAGTGATGTACCAACAGAAAAGAATGGTCGGACGCGTGGTAATCGATAGAAACGGAATGAAAGAAGGAAGAGGCGATGAGAAGGCAGAAAGGGAAATCTGTGAATAAGAATGGATCTAGAAAAACGAAAAATGTATTGGACGACGCTACAAAAGGCAGAAAGCGAAGTAAACGAAGCTATAAAAAAAAAGGTAGGCAAGGAGGTG
>CM031613.1:43829500-43832000 GCA_018398815.1 Conus ventricosus
GATCGTTTGCAAAACGAGTGGCCTGTGTGTAACAAGCATGAGCGGCCACCACTGTCGGGTGATTGAAACTCTTTCAAATGTGGATGGATTTTAAAAGATGAGATCAATGTCCGCTTGTGTGTTCCAGTACTCTTGCCAGAGGCCTTTGGCATAACGATAACTTTGGATTTCAGACCTGTGTTGGGAAAGGATGATGCAGGCCTTTTTTTTTTTTTTTTTGGGGGGGGGGGGGGGGGGGTGAGGATGCATTCTTTACCAGATGATCCATCATCTTGCTCCCTCAATACCAAAATGAACACGAACCCACGCAAGAACAATGCTGTAACCATCAGATTTAAGAGGTGCAGCATATATTTGAGGTGGTTATGATTACGGGCAGCAATGACTCCAAGAGCTCCGGTGAGGAAAGAGAATCAGAAATATATTGAAGTTTCTTATGCTTGGACTTATTAAACCTTGCGTGCCGGGTTCAGTGCTGCGAGTTTAGCAGTGTAGGCATACGTGTGTGAACGGAGGACGTTTTGAAAACGCCCGATCAAAAGGAGTTGAGCAATAAGTACCAATGCAGCTCCTTCGTCAAAACTTGGAGCCGTGAGCAGATAAGTGTTAGAAGGATGTGAATTTCGAACTGAATTCTTTTGAAAAAAGGTCTTACATGGCAGAATAATGGCGGAATAAATGCGGAAAGAAATAAGTGCTAAACCCTTGAATAAATCCCTGTTGGATTATCTGGAAATTTGGATATATCACAAATAACTCCAAAATCTATGTCATGATTTAACACAGGAAGGAAAACGCATTCTCATGGGGTGGAGATGGGGGGGGGGGGGGGGGGGGGGGGGGGGGAAACTGGTGTACAAACTGCTTTTGGAATCGGGGGCGACTCGGATAAATGTGGGAAAGCGAACTGAAATCGAAGAAATTACAGGTGTAAAATGGAAAGTGTTCCATAACAACAACAATAATAATAATAATAATATAATAATAAATAATAATAATATAATAATAATAATAATAATAATAATATGATACTTATATAGCGCCTATTCTCGGCTAGAGACCAAGCTCTAAGCGCTTTACAATCCACATTCGTTTACACAACGGGCTGCCTACCTGGGTAGTGCCGACTGAAGAGCTACCAGCTGGCGCTTCATTCAGTCGTTTCCCGTGTCATCCAGTCAGTATCGTTCAATATCGATCATTCATTTTCCTTACTTCCTTCATTCTTTCCATTTCTCACGCAGGGTGCATGCTATGTGTAACGTGTTATCCATACCAACGGCTAAACTGGCCTACTCTTCCGAAAGTTGGCGATGGGATTTTACGTGTGTGCAAGATGTTATGCGTGCGTTCACACACGGAACCTCGGTTTATAGTCTTATTCGAAGGACTGTATGGGAAATGGAGTCAGAACCAATGTTAACTCCGAGGGGAAAATCCCCCTGTACCGAAAGCCCGGCGGAGGTTCGAACCCGCAACCCCAGGATCACCAAGATCCGAATCCGGCGCTCTACCAACTGAGCTATTCCGGCTCCCAGCTATTCCGAGCTTCCGGTTCTAGCTCCTTAAGACAAGTAAAACTGTACCAAACATATCATCACTGCCCATCATACATGTAATTAGCTTTAACATAGCTGAATCGATTATCCTCATCGCCTATCACTACTTTTATAAATGTTGATACACCACCAGAGAAAAACTGTCATGCTGCGTTTACCAATTCCAGCGATGAAAGCTAACACAACACATCCCTCACATCACACACGATATGGATTATCACCATTTCGACAGAGAACCGCCAAGGACACGGGATGTTGTTTTGACAGGCTGTTTTTCTTCACTTCTTTTTTTCTCTCTCTCAGCTGACCCAGGAACACACACATGCGACTCTGTGTTGTCTGTACCTTGCCCTAGCAGTGCAGTGATGGGATGCCAGAGTGCTGCATGAGGAAACTGTGCAGGTGTGAAACGGAGAAGCGAACACCAGCGGAAACAGGAATCAAGGCGTGAAGTGCTGGTGTCCATTGCTGGCGACAGCATGGCTACAACCAGGGAAACCCCGTCTCTGTAACGCATGCACATAAAACCAAATCATTCAGAGATATGACGGGGCCGCGTGGGTAACGGACATATTAACGAACTGACAACATCCCGGGTCACAGGGTTCGAATTTGGCAAGGGGTTTATAGTCAGATCTCCATTCACATAGGAAGAGAAGAGAATCAATTGACGGACACAAATTATTTGTTCAGCTACTATCCATCAAGCAATTAACGTCTTATTCGGGGGAGGGGGGGGGGGGGGGGGCATATTGCTTTTGTTCTCATCCTCTATGCTATAACTTAAGCGGTGGTTTGTGTAGTAGTGTTTCAGAAGTATGATTCCGTGTGAATGTGCACGGTCACACAATTGTGTCAGGAAATATTCCGAAGAACAATCCATTTAGTAGGTCACCTCGTCCACAGATCAGTTTGTGCCGTTCTGTAGAGACGCATTTTCC
>CM031613.1:43842000-43844500 GCA_018398815.1 Conus ventricosus
ACATTTTCCGTTAATGCCATTATTTCTCAAAATATTCCAAAGAATGTTCCTGTTCACTGAATCGAAGGCTTTTCTAAAGTCAACAAAGGCCCATATAATTTAGCATTTCGGGTAGATACTTCTGGACAAGTGCGTATAAAGTAAAGATGTGATCTATCGTGCTATAGTCTTTCTAAAACCTGCTTGTTCTTCTATTATTGTTTCTTCGGTTTCTACCATTTAGTCAGTCGTTTGTTTAAAATATTTGTGTAGATTTTACTTACCACGTTTGTTAGAGCCACCCCTCTTAGTTGTCTGGGTTATTTGTGTCTCCCTTTTTATGAATTGGTATGATTATAGATTTAGACCATTCTCTGGGGAACATTCCACTATCAAAAATAGCATTGAGTAGTTCAACCAGAAAGTCCACTACCACTGCGCTTGAATGTTTAAACATGTCAGCTATGACTTTGTCCGGACCAGGACTTTTCCACTTCTTTGAATCAGAGGAGAGAGAGAGAGAGAGAGAGAGAGAGAGAGAGAGGGAGAGAGAGAGAGAGAAGGAGAGAGAGAGAGAGAGAGAGAGAGAGAGAGAGAACGAACGAACGAACGAACGAACGAAATTTGTTTAATGAGGGAAAAGAATAAGCACATAGCAGGCTTGTTTGCATCTTGCCCTCAAAAATGAAAAAGAAAACATTTCAAACACAAAAGCACCTCCACACCCCAAACCATTAACCAAACATCCACCTGTCGAACAATCCTTTCAAAGCAATATATAGCATACCAATAGCAATGAATGATAAGATAAAAATGAAAACTTACAATTCAAATATAACACATGCGCACATATATACATATGCATTGTCAAATTAATCTATCGAATAGCATGATCTGAAAGATAGAAATACAGAAACAATATAATCACAAATATAAATCCACATGATAGTAAATCAATATTGAAACAAGAATCTGTTCCGGAAGGGGGCGTACAACACACATTTTTGCGCCTCAGATACGCACGCAAGAGAGAGAGAGAGAGAGGATGTAAAAATGCGGAAGCTACATAAAACGTTGATGTGCCATTTCCATTAGGATTCACTGCAGTTTTGTGAGAAAGCATTTCCATCGGACCATGTTGTTCAATGAACATAATATAAGAATCTGAACTATTTCAACGCTGCCTGTTTCCTTCTTTGCTCCCTCTTTTCACTGAATTTGGGGACTCAATGAAATGGTCGGCCCAAAGCGATACATTCAGAGAGATAAGTTTTTCCCCGGCTTGTGATTGCGTGCGCGGATAGATTAAGCTCTAACACAGAATAAAAATAAACTCGACACATATGAACTTGGTCGGAATCCTTTAGAGCAGCAAACTTCGATGAATAAAAAGTAAGTAAAACTTCCGAGCAAATCATCTTCCAGTTACAGAATGTTACTATTTCTGGGGCATTGAAGGACAAAAACTACTGGCGAAACATAATTAGGCCTTTTTTAAACTTTATCTTGTTTGTAACGAAGGAAAAGTGTTTTTGAAACGGTAAGAAACTGAATTAGCACTGATCTTAAGAAACTTTCTCATTCTTTTGATCTCTTTCCTTTTATCTGTAAATATCAGTTTATTTGGGGGCAACAGGGTTTCTTGATTTCTGTAACCTTTCCTATGCCGTGCAGGAAATGCTACTGCTGAGGAGCTTAAATGAGTCATCCCTGACCAATAGAAATCCTGCTGGTATGCTCCCTCTCTTTCTATACCCACTCCCATTTACTGTCCGACACCATCTCAATCCTTCTATGCATGTTTGCTCCAGCAAGGTCACACAATATTCATTGACAGATTTTCTCATACATATCCCTTCTGTTTCCTCCTCTGGACTCAACGTTTCGCCCGTCCTCAAACTTGCCATCTTCCATCGACTTGATTTCTGCAAAACTTGCAATTTGCACACACACACACACACACACACACACACACACACACACACGCACGCACGCAGCACGCACGCACGCACGCACGCACGCACGCACGCACGCACGCACGCACGCACGCACACACACACAACACACAAATACATACAACACATGGACACACACACACCACACACACACTCACACACAACCACACACCACACAGAGGGAGAGGAGTGAGGTTCAAGGATAAAATGACTGTAGGGCAGTGCAGCGGTGCTAACAACCGACGTTTCCCATCAACGTCTTCAGAAGACTTTGGGCTGGCTGGTAAGGACTTTTCTAATTCATCAGACGACACACAATTGTGTGTGTGTGTGTGTGTGTGTGTGTGTGTGTGTGTGTGTGTGTGTGTGTGTGTGTGTGTGTGTTCAGAAATCTCGAGCTGTTTCACAAAATCATACGCTGGCGACCCTACAGCTGCCCGTACTCCAGCCTCTATGACGAGGATTTAATTTACCTGAAAACCAGACTCCTTCAAGCTACAGGCTAGGCTGACGTGCTTTTCAGTCTCCAAGACGTGTGCTTGTTCCATTCTGCTTTCATACAGCAA
>CM031613.1:43847000-43861567 GCA_018398815.1 Conus ventricosus
TTTGCCTTTCCGGGTCATTTTTGAAGTTGTTTTTTTTTTTCAGTTGCTGTGTCCTGAAATGGAGAAACAGATTCGTTTTTATTACATGTACTACAAATTCTTGTTTTAACCTTTTATATTTTCAGCGCTTATTTCTCTTTCAAGACTAGCAGTCTATAATCCAGTACAGATAGATTTTTTTGGTGGGGGGTGGTATTTTTTGTTTTGTTTTGCATGCTACACTCAAGAAGCTTTTCATCGTTCCTTCACCTTTTTTTTGGGGGGGTCTGTTTTGTCCTCAATACAATCCCCATTTACCTTATAGTTTTCAGACCCAATCAAAAAACAACAAACAAACAAAAGAACAACCAAACAACAACGTAAAATGATACAATCTAACATCATGGCTCTCCTTGTAAGAAATGTGTGATGAACGCTCGAAAAATATTACAGACAGACAGACAGACAGACAATCAACAAACGAACAAACAACCAAACAACAACGTAAAATGATACAATCTAACATCATGACTCTCCTTGTAAGAAATGTGTGATGAACGCTCGAAAAATATTACAGACAGACAGACAGACAGACAATTAAGGAAACATACAAACAAACAAGCGAGCAAATAAACAAACAAACAAACAAATGCAGAAGAAGTCCCAATTACCGTGCTGAAGGTCATCAACATAGCTAAAGGAAAAGCACAAATCAAAACCAATTGAAAAAGAAAATTCCACGCGGAAAGATCCCAACACAGAAAGAAAGAAAGATTGAAGCCTTTTTCAACTGCTGTGTCCTGAAATGGAGAAATAAGGTGTATTTTTATTTCACGTAATAACAATTCTTGTATTAACCTTCTGTATTTTCTGCACTTATTTTTCTTTCAAGATAGCAGTCTCTAATCCAGTACAGATAGATTTGCTTTTCGGTGTCATTTTTTTTTTTTTTTTTTTTTTTTTTGCGTGTTACACTTTAGAATCTTTAGATTAATTTCTTCACCTCTTTAAATATCTGATTTGACCTCATTGCCACTCCCCATTTACCTTACAGTGTTCAGACCAAAGTGAACAGAAATAACAAATACATAAAATGATACGTTCAGTCATCATGACTCTCTTGAAAAGAAATGCGCGATGATCGCTCACAAAACAAATAAAGTGAATAACAAGAAGTAAAACTGACAAGAGAGAGAGGGGAGAGAGAGGAGAGGAGAGAGAGAGAGAGAGAGAGAGAGAGGAGAGAGATGAGAGAGAGAGAGAGAGAGAAGAGAGAAATGCTGTACAGAACGTTCGCAAGTTCTAAATCAACATCTCTCAGTCAAGACAAAAATTCCCATAGTACAGGATGGTTATCAGAGAAATATGTGAATTAAAGCCTATGTTGTGTGTGTGTGTGTGTGTGTGTGTGTGTGTGTGTGTGTGTGTGTAAATATATGCACGTGCCCAAACTTAATGGTTTATATGAAGGGAGACAGAAAATGGCACGTGCTTATAACTGCATTGGGTGTTTAGGGACATACCCTAAAGCAATTTACTAGGAAATATTTGTCTTGGAACAACGATGGTTATATATTTCTGGTGCAAGTCCGAAATCATCTCTTATCTCTCTCTCTTCTCTCTCTTCTCTGTGATGTGTCCTGAACGTCGGTCAAAAGATTGTGTCGTTAAACAATTTTGGAAAGTCTTTGTTAGACTTATGTTTTCTTTTTTCTTTAGAAATTATGTTAGGATCATGTAAGAATGATTTTTGACGGAAATTCACTTTTGTGGCACCCACAAAAGTGATAGTGTCATCGAATTATTTTATTGTTTAGGGAAGGTTATCATCAATTTGTGAATTGTTGGTTAATTAATTGTTTGTTTTCGTGGCATTTGCCTGTTGAGCTTACTTGGCTAACATCAAAAATGGTGTGATGGAACAACCAGAGAAACCGTTTTTTACAATAGAAGAAAAGATAATATGGTCAGATAATTTTGTAGATTCTTTCAAAAATGAAATTAATTCTGAAAACTTTTAAAGCATGTATTAATTAAGGCCTATGCAGAAGTAAGTATAAGATGATAGATGCTCTTTTGAAATGTATCACAAATGCACTTGCACGCCGCTGGTGGCTGTTTCATCAGAATCATTGGGTGCGTAGCGAGAACCAAAAGATAATGCGTGGTTTGAAAGATTGTAACGCACAAAGAACATTTGTGGAAAAGGTTACTGAAGAGTTTTCAAAGACGCAAGATAGTAGGAATATAGTAAGCTTCAGAAGGATCATTATATGTGGGACGGATAGGAAAAAATTACACAGATCTTAAAAGAGAGAAAAAGGAGGTTGCATGTTGAGATCAGGGACTCGAAAAAACTGAAACAATCTAGCACAAGACCCAAAGCTATTCAGGGTGAAAAAACGGTTAGTAGAGAACCAATAGAAAAATCAGGGATATATAATGATACTTACATTCATTACAATGGAGAGATCTCTTTTTAGAAAGTCTTTAACGACCTGGACAATTTTGATAAGACATGACGGTAACTTATTTTGAAGATGAGGATCAAGAAGTAGCACATGTTTTTTTGATGAACACATAACCAAAGAGGAAAAAATAAGGAATTTAAAAAGAGTTTAAAAACTTAAATGAATGGTTAAAAGTGCTGGACCTGTTTAGGTATAATTTGTGAAATGATGGATAATGTGCTTCGGTGACAGTATTATAGACTATCTTCAGATGTTGTTAATAGGATTTTGATACTGGTGTTTTCCCAAAAGGAATGGTTGTAAATCTAGAATTGTCCCAATATTTAAAAAAGGAGATGCTCACATTCCCTGATAACTACAGAGGTGTAGCGCTAACTGCGTACGTGAGTAAAGTTTTACTAACCACATTTTAAACAGGAGACTGACCGCATGGGCTGATCGGGAGGAATAAATATCATAGAAGAAAGGCACTGTTTACGATGTATGCTATGGTACAATCTTTCTTTTTGACAAAATAAGAAAATGTATGTAGCTTCATCGATTTCCGGAAAGCGGTCGACTTGTGATTAATAGATATTATATTATGGGATTGTGTTGAGAAAAAGCAGGTGTTAAAGGTAAAATTATATAGGTCAATGAAGGGGTTTTATATATTAGTTCTAGCCTGTGTTACGGGTCAAGGGTTTATTTTCAGTTTATTTTAGTTGCCCTCAAGTGTAAAGCATGGATGTTTATTGAGCCCACAATGGTTTTCTTTCTTTATAAATGAATTGGCTCTAGATAATTATTAGAAAGGGAAGGCACGGGATCCAGTTAATTCCAGGTATGACAGAAGTTTTTCTGTTGCTATTTGCAGCGATGATGTGATTCGTGTTTCGATACGCCTGTTGGACTGAAGAATCAAAGTATCTGCACTAAACGGAGTGGCGGCTAGGACTAAAATTATCGGTTATATGGATAAGACAAAGATAATGGTTTTTCAGAAAGGAGGGTATTTGGCCTAGGCAGAATAATGGCGCGTTTGGCGATTTTAGATGTTATAAGTTGCCAAACATCTACAAATATTAGGTCTCATTTTCACAACTAAACTAAGTATGAGTAAGGATGGATGGAAATGTATTATAGAAAAGGAAGGAAAGGAGTTATTTGAGATTTTAAGATCTCTTAGGGAAGTTGAAATGTATCGAACCTACTTTATTTTGGATACTTTTTGATTCACAAGGGGAACTTTGATAACATTTGGAGGAGTAATATGGGGTGTTATTGGAAATGTACCTTATGGTTAAGGTTGCACACACTGGCGATTAAAGTTTTCTAACATCCCCTTACACAGGTCTAATAATTGGCAATGGATGTAACGGCGTTGATATCCCCTTGCATAATACGTTCACAAAACTATCAGTGTGTCAAGTTTTGGCTACGTCTTGTAATAAACTTACACAAAAGAAAGTAGTAATAAACAAGCATATCATTATGTTTATTTAGACTAACTGAAAATGGGAGACCAAATTCTGGTTGTCTCGAGCCGGTTTACCTTGTTTTTACTCTGTTATTTTAATAGAGTACGATTACACTAACAGCTCACGACTGTTTACAATTACGGTTGTGATTGGAAATTGGCTCACTCTCGCACTGTCGTTCACCAGACAACAACAATGTAGCTCACTTCCTCCAAAACAGGCGTCTGCTTATCATCTCCAACACTTTATAAAATAAGAAGTGGGGACTCAATGAAAAGTACTAAGTTCCCAACTTTACTTGTACGGAAAACCAACTTCCTTAAACTTCTCATCTTAATTTATCATACATTTGTGCACTACACGGTTTTCACAAATTATAATTTAAATTAGCCAGCCCTCAACATACGTTATTTCTAAACTAGCTGACCTCCCTAGCGAACTACTGCCCTAACTGTAACGTGATATCTCACCTAACCTCTGACCTGACCAAATTAATTAACTTCCCAAGTTCCCAACTAACAATATGAACTCACTCGGCTACGCCTATACAATTTTACTCGAACATTCTTACGACACATTTTAGACTCATGCTCCCAGCGTCAATTATTCCGTACATTCGATTATATGTCATACACCACTACGAAAACTACAAAGTCCAGGCCTCGCGGCAAGATCTCCATGGGTACATTACACTATTCTAACTCAGCCACGCGGTGTTCACTGCGGCCGCCCAGCTATCAAACATGATGCTGCACAAGCGGAATATATATATTAGACCTAAACAACGCTATGTTCCTATTTCGAAACGTCTTAAACCTATAAGTCGAATG
Source organism: Conus ventricosus (assembly GCA_018398815.1). Taxonomy (NCBI): domain Eukaryota; kingdom Metazoa; phylum Mollusca; class Gastropoda; order Neogastropoda; family Conidae; genus Conus; species Conus ventricosus. Next base: position 43,851,741 of record CM031613.1, read on the forward strand.
AATACTAATGAAGCCAAAAATCCCGATCTATAATCACCCAAGCAGCCCGAACCTTCTGCATCAGGTAAAAGGGCCGAACACGGGGGGAGACACTGTTATATTTCCTTACGTTTGCCTCGGCTTCACAAGGCCATACTCATCAGATGCGGATATTATAATAAATCCTTCAAATCTTGCTTAATCCATCACTACATTCCTGACATCTCACCCCTTCCTCGCGGGGGAAAAAAAAAAATTATAAAAAAAATTAAACCATTATAATTTTTTTTTTTTTTTAAAGAAAGACCAGCGACCGACGGAGAAAAGTTCTTGAAGTTGGCTCGAAACTAGGGGTATTTATCCATTTAGGGAATTATCCACTGAGTAAGAGCTTCAAAAGTAACCTTCACCCAGGTTAATAATTGTGTACACACTCATAATTGGATAGTCCCACGTATGTCAATGCTCAATCCCTTTAGAGTAATTTTCCTTTTAAATCTTCATTAATGAAAATTTCTCGTCAGAAATTAACATTAGTCTACTAGACCCCTGTCACAGGACATGGTTACAATAAAGTAACTGAATTACACCATATTCAAGAACTCTTATGCCCCCCGTCATATGGTTACACCCAGATTGTTGGCTTCCTACATCCACAAATCGACCGAAGGTCCCTGGTCCCTATCTAGAAAAATATGTTTATAATTAATAATCACATATTAAATTCTTATTATACTGTCATATATACCATCCATTTGTGTGATAACATTAATTGAAAATTTTTTTTTTTGTTTTTTTTTTTTTTTTTTTTTTTTGTCCATCCAAATGATTCATATTGTCTTTCCACGCTCTTTGAACTTTCCCGCCGGGTCACAACGTTGATGATTGAAAATGTTTTCATTCCAATTGGTTATATATTGTCTTTTCACGTCCTTTGAACAGTTTTTGAAATAGTTTATTTCACCGTGTTGTATGACGACAACCCCTGGACCTGGCCTTGGATTGTCAATCGTCACACGTGTGAAGTATCTTGCACTTGTGGATGACAGCTACGGTGTGCAGCATAAGGATGATAGCATTCTTCTTCAGCCGTGTGCCTGCATCTATCCAACCTCACAGCACGATAAACTTGCTCTCCAAATAACAAGTTAATGCTATGATAATACAAGCATACGCATCTGCATTGACTCCTCACTCCATCCAGACGAGACAACACATCGCTTTCATATACATTACTTGGCCCCTGGGATTGGCAAAATTGAAAATGAATATCTTGCAGTGCTTGACCCAGTGCATAAAACACGCGTCATTTGTCGGGTTTTAGGTTTTCCAAGACTGTATAAGCGGTTTGTGATCCGTCTCGTCAATGTAGTGTGACCAAACAGATAGCGCTGGAAATTTCTCCACGGCCAGATATGCGCAAGCACTCCCGCCTCAAGTGTGAGTTCCGAGTCTCTCTGCCCAGGGAGCTCCTGCTTGCGTATAGGATGGGGTTGCTCTTGCCCTTCTTTGGCTGCAGCAAAAACCGCCCCCTTGCCCTCTGTTTGATAGCATAGTGCGCACAATGAAGGTCTGCGCAAAGTCGGCAAATGCCTCGACAGGACTTTTGGTTCATTTACCTGTTCCTCTGTGTCTAACGCTAGTTTGACTATGCGGATGTCTCTTCACCTGGCTTTGGACTCTTTATCTTTGTATAAGCCACCTAAAGGTGCATCGGTGCACTGTTGATGTGCGTTTTGTTACGTCGTGTGTTAAATCCGTGTTTTTTTTGCTCATCTGCAACTTGCCTTTTTGCCAAATGCCCCAAATAAAATGAACGATCTTGTCGCTCGTTCCTTTGTTGTTGGTATACACTCTGACTGACATAAAACTTGTGAGGAATGAAAACCATTGTTGCTTTTTGGTGTGTTGACATCTAATTTGCACCCCGAACTGGTCACAACTTGTTCCCAAGAAAGTAAGGCAACTTCTGATAGCCTACTTCATTCGTACTTAGGCAGACGTGCTGTAAGTCCATGCAAAGACAACTCTCCCTCAACACAAAGCGTCAAGTGACGAATTTTGGCGGCGCTGTGGTCCTGCTGGACAGTAAGTAGCACCAAAAATGTCGTTTTCGAAGAAATTCAACGCATCGAACTTCTTCAAATGCAATTTCCTCATCCTGCGTTGACTTGCAAATGTGCTTGGGGCTGTGGATAACCCAAAAGGCAGCGCTTGAAATGAAAACAAACCCTTTGTGGGAGTCCGAAAAAAATAAAAAAAAAGAAAAAAAAAAAAAAAAAAAAAAGCGGTTTTTTCTCCCTATCACCCTCAGCCATCTTTATCTGCCATTCATTCCTTTGGTCAGATTCAAATTTTGGTCGAATGAACCACTTTTTGGTCTTTTGAGAGAATTGATTAATAGGCTCCTCCACATCTGGGTATGGTTCAGAATCAAACTGTGTCTCCTTGTAGATTTCTCGCATGTCAATGCAAAAGCGACAGTAACCATCTCTCTTCCGTTCAGAGACGATGGAACTGGTGATGAATAATGGGGAACAAGATGGTTCTATGATATCCCCATTTTGTATCATTTTTCAGTTTCTTTCTTGACCAAGTCGTCTGAACCTGAACAGGTTAAAAATGTGGATAGACTGCCCGGACATTCACAGGTTTTTGCGATACTTGTGAGCGAACGAATGCGATTGTTCGCTTTATAATCAGTGACGCCTGGCACCTCAGTTAAGCATCTCAGAGTGCTTTTCCATGACTGTTCAATTTGTAGGCCTCTTGTCCTGTGGCCCTAAGGCAAAACTCATATTTGACCTCTTTCACACCTTCAGTTTGCACTGTCGGGAACTGTTGTTTAGAACTTAGGAAGTTATGTAGTCTCTGGTTAAACCTTTCATTTGTCTTCACATAAAGTACACTGACATGAACGCACTGTACCACCTCATTCTTCCTTTTGTACTCTCTCAAAATGTTGATATGTGTAAAACATTTATTGGAACCCCTTCATGTAGTTAGGTAATCATTCACATCAATGTCTCTTGAGTACAACAAATGGGCCCCTTCCATTTCAACAACTTTTTGTTTGGCGTCACTCCTAGTGGGCAGCCTACACTAAACCTGATCACCATTGTCAATTTTCTGTCATTCCCTTCTGTAACTGAAGTTTATAATGTCGTGTCTCGACCAGCTTCTGCATCCGACGTTTTGTTGCTAAGTCACTCATGTCAGTATTGTTGGTCTTCTTGTAGTTGTACATAATCATGTATTGGTTCACTGTGTTTGTTGGTTTATCACCTTTGTCCCATGATTCATCAAGAGTTGGGTAGGGACCCCTGGGTACTCTGCCATACAATAAATGAAAGGAGAGGGAAAAAACATGTGGCTTCTTGGCGGAATTCTCCTGTACGCAAAAAAGCGCACCTGGTAGGGTAACGATTCCCATCTTTTGGTTTGTCCTTCATCCAGTCCCTTTGAATGGGTCTTCGTTGCCATTAAATCGTTCCACTAATTCCATTTGTTCTGGGGATGATTGGAGTGGAATGAAGATGCGAGACACTCAACAATCTCAACAATTCTATCATGTCTGAGGTGAATTGTGGTCCCTTGGTACGACAAAATTTCTTGGGGAACATGCAGTGTGCGACAGAAGATCACAAATCTCAAAGCTGTTCGCTACGGCTTCATGTCGTAATGGTCTTGAGGGGATACTGCCTCGGATATCTCGTTGCCATGTCTACACATATGTGAAGAATGTATCGGCAAAACTGAAGTTGAACAAAGGCAGTGGACCGACAATATCCACCCTCGGACTCTGAGAATGGTTCTTCTTCTATCTCTGGAACTGATTGCAATAGGAAGCTGGCAGGTAACTTGCCCTTTGGAAAGGTCTCTTCGGGGCAAATATCACAGGGCCCTGCAGTATTCCTTAATCTCCCTTTGTTACTGGCCAGAAAAAATACGGAAGGATAAGAATTCTTTTGTAGGTACTGTTGCTGGCCATTGGCCCACCTACAGCCCGTCATGAGCTGCAAAGAGGACAGTCGGGTCTCGCAAACTCTTTGGGGACCACAAGTTGCCAGCACAATCCCTTTCATGTCCGTACCTATCACTGTGCGGCTATCATTAAAGCCATTCCTGATCCACAAAACAATTCTGTCCTTTTCTTTACCTGTGGTTTGTCCGACTTTTTGAAACATGATTCCATTGAGTTGTCACCTTTCTGTAAATCGGTCACTTGGTCGGTTGAAACGTTCAATATTGTGGAATTGGGCTGTCAACAAAGGTTCGGATAGGTTTGTCAGTCTTCTTTGTTTGTGCTCTCGTTGTGACTGCATTGCTACTTCACTCTAAGCAAATGCTACAACCAAGGTATTCGACCCAATATCACATACAAACAGGTTTATCAACAACACAAGCTCTTGTCACTCCCGGAATTGCTTTTAGGACAATCAATGTTGACAACTGCTCTACAGGATAAATCAAAGTTTCACCACTAAACATGGTTTACAGGGAGATTGGTTTCAGCCATCATACTGTTCATTTTTGACAACCAATGATTTTCTGACTCCCTCTGTAGTACCAACCTGAGTCCAAAATGACAGTTAAGCGTCATGTCCATCACTGTCCTGACTTGTTTGAATTGTCAGTGGGCAAGCCATGTTGTTACAGGACCAACCCGATGGGCCTTTCTGTGATTTCTGCATTGGCTTTTCCGATCCACAGGTTTTCAAGAAGGTTGCTTTTGTCACCACACCAGTAGCATGTTCTGCCTTTCTTGGACTCTAGTGCTGGATGGCACATTATGTCGTGATGTTGGACAAATGCTTTGGATTTTTGTATGTGTTCTTTCCCTGTCCTCATCTCGAAAAGTAGTGTTTCCTGACCCTTGGGATTTGATAACATAAGATTTCCTTGGGTACCCGCCGTAGCACTCAGGTAACCCCCATATCCTCCTATTGTTTATCTGGAATCACCATTGTGGTGGATTCACGGACAACAGAAGCGTGTGAAAATGGTGATACTTGTTCCTCACGTCCCAAGGTTTCAATTTATTGTACTTCTCTGTACTTTCAGCTTCTCAACCCATATCTTTCACATTTGATAAAAAACCAGTGTTTCATTCATAAAAGGCTACCAACTTTTGCGGAACATGACGACAGGATTTGTTCAGTGATCCAAACTAATCAAAAAAGACCTTCAACTGATTTTTGAGAACTCCTGACAAGTCTATCCATAGCATGGAAAAAGCGGTGCACTTATCAAAAAACTGGAAAAAGGTCTCACTTTGTTCTGGCTTAACAGTGCGGAATTTCTCAGAAATCCTTCCGTTGTACACTGAAAGCGCTCCAAACAAAATGCTCACTCAAACTCTTTGAACGTTCAATTTGGGAATGAGAGGGATAATCAGCTCATATAATAAATGCCTTTCCCTTCAAACATCCAGAAGAACGTGATGCCCCATTCATCCTTTTCCATCCCAACAGATTTTGCATGCTGTTCAAATCTGAAACAGGTAACTTTCAATATCTTTCTTGCTGCATCAATGTAAGTGAATTTGGGTCGGGTACCGAGCTCTTGAGCAGAAGATTCAGCTTTGTTTGTTTATCTTCAGCATATTTTTTCTTTTTTTTCAGATTTTTTAGACGTTTCCTGAACTCCAATTACTCTTTCTTTCATTTCGATTTCTCCTTTCTTCAATCTAAAACTCTTCCTGTTTTCATATTCCGTCAATTCAAATTCCCTGTTCCTCTTTTCTGTTTTGTAACCTCAATTACTTTTTCTCTCATTTCTTTCATTGTTTTCTTTTTAATTCTGTAACCTTCAACTCCCTTTCCACCTCTATTAATTTCTCTGTGGTGCATCAAAAATTCTGCCTTATTCTTCCAGCTTGGCCTCAAAAGTTCTGCCTCTTGTGCTTCTGTGTCTGCCTCAAAAGTTCTGCTCATTATTCTCAGCCCTTGCTCTTGCTCTGCTTCATTTCTTATCCCGATCTTGCACTTTCTGCTCTTGACCTATAGCCTCTGCTTGCATCTTATCAGCTCTTGCTCTAGCCTCTGCTTCATTCTTTCAGTCTCCTTGCTCTATGCCTCTCACAAGGCCTTTCCTTCACGAATATGCTTAGTTTTCGCTACTTGCGTCAACTGAAGCAATTGAGCTCTCTTTCTAACTCGGCCACGAGCGGCTCTAGCGGTGTCAAGAGGATTACCCTTGCCAATTTTTTAAACAATATTGGTACTCTGGGTAATAAAATAAATAACTAAGTCCACAGAGACCAAATATTGACAACTCTATAATTTGTAATATTTTGTTTCAACAAATTCTTTAATCAATTTATATAAAGAACTATGTAGCCCCCACTATCAAAGGTAAAGGCAAAATTATAGAATACTATTTGCTATGTATTTCCAGCAAATGAAATTCACTCCTGGAGTATGTGTTCTCTCTTGCTCTGAATCCAAGATGTGTAGCAGTTTACAATGACAAATACATTTTTCTCTGAACTCCTATTTTAACAAATGCAAGTATATTATGTGCTTACTCCAACTTCTGCAAAATACAAATATTAATATGCTTTTCCACTTCTGCTGCTATTTACAATCTTATTGCCTGACTCCAAAACCGCAGCAATGTTACAATCGTCAAACAACACTCGCTGTATTCATTTAATACAGCATTGTAATACATTTTCACATTCACATTTACACAAATATTCACAAGTGTAATATAAGTCAGACCCAGTAATTTCCTCAATATCTTTAAATTTTAAACTATAATGCCTGTCGCGTACAGCCGGATTGATAACTCAGTCCAATAGAAGGCTCACCCAAGAGTATAAGAGTTTTGCGCCCGGTACGTCTACTGCTCACATCAGACAGCATGCCTCACACCATGGGAATGCGTCCGTTAAACCCTTCCGACCATTCCTCACAGTGGTCGGAGAGTCGTCAACGGCACACATAAAATATTGGAAAAAAGATAAAATGTATTGAAAAAACATTTTAGTATAAAATATATTTATACAATATGGACTTAATATCAATAATACTTCTGAAAATATAATATTACTATTTTCACGAAAATATAAATCTAGTATAGAAAATGTTAATACTCTATCCTCAAAGTTTAACGTTTCACTGTCCATCCTACTACTGAGACAACAACACTATTATTGAAAAATGCAGCGCTGCCACTTGTGTACGAGCCGGTTGTTTTACCTTGTTTTTACTATGTTAATTTAATAGAGAACGAAACACTAACTGCTCACGACTTTTTAATTAACTGTGTGTTTGTCTATGGCTCTCTCTCGCACTTTCGTCACACCGACAAACATGTAGCTCACTTCCTCCAAACAGTCGTTTCCTGCTTTCACTCAAACATTTATTACAGCTCTATGGAAAATACAAGTTTTCCAAACTTTCTTGTACGAAACCATTAAACTTCACTTTATAATTTAACATACAATTTTTGCACAAGGTATTCACATATTTAAATTATATTAGCCAACCCGCAAACATTACTTTATTTCTAAAATAGCTGGAACTCCCTAGCGAACTTCTTCCCATAACTGTAAATCGAACTCACCTAACCTCTGACCTGTCCAATTAAATGACTTCCCAAGGTCCCATCTAACTAATTTACTCACTCCACCGCCTACGGCTCTCCCCACAGCTTTACCATTTCCGTCCATTCGTGACACTGAGTTAAAAGGGCCGGACAAACAAGTCTTACACATTTTTAAATCCACATTTTTGTTTGTATGAGTCCAAGCAGGGGTATATATCAAACTGTGTGTACTAGTTAACTAGGGAAAATTTTAAGTTCTCTAGAAAGAAAATGATGGACGTCATTTTTGGCTCAATTGGTGTGTGTGTGGTTGTCATTGTTTGATTGTCTCGCACTGGACCATTGTGTACAAGCTTTCATGCCGTATATACATTATCTACGGAAAATAACCTAGTTCGTGTATGGTATAAAAGAATTGTCGGGGAATTTGGCTATTCAGTCATCTCATAAGCACAGATATATTACATTTTTATGAACGTCTTCTATATTATCAAACTTACTGTACCCCCCCTACTTGTAATGTGTGTTCCGCCCGCTAAGCAATGCTCGCGCACACACTGTTGCCAGACGCTTTTTACACAGATGCATTCTGTTCGCCCGAGATCAGCGCGGTTAGCTGGCTGGTGGGGAGCAGCCTGCAGAAGAAAACACCCTTTCCCTGATCTGCATTCGGCTCTTTGGGCCCTGCAGCTGTGGGTGTGCTGTAAATGCTCTTACTCTCAAAATTCGTGGCGAGCTCTGAACGCTGTGTCCCCAATGACTCGTACATTATTACGACAACATTCTTAGAACTCTTTGCTTCCTTCGGTTCAATTATTCCGGACATTCGATTCTTGGACTAACAACCACTCGCAACCTACAAAGTCCTGCCTCGCGCATAGCTCTCCATGACTTTACAATTCACTTCAGCCACGCGGTTGTTCACTGCGGCACCCCGCCCAGCTATCAAAAATGATGCTGCACAGCCGGATAAATTTTATTAGAACCTAAACATTATTCTTGTTAATATTTCGAAACATCTGTAAACCTCTAAGTCGAAATGAAATACCACAACTTGAAGCCAAAAAATCCGAACTATATCACCAATGCAGCCACAATTCAGGCAATCAGAAAAGGGCCCCCGAACACGGGGCGGGACACTGCCTTATATCCTATAGCCATTGCCTTCGGCCTTAACCAAGGCCATACGCCACAGAATGCGGAATTTTATATCAAAAAATCCTACTAAAACTTTTTAACCATCACTAACACTTCCTGACAACTGGGTTTCTGGAGTTAAAAAATATTCCTTTTTTGAAAACTGGATTTGGGTGTATATGGAATAACCAGGGTGTTGAAACGACAAACTTTTTATTCTAGAATTTAAAGTGCGTTTGATATCCTCATACCAACAGATCTGGCTTTGAATTAGAAAATAGTGAGAGATACTCTTGGTTCTTGCGCTTTATAGGACTTCAGCAGAAAAGTATTTTTCGGTAGTAAACACGAAAATGGCCATAGGGGTTTCTTTAGCACGCTTTCGAACAAAGGACCCTTGGTCTTTATGTTTATAGAAAGATGGCGTATAGTTATATTTAGAATGAACGGAACGGTATTGTCCAATTTGAAAAAATAATATTAGAAGATGGAATTTCACTTTTTCTTTCATTGTGAGTGGTATGAAAAGGTTCGGGGGGGAAAATGCGATGTCTGTAAATCTCAGTGTTTTGCAGAAGAACGCCCAGACTTAGTCACTCTGCTTCATGAGGTGATAGTGAAAACTACTTAAAATCTATTGCTAAATTTATCGCAGAAGCATTATCTTCGAAAAAGGGATGCTTTCTTTACTTAAGTGAAATTAATGTTCTTTCTTGTTAAGCCTATCGTCCTGCCGACTGAATGACTAGCACTGCTGGTCCGCTTGCCCCTTGCTTTTTATGGTGTATACAAATTTCTCTTTGCTTTTCTGATTCTCCTAAAATTTTGATTTTCTTAATTTTTGTTAAAGCAGTGTTACCCATGTCAAATAAGCAGGTTTTGCTGATGACATTAACTGTTTCATTGTCATTGTCATGTCTCTCTCTCTCTCTCTCTCTCTCTCTCTATCTCTCTCTCCTTCTCTCTATCTCTCTCTCTCTGACGATTTACCTCAGTCAGACCTACTCATATTGGTTCAATCCTGCCAAGTGACAGATTTAGGGGATGATCCAAAAATTCCCCAAAGAGTGAATACAGGCACGTGCCCAAAGTGACTATTCTGTGTACAGAGAGATGGAATGTGACACGTGCCTTTAACGAATCGGGTGTTTTGGATC
>CM031613.1:43861667-43890056 GCA_018398815.1 Conus ventricosus
GGAAGTGGCCCAGGATTGGTATATCTACGTTCTCTCAAACAAAACAACAAGCGAGAACAAACACGAAACAGCGGACAAACAAAAACCCTGCATCCAAAAAGTCGCGGGATCACTATTGAAAGATCCATTGGATGGTTTGTTGTGAGTGCATCCCCCCCTCCCCCCCCCCCTTATTCTGCTTCCCTCTCCTCGCACTCCCCATTCCTCCCCCCACCCTCACCCCTCTGTTCCTAGCATAACGGTGGGACCACCAGGAGTGTTGTGGAATGGGGAGGGGAGGGGGGAAGGGTCAGAGAGAGAGAGAGAGAGAGAGAGAGAGAGAGAGAGAGAGAGAGAGAGAGAGAGAGAGAGAGAGAGAAAGATTCATATTTAACTTTACTGATCTTCAGGTCCTATGTCATGATGACGACACCAAACAAATGAATGCAACCTCCATTCTTGATAAGTACGTACAATTCTGGTTCTTTCACGGTGTCTCTTAGTCCGGTTGTTTTATGTGAAAACAAGAAATGTCAAACAACTTAATGTGGATGTTGAAGCACAATTTAAATAGGCAAGGGTCTCTGTAGTATATACAATAAATAGATGTATTTTTACGAATGGCCATGAAAGTTGAGCATCAGAGAACGAAATAAGTTTCATTTCTTCGGCCTTTCGGCTAATATCGGAGAGAGACTTGGCTACCCCTACCTCTTACTCCCCATCCCTTTCAAAACAAGGCGAATAAAAAAGAAGTAAGTAAATAAATAAATATATAAAACAAACAATAAACAACACCATGTGCAAGAAGAGCCTAAGAACTTTTGCAAAATGAACAAAAAAGGATGTAAAAAACCACATGAGTAAGGGAAAAGAGGTGAAGGGATGATAAGGGACTTGAAGTGAATAATGGCATTTTGAGACGAAACAGAGTTTAAAGTAAGGTAAGATGATTAAGATGAGAGTGCCGGATGATGTTTCTTTCCGGCTGGAACGAAAGCAACACAATGCTGTTATGTTGTCAGACAGCAGCTAAGTAAATGTTATGGCTGCAGTTTTTGGATCACACTATTCGTCATTATTTTGCATGTTTCTTCAGAGTAAGGAATGCAAATAAATGATAGGAAAACAATACAGGGAGAGCTTAATTACAAACGTTGTTTTGATACAGAAAATGCCCAACGAATAAGAAGATGTTCATGCGGTTATTACGGAGGGGAGAGGGGGATGGTATGGAAGGTATGAATAAGAAAGTAACGTGAGAGGGGAAGCGGAGGGGGGGGAGGGGGGGGGGGGGGGGGCGGGGGGGGGAGGGGGGGGGGGGCGGGTCCCGGGGGGGAGGGGGGAAAAAAAAAAAAAGAGAAGGCAGGGGGGGGGGGGGGGGGGGTCCGCGTGGGGGGGGTGCGGGGGTGGTCGGGGCCGGTCGGGTTAAGTATGGAGGGTTTATTTCAGCCATTAAATGGATTTCCCGTCAAAAGTGTATTTATTTCATCTTTTCTCCCTTTTTATATTCCATTATTTTTTTTCAGATACATAGGAATTACGCACTATACTGTTGGACTGGCTTGAGAAGAAAAGATTATGTCGGGTTATTGTCTAACTAATGGCATTAGTCGACTCTGTTACAAATTGAAAACGTGCCCGGAGGTAACCTGTATACAATTGTTGATCACGAATAGGTGACGGCTCTGTTTTGTATTGGCCACGTTGTCTCTCCGTTCGTCTTTTGTTTTCTAACTGCAATGCTGCGGCACACACGTTTTACTCTCTCTCTATCTTCTCTCTCTCTCCTCTTCTCTCTCTCTCTCTCTCTCTCTCTCTCTCTCTCTCTGAGATCGGTCTTGGCAGTAAGTTTGTTGGCTGAATTGATGATCAGAAAAGACAAACTCTGCAGGACATCGTATATGAAAGCCTGTTTTTGAATTCTTCCCCCAATGGTTGTAAATTTGTACCTTGTCGAGCCTTTTGTAATGGTGACTTTGGTGGTTTGTTTCCTCTTTATTTCAGTGAACCGGAGGCAGGAGGATGTTGGGGTTGTTTATTTTGCCATGAACTTCAGTGCTAAGAAAGGCGAGGGGGAGATCTGAGTGTGCTCGGTACTATATTTTGAGAAAAAAAAGCAACACTATCATGTACTATCCTTCTGTTTCTCTATGGAGGAGGAATTCAGTACAGTTAAGATGTACATTTCGTTCGTCTGTTGAAGGAGGAAGGGGGGAGAGGATGATTTGGACCGTAGTGGTTAAAGGGGGGTGGTTCCTCACCCCTAGTTAGCATGGTTAGGGTTGTTCTAAAGTATGATCGAGCGTGTTTCGATGTACGTGTTACTTTTCTTTAGACCATCAACTTCTATCCGTGTTTCGGGCGCGTGCAAGTAGCCAAATCGTTTGATTCGCCACGGAGATTGACGAGCACAGTACGGAAAAAGACGAGAGTGGGGGATTCCGGCAAGTCTGACGTATAAATGACACAGTCTACCGTGTAATGAAAGACATGTCCTAAAAGCTTTCGCTATGAGGAGTAAAACTCAATAATTTTCGCAGATAATGGGCAGATGCTCCCAGCTACGAGTCAAGTTTCCAACGAAGAGAAACCTCGAACGTGAATTTTCACTGAAGTGTACGGAGTTCAGCGTACCTGTTTGAACCTACAGTCTTGGTACAGTACCACCTCCCTCGCTTCAGACGCTTGTGGCTTCTTTCCAGGCAGTTGAACAATTTACTGGTTTGACCATAGTATGTACAGGTACAACATACGCACAACACAGATAGTACATGATATAATCATTGCACACACATACATTCTGTTTAACACACACACACACAACACACACACACACACACACACACACACAACACACACACACACATTTACCGTGTATGTAAATAACTTTAAAAATGATCTGGTGATTGAACCAAATTTCTTTCAGTAGTTTTTTAGATCTTTCAGTAATGGCCTTTTCCTATGAACCCACGGAGTTGTCCGCTACTGCATCATCACACTACTTCGCTTCTCCCTGCTGTAGAAATCTTTTCATAGCTGTTCACTTTCAGCCCCCCCCCCCACACACACACACACACACAAACACACACTTTTTTTTACATTCTCATTATTCAATCTCACTCTATCCCCTTAAATTCTGAAGTTCACAATGAAAATTAGAATCTGAGGGGTATTTTACAATTATATTGCAGTCAATTTTCTGCTGTGTTTGTAAAAACTGAAGGCAGATACTAAAAGCAGCAGATCTAAGCTCATTATTCTCTTACAGGGCAGTGTATAGATACGACATACCCCACCTGATATATCTTAAATTCCCACTAAATCACATCTGTGAGGTCACCCAAATACTGATAAATAAATTCACTTACTACAGGCATATGGTTGTGGGCGGAAACTTGAACTTGCAGGGGGCGATGTTCAGCAAGGTTTTTTATCCTGAAAATTAAAACCCAAACTATTAGTCACTGGAGTCCAACAGTTTGTTATTTGTGGACTGGACACTTTCTTGTTCATACGTATCGGAACTTCCAGTTTTTAGTTGAAACAGTAACCAGCAGGGGAATAATATCAATCACAAACATGCAACAGTCTTCAGGAAAAAAACTGGCAGCAGGCAGTGTGACTGCCTGGACTGCCACTAAGGAACAGTAACAATGTATGGTTTTCAGTTTGATGCCAACATCACCAAAAACCAAAAACTATCTTTACAACCACACATTACACTGAGAATGAAATGATCCAAACGATCAAACACCATTCCAAAACTTCCCTTCTTTACGCGTCTGAGTTTGTGCTCTCTTGTCTCCTGACAGATCCGTGTCACGGTTGCGTTTGAGGCTTGCACTTGAGCTGGCGAAAGAACAGCAGAGTGCTTGAATCATTTTTTTGTTATAAAGTGGCACCGCATCCCTTTTCAGCTGTCGTCGGACCCTAATTCCAGCTTCCACTTTACTTTCAGGTGGTTGGTCTTGGAAACTGTGCTCTCGCAAGTAACGACTGCAAATACCATGATAACTGTCCCGAAAGAACAAAATCTTTCCTCGTTGTGGTGACTAAATTTATCCACAAACGCCTAAAATTGCTGGGAAGCACCTGGGAAACGCATGATACGCGTACTCTTTGCTTATTTCTGCTTGAAATTCCGCAACCAGACACAGACTCATATTCTCACTTCAGCCGAACACGAAGCGCGACTTGGCTTTTTCTACGTTCATCATCTGGGAAAACCCCCCTATTATCGAATCGAGGCTCTCGTTCCTGTTTCAGCCTCTCGCTTTCCCAATCCGCAGGAATTGCTGCTCTCACTGCAAATTGAGAGCAAGGCGGCTGATTCGGGGCTGGGTTTCGCATTACGACCCCACTACCAAAAAACCGTGATATTGGTCAAAATAGATTTTGTTAAATGGGTGGAGATTACCTATAAATGTTGTTTTGTCACTCATGAGAGAAGTTTAGGTCGCCTTTGCCAGCTTCTTTTTGTCCACCTGAGCCTTCAGGATTTCCCGTGTTCGGCGATTGCTCATGCATGCTTCATTTCTTTCACCTTACATATTCTGCTGTCTTTATTGTGCCTGTGTACTGTTTTCGTCTCAAGGCATCTATGCGATTTTTGTAAAATAACATATAAGTGACCACAGGGGCTCTTAAATCAGAACAATTGCAAATGTGTAGTTTGATATATGCCTCCATGATTTCCCAGGGCCTTGAAACTTTTGTTAAAAAAGACAAAACATCATCCCTGAGACAAAAGTAATATTCGATTTTTTATTTTTTTTTTTTTTCGCATGAGGCCATTTTACTTAAAAGCCAGTTTGAGTTGAAGGGTGATTCGCTGTACGAGTTTCTTGCAAATACTGTAAATTAAGAAGTTTTTTTTTTGGTTTTTAGCTGGTTTACTAAAGACGATTTTCGGTTTCTGCATGGAGAGGATGTTACAGATTAGAAAGGAAAATGGTATCTTTTTGATGATATCTGCTAACATGCCAGGCTTGGGTCCAAACAGAGGATGAGCAGAAAAAGGTCGGGGAACTAGAGTACTCCCGAATGTAATCACTGCTAAGGAATTGAAATTTGGTTCTTTACCCCTAATCCTTGCTAAGATTACTGTAAATATGAAAAATCACTTTGGTTAACGCTCGGTGGGACAGTCGAAAAATGTTGTCCAAACTAGAGCTGATAGCTCTGCGAAGGAAAATGAACCAGAAACTTTGATGGTAACTCGAAGGATAACCCAATGCCGTTTGAGCAGAGCCGCCTTGATGACTGGTTTGTTACCGATACGCCTTATAATGAAATAACCAATGCTGATGTTCTTTTAGAATATCTGAATCAATCATTTCCTATCATACTGCCAACTACATGGAAAAAGCTTAAGAAAAGTAAGAGATTCTTGGAAATGATTATGTTCTCATCATAGGAAACATATCTGCACAGCTGATCAACAGTATGAATAGATTATATAAACCTTTAGTTTGATGTCTTACGTATTAAAGATGAAAACTTGAAGAAAAGAAAATACCATGAATCAAATTCGGTTTTTTTAAATTCATGATTTGCTGTTTTTGAATGGCTTACCAATGGATACTTAGGGCAAAAACAAATTGCATTTAGTGGAGTGAAAAGACTGTACAGAAAGAATGAGCAATTAATGGCACTACGAAATACAATATCTTTTGAGAGGAGGAATCAACTTTAAGCCGTACTGGCCAGAGTTTTGTGACATGAGCGGTTGCTGTTGACAGAATTTCAGGAAAAACAAGAATGCAAGGGGATCCTGGTTAAGGGCAAGGTCTAGATTACCAGCGTTGTAAAGTGATCTGAAACTCACACCTCGGAGATCATATTTCGTGTAACAGAAGTGGGACTTATTGTGACCACAGGGAAAATGGACATGTAAACGGCTGTGTGTATAAAGTCGACCACACACTGTGATCACATTTTAAAGCGATGATATAACGTATTCTGCTGCAGATCTATCCAAACGTTACTGTAGATGTGTTTCCCAACCATTGACATTAATCATATCGCCCTTGACATCTGATTTGTTCTAGGACTGCCATGATCTCAAGCGCTATATCAGTTTCATCGTCAATTTTTATTAGGCCATGGAGGGAGAGAGAAGGAGAGAGAGAGAGAGATGAGGAGAGAGTCGAAGAGAGAGAGAGAGAGAGAGTCACCCGTTTGTTAGATAGGGTTGGTTGTTTTCCTTTGCTTGTGTCGGCTTCCTTGTTTTTCCTGTTCTATATAAAACATCCACTGCAGGTTTCAAATAATTCACTACTGACCGGCATGTCACACGCATGTCAGGCATCTAAAGTCTGGTTTGTTCTTGTTAATGTTACAACTGCATTTGTTGTGAACATTTGGGGTCATTGTTATGCCTGTGCTGTCTGTGGACTAAAAAGATTGGAATTATGCAGTGTTGACATGTCTGTAGCAAAACAGAACCTTCACAGCCAAGGATTGAGAAAAAAAATGGGAAAGGGGTGGATTGAACAGTGCTGGAGAAAGGACAACGGAGAGCATTGTTCCATCAGAAGGAAGAACCATATACGCGAGACTTGCAAATAATTAATTTTGCTTCGGATGATAGGTGAATAACGTGTGATTACGCTACTCATTTCGGACACCCGAGATTTATATTGTTTTACAGAATTTGTCAGAGAAATGTAAACGCATGTTATTTATTGAGGATAAAGAACTAGGGGGATGCTTGGTAGGATAAAGCTGTTCCTTTTGGTACCAGCCTAAACTGACACACATGCTGTGATACTTTTGATTCCTGCATCCTTTGGCCAATTTTCTAGACTTTTATCTGATGCTTGTTTAAAAAAAAATCACAGAACAGAATTCTGTTTGAATCAACGAGATTGTCAAAGGAAACCGAGCCTTCGATATTCGGGCCGCCTTAATTGCAGCTATTGAAACTCGGTAACTTGCTGAAATTCTCCAGTGAAAGGCACACAACAAAAAAGTGGCAGTGATGCTTTTCACGGATAAGGATGCATTATATAATGTATTTTGTGGTCCTTTCAACCAAGTTAGAATTTGGAGACCGGAATTGCATAAAGACCTGATCTGGATTCAGCCGCTTACCAGATTGGCAGATAATAAACCGGAAATATAGAGCATTACTTTGAGACATGAGGATGGCAGCCTGCTAAGCGCTAAAAACTGAGAGAGAAAAAAATTGCTTGGATGAAACCAATTTTTCCGCTTTTAGATTCATGTCTTATGGAAAGCTGCGCTCTGTGTTTACCGTCGTCTTGTCTGACCGTAAAGATGTTTATAAAAAAAAAGGATGTGTTAGGTATTGATTTTCGAATGGATGTATACAGAAGTTTTCATTTTGTTAGCTATGAAGTCTTTCTTGTTGGGGGTGTGATGAATATGTATACACAAGACGACAGTAAAAGAACACTATCTTGAAAAACGTCATTTTATTGATTCATGATAGACAAAACGTCATTTTTAAGCCATGCCTAGGCGGAACGTCTTTATGTAAACCATGTGCTACTGTTGTTGCGTGTAGTGTTCTGTGTATTACTATGAAGCGACATGCTTACGCTTATAACAAAAATTATACTCCGTTATTTCAAAAGAATGAGGACAGTCACATTTTGTCTTTTCACAACTAATGCCTCTCTCTTTATTAACCAATCAGAAGGACTTAATTTGAACCAATCAGAATACGGATCTTTACACGATATCGAGCCAATCCGATTCTAGTCATTTGGACCAATGAATGTATTCTCATTCATACAGGTGGATATCGTAAAAGTAAACATTAAACATCACCATCATTAACACATAAAAACGCCAGTATTGAAACCATGATCAGACAAAGCGCCATTATGTGAGCCATGGCGGCCAAAACGTCATTGAATTAAGATTGGATGTGAACACGAAGCTATGAACGTCAGAACTGAAGCATGGTAGGAGAAACGACAGATGAACGTTCATGAAATGAAGATATATGGAAGATGAAACACGGACAGATGATCGTCATTAAATGAAGCATGGATGATGAACACGACAGGCTGCAAACCATGAATAGACGCAGTTTCATTACGTGAACTATGAATTGACGAAATATCATTGTGTGCTTGTCTATGTCATTGTATGATCATGGTTGCCAAACGAAATGCAATCACATGAACGATGATATACAAACCGGCGTATGGGAGCCAGGAATGAACCGACGGCACTTTGTTATGTCATTCATTAATTAGCAAACTTTATGTAATTCAAGAGCAGACAAAACGTGTGTACTGGTAATCTATGAGGAAAAAACGTCACCATGTGACTAGTGAACAGACTGAACGTTATTATAACAGCCATGAATAGATAAAACGTTTCAACAAGTGAACCATGACCAGACAAAACATCGCGATGTGCCACGTGAAGGTTAAAAATAAAAACGACTGTCGATCAGGCAAAACGTAATTAAACAGTCAGTGAATAGGCCACGTCGCAAATGCATCATCGGGCTTTTGATTAATAGGAACGGCTACAATGTGATCTGTCTGCAGAAAACTTATTTAACCACAGCTGTAAGTGAACGTGCAAAAAGAATGGGGAGGTATGCTCCATGTTCACTGGAGAAAAGTACACATAGCGGTGGACTTGTAATTTTTTAATTAAGAAAAATTGTCAGCTGAAACGGAAAATAGTGTATGCATCTGAAAGAATTGTAATCTTGAAAATCACTACAGGAGAGAAACAGATGATTGTGGTAAAATATCTATAGCCCTAAATAGTTTACAGGAAAAGCTAATTTCTTCGATAAATTAGAAGAGGATTATAAAAATTTAAATATCAGTAACCTTATTGTGTGTGGAGATTTCAACACTGTCTTGAGTATGAGTATGATGTGATAAGTGGTGTTTATCACGACCAGCATAATGTACAGAGATTTTTACAGATTTGGTGAAGATTGTGGACCTGTATGACACATGGCGAATGTTTCACAACGCAGAGAAAAGAATTTAGTGGTTAGATTTAATCAATTGACCAGTTCACTATTTTTGAAAAGGTAGTGCAGAGTACTGTTGCAGAGTGTGTCTTTTCAGATCACAGTGGTTGTTGTGTTTTGGTGAAGTTCGTTGATGTTGTTACATGGTAAATGGTATTGGAAATCTTAATGGATCCCTTCATTGGATATAAACTATGTTAAGGACATAAATCTTATTTTAGGACACTTTTGAAAAAGACCTGAAGATGATAATCAGATAAGTTGGGAAGCCATTTTAAAATCAAAATCAAGAATGTACATAAATTTACAAAGGAAAAAGCATTGTTAATCAGAAATGAATTAGCACGACTGAATGCCAGATTGAATACACTCGATTAGTGCCTCAGCACTTATCCAGACTGCCAGGAAACTCTGCGTTAAAAGAGAGCTCGTAAAAACTTAAATAGAATAGAAGAATGCAAAGCGGTGCAAGCTCAGGTAGGCTCGAGTTCAGTGATTGATCTGGGGGAAAAACTAAGTTCTTTCTTGTTTAAGAAAAAGCAAAGAGCAAAAACTCTAAGATCATTAGAAAATATTAAAAAGGCAAACGGGTTGGGTTGAGATCAAAGGGACAAAAAAACAGTTGAACCGCACAAGTGAACTATTTTAGGCATTTATACAAGAAAAAGATATATTGTGGATAATATGGTACACAGAACACAGGCCTTCTGCGTTGGTGTTAATTTACCCTTCTCTATCGCCTAATGATAAAGCGTTACTGCGATGGTTATCTTTCAGAGCAGAAATTACGAGTGCATGAAAGGAATGAAAAATGGCTCTAGTCCTGGCATCATTGCTGGATTAACCGTTGAATTCTATATAGTATTTTGGTGAGTCGGTTAGGTAAATACGTAATGGAATCTTTTAAGAGGCCGATTTTCATTTACTTCGGGAGCTTGTCTTCAACTAAACGAAAGGCCCGTAATAAATCTTATACTAGGGAAAAAGGTTTAGCAAGAAATGATATCAACAATTGGCGACCAAATACGTTAACAAATGTTGATTATAAACTCCTAGCTAAATGTTTACAAGCGGCGCGATGGTGTAGTGCATTGATTCTTATAATAAGTGCATGACCAAGTAGGGATACATAAAAGGAAGACGTGTGTTTCCACATTATTACGTCTAATTGATGATGTCACCGAACACTGCGTCACGAAAACAAACCAGGAATATTAATAACTATTGATTATTTCATGCTTTCGCTTCTATTCAAGAATTCATGTTAAACGCGCTTTTAAAATTATTCGGTTTTGGGGGGGTTTTGTTAATGGGTAGATATATTGATGACGATTCGATAAGCTGTAATAAACTATTTGCGGATCATGGATCTTCCAGAATCGTTTGCAGTGGAATTCAGGAATCAGGCGGGCGGCTGTCCTTTTTCTCCGCTAGCCTTTGTTTTAGCCTTGGAAACTATTGGCAATTGATTACGAACGGTTCGGAATCAAGGGCATTGAAATTAAAGTAATGACAGTATCAGGAGACAGGTCCTTTGTTAATGCTCTTTACGCTGGATGATATAACACTGTTTTTAGCAGACGAAATGGTAAGCGAATAGCGCTTGAAATTATTTGAAAGCTTTTCGTTCATATCAGGTTGATAAATAAACAGAAAATAAACGGAGCAATGTGTTAGGTAGCAAAATAAATTGTAGACAAAAGTTTTGATTTATCATTAAAAAGTTATAATTAGATTATTTGGTATAACTTTAGTCACAGCACAGTGCATCTTAATTGGAAGAGAAGTGGTGCGGTAGAATAGAAATGCAGACGGTTGTTCTATATGGGAGAAAAGACATTTGAGTATTTGGCAAAGTAAGTATCGTTAAAACATTTTTAATCTCGCAGTGGGTTTACATAATGCAGCGATAGTTGTACCGGTATGTCATTATGAGATCATAGATTATTATATTAGAATTGTTATGGAGAGAAAAGGACTCAACAAGAATCGCGTCTTGAAAAAGTAAAAAGAACAGTGTTTGTGTCACGAAACGGATATGGGGGGGGGGGGGGGGGGGGGGGGGAGATTAAGATGATAGGATTTAAAAGAATTTCAAAATGATGTTTGTACATGGGGAGTCAACGGTAAAGCTCAAAGAGACAAGTACTGCCACCAATAATAAGTGATGCGCGTATAGCAAGAAACAATTTCTTAGGATTTGGTGAAAAGTGTATTTGCTTGTCTGCCAACCATAAAAAGTAAGCATTTAAAGGACTGGAACTTATCAAATCACATTTTTGGATAGGTGCTATTGCACTTGGGTAGATAAAACAAATAATCATTTACAAGTACCGCGTATAGGGTAATTTTGGAATAACAGTACCTTAAAATATCAAGGCAAGTTCTCTTTTTTAAAACAGTGGATTAAGAAAAGATATTATGCGTGGAAGATATGCTAACCATCAACAAACGAAATAAAGTTCTTTTGATGAAAAAGTTGGTATATTGGGGAAATTCTGCAAGTCGGCCCTGCTGGAGTATAATTGTTGTGTGCAGTGCGGTGGGCAGGTTTGAGCAAGTGTTAACCTTGAATCAACGACCGTCTCATGACCGGATTCCCTCAACTTTCACATTCTGTGGTAAAAGCTGTTCTTAAGCTTAAGATGATTTTCGGAACAAATAATTGAAAATAAGTATACTCAGCCATGTGCCGGTTGAGCTTCTGGAAAAGATTATTTAAACATTGATGGTCATCAACAGATATGGTATTGCATTACAAGCAACAAAAGAAACTAGACTCCGTCTTTTACACTAGGAAAAATTGTGCACTAACATATATCAACTAACAACATGTTGTTCAAGATTGAAAGTTAGAGAAGATAACTATGTTCATACTGTAAAAGATTTAGTCGACGTGATCGAACGTTTTTTTCTAAGAATGTCTTCCGTAGTGTTTTTTTGGAGAAAGATTGAGAATTATATTCTAACTAATTTGACGTTCATATGAAGATCAATATCTTAAAGTAATGTTTGGTGTTCACGACAAGACCATTAAGAAAAAGCTAAGTCTGAATCAAATTAATGCACATAATCTTAATTGGGAAAATGTGTATAATATTTTTTTTAAAAAAACGCAGGCAACGACATCTATTTATACATTAAGTGAAGCCCATATGCTACTCCGTAACAATAATCTGTTGAGATATCTTATATTTACAATGACGTCATAGTTTCTCGGCTAAATCTTTTATCCCTCTCGTCTTTCTAGCTTTATTTACGCAGAATAGACGCGCACGATCCTTTTCGCCGATATCGTTCATGCTTTCTCAATTGGCTGGTTTCCTTTCCGAGTATTTATCACGAAATGCTGTTTTGGTAATTGTGATGCATGCAGCGTAGTTCTTTTTATGGTTCATCTTAACTACTTTAGTATACTACTTTTTTAAGAAGGGGAGGGTAACGAGGATTAACCACACATTTTTCGCTCTCCATTCTCTGTGCACCCTTCCACTCTTTTCGATTTCGTTTGTGAAAGGGCGCAACCCTTTAGGGGATACGGGAGAGACTGAAAAAGACTAAGACTGTGAACTGTTTCTTTTTCTCACTCTCTCTTCTCTCTCTCTTTTCTCTATCTGGTCTCTCTCTCTCTCTCTCTCTCTCTCTCTCTCTCTTCTCTCTCTTTTCTCCTCTCTCTTTCTCTCTCTCTCTCTCTCTCTCTCTCTTCTCTCTCTCTCTCTCTATCTCTCTTCTCTCGTGCTTCTTTGATTACTCTGTCCATTCGGATCGTTTTGCTCCTTCTGCTACTTTATTCTTCTACTACACTTCGTCGGTATAAATCGCACTACCCGGGGTGAATTAGTGAGAATGAAAGGAAACCAAGCAAAGCAAACTCATTGCAACATACACAGTGCACTGAAAACCCCCGATCATTTGTATCAATAGTATTACATTAATGAGAAAGAAGCATTGTCCAACCGACATCATTGTACCTAGTATACATGAAATGAGAAAAGAAGCATTGTCCAAACAGACTTTCATTGTAGCATAGTGTACATGAAACGAGGAAGAAGCATTGTCACATGACATCATGTATAGAGTATACATTACTGAGAAAGAAGCATTGTCAAAGACATCATTTTACATTGTGTAATGAATGAGAAAGAAGCATTGTCCAACAGACTCATTTGTATCATAGTATACATTAACTGAGAAAGAAGCATTGTCAACAGACATTCATTGCTACCATAGTGTACATGAAATTGAGAAAGAAGCATTGTTCCAACAGAATCATTGTACATAGTATACATTAACTGAGAAGAAGCATTGTCCAAACCAGACATCATTGTACCATCGTGTACATTAATGAGAAAGAGAAGAACGCATTTGTCCAACAGACATCATTGTACCATAGTATACTATTAACTGAGAAAGAAGCATTGTCAAAACGATTAGAAAAATCAACAACTTGGAACACTGGGCATGAATGAAAGTGTTGGAACGCGCGCGTAAGAGGGCGTTTGTGTGTTAGCATGATAGATGATAGGCGTTTTAGGTGTTGTAACAAAAAAGAAGAAAAGAAAGAGACCGCTCCCAAAAAAAAAAGAAAAAAAGAAGAAAAAAAAAGAGTAGAGACAAAATCAGAACAAAAAAGGCGGAGGAAAGTGGAGGGAAAAAAAAGTAGGAAAAAAATAAGTGGAACCGTGAGGACAAAACGTCAGTCGACGAATAGCTTAAACAAAATAAGGTGAAATGAGCAACGTCCGGAGGGGAGAGTTCATCACCCTTAGTCCGCAGCAAAGTAATTACTGTCGTCAGTAACGGCTCTGACTGGGTGATTTCCTGCCAAAGTTGAACAAACATAAAAATAAGACACAGACACCAACTTTATAGGGCACTGGAGTGAGTCAGCAGTCATTAATGAGCAACGTCCGGAGGGAGAGCTCACTCACCCTAGTCCGCAAGCAAGTAATTACTGTCGTCAGTAAACGGCTGAACTGGGTGGGGTGTCCTCCCAAGTTGAATCAAAACACCACACCATCAACAGACATGGGTGTGATTCAGAGTCATGCAGTAATCTGCTCTGGTGGTTTCCTCAGGGCGACTTGTCATGAACTACTACTGTGGATTGGTGTTGATGGCCAGGGACTGAGGGGGGGTGGGGGGGGAGGGGGGGGGGGCATGGTGACACAGCTGTGATGCGGACGTGAAAGCCAGAATGTGTGCGTGGGTGCAATGCCCTGAAGTGGCGCAAAGGATGAAAAGCACAAAAAAAACAATAAAAAAAGAAAAGAGAATTAGTTGAAAATTCGAATAGGTGAACCGTGATTAATCCAACGGACTTTAGGAACCGTGATGCACAAGTCTCGTGTGCATCTATTCTAGCATCTATAATTGAAGATTGTTTTTTGTTTTTTCAGTTTTATACTGGCAGGTGTTACTGTCTTCTTCGATTTCGTTTTGGGAGAAAAAAAAAGATTTGTTTGTGCCAAAAAAAAACAGGGACATTACACACTTTTCAATCCATTTCATCGAAATCATGCTCATTTTGAAAGGGTAGGCCGCCGCAACGCTGTGGCGCAATACAACTAGTGGCTTTTGAGTCCGATCTTCGTCAATGTGATTTTCATGAAAGGCAGCGGGTCCCTGACTGACTGTTTCCACAGTTCTGGCTTTTTTTTAATTTTAATTTTTTTTTTTAATAGTTCAATGGAAAACGGTTGATCACGCGCTTGCATGGTTACAAAGGTCTTGTAAACGTAGCTCTAGTTTGACCAATGATACGCAGGAGTGTGTGTGTGTGTGTGTGTGTTGTGTGTGTGTGTGTGTGTGTGTGTGTGTGTGTGTGTGTGTCTGGACATCACGTCTTCTTGTTATTTATAATTAATTAATCACGATGAATTAAGTAATTGTTTATTAATCAATCTCAACCAATGAATTAAGTAAACTGTTTCATTAATTATCATATCAAAACAATCATTAAATAGATTGTTTAATTAAATCAATCAATTATCATTCAATCATTAAAAAATGTTTATAATTAATTAATCAGTCAACCAATGAATTCATTCATGAAATAGTTATAATTATTCATTGAATCTATTCATTTATTTTTTGCATCTCTGCAAGCTGCGGATACAAGGTTCCCTTACCAAGTAAATTCAGGTTTCATAAGTCGCCATCTCAACATCGGTTGTATTTTAGAGCAATCGACGTCATGGGGGGGGTTCTTCGGAGACATCCCGTCTGAGAAGACACCGCACTGCTGCCGCGTCCACTTCGGTGGCTTCGTGGTTCCATTGATCTAGCATGCCTAGGGTACTGATTTATCGTGTCGTCATTCCCCACCTTACCTTTCTCTCCGTTCCCCATTGCTCCTTTCTTTGGAATAATTTGGACAACATTTCTGACTCATCTCGGCTTTTTTTTAAGCTGACGAATGACTAGCCACCTCTGAACTTGATGCCAGGTTCAATTCGCAGCATCATTAGGTAGCCTGCGTCCTTGTCATCAAAACAACACGCATCAATCATATTCAGAATACATGGGACAAGAACGGTATAGCAATGTGATGTGTTTTATCTCTTTCTATGGCCTAGAGAAGGCTTCGTCACAATTTATCAGATCAGGTGTTTAATATACTGGTATGCAGATGGGATGGCGGAAAAGGGTACAAGATTAGCACGGACAGAGAGAGAGAGAGAGATGAGGAGAGAGAGGAGAGAGAGTGGAGATCGGAGAGGAGAGAGGAGAGAGAGAAGAGAGAGTATGACAATGACAATGGACAATGACAACCTTAATTGTCAACTGCACAGAGCCTTAATGGACATGGGGTCCATGTTATGAAGGAAAGAAAGGAAATCATTTTTAATGGTTGTTGGCTACAACCTCTGTAGCGAAAATTCCTTTATCTACCAACATCATTTCTAGAATAACATAGATTATATGCTCGTTTTCGTCCAGTATGATTCAAAATTAAGAAATCGAACTGTCAGACAAAATCATAACTTCATGACATTAACCAAGGTTAGCATTAAACAATACATAAGTCATGAACATTGAATAGCTTTGTACTCAAGCAAAAGCTGTCTAATTTTAGACGCTTCGGCAATAAATTTAGCCAGAGATCTTAAGAGCTCTTCATCATCAATCATTAAGACTTCAGAAACACTTTGTCTGTTTATAAAAGGCGTCTGAAATAATTTACATTTTCTGCGAACTTCATTGTATGCAACACATTTGAAAAGAAAGTGATATTCATTTTCCACAGCATTCATTGTACACACCTTACATACGTTATCGGTTTGTAACCCTTGCAATAAACCAGACTTTATTTGCATTTAAAACTAAAGTTCTAGTTCTAAATCTAGCGAGCATATCTCTATGCCATTTACGAGTGATAACTAGTAAATACTTTTCTGGTTGCAGGTTGCTGTTAAATTCAAGAAACCAGTCAATACTTTTCTCTTCAGCAAAACTGGCACTCACAGATGGAGAGAGAGAGAGAGAGAGAGAGAGAGAGAGAGAGAGAAGAGAGAGAGAGAGAGAGAGGAGAGAGAGAGAGACTGACACTGACACAGTTTTATTGCCAATAGCAAACAAGCCCTGTTGGCAAGGGGGTTACAATTTCAGTATTAACGCATGGGGTCAAATATTGCCATTCAAGAAAAAAAAGACATAAATCGAACAGTATAAACAAAAAATTAAAAATTTACAATCGGCAACAAAAAACTTTTTGCGGATCCCAAAAACACTCACACACATCCCACCACCCCGTGCGCACGCACGCACGGCGGGGCGTGCGCTCGCAAAACAAAACACACACACACACCCCACACACACACAACACACACCCCCACACACCAACACACAAAACACACAAAAAAACAAACACAACAAAAACCCACTCACTCACTCACTCTCCCACACTTCAGAAATCCTTTGTTTCGAAAATCAACCCCATGAAAAATACCAAAAAGCGCTAAACATTTGAATTCATACATCGTCACAAATTTTGGTTTAAACCAAATTTTTTAAGATATTCTTCTTCAAAAAATCCCCAAGTTTTTCCCCTATATATCTTGCAATGTTTATGGTATTTTTTCATTCTTATTGAAAATTTCCTCCCCCCCCCCCCCCCCCCCAGGGTCTTTTTTTTGAGCGCTGGCTCCCTAAAAAATTTTACATCTACTTCAAATTATCTGCGAAAGAAGGACAATCAAAAACAAAATGCACTTCATTTTTCACTGTTTTTTCCCCTCTACCCACTTGGGGCATGCGTTTTTGTCCGTTGCTCAAACCCAAATTTTTCTTTTTGGGCTTTGAGGAAAATTTGTTTTTTTAGTTCAAAATTTTTTTAAAATTATATTTAGCCATTTATTTTTGGTTTTTTTTAAAAACAAAATCTTTTCCACCAAACAAAATGAGAAAAAAAACTTTCCCAAAAATTTTGAGTTCCCCAAAAAACCCCAAATTTGCTGGACGGGCCAGTTTTGTCTTTTAAGAAAAAATTTTAAACGTTCATTTAAATTGGGTTATAAAACCTCGCAGTTTTTCCCTAAAACCCTGACAAAGCCAGACGATCCCAAAAACCTTTTTTCTGTTAGTATTTTTTTTTTACACGAGATCCCCCCGGGTTAAAATTTTTCCCCTTATCGTGTTGTAGAAAAATGCATTTCATACGCTTGATTAAAAGAGTCTGGGGGTAGGTAAATGATTAATTTTAAACCAATTTAATTAAAGACCCAGGAAAGGGAGTTTTAAAACTTACCGAAAAAGGAATTGACAAACAAAGCACAAGAAAAGGGACCGATGAATTTCAACCTTGGGTCTTATAAAGGCGAAAAAAAATCCATTTAACATGTGGGACAGTACAAATAGGGAAAAAAAAAAAAAGGGGAATAAAAAAAAGGATTATCCGAAATTTCTTCATGAAGGGGGAAAAATGACTTGGGGGCCGGGGGGGTTTATGGGGGGAAAAAGGAACAGGGGGGGGGGGGGGGGGGAGGGGGGGGGGTTGCGTGGGGGGAGGTGTTTTGTGTGTGATTGATGGGTTGTGTGTTTTTTTAAATTAGGGGGTTTTGATTTCTTTTTTAATTGGGGGTTGTGGTAATGGGGGTTTTTGTTAATGAGGGAAAAAAAAAAAAAAAAAAAAAAAAAAAAAAAAAAAAAAGGAGAAAAGAAAGGTGTGTTGGGGGGGTTTTTTTAAAGGGGGAAGGACCCAAAAACAAAATTAAGATTAGTTAGTTGGAGGGGTTGCTTTTTAATTTAATTTGTATGAAGTGTGTGAAGAGGATGTGGTGGTGGTGTATGTAAGTGTTTTGTGTATGTGTGTGTGTATGTGTGTTTTGTTGGTGGGGGATTTTGGGCCATCTGATGGGGGAAAGGGGGGGTATGGTTTTTGGGTTTTATTGTTGGTATTGATGCCTTGGGGGTGAGTGGGGCCCATTTTGGGGAATTTGGTTTTTAAAATTGATTTGATTTTTGGTTGTAAAAACCCAGAGGAAAATGGGCCCACTTTCCCATAAACTATTTTTTTTGATGCTTTGTAACGGCACCCCATAAACTTTTTATTGCATAAGTATGAATTTTTTCCCTTTGTGGGCGTTACCCAAACAGACCCCACACCTCGATGCGTTTTTTAGGATTGGTTGTTTTGGGTGTCGAAAAATTTCCAAAACAAGACCCCTTTCAACTGAATTCAGTCTTTCATTGTTTTAAAAATTTCAATGCCCCTCTTTTTTCCTTTTTTTACACGTCCCAGCAGCATGTATTTAAGTTTAATTTGTAGTGAAAAATTTACCTAGATTTTTTAAAACTATTTGCCCATTTTGGGACTTTGATTTGCCTTTAAAACCCATCTTTTTTTTGTTTTTGCAAAATCCCCTTTCCATTTTTTAAAAAACATGATATTAGTTTTATTTAAAATTTTTTAAGTCAGTTGTAACCCTATAAATTACCTTTTCAAAGTGTAAAACTGTTTCTGAAAAACCAAAACAGGTGTATCAAAAAAGGGAAAAAACCCATCTCAGCAAACAAAAAATAAAAATAGTTCATTTCCCCCGGGGTAACATTTGTTTTTCCCTTGCCTTCCTTTCCCTTCGAAATATTTTAAGCAAGCCGTTAATGAAAAAGCAAAATAACTGGGCTGAGAAGACTTTCCCTTGTTTTACCCCAAAGTGGACAATTGAAAAATCTGAAAAAAAATCCCTTTATCACGGCCTTGCAAGAACGGAATCTTCCCCCCGGGCAGGGGTTTGCAACAACTTCCCATTCACCCCACTTTTCCTTTAAAAACATTCCACAAAAATTTTCTGTTAACGAAATAAAAAGTTTTTGGGGAAATTCAAAAAAAAGGCAAAATTTAAAATTTTTGGGTTTTTTTTTAAAGGTATTTCGGGAAAAAAGGGGAAAAATTTGTAAATTTGTGGTTATTGTGTATTTCCAAAACAAAAATTCCGCTTGTTCTTCTGAAATTTTCTCTTTTCTTTTCCCCAAAAAGTGAAATCTTTTATTAAGAATATGTGTTTTAAATTTTTTATTTAAAGGGAACTTGTCAGTGCAATCCCTCGGTAATTTGGGGTTTGTTATTTTTCCCCTTTTTTTGGGTAAAGGGGGGATTTTTAAATCGATTTTGCCCAGGGACCCCGGAAAGTTTCCTTTATCGAACGGGCGAGGTTAAACGGGTTTTATATGAAATCAATAACAATAGAGTTGGCACTTTTTAAACCCTTTTCAAAAAAAACCTTACCGGGACCTGCGCTTTTTCCCACTTTTATACGATTTTTGCCGTTTATGACCTCACCCTTTTGGGTTATCAACTTTTTGAATAAGGGTTTGTAAATAGATTTTTCACTGTTATCTCTATTTTTGAGTGTTCGGTTTCATTGTTTAAAGCCTTTGGGAATACTTAAAAAAAAAATGTTCATGCATGCTGGTGAGGAAATTTTCGTTATAGATCATGGTTTTTATTTTATTGATTTTAATTGTTGCCCAGAATAGTTTGGGCATGAACTGATTTTTTTAGCTTTTTCAAAATCGTTTCTCATCGAATTCTCTTTTTTCTCTCTTTTCATTGTTGTGTTTTTCCTTTCTTTCCTTAACATACGCGTTTTACGTTCTTTCCTCAATTTTATTAATCTAGCTCTTTTTATATTGCTTCAAGCATCTTTTGAACCCAAATTTTTTTCTTTTTTTCCCCCACTCGCTGTCAAACCCGTCATTCCTTCTCTTTCCTTTTTTCCCCCCAGATTAAACCCTTCAAAAACCGCAGCATACATAAAGTGTTTTACAAACAATTCTAACATGTGGGTTTCATCAACATTTAAAGGGAATTTTCATGGCTCTATCAAACATTTTTTAAAAATCTTCTGGCTTAGTTTTTCCACATAAGTTTCCCCCCATTCTTTTAGACCATATTAATGCGCTTCTCTTTGCCCAAAAACATGGACATTTTCTTTTTTTTTCGTAATTTCCAATTTTTTCCCTTTTTATTTCCCAAAAGGGAATGCCCCAAAAAAACAAACAGTCCGCTACATTTAACTGCAAAGTTCGAGTAAAGTGTTTGGGCACAATAAAATAAACAATAACACTGCTACCACGGGGCGACCCAAAGGTTTAATTTCCCTTTTTAAATGTTCCCCAATTTTGTTTTCCCTTCACAATTACAAGTTTAAAAATGAAACATAAATCCAATAGGGGATTTACCAAAATTATTTTTTGAACAAGTCTTTTTTAACAGCATTTTAAAACATTTTTTTTGTGTGCGTACACAATTATGGACTAAGGGTTTGTGTCAACTTATCATCAACATGTCATTTTATCTCAACAAAAAACATTTTTAAACAATGTCGGGCCCCGGGGCTAGTGCTTCCCAGTGTCATCATCAAATTTATCACATAAAAAACATCAATTTAAAATCATTATCTAAATTTTCAACACTAGTAAAAAAAAGGGAAAAATATTCTCAGGTTTTGGGGTTTTTGGCGGCCCGTGCGGGCATTTTTGTCGCCCAAAAATGAGGATATTTTTAAAACATTATTTTTTAGTTATTTCCAGCAAAGTTTCTTCCCAAAAACAAAATTCCCTCTTTGATGCCCGGGGTGATTGTATTTTCGATCCTCCCCCAGGCACAAAAATAAAATTTCAAACAATCCCAAAACATCTTTGTTTACATTTTAAAAACTTTTTTTTTTACTTTTAAAAAAACCATGTTGTCACAATTAACACTGATTGGTTAAAATTTTTTTTTCATAGGTTTTCCCGATCATTTAAAAAAACCCCCCCCCCCCCCAGAATTTCGGAAACCTTTTTCTTCGACAATTTCTTAGCGGTGTTTGGGAAATTCCCCAAAGTCGTGAAAAATACCAGAGAAATCAAATTTCTTGCGTTTTAAAAGTTTTTAGTTAGGGCATACGAAATTTAAAACCTTTACATAAAATTTTTAAAAGGGTAATCCATAGTTTAATTTTAAAAATTTTTTAACTTTTTAGTTTTAAAAAATGTTATTTCATTTACCTGATGGTTTGCCTCCTTTATTTCGAATTTTTTTTTGGAAAAGCGAGACCTTTTTTTTCCAGTTTTTGCCGAAAAAGGGTTTTTTCCCGTCTGTTTGCCCCGTTCAAATTCCTCGCATGCCTTTGCGTGGTAAATCTCCCAGGCCACGTCGTGACCCGCTGCTGCCCCCGGGGGTGCCCGGTGTTCTCCTGCCCGCTTCACCCCGCAAACATGGAAATTTCCCCTGAAAACGTGATTTATGTGAACTGGCCGTGGGGAAAACCCGGGCCCCTGCCAGGCGAACAGTCACTAGGCCTTGTGCTTTGTTTTCTCACCCGAAGCAGGAAACCCGGGTTGAAGGTGAAGGGTCACACACCACTGCTGCTCTTGCGGGAAAACCCGGGCACAGCTTCCCCTGACGTCACGTTGACTGTAGGAAAAAACTCCCCGTCTTGCCACAGCAAAAGGCCGGGGCCTCTTCTGACGCCCCCCCCCCCCCCCCTGCTTTTGCCCGCATTTGGGTTGGTGGGCCTTGGGGTGACGTACAAATTTTAGCCGGGGGGGAATCCCGGTTCAGGGCACCGGTTTCTAAACTTTCCCATCGTAACCCGCCTTGTTGGGTTTTATGTCACCCCGAGTCGCGTCCCCCCCCTGCCCCCCTGGGTTTTGAAACGTGGAAACGGGTTGCGGTGGTCCCCTTGGGGCAACTTGCCTTGACAAAATTTTGCGGTTTTCCCTCTTTCTTTGCCTTCCCCAATTTTTTGCCCGTCTCCTGGTCATATCATTTTCCAGCCTGGGCGCCTTTCTTTTTTGTTTTGGGGGGAATTCGCGATTGCGAATCAATTCCATTTTGTCTTTCCATTGGCCCAATTTTTACGATCATTTTTTTGGCTTCGCCAAATTCTTTTTCCCCCCCTACCCTGTTTAGGGCCGGGGCAAAGTCTTCTTCTTTCCATGTTTTGTGACCACGGACCCTGTTCAAAATGTCCCACAACCCCATCGGCCCCAGTGTCTAATTTTTCTTTTTTCGTTGGGAGGGGGGTACCAAAAAAAACGAAAATTGTCCCCCCTCGGAAAAAACTTTTTGAGTCTGTCGAGTCTTCGGGCATTGCCCTTTTCTTGCTGTTTTTGGAACCCGGGCACTTTCACGCAGATTTCCCTGGAGAAGGGGAGAGGGGAGAGAAGGAGAGAAAAGAGGAAAAGAGGGAGGGGAGGAAGAGGAGAAAAGAGAGAGGGGCCCGGGGGCTTTCCCTTTTAACAAAGGGGAACGCAAACGCAAAAGCTATCCCCCTTTAAATCTGTTGATGGGGCCCTACTGAGTTTGGGGTTTTAATTTTTTTCGATTTTTGGGAAAAAGGAAAACAGCAAAAGGGAAAAATTTTTTTTGGGAAAAATAAGGTCTTATAGTGAACGGAAGGTTTTTCAGGAAATTTTTAAACGGGAAAAGGATGCCCACAAGGGGATCCCATATCCCCTACGTTTGTTTTAGGGGCCCAAATACTAGCAAACAAAATAAGGCAAGTTTTAAGATGTTAAAAAGGGATTAAAAAAAAGCATAAAATTCAAGACAAATCGTTTGCAGATGACACCACCCTTCACCCTGGAAGGGGGATAAAAAAATCATATGAAAAGTTGTTCCAGGGTCTCTGAGTTTGGCAAATTTTCCGGGCTTTAAAATTAAAAAATATGAAAAAAAAGTTTAAAGGTTTTGGTTTTGGATTAAGGAAAAAAAAAAAACCCCGAAAGTACTTTCCCTTATATAAAAAAGGAATGGAACCTTTAAATTTTAAAATTTTAGGGGTGTTTGGTTTTCGAAAATTCTGACGATATGACTCAAAAACAATTTTTGACCCGATACATTTTTTAGAAGTTAAAAATCTATTTAAAAAAATGGTCAAAAAGAGTAAAATTTCACCATAGGTAAAAATAACAGTGCTAAAAAGATTTTGTGCTATCAAAAATTGTTTTATTTGGGGGATCCCCCTGCCCCAACCTCCGACTCTCAGATAGATATGTTGCAAAATATGTGTTTCAAGTTTTTTTGGCAACAAAAAGGGTAAAAAATTTAAAAAAAAATTTTTGTTTCAAATATTCCCAAATGAGGACTAGGTATGCTGTAGAACTACCATGTATCTGTAAAACTGCTCTGTATGCTGTAGACTGCATATAAGCGAAGGTCTGCAGGACCAGCAAACCCAAACCTGATTTGCTCTGTGAAGTGGTTGTGTGTGGTGTGTTGTTGTTGTTGTTGTTGTTGTTTTGTTTTACGTCTTTCCACATTACGTGATATTAGACGGGAAAAAAGGGGGGAGGGGGGAGGGGTAACAAAGGTTAACACAATGAAGTAAAAAATTAACTTATCTACAGCTATAACACAAAAATAGAAAATCCACTTAATCAAAGATTGAAAAAAAAAAAAAAAAACAAAACACACAAAAAAAAAACCCGAAACATGTAACTCTTCTGTCTCATCTCACCACTGACTGTTATATATTATAAATATTTGCCAATTGGACCTTTAACTAAGTGCAAAAAGAAAAAGATACTTTTTCACTTGCTGACAGTGACAGGAAAACATTTTGACTAGGCTGTACAGACGTATTTGGAATGAATTTTTTCATTACGTTACACAAAATAATGTAATCAGTTGGCATGCTGTGACCACTTATACAATGTTATATTTTTGACATACTTTTTTTAAAACAATCCGATTTCCATCTACAGATCAAGGAACTTATCTGTAGTCTACGATAAATGTTTTGATCGTACTTACATAACATTTCATGAATACTTCCCATTTCATCGTGTAAACCAAAACACCCAGTTTCCTTTCTGTCAAATGAAAATTTTGGTGTGTGTGTGGGTGTGTGTGGGGTTTGTGTGTGTGTTGTGTGTGGTGTGTGTGTGTGTTTTGTGTGGTGTTGTGTGTGTGTGTGTGAGTGGTGTGGGGTGTGTGTGTGTGTGTTTGTGTGTGTGTGGTGTGTGTGTGTGTGTGTGTGTTGTGTGTTGTGTTTGTGTGTGAGTGTGTGTGGTGTGTGGTTGGGGTGTGGTGTGTGTGTGTGTTTTGTGTGTGTGTTTGTGTGTGTGTGTGAGTGTGTGTGTGTGTGTGTGTGTGGTGTTGTGTGTGTGTGGGGTGGGGTGCGTGTGTGTTTTGTGGTGTGTGTGGTGTGTGTTGTGTGTGTGTGTGTGTGTGTGTGTGTGTGGGGTGTTGATGTGTGTGTATGTATGTATGTGGGGTGTTTTTGTGTGTGTGTGGTTGTGTGTTGTGTGTGTGTGGGGTGTGTGTTTTGTGTGTGTGTGTGTGTGCGTTTTGTGTATTGAGTGTGTGTGTGTGATTGTGTGTGTGTGTGTGTGTGTGTGTGTGTGTGTGTCCCGTGCGTGCGTGCGTGCGTGCGTGTGTGTGTGTTGGGGTGTGTGGTGTGTTGTGTGTGTGTATGTGTGTGTGTGTGTGTGTGTGTGGTGTGTGTGTGTGTGTGGTGGGGAGAGAGAGAGTGTGTGTGTGTGAACGTGTGTGGGTGTGGTGTGGTGTGGTGTGTGTTGGTGGTGTTGTGTGTGTGTGGCGTGCGTGCGTGCGTGCGTGCGTGCTGCGTGCGTGCGTGCGTGCGTGCGTACGTGCGTGCGTGCGTGTGTGTGGTGTGTGTGTGGTGTGGTGTGGTGGTGTGTGTGGGGTGTGGGGTGTGGTGGTGTGTGTGGTGTGCAGATTATTAAACTAACAATAAAAGTAAAAAGACTCAACTCAACTCAAACATTTTTATTTGCCATTACATAAGCCCTGATGGCAAGTGGGGAAAAGGGGTACATTAACCACATGATAAAGCGGCAACAAAATAATAATAAAAATTGTTCCAGACTTGCTTTCACACACGCGCGGGCGCGCGCCTGTACAAACACACACACAAAACACACACACACACACACACACACACACACACACACCCCCACACACACACCACTCACACTCACGCTCACATGCACGTGCTATCAGCAACGAAAAGTTAGTTCACTGACCATCAAGAATCTAAACACTGTAGACCAACATCTTGAAACAGATAAAATAGGATCACAAATACACAAAAATAACAAAACGTGTTAACTGGAAATTTTCTTTCGGTATTTCAAAGCTTCAGCAATATATCTAGCAAAGCGGCAACGATTTTTAAACATTATGCTCGATAGGATTGCTACAAATCTTTTCTCTGGCGACTGGTTCTTAAAAAATTTCGCATTTACTCCGTATAATATTATAGGGGGGACAATCAAACACAAAAATGCATTTCATTTTCTATATTATTGTCATCTGTGCACAAAGGCACGTGCTATTGCTGATGTTTTTAAACCATTTTTTGTTAGCATTAAGGCCTAGTGTTCTTGTTCGAATTTGCCAAATGGTATTTAGCCAGTTATTAGTAATATGTATAAAATACTTTTCTACTTCTAATGTGCTTTTAAAGGAAAGACACCAATATATTTATCGTTATCAAAACATACTAGCTGCCAGGTTTGTTGTAAGAGCATATTAAACGATCTTTTAACTCTGAAAGAAATTGTCTATAATTTTCCTACACCTTGGCAAAGCCAAACAATAACCAAAACCATTCTCGTCAACAGTTTCTTTTCCCCGGAGACCCAGTTGAATTTACCTGACTCATGTTGCAAAAACAACAAATTTTTTAAGATTGTCTGCATAATCTAGTTTTCTTCTAAATTGACTAAACCCTTTTGCCAATATTTAACAGATCTGACCCAGGGTTTCAATATTAATGGATAGCGCCCAGTCTCACCGTATATCATTTTGTTAGAAAGCATGCAACGGTACATGCAAAATGCGCTTTTAAACGCATAGGTGTTTTACCTTTTCCATATAAACATTATCTAGCAAACCCCAGATCTCTGATGAATATGTAAAATAGGGTTTTATTTGCGTATCAAATAATTTTCCAGAAGAGACAGAAATCAGATGAGTTCAATTTTTTCATTGTTTTCAATATTTCAATAACACCTCTCTTTCCCTTCTTATATGTTTTCTAAAAACCCGCATCTGTTTAAACTTAATTTTGTGTAAAAAAACATACCAAGTATGAATGAAGTAGAGAAAAGAGAGAGAGAGAGAGAGAGAGAGAGAGAGAGAGAGAGAGAGAGAGAGAGAGATGTGCGCACGTGTTGTGTGTGTGTGTGGTGTGTGTGTGTGTGTGTGTGTGGAGATTCTTGAATTAATAGTGAAGTAGATAAGAAGAGAGAGAGAGAAGAGAGAGAGAGACAAAGAGAGAGAGAGAAAAAGAGAGAAGAGAGAGAGAGAGAGATGTGCGCACGTGTGTGTGTGTGTGTGTGTGTGTGTGTGTTGTGTGTGTGTGTGTGGTGTTGTGTGTGTGTGTGTGTGTGTGTGTGATTGATGAGCAAGAGAGAGAAGATTGAGATCTCGTATGTGTGTTCGTCGAAGAGGTTTGAGAGGATGGACAGGGGGGTATCTCCAGTGAAGTTTTCCTCCAACCATTCAGCACCACCACTACGACTCCACCTGACCATTAAGCCAGACACAGACACACACAGATAGAGAGACGGACACGGACACGGACAAACACACACAGATGCAAATGAGATTATTTTTCTACATTCTTTCAACACCAACCATATGGTAATTTAAAAACAAGCATCGTAAACACACACACACACACACACAACCACACACACACACACACACACACACACACACACACACACACACACACACACACACACACACACGCACGCACGCACGCACGCACGCACACACACACACACACACACACACACACACACACACCACACACACACACACACACACACGCAGACGCGCACACACACACACATACACACATGCATACACGCACACATGCGCACAGACACACACAGATAGAGAGACGGACACGGACACGGACACGGACACGGACACGGATAAACACACACACACACACACACACACACACACACACACACACACACACACACACACACACACACACACACACACACACACCACACACACACTCGCGCGCGCGCGCGCGGCGCGCGGACAATCCTTTTTGATACATCTGTGTAATCTATATCAAAGGAGGCTTTACTTTGTTCCCATTTTAGAATAGGTGAATACGTGAGCTTTTGGGCAATGTTGGTTTTATCTATTTTGGTATCCTTTAGAAGATCGGAGGAAAACGAGTAAATAGACCTTGTTGACAGTACATTTTGGGCACGTTTTCCAAAATCCTCCTCTGATTTTAAACATACTTCTTCTGAGCTAAAATTGTTTTGTGAAAAGCTCTTTAAGATAAATTCTGAAGTTGAAGCTTTCCGAAGTTCTGCAAGAGGTAAGATTCCTGCTTCATTATACGTGCCTAAGTTAGATGTATGTGTGGGAACCCCAAGGGCAATTTTATAAGCTTTGCAATCAGTACTCTGAAGTGTATTTAACAGGTACTGAGGAGCATTAAAAATACTTCTTGAGCATAAGCCAGTCTTGAGCGTATAAGTGCAGTTGCTAAGATGGTTAATGATTTCGAATCTGTCCCCAAGGTTGTTTGCTAATTATTTTTGAGGAAATTCAAGCTCTTTCTTGCTTTGTTTAAAATATATTCAATATGAGCGTTCCAAGATAACTTACTGCTTAAGATAACACCCAAACATTTGACACTTTTTGCATAGTTTAAAACAATGCCATCCAACGAGAAAGTAGGAAGTTGTCCTTTAGAACATCTGTTTATGCTCATTTAGAAAGTAATTACAATCACCATTGAAAATTTTTACACATGGCTCAGTGCTAGATAATGATAACACGAGACCAGCCTTCATAATCCCTAGTTTCAAAATAGAAAAACTCTTCTGTCTTGGTAAACAGTTATCGATTAGTGCCGAACTGATTTCTATATTTAAATCATTAGATTTCATCCTAAATTTTCCAATAACTGATTCCCAAATTAGTAGGCTGA
>CM031613.1:43897656-43917656 GCA_018398815.1 Conus ventricosus
TGATAAAGAATGTTATGGCAATGGTTATATCAGCCCCATGCCAAGGAAGCGCAAACATAAACAAAATGCAGACACATGCGAAATCAATAGTTCTGCCTGAACATATACATTCACATAGAATGATGATTTAAGTAATATGACAGCTTGTGGAAATTGAAGAACAACTTACCGTTGCAGTACAGCTATATTTTTAAGATTAGTGCTTTATTCGCTCACGATCTACTATTTTCTTCTTCTCTGATTATTTGCCTTGGCAATAAATGCAGCAAACGATTTGATAATTTCTTCATTTACTGATGAATTTTTTTTTTAAATATATCTTTGCGCTTTGTGTTCAGTGAAAAAAGTACTTGTTATACTCCAATCATGATCATAATCTCTACGATTAGAAAATACTTCGGATCTTCGAAACCATCTGCACATAATGAGCATATAGAATTTATAAGTGACACTGAAATAACAGCCTTTTATTTAAATGCAAACCTAAGGTTCTGTTTCTAATTGTAATCAGCGAATTCCTATGCCATTTATTGGTTATTATATCAAGACATTTCACAAAATGAATGCATTTTTTATGAAAAAATACCAGCAGCATTTATCGTTTCCAACCACAGTGACCTGCCAGTTTTGTTTAAAACAAGTATCACACGTTACTTGAAGATGACACAAATCCTTTTTCATCTTTTTTTTTCTTTTTTTTTTTTCTTTTTTTTTTTTTTGCTGTCCCAGCCTCTGTGCCACCTCAGAGGCAGTGCACTCACGCCGCTCATTCCGACACCCCGTCCACAGCCACAGCCCGGTCGGCCCCGCCGCAGCCCCGGCACCAGCAAACCACAGGGAGCAGTCAATGTCAAGCCGTCAGGAGGCAACCCACCGGAGGAGACACTGCACTGCTGCCGAGTCACTTCGGTGGTGTTCAGTGGCGCCTGTTCTGATCTAACATACACAGGACACCACCTACTAAGCCCCCTACTGACGACAATAATTGCTTAGTCGCGGAGCCGGTGTGATTGAGCTCTCCCTCCGGAGGGCGCCACCACGTCCGTCCAACGACAGCCTTCATGGACTCGCCGATACCGGTGACCCCGACGGAACCAAACCAAGGCCACAGACGTGGAGAGGACATCGAAACTGAGGTCACCATGAGAGCAGGGCATGAAAGGCCACAGAATTTTAGACATTTTTTGTTAATGCTGATCAGTGAGAATGAGGATGATTAAGATGATGCTACGGATTTCCATTTCGGTCTGAGACTACATGACAGGGCTGTAATCTACGCTTCCTTTGATAATATATCCCGGCGTCAACCAGGCCCGAGAGATACAGGCACTTGCAGTGTTGGTCAGGAAATTTGAGCAACAGTCTCAGAAACGCATCCATTAAGTGGATGAAACTCGACTGTGTGGTCCCAGTCTTCCCAACCAAGTCCGCAGCAAACTCAACTCTGGGTAGGAGCCGGTCGGGGCAGAAAAACCCACATGACTCTGATGGGATTCGAGCCCACGACCTCCCAGCCGGGAGTCCGCGACGCTAACCACTTCGCCACGGCGGCTGGTCTTTTTCATCAGTTATCCAATGTGCAATCTAGACAACACCAAATCTAGTTGTTTTTTTTTATAACGTTTGTGTTTATTTCATTTTATGTTTGATTTTGCAGATTACTCCTAATTGAAGATTGTGTAGCATGGCCATCAAATGAAATTGATAAAGAAGGGTAATCTGAAGAACGTGAGGGGCAAAACAATAAACTTGAAATTGAAGTTAGAGAGGAGTATAGTCATCAAATGAAAGAAAAAAAGGGAAACAAACATGATCAAGGAAGCGGAATTGAGAAACGTTTAATATGAAACGTTAATCAGCAAGTAGGGAATGAAACTGTCACGAATAAGCAATATAAAAATTGTTTTAACACAGAGAAAACAATGGAGCGAAACTGGATCGTTGCCAATTAGAGAAAAGGAAAAAAAAGACACAGTTGTTATTAGATTATGAGAAACCCCACGCAGATAGGATTATTTCGCTGAATAAAATCCTCACATGGTAAGAAAAACATTTGGACGAATCGGAATCTTACAGAGCGAGGACATTGTTTTAGCGAATCAAAATCCCATTTTGATAAGGCCAGACTTTAGCTTATTGGGGTCTCAACAATAATGGGCGCCTCTCTCTCCTTTCCTCTCTCTCTCTTTATCTGTGTCTTTCTGTCTGTCTGTCTGTCTGTCTGTCTGTCTCTCTCTCTCTCTCTCTCTCTCCTCTCTCTCTCTCTCTCTCTCTCTCTCTCTCTCTCTCTCTCTCTCTCTCTCTCTCCTGTTCAATTGTAAATCGCCCCGGGAGGGAGAATAGAATGTGTGCTACGCAAATGTCCAACACCTGTTAGTCGTAGTCATCGTGGTCAGCAGCAGCAGGAGAAGGAGGCGGTGGTGGCTTCGGAGGAGGAGGAGGAGGAGGCAGAGCTGGAGGCAGTGGAGGAGGAGGAGCAGCAGCAGCAGGCAACATTTCATTTAAGTGATAATACAGACTTTTTTTTATAACGTTCATGTTTATTTCATATTATGCTGCTGCTGATGAGGATGATGACGCTGTATGACATTGCTGTAGGCCTATGTTGGTCTGTCCTATTTTCGCCCACCGCTGTGCACGATCGCTATATGTAGTCATCACAGATACAGTGGCAGGTCTCATTATGGACATTGATTTAGAGCCATGGGGTGACTTCCCACTGCAGAAGCCATTTTTAGGCAGCTGTTACCCTCCACAGTACAATCCAAATGATGCATACGAGTGGCGAGACACACACCTGTGTGATCCAATGCTAGTACTGCAGTACTTTTAGTCATAAACCTTTAATGTTTGATTTCGAAACCGCCGTTGATCATAATTTCTTTTAACTTTTTTTTTCCTTTATTGTTGTCATAAAGACTGAAATATGCAA
This sequence comes from Conus ventricosus, assembly GCA_018398815.1. Lineage (NCBI taxonomy): Eukaryota > Metazoa > Mollusca > Gastropoda > Neogastropoda > Conidae > Conus > Conus ventricosus. Next base: position 43,900,589 of record CM031613.1, read on the forward strand.
CAACATTAAGATTCAGAAATTAGGTAGAAGGCAAGCTGAACAAAGATACATAGAAACATAAGTATCTACACAAACAAAAAGAAAGATATAACCTCAGCATATCATCATATATGTATCTAACGCATGGTTACTTGATGACACTAACAGCGTAGTACAATGCATTGCACTTTAGGCAAATTATTTGAATGTAGCGTAATCATGCTTTAAAATTTAAAAAAAAAGAAAAAATAGGTAGAGGCGGAAAGAGAGATCAGTAAGGGTAAAGGAATAGCACGAGGAAGGACAGGCAGGAGGACAAACAGGCGGACACACTGACAATTAAACAGACAAGCATTAAGACAGAATGGGTTGGTTCACAGCAGATGACGATATGCTATTTTCACATAGCACATTGTCTCTCTGATAGAAACCTTGAAACACACACACACACACACACACACACACACACACACACACACACACACACACACACACACACACACACACACACACACACACACACACACCGTGAGAAACATACATCAGCAAAGGAGCAGAAATATTACGTTTGTTAAATTTGTGCTTAGTTGTCATATGTTGCATTATGTACATTCATGCATCAATACAGATAAGAGATGCTCCAATAACATTGACAAAAACAATTAAGCATCAAAGACTAGGGGACTCATATGCAAGCCATGTTGTCCGGAAATCCACGTGATCAATTGGTAAATATGAGTTATAGTTTTCAATTCTATATCTACATTTCAATATTCTGAAAAAGACTGTTAATTGTGGAAGACTGCCTTCTATGTCACATTCATATACACACTGTTTTGCCAGAAGAATAATAAGGTAGAAACTGTAATCAACTGCAATTGTTACATCAAAACCTAGAAGTATGAGAGATTCCGTTAAACGTATATACTGTGAATGAGTACATTTCTCTTTTACTAAATCAGTGAACATACTCCAAAAGCATTTAATGTAAGTACATTTCCCAAACATATGGTTAATACCGTCTTTAAATAAGCCGCAAAAATAAATTTATCATTATCGATTACTCCAACTTCTTTCAAAATTACGTTTGTTCCTAAGCATCTATGGATTATTCTCAGCTTAAACCACTTAAGCTTCAAATCCGGTTTCTTTTTTTATGTACATTAAAGAAGCACAATTCCCAGTCATTAATCTGTAAGGGCTTCGTGCCCCGTTTGTCACAGCATGGAGCTCTCAATATATTAGCAATCAATAATTATGTTGTAATACGTCTTTGAGCCTTTGTAGGTGGCAAACAATATTTTATAAAAAGTGAAGAAATATTACATTTATTGTTTTCAATGGTAATGTCAACTTTCTTTATGAATTCAATTATTGCCATCTTATATTCTGCAAAAGTAAGAAAATCGATCTTAACATCATATTTTTCCTTGAAGTTCCTGTGGGAAAGAAACTGACCATTATCATAAAAAATGTGTGATATGATAGAAACCTTTGTTTCCGAGCATTTTTAGGAAACAATGTGTCTTTCCCCGACTTGAATACATCTATTATAGGATACTGTATTTGGGTAGACATTTGTAATAAAGAAAAGTGTGTAAGCTTCAAGAACGTCTGCCCAGAACGGTTACATTTTGTGAAGTTTGCGACAATTTTTGGACCATGTTTACTCATAAGAGGCCATTGAGGAAAATTACTGCCTAAAATTTGTTTCCATTTATGGTTTGATTGTTCAGTTCTACGGATCCAGGATAATTTTAGAGATGCAACGTATGTTTTCAACTCAGGAAGACCAATACCTGCATTGCATGCACTTTTATGAGCTGTTTTTCGACTAATTTCTGCTGTTGTTTTTTTATTCCATACAAATTCATGATATATTTTCTGGCACGTTTGAAAGAAAACATCTGGCGGGTTTGGTAAAAGCAGCCATAAATGGATCAGTTTTGAAAGGATGATGGATTTCAATATAGCTATTCTACCAAAGGCACAACCTGGCGTTTTACCAATATTCTAAGCAAATGATTTACGTCTGCCAGCTTTTCTGAGAGAGAGAGAGAGAGAGAGAGAGAGAGAGAGAGAGAGAGAGAGAGAGAGAGAGAGAAGAGAGAGAGAGAGAGAGAGAGAGAGAGAGAGAGAGAGAGAGAGAGGAGAGAGAGAGAGAGAGAGAGAGAGAGAAGAGAGAGAAGGAGAGAGAGAGAGAGAGAGAGAGAGAGAGAAGAAGAGAGACAGACAGACAGACAGACAGACAGAGAGAATGAGAGAGAAGAGACAGACAGACAGACAGGAGAGAGAGAGAGAGAGAGAGAGAGGAGAGGAGAGAGAGAGAGAGAGAGAAGAGAGGAGAGAGAGAGAGGAGAGAGAGAGAGAGAGAGAGAGAGAGCATTGTATTATTCTGTGTGCATTACCCGCATGACAGTCCTTCAAACAGGTAGTCTTGTTCCTTCAAACAATATTTTCATGGCATTTATGCTAGACTTTCCCTCCTCCCCGACTCCCCACCCTCTCCCCCCTCACACACACATGACCGACCCCCTCCCCCCCCCCCCCCCCCCTTTTTTTTTTGCGTTTTACCAATTAAGAGGCTTCTATAAGAACACCACAAACATGGTCCAAATAATACTTTTCTTCTATGCACATGAACGACAAGAAGGAGAAAAAAAGTCATCTGTCACAATACAGATAAATCAAACCAGAGAATCCGCACCTAGTACTACGGATTTAGTGTTCCATGGGAAAAGGGAAAGAGAGAGAGAGAGAGAGAGAGAGAGAGAGAGAGAGAGAGAGAGAGAGAGAGAGAGAGAGAGAGAGAGAGAGGAGACTGGGGAGAGACAGCGAGAGTGAGAGGGAGAGAGACAGACAGACAGCAACACAGACGAACATGAGAGAGAGAGAGGAGAGAGAGAGAGAGAGAGAGAGAGAGAGAGAGAGAGAGAGAGAGGGAGGGAGACGGGGCGGAGCGAAAAGGGGGGGGGGGGGCACTGTGTATTACATGCACATATCCATACAGAAAAATTCAGTTTTTGTTCAAACCTTTCAACACCTGACACCCAGCTGTGCTTTCCTTTTTCTATGTGTTTAGAATACATGACATATGCCAGCCTCAGTATACTATCTAATAGTAGCTGACTTATTTTTAACCAGTATCTCAAACATTTAACGTAAGTTTTCTGATGAGTAAAAGATATATACCTGACTCTCTGTAATACATTTTGTTTGAATAACGTAGGAGCAGTGCGAATATTCTCCATGTGATCACTATCGTTAATTCCCAGACTTCGACACTATTTGTTGATATGACTCTATCGAAACTCGAACAGTTTCCAGAATAATTAGAAGCAATCGAATTTAATCTCTTCATGACGCAAAGAAATTCAATTATCCCTTTGCTACAGTTTCTAGGGAAACAACAAAAAAACAAAAACGGGGGAAGGGGAGGGGGCGGGGCGGGCGGGGGTTTGATGCAGCGAAGGAGGGGGGGGGGGGGGGAGAGGGTAAAAAGAAGATGAAAAGCAAAAAACGAAAACAAACGGGAGGGGGTGGGGGGGGGGGGGTTATTATACTTCGAAACGGACAATCACAGTAAAATGACCAGTTTTCCATTTAGTTCGTCGGAATACTAGATGAAGTCGGTCCTGTTTGTGTCACCCGCATCAAATGCCGTCAGAACACGAGTCTGAACTGAATAATTTATCAGCACCCACGTCTCTCTTCGCACTCTAATCTGGTAACTCTGTGTAGAATTCAACCACCCACGAGATCGGCGTGCGGGGCACTGGCCATTAGGAAAACCGCGCTAAGGTGTTTTGTTACATTGGTGATATTTCAGCCATGGATAGAGTTTCGCTCTTGTCTCCTCGATGATGTTTGTCCCTGTGGGTCATGAGATAAGGTGGGAACTGAGTTCAAACCCTGGACGGACATTACAGAACGATCCACCATGTCCTGTCGAAAAAAAGCACGCATGACTTGAGAGAGAGAGAGAGAGAGAGAGAGAGAGAGAGAGAGGAGAGAGAGAGAGAGAGGAGAGAGAGAGAGGAGAGAGAGAGAGAGAAGAAGAAGAGAGCCAGATTGAGAGAGAGAGAAAGAAAGAAAGAAAGAGAGAGGAAAAAGCACACATGACTTGAGAGAGAGAGAGAGAGAGAGAGAGAGAGAGAGAGAGAGAGAGAGAGAGAGAGGAGAGAAGAGAGAGAGAGAGGGGGGGGGGAAGCACACATGACTTGCGAAAGAGAGAGAGAGGGGGGGAGGGAGGGAGGGAGAAGGGAGGGAGGGAGGGAGGAACGGGGTAAAGAGCTGGGGTAAAATAAAAGATAAAATGGTAGGGAGTGGTTGGGGGTGGATTGGGAGGTGGGGTAGTAGGGATAAGAGACTACGCTGACATCCCACAATCTCTCAGTATTTGGCAATCTTGTACCCGTGCCTGTGTACGCTCTTATGACAGGGTTCTCTCTGAAGAAACTCCCAAACGAGTTCACAACCGAACAAATCCCAAGTCCATTTTCCAAACTAATATACATACAAGCAAGAATTGGATTTCTTCAGATTGGAATAAGAACTAAACTCTGGGAGAATGGGGATACAGAAGGAATAGGGACTGTCGATTCGGATGTTTGTCGAATAGATTAGGTTCAGAGCTATTCTTCTCTTTAAAAGCAGCATATGAGAAAAAGGAGAGACAAAATCGAGAGGAAACAAACAGAACACGAGAACAAATAATTTTGGTGGAAGGGGAGTGAATGGGTGGAAAGCCAGATTTGAAGTTGAGTGTGTGTGTGAGTGCGTGCGTGCGTGTGTGTGTCGTGTGTGTGTGGTGTGTGGTGTGTGTGTATGTGTGTGTGTGTGTGTGTGTGTGCGTGTGTGTGTGTGTGTGTGTGTGTGTGTGTGTGTGTGTGTGTGTGTGTACATGCGTTTATGTGTGCGCGCGCGCGTGTTTGTGTTGTGTGTGTGTGTGTGTGTGTTGTGTGTGTGTGTGTGTGTGTGTGTGTGTGTGTGTGTGGTGTGTGTGTGTGTGTGTGTGTGTGTGTGTGTGTGGTGTGTGTGTGTGTGTGCATGCGCGCGTGCGTGCGTACATGAGTGTATGTGTGTGTAGTGTGTGTGAGTGTGTGTGTGTGTGTGTGTGTGTGTGTGTGTGTGTGTGTGTGTGTGTGTGTGTGTGTGTGTGTGTGTGTGTGTGTGGGTGTGGGTGTGAGAGAGAGAGAGAGAGAGAGAGAGAGAGAGAGAGAGAGAGAGAGGAGAGGTGGGTTGAAAGGAAGGTGGGGGTGGGTTGGTTGGTTAGGGAATTGAATGGCTGAGGGGGTGAGCTGCGACTTTCATCTGTCAGTATCTCTTAGTATCTGCAAATCTCCTGCCAGTTCGTGTGTCCGGTCTATCTTAGATATGACTGGGCTTTCTTTGAAGAAGGACTCTAAACACGTTAATACACGAACACACCCTACTGCCATTCTCAAAATTGGAGAAAAAAAATCACAAAGAAAATTGCATTTCTTCACTCCGGATTAAGATCTGAAATTAAAAAGAAAAGGCACATGGATGCAGAACAACAGAGAGACGATCGGTTCAGATCTGTCAACAGATTAGATTCCAGTGCTTTTCTTCTTTGGACGTGTAGCAGATGAGACAAGCCAAGAAACAGGAGACCCAGACAACTGGAAGGAAATAAACAGAACAACAGAAGTGAAGAATGTTAGAAGAAAGAGGAATAGAGTGGTTGAGGAGTCAGATTTATTAAAGAGAAGAAAACAAATACAAAGAAAAGAATGACGATGAAGATAATGATGATGACGACGACGATGGTGGATGATGATGATGATGATGATGATGATGATGATGATGATGATGATATGATGAGATGCTGAGAGTGAGAGATGATGAAATGATGAGATGCGACGAGACGATGATGAGATGATGATGATGATGATGATGATGATGATGATGATGATGATGATGATGATGATGATGACGAGAATAGTAATCACAGCAACAGCAGCAGCAGCAGCAGCGGCAGCAACAGCAGTGGCAGGAGCAGCAGCAGCAGAAGAAGAAGGAAAAGAAGAAAAAGCGTCATCATCATCCGCGGCAGCGCAGCAGCAGCAGCAGCAGCAGCAGCAGCAGCAGCAGCAGCAGCAGCAGCAGCAGTATTAGTAGTAGTAGTAGCAGCAGCAGCAGCAGCAGAAACGGATGATAATGTAATTTCCAAAAATTATCCATGCTGCACATGCCGTACAACTAAATGTCAGAGAGAAGAACAAAAGAGTATTTGCTTACAAAGGTCGTTTTTCATCTAATTTTGAAAAAAAAAAAGATGCAAAGCACATAAACGTACTCCCAGTTTATCCTGAATACGCGTGAGATATTCCATAAAGAGGAAAAACCGTCTTGGACTGGTGTTAACCGTTAGTAATGGCTGTTTGGTAAACATCGGTCATCGTCTGTGACCTATAATGAACATACTTACAAATTTTCAGAAAGATCGGCCAAGAACTTTCTGAGATTTTCCATACAGAAGAAAACCATTATGGGCCGTTAGTAATGGCTATAACGGTTAACTTAAACATCGGGCATCATCCGTGACCCATAGTGAACATACCTACTAATTGTCAGAAAGATCGGCCAAGTATGTTTTGAGATATTCCATAAAGACGAAAAACCGTTACAGGCTGTTACAGCCGTTAGTAACGGCTACAACGGGGTAAACGGAAACATCGGGCATCATCCGTGACCCATAATGAACATACCTGCAAATTTTCACAAAGATCAGCCAAGTACTTTCTGAGATATTCAAGGAGAAGAAAAACCGTTACAGGCCGTTACAGCCGTTACTGGTAAACTAAACATCGGGCATCATCCGTGACCCATAATGAACATACCATCAAATTTTCAGAAAGATCGGCCAAGTTTCTGAGATATTCTATAAAGAAGAAAAACCGTTACAGGCCGTTATAGCCGTTACTGACGGCTATAACGGTAAACTAAAACATCAGGCATTATTCGTAACACATAATGAACATACCTACAAATTTTCAGAAAGATCGGCCATCATCCGTGACCCATAATGAACATACCTGCTAATTTTCACACAGATCATCCAAGTACTTTCTGAGATATTCCATGGAGAAGAAAAACCATTACAGGCCGTTACAGTCGTTAGTAACGGCTATAACGGTAAACTAAAACATCCTTGACCAATAGTGAACATAACTACAAATTTTCAGAAAGATCGACCCAGTAGTTTTGTCTGGAGCGAGTGGAACACATTTTGACCACGGACACACAGACACAGACCACAGACACACATGCAGCATTTCTTCGTTCCCATTCTAAAGTACTCCCTGTTCTTTAAGAACTGGGAGGTACAAAAAGACCAAGCGCCTAAAAAGACGGTAAGAAACCATCACATCATCGCAACCGTCATTGTCATTAAAGATAACCATCATTGTTTCCATCATCACTTAGAACTTGACCTGAAGTGAGCGAAATGCAATGAGTTGACCGCTGGTCTGTGTCGTGCATGTCAGACAGGGGTGGGGTCAGGTCCTGACATGGACAGCCCAGTCAGCCCATCACAGGGGCCACACACACTAAGGCTGTAGAGGCCATCACCGTGATGTCGGATCAAACATGACAGCCAGACAACTGATCAAGGTGAGTGGTCACGTTGATTTGATGGTGTTCGAGATGTCGTCTTCTAGTTCTAGGATTGACTAGCGAAATGGGGGGAAGGGAGTTGTGAAGTATGAACAGAAACAGTCTCTCTCTCTCTCTCTCTCTCTCTCTCTCTCTCTCTTCTCTTCTCTCTCTCTCTCTCTCTCTCTCTCTCTGCACGCGCGCACGTGTGTGTGTGTGTGTGTGTGTGCGTGTGTGTTGTGTGTGTGTGTGTGTGTGTGTGTGTGTGTTTGTTGTGTGTGTGTGTGTGTTGTGTGTGTGTGTGTGTGTGTGTGTGTGTGTGTGTGTGTGTGTGTGAGAGAGAGAGAGAGAGGAGAGAGAGAGAGAGAGAGAGAGAGAGAGAGGAGAGAGAGATTCAATAGTTTAATGCCTTGGAAAAACCGTAACCAGGTTTTATATGACACAAATAAATAGAGAAAAGATAAACGAAACCAAATGACGAAATACAAATACAACAATAATACTACTTGTGTGTGTGTGGTGGGGGGGGGGGGGGGGGTAGGGGGTTCGGACCGGGATGGGTGATGTAGGGTGATGAGAATGGAGATACAAGGATTCTGGGTACCCCAACCCCCCCCCCCCCCCCCCCCCCCCCCCCCCCCTCGCCCCCAGACCTACCAGATCTGCTGCTGTTTCTACTGCGTCTACGATGACTATTACCACGACTATTATTACTATTATTTTCATGCTTCACGCTGATGCGGCCGATGGTGCTGCTGTTGCCACCACCACGTCTACTACTACGGCCGCAACAATAATTACTACTTGTACCACAATTACTACTACTACTACTACAACTGCTATATCTTGCTGCTGCTGCTTTACGTGTTGTTTTTTTCTTTTCCGTAAATTAAAAATAGTTCTTCCGATCCTTCGTTTGTTTAACGAGCACCTTTTTGTTTTTAATTCATTCAGCAGATGTGTTCTTTTATATACTGTTCAAAAAAAGAAACGCAAATGAAATTTTGCCACCTGGGGTGGACCATACAGTTGAGAACACGCCAAAAACCGCCCCTGATGTATGTCCTGAACGTCGACGTGCTAGTATAACATTGATTCAGGTTGTCACTATGTGCACGTGCGTGTTGTGGGCCAGGTGCGACAGTGCAAACATTGGGTTGTGCTTCTGTTGTTTCGCCTGCAAAGCATGCCCAACTCAGTGGTGAACACACACACACCATGGTCATAGTGCAGTATAAAAGCCGGGTCATTTTGGCAACCGGCAGGCACACCGTACCAAAAAACAGCATGCCACGTTTGAGCCCAGCAGAGAGAGAAAACGCCCTGGGTCGTTTGCAAGTTGGTCAGAGTGCAACTGATGTGGCCCATGCTTTGAATGTCTCCCCCAGTACCATATGCCGACTTTGGACTCGCTTCCAGAGGACAGGGTCATCAGCTGATGCCCCGAGGTCAGGCCGACCTCATATCACAACGCCAGCCCAGGACCGCTTTATACGGCTCAGACATCTTCGCAATCGCTTCCTGCCGGCCTCGTCCACTGTCCAGGCATGCGCTGGTGTCCGTCGCATCTCCGACCAGACTGTCCGGAACAGGCTGCATGCTGCTGGGCTGAGGGCTTACAGGCCCCTACGTGGCAACGTAATGACGGGGCGCCATCGACAGACCAGACTGCAATGGGCTACGCAACACAGACACTGGACACTGAGGAACCATTGGCGACACGTCTGGTTCTCGGATGAGTCACAGTTTCTGCTGCAGCGCCATGACAGGAGGCGAAGGGTTTACCGCCGGTGTTAATGAACGCAACCAGCAGAACTGCGTCGACGAGGCACCTCCGCATGGTGGCGGCAATGTCATGGTATGGGGGGCCATCAGCAACACAGGCAGGAGCCAGCTGGTGCGCGTGGAAGGTCACCTGACAGCCCAGCAGTACGTCCAGGTCATTGTTCAGCCACACGTCCTGCCTCTAATGGCCACTCCCAGGGCCGTGTTCCAGTAGGACAACGCCAGGCCCCACACAGCACGCCTGACCACAGCCTTCTTTACCGCCAACAACATCAACACCCTGGCCTGGCCCTCTCTTTCCCCGGATTTGAATCCTATTGAGCACGTTTGGGACGTTTTGGACAGGCGCCTGAGAGTGAGGGCCAACGCCCCAGCGACTCCAAATGAACTGTTCCGGGCATTGCAGGCCGAGTGGGCGGCCATCCCACAGCAGACAATCAGGAACATTATTGCTTCATTGCCCCGCAGATGCCAGGCTACCATTGCAGCCAGAGGGGGTCACACCCGTTACTGACTTTGGAAGCGGCCTGGCGATTTCCCTGAGGGTCTGGGGCTGGTTCTTTACCACAGCATTACAGGGGAGACTTCTGTCCTACTGATGACCTGCTTTTGTCATTTTCACATTAAACGTGTTATCACACTGAGCTTCAATAAATTGTGTTTCAAATCGGCAGCTTGGCATTTTGCGTTTCTTTTTTTGAACAGTATATTAATGTGCCTTATCCTCAGCAGGTTGAGAATAGTAATGAACAATGTGTTCCTTTTCCCGTTATTCTACAGTTCTTACTATTTTGGACGTTTTGACAACATTCCAAATGTGATTTTTGTACTCCCAGTTTTTAAAGAACAGGGAGTACTTTAGAATGGGAACGAAGAAATGCTGTGTGTGTGTGTGTGTGTGTGTGTGTGTGTGTGTGTGTGTGTGTGGTGTGTGTGTGTGTGTGTGTGTGTGTGTGTGTGTGTGTGTGTGTGTGTGTGTGTGTGTGTCTGTCTGTCTGTTTTGTCCGTGGTCAAAATGTGTTCCACTCGCTCCAGACAAAACTACTGAGTCGATCTTTCTGAAAAATTGTAGGTATGTTCATTATGGGTCAAGGATGATGCCCGACGTTTTAGTTTACCGTTACAACCGTTACTAACGGCTGTAACGCTTTTTCTTCTTTATGGAATATCTCAGAAAATACTTGACCGATCTTTCTGAAAATTTGTAGGTATGTTCATTATGGGTCACGAATAATGCCCGATGTTTACCGTTATAACGTTACTAACGGCTGTAACGGCCTGTAACGGTTTTTCTTCTTTATGGAATATCTCAGAAAGTACTTGGCCACCTTTATGAAAATTAGCAGGTATGTTCATTATGGGTCACGGATGATGCCTGATGTTTTAGTTTGCCCCGTTATAGCCGTTACTAACGGTTGTAACGGCCTGTAACGGTTTTTTCTTCTTTATGGAATATCTCAGAAAGTACTTGGCCAATTTATAAGCGGTTTGGATGATCTTGAGACAAATCGGATCCTCTGTCCATATGTAAGTGATGTAATGCTGAAAATGGATTAAACAACCGTTAAAAACCGTTATTCTGCCGTTATTTCTTATATATACAGGGTCGAACTTTAATTAAGGACCACTTATACACAGTCTCACAAAACATAGAAAGAAAAACCGACAAACGACAGAAACTTTATAAATGTTTAATTTCATTATCAGTGAACAACATTTTGTCACTTTCATCGAAAAAATCATTCTTTCTGATTAGACAGGGGAGCCTGAATGAGACTACCCCCCAAAATGACATTCACAAAAAGAGTGTTTCTTTACAGTCTGATCAAAACCGAGTGTGCCCCCCTCGTGCTGCCACACAATCCACACAGCGCTGCCTCATGGTGTTGACTGTTTTTGTAATGAGTGCCTGGGGGAGGTTTGCCCACTCCTGCTGCAGGTAGTGCAGCAGCTCCTGTCGATTTGCCGGAACAGGGTGATTTTCTTGAACTTCCTCCCAAGCTCGCCCCAGATGTTCTCAATAGGGTTCATGTCGGCCATGGCATCCTGGTGATGCCAGCTTGCACCACAAAAGTGTTCACGGCTCGACAACGATGTGGGGTGGCATTATCGTCCATAAACACAGCCTGAGCCCCAATCTGCTGGAGTGCTGGGACAACCAAAGGCCGTAAAATCTCCTGCAGGTAGCGTTGGGCGTTCAGGTTGCCATCCACATGGTACAGGGGAGTCTTGTGGTGACTGCTGATGCCCCCCACCCCCATACCATGACGGAGCCACCGCCAAAAGCGACGACCTCCTGGATGACGTCATCTGCCAGCTGCTCCCTGGGACGCCGCCACACCCGAATGCGTCCATCTCGTGACTTCAACTGGAACTTGGACTCATCGGTGAAAAGCACCATCCGCCACTGAGCCCGAGTCCATGTTCGATGAGCTGTGCACCAGGCCAGGCGACGTGCCGGTGGGCCGCAGTCAGTTTTGGTTTCCGGACTGGGCGCCTTGCTCGAAGGTTGGCAGCATTGAGGCGCCGCCGTATGGTCATCTCACACACTGCTGTGTTAGTGGCAGCTTGGAGCCGACGCCTGATGGTGTTGGAGGTGGTGGTCCTGGTCCGAAGAGCATGTCTGCGGATGAACCTGTCATCTCTTGCAGTGGTCTTCTTTGGCTGGCCTGGACGGGGTCTCTCTTTGACAGTTCCAGTGGCTTGAAAACGTTCTCTCAGCCGAATGATGACGGAGTGGGACACTTGTAGTCTTCTGGCCACTTCTCGAACGCCAACTCGATCCTGCAGCCATGCAATCGCCCGGGTCCGGTCAAAATCAGACAGCTTGCGTCTTGGAGGCACTTTTGTGTTATGAAGAATTATGCACGTTGGGCTGCTTTTAGGGGCATTCCAGTCAGTAAAATGCTCTGCAATGCATTGGTTTTTGCACGTGCATTTGGAATTTCAGTGCAAAACCGTTTGAAGCAGTGTTCACTCTTGCTTAAAAAAAAACAAGATTTTGACAACAATCTGCAACTTTCAACCCCCCCCCCCCCTCTGCATGCCGCACGTGACAATAAGACAGCTTTCGCAAGCTTTGCGGAATACTCTGTTAACCCCTTAAACCTTTCCCAGTCGAATTCTTCGAAAAAATGCATTGCTTGTATTTTTGGCCAATTTAAAAAAATCTTAAATAAATGTTAGCGAACCGCCCAGAGAACGTGGACAAACGTGAACGTGAACAAGACAAAACACAACGCGTTTCGACCTCTTAGGTCTTCGTCAGGTGATATATAAACGAATAATAAAACAACGAAAATTCACTTAGCTTTGATCGCTTCAGATCGCTTGGGGTTCAGCGCAAGGAAGAAGGCGTTGAATGAGAACGAGTCTGTTGGAAGGGAAATAGTGAGTGAGTCAAGTCGTAATGATGATAATAATATTACTGATAGGAATACTAATAATGGTCAAATATGGGGGGGGGGGGGGGGAGACAGGATCAATCTTGGTGTCAATAAGTATGGGTATGGGAGAAAGGAGAGTGGGTTAGAGGATTCTTAAGCAGCAGGGTTGCCGTGGCAACAGTCCAGAGGCGAAGGCGATTGTGATGTCAATGCTAGTGGTAGTATCAATACAAGCAATAGTATTACTGAATGATACTGCTAACAACGATAGTGAAGGTTAAGGTAACGAAAGCATGATACAGAAACATATTTAGAAAATACATTTTTATAGTAATCAAATAAATAAATAAATAAATAAAGGAACATTTTAAAAAAAAAATAAAAAAAATACTAATAAATTAAAAAAATAAAATTAAAATAAATAAAATAAAAAATAAAAATAATAATGATAATAAATGCATAAATAAGATAGCTATAAGTTATGTGTGAGGTGAATAGTGGGAGATAAGGTAGTATCTGTGTGTGTTGTGGGAGGATATTGTGGGCTGAGATTGAAGTGGTGGGTTGGTACATGTTACTTTAAGGTGTTGATGCCATGAGGGTGGAGGGAAGAAGGGGATGGGTTTACGTACTAACTGGGGGAGGGGGAGGGGGAGGGGCAACATATTCACACCTATACACAAAATCTCTCTCTCTCTCTCTCTCTCTCTCTCTCTCTCTCTCTCTTCTCTCTCCTCTCTCTCTCTCTCTCTTCTCCTCTCTCTCTCTCTCTCTCTCTCTCTTCTCTCTCTCTCTCTCTCTCCCCATTCACGACCAACGATAAAGGAGCTAGCATTCTATTCATTATGTGTGTGTGTATGTGTGTGAGTGTGAGTGTGTGTGTGTGTGTGTGTGTGTGTGTGTGTGTGTGTGTGTGTGTGTGTGTGTGTGTGTGTGTGTGTGTGTATGTGTTCCATGTGTAATATCAGCCTTATTCATTGGTTACCCCCACCTCCACCCCAACAACCGCCATACCCACCAACATCCCTCACACAATCATTACTAGGGCGGGGGGGGGGGGGGGGGGGTAAGTCGATTGATGTAGCAAATGGAGAGACTCAGAGAGTGTAGAAAAGGGGGAAGAGGATGATAGCTGCAACCTATGTCTGAGGTAAACAGAGGTAGGGTGTGCGTAGGTGGAGGATATTTCAGGCTGGAGCTGCAGAGATGGAATGGCACATACTACTTTTGGACGTTGATGCCATGAGGGTGGACGGTGCCCAGTTTGGCAATGAGATGAGATTCCTGCATAACGCGTTCCAAGTTGTCACTCTTAGATTGCCAAAGTGCCAAGACTTTGACATGGTTGATGTTGTGTTGGGCATGGTTGAAGTGTAGAGCGACTGGTTTGGGCCGATGGTGGCGGATGTCGGCCAGGTGTTCAGAGATGCGCGTCTCAAGTGTGCGAAATGTCTCACCTACATAGATCTTACCGCACAGCTGACAGTGGATAGCATACACAATGTTGTGGCTCTGGCAGGAGAAAGTGCGTTTAATAGTGAAAGAGCCTGTGGGGCCATGTAGGATGGTGTCTGGTTTGGTGAGAGAGCAGATTTTTGCAGTTGGGTTTAGAGCAGGGGAAAGTACCTGGTGGCTTAGGTGTGAAGATTTTGTTCAGCTTAGAGCGCAGCAGTAGGTCGTTGAGGTTTTTGTCACGTTTGAAAGTGATCATAGGTTTCGTCTCAAAGGCAGGTTTATGATTTCTACCATGTGCCAGTTAGACTTCAGGATCCTGTAGATGGGCAGATTTTGAGGATGGAAGAGAAGGCAGGCAGTGGGTCTGTCTGTCTCTTTGGGAGGTTTAGTTTCCAGAGTAGATGTTCTGTATTTAGCTGCAGTGCGGCTGAGAGCATCATTAATGACGGCACTAGGGTATCCACGGTTGGTGAAAAAATCAGACATTTTGGCTGCTTGTATAGTGAAATCTTCTTCGCTAGAGCAGAGTCTGCGTAGGCGAAGGAATTCAGAATATGGAATGCTATTTTAGTGGACGGTGGTGGGAAGATGTGTAGTCCAGGTATGAGTGTGCATCAGTAGGTTTGTAGAAGACTGAGGTTTGAAGCAGTTCATCTTTGAGGGAGATAGTGATGTCCAGGAAATTAACTGACTGTGAAATAGTGTAGGTCAGCTGGATGGATGGATGGAAGGTCTGTGTAAAGTTGAGGAAATTCTGGAGGTCATGTTCTGACATGGATGTGGCTCCCAATCCATCATCTATGTATCTTTTGTAGAGCTCTGGTGTAGGGCCTGTGTAAGAGGTTAGTAAGCGGTTTTCTAGGTGTCCCATGAAGAGGCAGGCATAGGATGGTCCCATCTTGGTCCCCATAGCAACACCACTGATTTGTGAGAATGTGTGGTTGTTAAATTCAAAAGTATTGAGGGTGAGGACTAATTCTGCAAGTCTGACCAGTGTAGCTGTGGGAGAGTGTTGTTGAATTTAAAAAGAAATGGCCTTTTTTTCGGGGTGGTCCTTAATTAAAGTTCGACCCTGTAGGTGGATTTTAATGAAATTTGGTGTATAGAAAGGTTATCACACACAAATGGCACTTCTGTATAGTGTTTCAAAATTTGACCGTTAAAAACCGTTATTCTTGACATATTGTCCGATTTGGTTAAATTTGATATTTACACAGGCTTTAGCCCAGTGAGGACTAAAATACCGGTTTCAAAAGTACATATCGGTTATATAACCGTTAAACCGTTGTTTTGCCGTTATTTTTTATATATTGGTGGGTTTTAATGAAATTTTGTATATAGAAAGGTTATCACACACAAATGGCACTTCCATGTAGTGTTTCAAAATATGGCCGTTTAAAACCGTTATTCTTGACATACTGTCCGATTTGGATTAAATTTGGTATGTACACAGGCTTTAGCCCAGTGAGGACTAAAATACTGGTTTCAAAAGTGTATATCGGTTATATAACCCATAAACGGTTATTTTTCCGTTATTTTTTATATATTGGTGGATTTTAATGCAATTTTGTATATAGAAAGGTCATCACGCACAAATGGCACTTCCATGCAGTGTTTCAAAATCTGACCGTTAAAAACCGTCATTCTTGACATATTGTCCGATTTGGATGAAATTTGGTATGTACACAGGCTTTAGCCCAGTGAGGACTAAAATACCAGTTTCAAAGGTGTACATCGGTTAAATATCCGTTTAAAACCCTTATTTTGCCTTTATTTCTTATCTCACAAAGCACTTGGCCGATTTATAAGCGGTTTGGAAAACTGGGAGTACGTTTATATGCTTCGCATCTTGTTTTTTTTGATGTTATCTTGCATTGCATGCAGTTTGTGAAAATAGTGCACATCACGATGCCCCATTGATCTATTCCGTTGATCTATCTATCTATGTTCCATTCTATGTATGTCTCTATGACTATATGATTCTGTTGTCCTATGTGCATTTTCAGATAATTTCATTTGATTCATACTGTCAAAGACAACAGCAGGACATTGTGATATGATACTCTTTAGACCTACAATCTCAAGGCTTCAGTTTCAGCTTCAGTTTCAGTTTCATCAAGGAGGCGTCCCTGCGTGCGGACTAGTCCATATACGCTATGCTCTTGCGGTGTCCGGTGGCGGTTCGGTCGGCCCTTGAAAATCCCACGGAGACGGTGTGGTTCTCGTGCCAGGCCGTACCCCTATCCGCAGCAGGTCTCCAAGGTGCACAGCCTCTAGTCGATAGAACAATGTAGGTAAGGGAAGTCGACAAATTGGATCCGTAACTTCAGGAAAAGGACTGGCTCTGAGGACTGGGTCAGTCAGGCTGGAGTCTGAAGCGGGTTTCGGGACGGGGGTTGCTGGCTGGGCGAGTCCTTCCCCTCCTCACGGAGGAGCGTGGGCCGAGTTCGGATCGCCGATTCAACCTTCAAGCCTCAGCTAGGTTTGGAGTTTGTAGCTTGTTTTGTAGAAGAGTATGATATATTAGTGACGGTAGTGATTATGGTGGATTGATAACAGTGTTATTTTATTTTTATTTTTATCTTAATTGTATCTTTTTAAATGTATCTATCGCCCCCCCTCCCCCCCATCTGATTTTATTAGCATTACCCACACCCGTACATACAACTAACCACACATAACTACTATCATCACCATCACCACCCATTAAAGTCGTTTTTTTCCCTTTTTGATTTTTTTTAAATTTATATTTTCCTTATTATTTTTACTATTCTTTTTATATATTTCATTATAACATTTTTTGTTTTTTTTATCTGTTTATTTTATTTATTTATTTATTT
>CM031613.1:43927656-43932327 GCA_018398815.1 Conus ventricosus
GTGATCTTTTTGCTCTTTTGTATGATTCTGTACATTGAATGTCTTGGAACGCATTGACTCTGATCATTTGCCTGTGTCACTACATGTTCTTTTCCTAAAGAAGGTATTGTGCATGAAAATTAATCAAGTACAGAAACGTGTCATAGAAAAATTGGTATGGAACGATGTGAACGCTGGTTTGTTTCTAGAGACGTTATGTAGTACTGAAACCCAAACAAAACTAGAAGCGGCAATATACTTGTTAGATGTGGACATAAATCGCGCGCTAGATTTGTTTAATGCTTGCATAAAAGAAAGTGCTGAAATTTTATGAAGAGGTGCATAGGTTTGGGATAGCAGTAAAACATTCACGATTGGTATGATAATGAGTGTGTTGCTAGCAAAAGAACTGCTAGGAGATTATTACGAATTAGCGTTTGCTCATTGAAAATAGAAGACAGGGAAAGCTTATTCAATCGCTAGGCGAGAGTACAAGAATCGTTACAGAGGGAAAAAGAAAGAAAATTCAATAAGTCTTTAACTGAATAAACTTGTATCATCTATAAAATGTCAAAAGGAGTTTTTGGATAAACCCTTCACAGAGTTTCATTCAAACGAAAACCCGCTCAGAAACAATATTTCTATTGATGTATGGTTCAATATTTCCAAACGTTATTAGATATAAATGTTGACAACACACCAATCGAAGAAGTGATTGATGTGAACGATGATGGCTATATGAACCCCAATCACTCAAGAAGAAGTATTGTTAGCATTAAGAAAACTGAATAATCGTAAGGCAGCCGGTCTGACGGTATCATTGTGAATTATAAAAACATTCGTCTGACCAGGTGGTAAACTTCTTTCTGAAATTGTTTAAAAATTATTTGATAGTGGTAAAATTTTCCCGGGAAAAATGGACTGAATCAGTTATGCTGCCGTTTTACAAGAAGGGTGACGTAAATAAGCCCAGCAATTACCGAGGGATTTTCCCTCAGTGACATTAGTAGTAAACTGTTTGGAATCATTATTAACCATAGACTGCAGGAATGGATAGAAGAAAATAACACACAGGTGATGATCAAGCAGGAAATTTTAAAAAGGGTTATTCCCCTATTGACCATATGTTTACTTTTCTCGCACTGGGTGCAGAAACAATTTTCTTATAATAGGAAATTATACGTAGCTTTCATAGACTTGAAAAAGCTTTTGACTCCATTTAATAGAAATCTTCTCTGGCCTGTTTTACTTAAAAATGGGGTTAAAGGTAAACTCTATAAATGTGTTAGAAGTATGTATATAAAGTAAAACAAGGGTTCGTTGTGGAGCGAATATTTCTGACTATATCAATTGTTCGAGAGGTCAAACAAGGAGATGCATGCAGCCCCTATTTTGTTTTCTTTGTTTATCAACGAGTTTTGCTATTGAGGTGATTAAAAATGGTAGACTGGTGCTTGCTTTCGATTGAGCTTTTGAATTGTTTATTCTGTTGTTGGCTGATGATGTTATTTTGATATCAGAAACTGTTAAGGTCTACAAACCCAACTGAATAGTTTACAACGTGCAGCTGGATCTCTGCAGTTAAAAGTTAAATGGAAAAAAAACAATATCAATAGTATTCCGTAAAGGAGGGTATCTAAGTGCTCGTGAACGGTGGTTGTATAAAGACAGTCTTATGCCAGTTGTCAATGCCTACAGGTATTTGGGGATAATATTCTCAACACGTTTGAGTTTTTCGTAGGTGCATGCAAGGATTTGTCTAGTAAGGCCAAAAATGTTTTGATTTGTATTATGAGAAAGTTATATACTCTTAAATAAATTCCCTTTTTTCAGTTATTTATCAAACTCTTTGACACCCAGGTTCAGCCGATTGTGCAATATGGTTCTGAGTTATGGGGGATTGGAAAAACGCGGCTATTTATTGTGAATCGGTTCATGTTTTTGCTTTGAAGAAGTTCCTGGGTGTTGACACCGTACTCCAAATGATCTCATTTATGGCGAAACTGGTCGATTCCCTATTTATATTGCTTCTGCCGTTAAATGTGTTCGTTATTGGCTGAAACTGCTTTACATGGAAGATTCTAGATTACCTCGTAAAGCATACAAATGTTGTGTCACCTAGATACAAAAGGGAAAAATAATTGGGTAACCAAAGTGCGGGCCTCTGTTTGTTTGAAATACGGATTTGGATTCGTCTGGTTTAACCAGGGAGTTGAAATATAAAAGTCTTTTTAACTCTTTTTCGTCAGCGATTGGTTGATTGCAGATGGCAAAGAGGGCTGATCATTTCATAATAGTGACAGGTTTGATTGTTATAGGAATTTCTCATGTTCTCATGACTTAAGACTTACTAGACATAGATTTGGATAGACATTTAAAGCATGTGACAGCAAAATTCAGATTAGGAATATCCGCATTAGCTTGCCATTATTTTAGATATCGAACGTGTAGTACTTGTGATTTAATTTGTCCTCTGTGTAGAGAATCACAGGAAACAGAAATACATTTGGGCCTGTGCTGTCCAGCTCTTAGAAGCATCAGAGAAAGTTTATTAAGCCCAAATATTATAGACAGCCATCTTTGTTTAAGCTAAATTTGCTTTTTTTCATCCACTTCCGCGAAATTGTCAAACCTTTTTCGTTGTTTCTGAACAAAGCCTTTAAACTAAGAGAAATTGTTTCTTCTTGAATATGTGACAACGATTCCTTTTGATGCATATCTATATGATTGCTTATGATTACTGTCCTTTACATGTTCACATACCCCTTCATTATGGCTAAGGCCTAAATGAATAAATCAATCTGAATCGAAGAAACTCTTCTCTCTCTCTCTCTCTCTCCTCTCTCACCTAGAATAGATCCCATTTAAAATCAAGCTTACTTACTCTGGTAGTGTGGATTTTAAATTCATTTCCCTATTTTTCCGATGCACCCAAAATGCAAACCTTCGGGGAAAAAATAATTACACATTTCCAGTAGGTCATTACTAGTGGGGAAAAAATACATATACCAAGCCACCCTTTTTTTTGCTGCTATTAACTGATACGCCGCTTTTTTTCTTAAACCATAATGAAATATTGAAAGAATGTTAATGGTTTTTTAATGATGAAATTTTATATCAGAAGAATAAATGTTGTGAAACGGATTTTATTGATGCTTTGTCACTAACTGATTGATTCCAAAATATTTTTGATTTTTTGAAGCATTTATCTATATGATGATAAATGCTGCCCTGCCCTGGTAACGTTTTATTTTATTTATTATTGTTGCTTGGTTTTTAAATTTCTAGTAAAGTTTTTATAATTTTTTTGGATGAAAGAAAAGGAAAAATTCTCCTCTCTCTCTCTCTCTCTCTCTCTCTTCCCTCCTCTCTCTCCTTCCTCCTCTCCCTCCTTCTCCCCTCTCCTCTCTCTCCCCTCCTCCTCCTCCTCTCTCCTCTCCTTTTCCCGTATTACGCTGCGTGTTGATGTATTGTCACTAAGTTTATAATTAGGGCTTGGTATGAAAACAATTAAGAAAGAAAAAAGAAAAAAAGAGGGGGGGGGGGGGGGGAAAGATTAGATGGCATCTCTCCTCTCCTCTCTCTCTCTCTCCTCTCCCCCTCTCTCTCCCCCACCAAAACACACACCCCACACACACACCACACACACACACACACACACACACACACACACACACAACACAACAACACACACACACACACACACAAACACACACACAAGCGCGCGCGCGTGCGCCGGCCCCCGCTTTTCACACGCACACGCACACATACACACACCAGATAAGACGTTTACTTTGACCTAGACTTATTGTTGCAACTGATAATTGATTGTAGTACTCCGTTTTTGTCTTGCCTTGAAAACCCTTTTTATATAATTGTTTAAAAAAACAAACAAACAAACAAAAAAGTTGATATTACTGATGCATTGTAGTTGTCAATTTTTTATCCTTACACTTGCGTATGTTTCCCTAATTTTTCAAAAGGGAAATTAACCCCCCTCTCTCTCTCCTCTCTCTCTCCCTCCCTCTCTTTCTTCTCTCCCCCCTCTCTTTTTCCCCTCTCCTCTCTTTTCTCTCGTTCTCCCCCCCTCCCCCCCTCCTTTCTCTTAAGGGGCGTTATTCTTTTTTTGTTTATTTTTTTGTTTTTGTTTTTTCTCTCTTTTCTTTTTATTTCTTTATTTAGTTTGTTTTTGCTTGTTTTTTTTTTTTTTTTTTTTTTTCCCCCTTCAAAGATTATCCTTAAAATTTATGGTCAACTTTCTTTTTTTTCTTTTTTATTTTTTTTTTTTTTTTTTTTTTTTCCTAGTTTGCTTAGTAGTCCTACAAAAAGCTTAGTAGTTGTCCCTTTTTGTGGGGCGTTTTTGTCCTAGTCATGCTTAGTGTTTTGTCCCTTATGGGGGGAAAGGCCCATAATAAAAGCAGGTTTTTGCTTATCTGTACCCTTGGAAAAAAGATTTTCACATCATCATCCTCTCTCTCTCTCTCTCTCTCCCCTTCCCCCTCTCTCTCTCTTCTCTCTCTCTCTCTCCTCCTCTCCTCCTCTCCCCCTCTTCCCAAAAAATCATTTAAACAAAAAAAAACCTCCTCCTCCTCCCCCCCCTTTTTGGGAAACATTTCATCAAAAAAGAAACACAAAAAACAAACAAAAAGCAAACAACAACAAACAAAAAAAAAAAAACGATTTTTACATTTT
>CM031613.1:43938327-43940827 GCA_018398815.1 Conus ventricosus
AGAGAAAGAGAGGAGAGAGAGAGAGAGAGAGAGAGAGAGAGAGAGAGAGAGAGAGAGAGAGAGAGAGAGAGAGAATCAGACAGACAGACAGACAGACAGACGGAGACCAAGAACCAGACAGAACCATTAGAGAGCTTCAAACTCACATTCCCCAAACATCAATCAACACGCGTGCCAGCAGCATTCACTGCCCTATCGTGGCGAAATGAAGCAGTCGCATCATTCATCTCCATGGCTCCCCACCTATCTTACGTTAGCATGATTGATAGTTCAAGGATAACGAGGACCCACGCTAAAGGAAAAAAATCACCTCTACACACACACACACACACACACACACACACACAACACACACACACACACACACGCACGCACGCACGCACGCACGCACGCACGCACGCACGCACTCACGCACGCACACACACACACACACACACACACACACACACACACACACACACACACACAATGTGATGAATGCAATGTCCTGTTCACATTTTATCACATTCGCTGTGCATAATTTTCTGTCATTCAGCACAACGCTTTTCGGTTGCACTCTACCACCTCTGCTAGAGCAATCAGAGAACATTTGAACACGTGAACACTTACATACAGTAAAAGAACTCTTTGTTTTTCGAAACAGGCTTTCTGTGGAGAAGATTGGGAAGGGAGAAAGGAGCGGCAAGGGAATAAAGGGAGGGCAGATGTGTGGACATTCAGATTCAAGATTCAGATCTTCATTCGGATAAACCACAATAAAAAATGTGAGAATTTAATACGAATCCCAGCACTAAAGAACAGCAATCCCTTTTTCTTCCTACTGTCTTCTTGCTTTCTTCTCTTTCTTTCTTCCCTGCTTTTAATCTCTATCTTGCTGTCTGTTTTTCTTTCATCCTCTTTCTTTCTACCTTTCCCTCTTTCTTTCTGTCTTTCCCTTCCTCCTTCAGTTCTCTCTCTCTCTCTCTCTTTCTTTTTTTTCTTTTTTTTTTTTGCATACATAGAGTGAATGTGTCCCTACGCCAAACAATAGAACGTGAATAAACCTGACGCTTTGTCTCAAACGCTAAAACATCAAAGTCAACCTGAGAACGTCCATTTGTAATGGAACGTACCAACTTGCATTGTGTGCGAGAGCTGTGGTAACTTGTTGGAGAAATGAAGAAAAAAGGTGGGGAAAAAAGAGGAAGATGGAGGCCCCCACCTTAAAAAGGGAAAAAATGTTCAAAAAATCTTTTTATGTCGAAAAATAGGAGGTTGGAGGACATTAAAACAACAAACAAACAAACAAACAAAACACAAAAACTGTAATCCTCTCAATGTGTCATTTCATAGTATCTCAAAGGCGTCAGCCAGACCTGCTGTATATACCGTCAGTGTTAAACTAGATCCGCAATGAACATTTCTGGACATCAACCAGTCTAAGACTTCAGATTTGAAGACGAGCGACAACCACAACCCTTCAGGTTGCCTGTTATCTTCTCAATGAAGAGAACAGCGTGAAAATCATGACTATCTCTGTGTATCTCTACAGTGAAAAGCGCCTTCTCTAGAGCGACGACGACGACGACGACAATGACGACACTATTTGTAAACTGAACGGATAACTGTTTTCATCTATCCCTAAAGCTAGGTTCAGAATTCGAAAGTGGCTTCGAGCCCATGTGATGATTGTCGTGTCCATGGAAACCTAAAAGAGCATTGAAGGCCAGGTAATAGCCCAGATGATTTTCTGATTAGTTCTTTGTTTGTATAATCCTCTTTTAGCATCAGGGGAGATAACAAAGCAGCTTCAGGGGAGCCAACCTCGTTCAAACCGGTATGAAGACAAAACACCATGGGGGAAACTCCGCTGATAACATCCCCAAGGATAGAATCTCACAGTGTGCACACAGCTGGTGAAGGTGACAAAGAAAGTGATTTGTCTAGGCTGTCTAATACCCGCAGAGCGAGAGAGAGAGAGAGAGAGAGAGAGAGAGAGAGAGAGGAGGGGGAGGAGAGAGAGAGAGAGAGAGGAGAGGTGTTATAAACCACAACTTCCCAGCCTGGATGTTCGCAACACTCACCACTTAAGCACGGTGGCGTGATTCCAATCTTTATTTCTTAACTGCTTCAACAGAATTTTTTGGTTAAAAATTCGTCTAAACTGTTTGATTTATATTTCTTCAAAATCAATCCCCTTCCATTCTGCTAACGTTCAGAACAGATCTTCATTCGCAATATCTCTATTAGACGTGATCACTTCCCATTCATAAGTCAGTTTCAATCATTTAAGGTATTTTGTTATACATATTTCCCCTATAGCGTTTTACCGAGAATGCACAAGAAGTTATTCCTCTCTTGTTTTGTTTACTTGTGAAGGATACAAAATGCTTTCATACATATCCTGTTCCGCCCCCCCCCCCCCCTCCCTCCTCCTCTTCCTTCCCTTTCCTTTCACTCTTCCACCCTCATTCAATTTCAAACCTTCATGGATTAATTCAAATTGTCAAATCCTTCGTCG
>CM031613.1:43945827-43948327 GCA_018398815.1 Conus ventricosus
TGCAGTGAAGGACTGCACAAAATGTCACAACTCGCAGTTGTGACAAAATGTGCAACTATACCCCATTTTCGAATTCACTCTTGCACAAAATGTCACAGCCTCTGGCAGTTTTGTTTGTTAGTCCACCACTTTCAAGAAGCGAGCAGACTATTAAGTTCGTTCGTTCGTGTCCGTTTTGTTTTTTGTTGTTTTTGTTTTTGTTTGGTGTGTGTGTGTGTGTGTGTGTGTGTGTGTGTGTGTTGTGTGTGTGTGTGTGTGTGTTGTGTGTGTGTGTGTGTGTGTGTGTGTAAAACATTTCTCTTCCAGAAGCACTACAGGCAGAATACTTTCGTCCATACTATGTTTGGACATGGTGTAGTATATTATTATCATCATTATTCTCTGTCTGTTATTGTGCGTGTGAGTGTTTGTATGCGTGCAAATTGAGTGCATGTAGGTGTGTATCACTGAAGTGTACCAAAGGATTGCATGTTTCACGTTACGACCACCCCATGGTCATGTGGAACCTGTCCATTAAATATCTGCAATTTTCTCCACAAACAACAGAGAGATGCTGTGTACAAAGACACAGACAGATAGAAAAGCCGATAAAAATGTATACACACCTTATAAACCGAAGGTAAAAACAAACAAAAAAGAGATAGAGGGAAAGACACCAAGAGACAACATACACAAATAATGACATAATAAATCCAGAGAGAGAGAGAGAGAGAGAGGAGAAAGAGAGAGAGAGAGAGTGAGAGAGAGTGAGTGAGAGAGAGAGAGAGAGAGAGAGAGTGTGTGTGTGTGTGTGTGTGTGTGTGTGTGTGTGTGGTGTGTGTGGCGTGCGTGCGTGCGTGCGTGCGTGCGTGCGTGCGTGCGTGCGTGCGTGCGTGCGTACGTGCGTGCGTGCGTGCGTGCGTGCGTGTGTGTGTGTGCGTGTGTGTGAAGAAGAAGACAAAGAAAACGGAGGAAGAGAAGAAGGAGGAGGAGGAGAAAGAAGAAGAAGAGAAAGAAGAGAAGAAGAAGAAGAAGAAGAAGAAGAAGAAGAAGGACCTGCTCCCCTGCCAGAAGAATAAAGAAAATCCCGTGCTCTCTAAATGGAGAAAACAGCAAAATGTATCTAAAACTTGTATGAGAAAAAATTGACAATTACAAACACATGTAAAAATTACATACATATTATGCATAGTACGGATGTATATAAGAACAATTGCTCAACAAAACTAACAAAGTGCAAAAGAGATGAGCATGCGAATCAAGACTAATTGTGCTGTTTCTATTTGCCTCATCGACCAACATGAGCCATCTTGTCTGGGCTGTCACCTCGTAAACATGTGAAGTGAATACAGACTTAAAGTATATATTGTTATATGAAACTGAAAATTATAACTTGCAAGCCAAATTGAAAAATGCAAACAAACAAAAAACCACGCGGACATCATAGAGTAGAATCCATACATCCATCCACCCACCCGCACACCACACACACCACACCCGCACATATAAGAGATAGAGTGGTGACAATTTGTGCAGACGTGATTTAAAAAAAGGCATACGGATGCACAATTGTCACAATAGTGACATTTTGTGCAAATTGTGACAATTTGTGCAGTGAATACCTGCACAAAATGTCACTGTGACATTTTGTACAATGGTGACATTTTGTGCGGTAACAGGCCATCCTGTCTAAATAATAATGATAATAATGAATAGTTATATAGCGCCTATTCTCGGCTAGAGGCCAAGCTCTAAGCGCTTTACAATCAACACTCGTTTACACAACGGGCTGCCTAACCTGGGTAGTGCCGACTGAAGAGCTGCCAGCTGGCGCTTCATTCAGTCGTTTCCCGTGTCATCCAGTCAGTATCGTTCAATATCGATCACTCATTTTCCTTACTTCCTTCATTCTTTCCATTTCTCACGCAGGGTGCATGCTATGTGTAACGTGTCATCCATACCAACGGCCAAACTGGCCTACTCTTCCGAAAGTTGGTGATGGGATTTTACGTGTGTGCAAGATGGTATGCGTGCGTTTACACACGGAACCTCGGTTTATAGTCTCATTCGAAGGACTGTATGGGAAATGGAGTCAGAACCAATGTTAACTCCGAGGGAAAAATCCCCCTGTACCGAAACGCCCCGGCGGAGGTTCGAACCCGCAACCCTAGGATCACCAAGATTACGAGTCAGGCGCTCTACCAACTGAGCTATTCCGGCTCTGGGCTGTCTACTCGTAAACATGAGCAGTGAATACAGACTAAAAGTTTTATATTATTATATAAAACTGAAAATTATAAACTGCAAGCCAAATTGAAAAACGCAAAAACAAACAAACAAAAAACAACAAAAACACGTGGACATCATAGGGTATATCCACCCATCCATCCACCCACCCACACACCCACACACACCCACACCCGCACAGATAAGAGAGAGAGAGTGGTGACAATTTGTGCTGAAGTGATTTCAAAAAAAGGCACACGGATGCACAAATTGTCACAGTTGTGACATTTTGTGC
>CM031613.1:43956410-44011410 GCA_018398815.1 Conus ventricosus
GAAAAACCCCCGTGAAAAGTTTGAACAGTTTGTGTCATTGACTGACTGGCAAGTTATTATCCGGTATTAACGTTTTTTAGGGGGGAAGAAAAAAAATTTTTGCTTTTGACTTTTTAGTAAATTTTTGGGTTATTTTAAACAGGCGCCCTCTTCCTCTAGTTGTAATCGATGAGTAGAAAAGACGGGGGTGTGTGTAATATTTATCGTGTACACAAGCAAAAACAGTTGATACTGTTAAAATTTAAAACTTTTTCATATTATAAGCAGAGGTTGAAGTACAGCATTGGCCTTGGCGGGACCAAACAGAAAGCAATGGAATGCGGAAACATTATAGTCTTTGTCTAAATGGTGGTAGCTGTGCAACCGCTTTGGTACTGTATGCCTTTTTCAAATACTATTACACCCTCTTTCATTAAAACATAAGATTTTTAACTTGGATGTGACTAAAAAAAACGGGACTTCGGGAAATTACTCTTGCGATTTATGTGCGTTTATAATACTGGCAGCTTAAAGGGCATATTAGAAATGAAATATTCTGATATTTCAGTAAAGGGATTTACCTTTTTTTCAATTGTTTTTAAAAATGTCTTATGTGGTCTAACAAAAATATTTTTGGGTTCAATAAAAATACCTTTTTCAAGTGTTTTGGAAAAGACTGATCATCTTGAAGAAGAGATCCAATCTGCGGGGTGCTTCCCAATGGTCCGTAGGGTGGTGTATTTTTTTAAGTGTGTGTATGTGGTGGTTTGGAAATTTAGGTTTTTTTGATGGTTTGCTGTCCCGTGGTCCCCAGGGCCCGGTGCCTCATCGGGGCTGGGGTACGGGGTGGCTTTCCCGGGTGTCCGGGTTTGCTTTGCCCTCGTCTCCCATTGACCAGTGTCTGGTGGAGGGGTTTATCTCATTAGGTGTTCCCGTTTCGGCGGTATGTGGTCCCGTTTGGGTTTGGACCCTTTGACCCAGGTCCCCCCCCGGGGGTTTTGTTGAGGATAGTCCCGGTACCATCTTTCCGTTTCTTCTTTCTTCATCAGGATGTGCTACCCTTTAAGTGTTGGCAAGTCATGGCTTTTGTCTGGTTTTCTTCTGTGAAATTGGCGTCGCTCAGGTTCTTTTTTTTGTTTTTGGGTCAGGAAGGGAGTTGGGGGTTTTTGGTGGGATGTTGGTTCTGGGGTTTCCGGGGTATAGCTTTCAGAGGGAAGGGCAAATTATGTCAATGGGGGGGTTTTGAAAAATGCATTGCCATGTAGGGGTGGAGTGGCTTTTTTTTGCTTTGCTGAAATGTTTTTTTGTTTTACATTTCGCTCAGCAAATCCTTTTGGGCGCGGGTTCTGGGGGGGGAATGGTTTTATCACCAAAAAACCCATTCTTTTGTGAATCTTTTAAATTTAGGGGTGGTATTGGGAAACCCTTTCAGGACTAGCTTTTCTGGATTCCTGCTTCCAAAAGCTGTTTCAGATGTCACGACTTGATTTGTAGACTGTCCAGCACGGCTTCTTGCGGACGAAAGGCATTTTTGAATAGTAGTCCGCAACCAGAAGAAGTCACTGCCATCAAACGTGAAGATATTGATGCTAGGACTTGCCATGATCTGGACGGAATTTTCATGCGGGATCATAGATTCTGCAGGTTGGTTGTTCTGGTGTGCTTGGCATGTTGTACATCTCTGGACAGTTTCTTCGATGTCTCGGTTTATGCCATCCCAGAAAATGTATGACTTGGCAAGTGTCTTGTCTTCTCAATGCCTTGTGTCCGAGTGCAAATTTTGGAGAACGTATGATCTCATTTTTTAGGTATCAAACTCTTTCTCCTCTGAGAAGGATTCCATCTTAAATTGGTAGTTTCGTCTTTGTAAGACCAATGGTCCCTGAGGGATTTTGGCATTTTTCTTGCTTGGTTTGGCCATCCTTTGATGATGAATGTCCAAGTGTTGTCAGTTCTCACCCATTTTCAGTTTCTTTTTCAGTTGCTGGAGCCTGCTTGCAGAAAACTGAACTGGTATATAGTTTGCTCAGATCAATCTGATCTTCAGGTGTGGGATTCAGCTTGACAGTGCGTCTGCGAGTACCATCTTTTTTCCCTGGAGCCCATGAATGTTCATGTCATAGGGTTGAAGAGCAACATCATTCTTTGTAGGGGGTGGGGTTTGGCAAGGCTTTTCCTTTTGAATTGTTCAATGGCTTGTGATCGGGACTCAACAATGAAGTACTTCCCAAACACATATGTGTGAAAACGCTCACACCCGAAAGACAACTGCTAGAAGCTCTCTTTCGATATTTGCATATCGTTGCTCAGTTTCAGTGAGAGCTTTACTGGCAAAAGCGATCGGCTGCCATCCTGGACCAGTGTGCTCCCCGTCCTATTTGAAACATCGACTTGAATGACTGTGGTTTTTTGAATCAAAGTATCTGAGTGATATCTTTGCATATCAATTTCTTTACTCGCTCGAATGCTTCTGAGGGGAGGGGTTCCAATCCCAGTGGACATCTTTCTTTGTCAGATTCCTCCCGGGGCTGTCTGGTCTGCCTGTTTGGGAATGAAGGTGCCATTATTGGACCTTCGAGGAATTGTTGCAGTTCTGTGATATTCTTTGGCGATGGATGGGTTTTGTATTCCTGTACATTTTCCCGGATCTGGATGAACACCATTTTGTCGTAGACCATTCCAAAGAATTTCACCTCTGGGCGCTTGATATAACACTTTTCAATGTTGAATACCAGGCCGCTCCTCTTGGCAACTTCCATAAGGTGATGAAGATTGGAGTCATGTTCTTTGTCTTCTTTGCCATAGACGACAACATCATCAGTGATTCCAAGACTGCCAGGGCACTGACTCAGTATCTCGTCCATTCTTTTTTGGGGAAGATATCCTGTGAGACGTTGAGACCGAATGGTAGTCTTTTGAACGGTATCTCCGCATGGACTGTTGAAAGTAGTCATGTTGCTTGATTCTTCATCTAGTCTGACTGACCATAGCCATGTCTTGCATCTAATTTGCTGAATACTGTGGCTCCGCTGAAACGTTTGGTGATCTCTTCCACAGTTGGAGTTTTGGGGTGAGTTCTTTTAAATGCACCTGTTCAGGTCTTTGGGGTCTAGGCATATTCTAGTTTTCCACTAGATTTCCGGCTGAATGCTAGGAATTCACCCAATCTGTTGGTTCACTGACAGTTCTATCACATCAAGGTTTTGCATCTTTTCAAGTTCCTCCTTGATCTCTGGAATAAGTTGAAAAGGGGATTTTCTGGGTGGATGGATGACTGGCTTTGCTGTTCTGTCAAGGTGATGTGGAATTCTCCTGGGAATTCTCCGATACCATCAAATCTGTCAGGATAGAGATTGTAGAGCTGTTTTTCGTCTACAATCACAGGCAAGTTCTGACTGACTGTTGTAGCCGTGATGGGGCAGTGTAGTGTCACAAGTTCAAGACTTCTGCAGTGGGAAGTCCCAATAATAGCAGATCCATCTTCATCTGTGATGAAAAATTCTGCCTGTTGCCATTCTGAACCCTGGTATTGGCATGCTAAACTGATGGTGCCATACTGTTTGATGGTGGTGCCGTTGTAGGCAATCAAGGTGGTCCTTTTCTTAGTAGTGGCCCAATTTTGGGAAATCCTTTGCGTCCAAATTACCGGGATACATTCTGCGATAGATTCTAAAGTGGAAAAAGTTCCCTTGGGCCCCTGAAATCGATTTTGCTTTCAGTTTGCGGGTTGATCACTGCTGAGTTTAATGTTGATGTTTGCAAAAACTTCACTACGTTGATCAGTGTCATCTATGGTAGATATTTTGATCGGTTCAAACTGTGGGTTTTCAAAATTTTCTGCCAGAGTTTCTTTCTCCATCTTCTTGAGCTGTGATATCATAATGACGTGCATATCTGTCTCTGTTTCGCCTGTTCTGGCTCTGTGGTCTTGATGGTCTTCTTTATAGTCAGAAAATTTGTGCAGGGTTTAGAGGTTTACTCTTGTGCATGCCCCTGCAACATTTTGCTCCAGTGCCCTTTTTTTGCTGCATGTTTGCATGTTGACCCATATGCGGACAGTTTCGTGGTGCATGGCTTCCACCACAGTTCCAAAATTTTTGTGGTATTGATGTTGTTGACGAGATTTAACAGCATCAACTGAAGAGGCTGTAGAATTCAGCTTGCTCATCTGCTCATGTGAGCTATACTGGCTTCATGCGCTCTGCATATGTCCTTGGCTTCTTCAAAGAGTAAGTTTTTCATCTTTGGACAATAATTTTTGTTGGGCCTCTGGGTATTTAACTCCAGCGATGAGCTGCTCTATCAAATATTCTTCTGCTGCTTTGGGTGTTGCCATTCTGCATTTTGAATCTTGGTCTGACATCTGGTGACAAAGTCATCAACAGTTTCATCAAATTTGGTGAAATCTTCGCAATTCCAGTCGGTGAATACAGAAGTTTTTTTTATGGCCACCAGTTTCAAATTTTTTCCAGTTTTTCTTAGGATTTTTTGACTTGATCATCAGTAAGTTCCCAAGTAGTTAAATTTTCGTAGACCTTCTTGTCCTGCCATAGCAGAATGTGAGTGTATTGCTTGTCTGTTGGGGAAAACCTTTTGCCAAGAAGAATAAAATTTGACATTTGCTTGAATTCGGCCAAAGTGGTCATCTATCTGGATTGTTCCAATCCATTTGCGGATGCGGTAGCCCTTCTGTCATATTGTTGAGTACGTAGTGACGTTGCGTGCGACGGCGTTTTAACGATAATGAAAGTAGACGGTTAATAAACGTTCGTCACATCGAGGGTTGAGCTTTCCTTTTCAAACGTCGTGTCCCGCAACGATAAAATTAAATAATTATAAAAAAGTCAGAAGGTTTAAAGCAATCGCTGTA
Source organism: Conus ventricosus (assembly GCA_018398815.1). Classification (NCBI taxonomy): domain Eukaryota; kingdom Metazoa; phylum Mollusca; class Gastropoda; order Neogastropoda; family Conidae; genus Conus; species Conus ventricosus. Next base: position 43,961,260 of record CM031613.1, read on the forward strand.
TAGTTCGTAGGCTGGTAACCCGGGGGATAAAGTGCGGATACGGGTCGACGGTGATCGCCCGATTTCAAGGGTTTTGAGGGATCGAACGAAGTGGGAGTACATCAGCTGTAAACATGACGAAAAAATTGACTTTTGACCTTGGTGCTGCGGGTGTGAACCCTTCGCGCCACCATGTAATATGTTATCGTCGTAAAAAGACAAGAATCAGTTGTACTGAAAAAACTTTTTAATTTTTTTTCATATTTAGTGAAGGCTTGAACTACAGCTTTGGGCCGTTGGTGGAAAAAACAAAGCAATGCGCATGCGTGAACATTTAGTCATGTTATATGAGGGGAGCTGTGCAACATCGCATTGGTACGTATGCACTTAGAATGAATACTTTACAGTTGCAATTTTTTTTTCTTTTTTTTTATCTTAGTAACTTCAGTGGCAGTTTTGGCTTTTCAGCCTTCTCCAAATTTGTTTGCAACATCCGGCGTGACAAGTTTGCAGTTTGTTCATTGAGACTGGCAAGTTTTTATTCCCAGTATTTAAAGGGTTTGTTGTTGGGGGAAAGAAAAGTTCGCTTTTGACGTTTTTTGTCAATTTTGTTATTTAAACAGGCGCCCTCTAGTTGAAGATCGACCTGGAGTAGAAGAAAGAAGACGCGGGAGGGGGGAGTGTGCTACTGTTTTTTTTTCTTCTATCATTTCTAACATTCAGTGGACGTTAGGCATTTCACCCCTTTTTCAATGTGATGGTTTGGTTCCCTGGCTAGAAAAATTCTGTTACAGCACAGTAAATTCCTTGCAGAAGAGAACTATGCTATTATCGCCAAAAAGACAAACTCAGAAGAATAAGACGGGGAGAGGGTCGTGTGCTACCGTTTTTGGTTTTTCCTCATATCTTCAAAAATTTACCCGGTGCAGTTAGGCATTTTAGCCTTCTCCAATTTGTTGAAAACATCGGCGGACAAGTTCTGACAGTTTGTGCTCATTGACTGGTTTACTAACCCCGTTAACATTCTATTAGTTGGGGGGTGGGGGAGGGGGGGGGGGGGGGAAAGAAAGTTTCTTTTGCGTTTTAGTCAATTTTGTTATTTTGAACAGGCCCTTTCTAGTTGAAGATCGCCCTGAGTAGAAGAAGAAGCGGGGAAGTGTGCACCTGTTTTTTCTTCTCATATCATTTCATAACATATCTGGACGTTAGGCATTTATTCAGCCTTCTCATTGTGGAGGTTTTGGGTTTTTCCTTGTCCTAGAACAAGTTCTGTTTTACAGCAGAGTAAATTCCTTTGCAGTAAAGAAGAGGGGGGAATTGTTATTTTTCCACAAATCCAAATTTTCAGAAGAATAAGACGGGGAAAGAGTTTTTGTCGTTTTTCTTCTTCTATATAACATATATCGGTGACAATTAGGCATTTCAGCCTCTAAATTTGTGGATATTTGGTTTTAGGCAGAAGTTATGTTTGGTCTTAAAATTCTGCATAAAGAACACAAAGCACATAACGGCAATTTGGTTTGAAATTGGGTGAAAGTTCGAAACTGTTTGTGCTCCTTAAAAACGATGGCAAGATTATTCCAAGTAATAACGGTTTTAGGGGGAAAGAAGATTTTTGGGTTTTTTACTTTTAGCCAAATTTGGTTAGTTTTAAACAGCCCCCTCTTCCTCTGTTGAGATCGACCTGAGTAGAAGAAGAACGGGGGGGTGTGGCTACTGGTTTTTTTTTCATCATCTTTTGTACTATTCGGGGCCGTTGGGCATTTCAGCCTTCTCAAATTGTTAAAAAAACTCCGCGTGGAAAAAGTTTGAAACAGTTTGGCTCATTGACTGCAAAAAAAATATTATTCCAAAGTTTAACGATCTGTTAGTGGGGGGAAAAAAGAAGAAAAGTTTGTGACGTTTTTAATATTTGTTAGTTTAACAGGCGCCCTTCTCTAGTTGTAAAATCGACCTAGTAGAAGAAGACGGGGAGTGTGCTACTCTTTTTTTTTTTTTTTATATCATTTCGTAAACATATCAGTGGATTTGGCATTTTCGCCTTTCCAATAATTGTTTTGAAACAGCGGCGGAAATCCTGAACAGGTTTGTGCAACATAAAAACTGATGGCAGAGTTTACTTTTTTTTTCATATCATTTCATAACATATCGGCACGTTAGGCATTTTCAGCCTTTCCATTGGATGTTTGGTTTCCTTGTCCTAGAAACAAGTTTGTTACAGCAGCAGTAAATTTCCTGCAGAAAAAGAAACTTTTGCTTTATCGCAACAGATCAACTCAGAAGAAAAGACGGGGGAGAAGTGTGCTACGTTTCTTATCTTTTTCATAACATTCGTGGATAGGCATTCAGCCCTCTATTTGGATAATTACGGATTAGCGCGAGAAGTATGTTTGGTCTATTCTCGCATAAACAAAACATTAGGGCACAAATTTCATTTGTCAATATTTGTTTTGGAAACATGGCGTGACAAGTTCTGAACAGTTTGTGTCTTTGACTGGCAAATTATATTCCAAAATTAACGTTTTCGTTTGGGGGAAAAAAAGAAAGTTTGCTTTTGACGTTTTAGTCAATTTTGTTTAGTTGAACAGGGCGCCTTAGTTGAAGATGACTGAGTAAGAAGACGAGAGGGGGAGAGAGTTAACCCTCTCATGATGGATAATTTACGGTTTTGCGCGAGAAGTAGTTGTTTTGGGTTTATTCACAAAGAACAATGCTAAACGAGTCAATATTTGTTTGAAAAGCCCCTTTTCTTGTTGAATCGACCTGAGTGAAGAAGAAGAAGACGGGGAGAGAGTGTGCTACTGTTTTTTTTTTCCTCATATCATTTCAACATATCGGTGGCACGTTAGACATTTTCAGCCTTCTCCATTTGTTTGAAACATCGGCCGTGACAAGTCTGAAACAGTTTGTGCTCTTTGACGGGCAAATTATTTTTCCCGAGTATTAACGATTCGGGTTAGTGGGGGAAAAAAAGAAAGTTTGCTGACGTTTTATTTTCATTTTTTAGTTGAACAGGCGCCCCCTCTAGTTGATGATCCCCTGAGTAAAGAAGGGGAGAGATTTGTGGCTACCTGTTTTTTTTTTTCATTCATTTTCAAAACATATGGGGGAAAATTAGGCATTTTCACCCCTTTCCAATTGTTGGTTTAACCTGCCTGCAAGTTAAGTTTCGAAGAGTAAATCTTGCAGAAGAGAGAAATTTATGTATCGAAAATCAAACTCCGAAGAAAAGGGGGGAGAGGGGGGGTGCTAATGTTTTTTTCCTCTCATTTCATAACATTTTGGCCTTAGGCATTTTAGCCTCCCCCAATTGTTTGAAACACTGGCGGAAAGCGATAGTTGTGCTTTACGGGAATTATTTTTTTGTATAACGATTCTGTTATGGTGGAAGAAAGACAAGTTTGCGACGTTTGCATATTTTTAGTTTAAACAGGCGCCCTTAAATTTTAGTAAATTTTTTAGTTTTAAGCTCTTGTTAAGTGAGGGGTAGAAGAAAAAGGGGAGGATGTCTGTTTTTTTTTCATTTTTTTATTGAACAGGGGCACTTAGGCATTTTCGCCTTTTAAGTTTGTTGAAAAACCGGGGAAAAGGGGGTTTGCAGTTTTGTCTTCTCAATATATTTTCCGGGTATTAGCATTTTCGTTAATGGGAGGGAAAAAAGGGTTTGCTTTCAGAGTCAATTTTGTAGTTAAAACAGGCGCTTGTTTGTCTTTCGACCTGAGTAAAGAGGAAAGAGGGAGAGAGTGCTACCGTTTTTTCTTCCTATTCATTTAACATATCAGTGGCCCTTAGGGCTTTTCGCCTTTCTAAATGTGGATGGTTTGGTTTTTGTTAGAACAGTTTGTTTCAGCAGCATAAATTCCTTGCAAGAAGAGAGGAAACATCTAAATCGAAAAAGGTCAAACTAAGAAGAATAAGACGGGGGAGAAAAAGTTTGCTTTTCTTTTTTTTAAAAATTTTGTTTGGGTTTTCGGGCCCTTTTCCTGTAAGGATAATTAGTTTGCGGAGAAGTAGGTGTGTCCTTTTTTTCCATAACAACGACATAAGCACAAACAGTCAATATTTGTTTGAAACATCCGGCGTGACAAGTTTAACTCCAGAGTTTTTAAACCGATTTGGTGTTAGTGGGAAAAAAGAAAAGTTTCTTTTGACGTTTTAGTCAATTTTGTTGTTTACAGGCGCCCTCTAGTTGAAGATCGACCTGAGTAGAAGAAGAAGACGGGGGAGAGAATGTGCTATCTGTTTTTTTTTTCTTTATCATCATTTCGTAACATATCGGTGGCACGTTAGGCATTTTCGGGCTTCTCCATATTTGTTTGAACACCCGGGTGACAAGTTCTGAACAGTTTGTGCTCATTGACTGGCAAATTTATTTTTCCGAGTATTAACGATCCTGTTATGGGGGGAAAAAAAGAAAAGTTTTGCTTTGACGTTTTAGTCAATTTGGTTAGTTTGAAAGCGCCTTCAGTTGAAGTTCGGCCCTGAATTTAGAAGAAGAAGACGGGGAGAGAGTGTGCTACCTGTTTTTTCTTCTCACATCATTTCTAACAATCAGTGGCACGAGGCATTTTCACCCTTTCAATGGGATGGTTTGTTTCCTTGTCCTAGAACCCAAGTTCTGTTTACAGCAGCAAAAATTTCCCTTTGCAGAAGAGAAGAGAAAACTTTTGCTATTACGCACAAGATTCAAACTCAGAAGAATAAGACGGGGAAGGAGGTGTGCTACGTTTCTTTCTTCTTCTTCATAACATATCGGTGGCTATTAGGCATTTTCAGCCCTCCAATGTAGGATAATTTCGTTTTAGCCGAGAAGTAGTGTTTGGTTTTTATCTGCTTTAAGACACACATAAAGACAAATCGAGTATATTTTGGGTTGAAACATCCGGGGGGGATGACAAGTCAAACAGTTTTGCTCATTGCTGACTGGCAAGTTTTATTCGTGTATTACGTTCTGTTAGTGGGGGGAAAAAGAAAATTTGCTGACGTTTTTAGTCAATTTTGTTAGTGTAAACAGGCGCCCTATTCCTCTAGTTTTAGATCGACCTGAGTAGAAGAAAATGGGGTGTGTACTCATTTTTTTTCTTTTTTTCATTTTCATTTCGCAACATTTCGGGGGGCACGTTAGGCATTTTCAGGATTCACCCATATTTGTTTGAAAATCCGGCGTGGAAAGTTTGAACGTTTTGCCATTGATGCTGAATTTATATTCAGTATTAACGATTGTTAGTGGGGGGAGGAACGTTTGTTTTCTTTTAGTCAATTTGTTATTTTTAACGGGCGACCTTGGAAGATCGACCTATTAAGAAAAATCGGGAAAGAGTGTGCTACCGGGTTTTTTTCTTTTCATTCATTTTAAACATATCGGTTGGGCACGTTAGGCTTTTTCAGCCTCCTCCATTTTGTTTGAAACATCGGCGTGAAAATTCTGAACAGTTTGTGTCATTGATGCAAATTATTATTCCCGAGTATTACTTTCCTGTTAGTGGGGGGAAAAAGAAAAGTTTGTTTTGACGTTTTACATTTTTTTTAAACAGGACCTTTTCCCTCTAGTGTAGATCGACCTGAGTGAAAAGACGCGGGTGTGCTCATCTTTTTTTTTTTTTCATATATCATTTCGTAACAAAATCGGTGGCACGTTAGGCATTTTCGGGCCTTCTCCTTTATTTGTTTGAAACATCCGGCGTGACAAGTTCTGAACGTTTGTGCTCATTGACGGGCAAATTATTTTTTCCGGTATTAACGTTTCTGTTAGTGGGGGGAAAAAAAAAGAAAAGTTTGTTTTGACGTTTTAGTAATTTTGGTTAGTTTGAACAGGCGCCTCTTAGTTGAAGATCGACCTGAGTAGAAAAAGAAGACGGGGAGAGTGTGCTACCTGTTTTTTTTTTCTTCATTCATTTCATAACATATCGTGGCACGTTGGGCATTTTCAGCCTTCTCAATGGAAAGGTTGGTTTGGTTTCCTTGCTGAACAAGTTTTTTCCGAGTAAATTCCTTTGGGGGAAAAAGAAAATTGCTATTTCGAACAAGATTAAACCCGAAGAATAAGACGGGGGGAGAAGTGTGCTACGTTTTTTTCTTCTTATCATAACATATCGGTGGATATTAGGCATATTCAGCCTTCTCAATGTGGATTTTAGGTTTTACGCGTGAAATTTTGTTTGGCAAAATTCTTGCATAAAGCACAAATAAAGGGCACAACAGTCAAAATTTGTTGAAAAACGGGGAGACTTTCTGAACGTTTGTTTCTTTCTACTGCAATTTTATTCCAGTTTAACGTTCTTGTTATGTGGTGAGGAGAGAAAAGAAATTTTGGCTGAACTTTTTTTCCCAATATTAGTTTAAACAGGCGTTTCACTCTTTTTTTTTCAATATAGAAATTCCGGGGTTGGCAATTTTAATTCATTCTTTCATTCCCTTTTCGAAATATTTGGTGGCACGTTAAAAGGCACAAAAAAAGCCCACCCAATTTTTGTTTGAAACACCGGGCCCGTGACAAGTTCTGAACAGTTTGTGCTCATTGACTGACGGGAAGTTATTATTCCGAGTATTAACGATTCTGTTGTGGGAAGAAAGAAAAGTTTGTTTTGACGTTTTAGCAATTTTGTTAGTTTAAACAGGCGCCCTCTTCCTCTATTGTAGATCGCCCTGAGTAAAGAAGACGGGGAGTGTGCTACATTTTTTTTTTCTTTTTTCAAAATCATTTCGTAACATATCGGTGGCAGGGTTAGGCATTTTCAGCCTTCTCCATTTTTGTTTGAAACACCCGGGGCCGTGACAAGTTCTGAACAGTTTGGTCATGATGACTGCAAGTTTTATCGAGTATAACGATTCTGTTAGTTGGGAAAAAAAGAAAATTTTGCTTTTGACGTTTTAGTCAATTTTGTTAGTTTAACAGGCGCCCTCTAGTTGAAGATCGACCTGAGTAGAAGAAGAAGACGGGGAGAGAGGTGTACCTGTTTTTTTTCTTCTTCATATCATTTATAAATTTTCAGTGGCACTTTAGGCATTTTCAGCCTTCTCAATGTGGATGGTTTGGTTTCCTTGTCCTAAAACAAGTTCTGTTTACATCAGCAGTAAATTCCTTGCAGAAGAGAGAACTATGCTATTATCGCAAAAAAAATTCGAACGTAAGAACGAAAGGTGCTACGTTTTTTTTCTTTCTCCTCATTTTCTTTTTCATTAAAAAAATCGGTTTGGGGGGGGGTTTTAGGCATTTTCAGCCTCCTCATGTTTTTGTTTGAAACATCCGGCGTGACAAGTTCTGAACAGTTTGTGCTCATTGATGGCAATTATTATTCGGTTTAAACTTTCTGTTAGTGGGGGGAAGAAAGAAAAGGTTGCGGGACGTTTGTAATTTTGTTAGTTTAAACAGGCGCCCTCTTCCTTTTAGTTTTTAGTCGATGATTAGAAGAAGACGGGGAGTGTGCTACATTTTTTTTTCTTTTTTCATATTTTTTCATAACTTATCGGTGGCACGTTAGGCATTTTCAGCCTTCTCCATATTGTTTGAAACATCCGGCGTGACAAGTTCTGAACAGTTTGTGCTCATTGACTGACGGGCCAAGTTATTATTCCGAGTAAAACGATGTTGGGGGGGGAAAAAAAGAAAAGTTGTGACGTTTTAGTAATTTGGTTAGTTGAAAGGCCCCCTTCTTTTGAAGATCGACCTGAGTAGAAGAAGAGGAAGCGGGAGAAGTGTGCTACTTTTTTTTTTTTTCATATCATTCGTAACATTCGGTGGCACGTTGGGCATTTTCAGCCTTCTCCATATTGTTTGAAACTTTCGGCGTGACAATTTTTCTGAACAGTTTGTGCTCTTTGACTGGAAAATTATATTCCAAAGTATTAACGATTCTGTTAGTGGTGGGAAAAAAAAGAAAAGGGTTTGCTTTTGACGTTTTAGTCAATTTTGTAGTTGAACAGGCGCCCTCTAGTTGAAGTCGACCTGAGTAGAAAAAGAAGACGGGAGAGAGTGTGTACCTGTTTTTTTTTTTCCCTCATATCATTTCATAACATATCATTTGATTTTGGGCATTTTCAGCCTTCTCAATGTGGATGGTTTGGTTTCCTTGTCCTAGAAACAAGTTCTGTTTACAGCAGCAGTAAATTCCTTGCAGAAGAGAGACTATGCTATTATCGCAAAAAAATCAAAATTGGGGGGAGAAGTGTGCTACCTTTTTTTTTTTTTTTCCTCATATCATTTCTAACATATCGGTGGCACGTTAGCATTTTCACCCTTTCCTCCATTTTGTTTGAAACATCCGGCGTGACAAGTTCTGAACAGTTTGTGCTCATTGACTGGAAAAATTATTATTCCGGTTTTTAACATTCTGTTAGTGGGGGGAAGAAAGAAAAGTTTGCTGAGTTTTAGTAAATTTTGTTAGTTTAAACGGCGCCCTCTTCTCTAGTTGTAGATCGACCTGAGTAGAGAGACGGGGGTGTGCTACATCTTTTTTCTTTTTTCATATAATATTCATAACAATCGGTGGCACGTTAGGCATTTCAGCCTTCTCCATATTTGTTTGAAATCCGGCGTGACAAGTTCTGAACAGTTTGTGCTCATTGCCCTGACTGGCAATTTTATTATTCCGAGTATTAACGATCCTGTTAGGGGGGGGGGGGGGGGGGGGGGGAAAAAAAAAGAAAATTTTGCTGACGTTTTAGTATTTGGTTAGTTTGAATAGGCGCTCTCTTGGTGAAGATCGACTGAGTAGAAGAAGAAGAAGACGGGGAGGGTTGTGCTAGCTGTTTTTTTTTTCCTCATATCATTTCGTAACATATCGGTGGCACGTTAGACATTTTCAGCCTTCTCCATATTTTTTTTGAAACATCGGCGTGACAAGTTCTGAACAGTTGTGCTCTTTGACTGGCAATTATTATTCCGAGTATTAACGATTCTGTTAGTGGGGGGAAAAAAGAAAAGGTTTGGCTTTTGACGTTTTAGTCAATTTTGTTAGTTGAACAGGCGCCTCTAGTTGAAGATCGACCTGATTTAGAAGACGAAGGACGGGGAGAGAGTGTGCTACTGTTTTGTTTCTTCCTCATAATTTCATAACATATCGGTTTGTATTTTAGGCATTTTCAGCCTTCTCAATGTGGATGGTTTGGTTTCCTTGTCCTAGAACAAGTTCTGTTTACAGCAGCAGTAAATTCCTTGCAGAAGAAGAGAGAACTTTGCTTTTATCGCAATAAGATCAAACTCAGAAGAATAAGACGGGGAGAGGGGTGTGATACTTTTTCTTTCTTCTCCTATCATAACATATGGGTGGCATATTAGGCATTTTTAAACCCTCTCAATGTCGGATAATTTACGGTTTTAGCGCGAGAAGTAGTGTTTGGTTTTTATTCTCGCATTAAAGCACACACATAAAGCACAACGAGTCAATATTTTTTTTGAAACAACCCCCGGGTGACAAGTTCTGAACAGTTTGTGCTCATTGACTGACTGGCAAGTTATTATTCGGAAATTAACGATTCTGTTAGGGGGGAAGAAAGAAAGTTTGCTTTTGACGTTTTAGTCAATTTTGTTAGTTTAACAGGCGCCCTCTTCCTCTAGTTGTAGATCGACCTGAGTAGAAGAAGACGGGGAGTGTGGTGTAATATGTTATCGTCGTACAAAAGACAAGAATCAGTTGATACTGATAAACATTTAATACTTTTTCATATTATAAGCTAGAAGGCTTGAAGCTCCCGAAATTGGCCGTTGGCTGGACCAAAACAGAAAGCAATGCGCATGCGTGAACATTATAGTCATTGTCTATAATGAGTGGTAGCTGTGCAACATCGCATTGGTACTGTATGCACTATAGAACTGAATACTATTACATCCCTCTTTTCATAATAACAAAAGATTTTTATACTCTGGATGTGACTCAGAACGGGGACAATTCTGGCAATTACATCTTGCAGATTTATTGTGCGATTATATATATGGACATGTCTTTAAGGGCATATTAAAAATTTTAAAATATTCTGTTTTTTACAGTAAATGGATTTACACATTTTTTTCAATTGTTTTTTAAAATTTTTATATGGTGTACTAACATAAATATGTCTTGTTCAATGAAATAGCCAGTTCAAGTGATTTGTGAATGACTGATCATCTTGGACAGACTAGAGATCCAATCTGCTGGGTCGCTTCAAAATGCGTCCAGTAGGGTGGTGTATTTGTTAAGTGGGGTGAGTGGGGTGGTTTGGGGAATTGGGTTGCTGTTGAGGGTTTTGGGGCTGCCCCGTGGTCTCCAGGGCCCGGTGCCTCAATCGGGGCTGGTGGTATGCGGCTGGCGTTCCGGTGCGGTCTGCATTGTCCCGTCATCACCCCATCTGACCTGTTCTGTGTGGGGGTTTTGATCGCATTAGGTGTCTCCGTTGGGGCGGTAGTGGCCCCCTTTTTGGATTGGGGGCCCAGTATGCCCTAGGCCCGCTGTTTTCTTTAGGATGTCGCTGGTATCCATTTTCCCTGTTTCTTCTTTCTTTCAAAATTCTGACCCTTTTGAATGTTGAAGACTGAGGGTTGTCTTGGTATTTCTTGTAAAGTCGGCGCGCTCCGGGTTTTTTTTGATGTTTCGGGGATCGGGAAAGGGGATTTGGGGGTTTTTGGATGGGATTTTGGGGTTCGGGTTTGGGGGAGATAGCATTTCAGCAGGAGGGGGGAAAAATTGATCAAGGGGGGTAGATCTGAAATATAGCATTGCCTGTGGGGGCGGAGGGGCTTTCTTTTGCTTTTGCTGAAAAATTTTTTTTCATGTTTGTCTTTTTCCTCAGAAATCCATTGGATGCGGTCTGGGGGAACTGGTTGTATCCAAAAAATCCCTTTCTTTGGGAAATCTTTGAAATTCAGTTTTAGGGTTTTGGGGAACCGTTATCGGCTAGCTTTTTGGGTTCCCCTGCCTCCAAACAGCTGTTTCATGTATGTCACGACTCCTGATGTTGTAGCTGTCCGACAGGCTATTTTGGGACAAAAGGGCATTTTTAAAATAGTACCCGCAACCAGAATGAAGTCCTGCCATCAAACGTGAAGTATTGATGCTGGACTTCCCATGTCTGGGGAATTTAGCTGGTATGATTGCGGGTTTGGTTGTTTGGTGTGCTTGGCAGTTGTACATCTCGGGCATTTCTTCGATTCCGGTTTTATGCCACCCAAAAATTATGACTTGGCAAGTATCTTGTCTTCTCAAGCTTGAGCCCAGAGTGAAAATTTTGGAGAATTTTTTAATCTCATTTTTTTAGGTATCAAAACTTTTTCCCCTTTGAGAAGGTTCCATCTTCAATGGTGGCTCGTTTTTGTTGACCAATGGTGCCTGAAGGTTTTTGGCATTTTTTTTGTTTGGTTTGGCCATCCTTGATGATGAATTGCCCAAAGTGTTGTCATTCCCCTCATTTTTCATTTTTCTTTCGTTGCTGGCCCCTGCGCAGAAAATGAACTGCTTTTTGATTGCCCAGATCAATTATCTCAGGTGGGGATTCCCCTTGAAAGTGCTCTGCGAGTACCATCTTTTTCCGGGGGTTTGAATGTTCATGTCATACGGTTGAAGACGAAACACATTCTTTGTAGGGGGGTGGGGTTTTGGGCAAGGGTTTTTTCTTTTGAATCTGTTCCAATGGCTTGTGATCGACTCAACAAGAAGTATTCCCCAAAACTAGTGTGAAAACGCTCACACCCCAAGCAACTGCTGAAGCCTCTTTCGATATTTTCATATCGTTGCTCAGTTTCAGTGAGAGCTTTCTGGCAAAAAAGTCGGTTGCATCCCCGGGCCAGTGCTGCTCCCGTCCCATTTTGACATCGATTGAATGACCTGGTTTTTGCATAAAATATCTGAGTGATATATCTTTGCATACAATTTTTTCACTCGCTGAAGCTTTTCTGTGTGAGGGGTTCCAATCCCCGGGAACTTTCTTTGTCGATTCCTCAGCGGGGCGTCTGGGCTGCCCGTTTTTGGAAAGAAAGGTGCCCTGTATTGGGGCCCTTCCGAGGAATTGTTGCAGTTCTGTATATTTTTTTGGGGTGGATGTTCGTATTCCTGTCATTTTTTTCCCGGGGTCTGGATGAAAACATTCTTTCGTAGACCATTTCCAAGAATTTCACCCCTGGGCGCTTGATTAAAACTTTTCAAATTTTAATACAGGGCCCCTCCTCTTGGCAACTTCCTAAGGTGGAAGATTTGGGGTCTGTTCTTTTTCTCTTTGCATAGACGACAAATCTCGGATTCCAGACGCCGGGCACTGATCAGTATTCGTCCATTCTTTGTTGGGGATATCCTGTGGCGTTTTTAGACCGAATGGTAGTCTTTTGAAACGGTATCTCCCCCATGGACTGTTTAAAGAATGTTGCTTGATTCTTCATTAGTCTGACGACCTGCCCCTGTCTTGCATCTAATTTGTGAATACGGGCCGCTGAAAAGAGGTGATTCTTCCACAGTTGGAGTTTTGTGGTGAGTTCTTTTGATGCACCGTTCAGGTCTTTGGGGGGCTAGGCATATTCTAAGTTTTCACTGATTTTCCCGGGTGAAAGCTAGGGAATTCACCCAATTGTTGGTTCATGAAGGGTTTTATCACATCAGGTTTTGCATCTTTTCAAGTTCCTCCTTGATCTCTGGAATAAGTTGAATGGGTATTTTCTGGGGGGGATGGGATGTGGCTTTGCGTCTTGTCAAAGGGGATGTGGAATTCCCCGGGAAATTTTCCGAACCATAAATCTGCAGGGTAGGTTGAGAGGGGTTTTTTTGTCTCAACCAGGAAAAATTTCACAAAAACCGGACGGATTAACAAGTTTAAGACTTTGCTAGGGGAAGTCCAAATTTAATTTGCAGTTCCAAACTTTTTCCCGGTGTAAAAATTCTGCTGTTGCCATTTTTGAATCCTGGGGATTTGGGGCTAAAATTTTGGGGCCATACTGTTTGATGGTGGTGCCGTTGTAGGGAATCAGAGTGGGCCTTTTCTTATGTGGGTCCAATTTTTGGGGAAATCCTTTTGCGTCCAAATTTCCGGGGTTCATTCTGGAAGATTCTGATGGTAAAATGTTTCCCTTTGGGGGCCTGATCGATTTTTGCTTTCATTTAGCAGGTTGATCACTGCTGAGTTTAATGTTGTTTTTTGCAAAAACTTCCCCTACGTTTACATGTCATCTAGGTAGAATGTTGATCGGTTTTTAAAACTGTAGGGTTTTCAAAATTTTTTTGCCAGAGTTTTTTCTCCATCTTCTTGAGCTGTGATATTAAAGACTGCAAAATGTCTCTGTTTCGCCCGTTGGCTTGTGGGCTTGATGGTTTCTTTTAGTCAGAGAAATTTTGCGGGTTTTTTGAGGGTTTTCTCTTTTGCATGCTCCGACATTTTGCTCCAGTGATTTTTTGCTGCATGTTCTGCATGTTGTTTCCATATGCAGGACGTTTCGTGGTGCATGGCTTCCCCCAAAAGTTTCCCACAATTTTTGTGGTATTGATGTTGTTGACGGATTTAACAGCATCAACTGAAGAGGCTGTAGAATTCAGCTTGCTTCTGCTCGTGAGCTATACTGGCTCATGCGCTCGCATATTCCTTGGCTTCTTCGGGGAGTAAGTTTTTCATCTTTGGACAATAATTTTTGTTGGCCCTGGGTATTTAACTCCAGCGATGAGCTGCTCTATCAAATATTCTTCTGCTGTTTTGGGTGTTGCCATTCTGCATTTTTGAATCTTGGTCTGCATCTGGTGACAAAGTCATCAACAGTTTCATCAACTTGTTGGTGAAATCTTGCAATTCCAGTGGGTTTGAATACAGAAGTTTTCTTTATGGCCCCCAGTTTCAATTTTTCCCCAAGATGTTCTTTAGGATCTTTGACTTGATCTCAGTAAGTTCCCAAGTGTTAAATTTTCGTAGACCCTTTTTGTCCTGCCCCTAGCAGAAAGTGAGTGTATTGCTTGTCTGTTGGAATACCCTTTTTCCAAAGAATAAATTTGACATTTGCTTGAATTCGGCCAAAGCTGTCATTCTATCGGATTGTTCCCCAAACCATTTGCGGATGCGGTACCTTCTGTCATATTGTTGAGTACAGTAGTGACGTTGCGTGCGACGGGCGTTAACGATAATGAAAGTAGCGGTTAATAAACTTCGTCACATCGTGGTTGAAGCTTCCGTTAAACGACTTTGTCCGCCGAACGATAATTAAAAAAATTTATAAAAAACGCAAAGGTCTTAAGAAATCGCGTATAGTTCGTAGGTGGTTTTCCGGCGTAAAGTGCGGATACGGTGTCGACGGTGATCGCGATTTCAATGGTAGAGGATCAAACGGTGGGGAGTACATCAGCATGAAAAACATGACAAAAAAAATTGACTTTTTGCCCTTTGGATTGTCGGGGGTGTAAATCCCTCGCTGCCCAGTAATTGTATCGTCGTCACAGACGAATCAGTTGATACTGAAAAACATTTAATACTTTTTCATAAAAGCTAAAAGGCTTGAAAACAGCATTGGGCCGTTGGCGGGACCAAAACAAAAAGCAATGCGCAGCGTGAACTTTAGCATTGTCTATATAGGGGTGCTGTAACACGCTTGGTCTGTATGCACTATAAAAACTGAATACTATTTTAAATGTGGGTACTCTTTTTTTTCTTTTTTTCATACTTCGTAACATACGTGGCCGTTGGCATTTTCAGCCTTTCCCCCTTTTGTTTGAACAACCGGCGTGACAAGTTCTGAAAAAGTTTGTGCCAGGACTGGCAATTATTTTCCGGATTTAAGTTTTTTAGGGGGGGGGGGGGGGGGAAGAAAAAAATTTGCTTTTGACGTTTTAGTCAATTTTGTTAGTTTGAACAGGCGCCCTCTAGTTGAAGATCGACCTGAGTAGAAGAAGAAGACGGGGAGAGAGTGTGCTACCTGTTTTTTTCTTCCTCATATCATTTCATAACATATCAGTGGTACGTTAGGCATTTTCAGCCTTCTCAATGTGGATGGTTTGGTTTCCTTGTCTAGAACAAGTTCTGTTTACAGCAGCAGTAAATTCCTTGCAGAAGAAGAGAGAACTATGCTATTATCGCAGCAAGATCAAACTCAGAAGAATAAGACGGGGAGAGAGTGTGCTACGTTTCTTTCTTTCCTATCATAACATATCGGTGACATATTAGGCATTTTCAGCCCTCTCAATGTAGGATAATTTACGGTTTTAGCGCGAGAAGTAGTGTTTGGTTTATTCTCGCATAAAGCACACACATAAAGCACAAACGAGTCAATATTTGTTTGAAAACATCCGGCGTGACAAGTTCTGAACAGTTTGTGCTCATTGACTGACTGGCAAGTTATTATTCCGAGTATTACGATTCTGTTAGTGGGGAAGAAAGAAAAGTTTGCTTTTGACGTTTTAGTCAATTTTGTTTAGTTTAAACAGGCGCCCTCTTCCTCTAGTTGTAGATCGACTGAGTTAGAAGAAGACGGGGAGTGTGCTACCTGGTTTTTTTTCATATCATTTCGTAACTATATCGGTGGCACGTTAGGCATTTCCAGCCTTCTCCATATTTGTTTGAAACATCCGGCGTGACAAGTTCTGAACAGTTTGTGCTCATTGACTTGCAAATTATTATTCCGAGTATTAACGATCTGTTAGTGGGGGGAAGAAAAGAAAAGTTTGCTGACGTTTTAGTAAATATTGTTAGTTTAAACAGGCGCCTTTCTCTAGTTGTAGATCGACCTGAGTAGGAAGAAGACGGGGAGTGTGCTACATCTTTTTTTCCTTTTTTTTCATATCATTTTCGTAACATATCAGTGGCACGTTAGGCATTTTCAGCCTTCTCCATATTTGTTTGAAACAGCCGGCGTGACAAGTCCTGAACAGTTTGTGCACTAGATGACTGGCAAGTTTTAATTCTTCTTCATATCATTTCATAACATATCAGAGCCACGTTAGGCATTTTCAGCCTTCTAAGTGTGGATGGTTTGGTTTCCTTGTCCTTGAAACAAGTTCTTCTGTTTACAGACAGCAGTAATTTCACCTTGCAGAGAGAGAACTATGTATTATCGCTACAAGATCAACTCAGAGCAATAAAGACGGGGGAGGAGAGTGTCTACGTTTCTTTCTTATCCTTATCATAACTATATCGGTGGCATATTAGGCATTTTCAGACCTCTCAATGGTAGGGATAATTTACGTTTTAGCGCCGTGAAGTGTGTTTGACTTTTCTCGCTTAAAGCACACACATAAACACAAAGTGTCAATATTTGGTTTGAAACATCCGGCGTGACAAGTCTGAACAGTTTGTGACTCTTTGACTGGCAAAGTATTATTCCGTATATTTAACGATTTGTTAGGGGGGGGAAAAAAAGAAAAGTTTGCTTTTGACGTTTTTTAGTCAGTTTTGATTAGTTGAACAGGCGCCCTCTTGTTGAATGATCGAACCTGAGTAGAAGACGAAAGGCGGGGCGGGGAGTGAGATTAACCCTCTCAATGGTCGGATAATTTACGGTTTTAGGCGAGAAGTTAGTGGTTTGGTCTTATTTCTCACATAAAAGGCACACACATAAAGATAAACGAGTCAATATTTGTTTGAAACAGCGCTCTCTTGTTGAAGATCGACTGAGTTGAAGAAGAAGAAGACACGGGGAGAGAGTGTGCCTAGCTGTTTTTTTTTGTCCCTCATATCATTTCCGTAAACTTATTCGGGGGGCACGTTGAATTTTCAGCCTTCTCATATTTGTTTGAATACATCAGGCCGTGACATGTTCTGAACAGTTTGTTCTCTTTGACTGGCAAATTATTATTCGAGTATTAACGTTTCTGTTAGGGGGGGACAAAAAAGAAAAAGGTTTGACTTTTGACGTTTTAGTCAATTTTGTTAGAGTTGAACAGGCGCCCTCTAGTTGATTATCGACCTGAGTAGAGACGAAGACGGGGAGAGAGTGTGCCTTCCTGTTTTTTTTCTTCCTCTATCATTTCATATCATATTCGGTTTGTATTTAGGCATTGTCTGCACTTCTCAATTGTGGATGGTTTGGTTTACTTGTCATAGAACAAGTTTCTGTTTCAGCAGCAGTAAATTCCTTGCAGAAGAGAGAACGACTGCAGATTATCGCATCAAGATCAAATCAGAAGAATATGACGGGGACGAGAGAGTGCTCCTGTTTTTTTTTTCCCCTCATATCATTTATAACATATTCCGGTGGCACGTTAGGGCTGTTTCAGCCTTTCTCCATATTTGTTTGAAAACATCCGGCGTGACAAGTTCTTTATCAGTTTGTGCTCATTGACTGACGGGCAAGTTAGTATTCCGAGTATTAACGTTTCTGATAGTGGGGGGGAGGGGGGGGGGGGGGGGGAGAAGAAAAGATTTGCTGAACGTTTTAGTAAATTTTGCTAGTTTGATTAGGCGCTTCTTGTTGAAAGATCGACTGAGTAGAAGATGAAGGACGGGGTGAGTGTGGTGTGGCTACCTGTTTTTTTTTCCTCATATCATTTCGCCCATACACATATCGGTGGCACACGGTAGACATTTTCAGCATTCTCCTTATTTGTTTGAAACATCTGCCGTGACTAGTTCTGAACAGTTTGTGCTATTTGACTGGCAATTTTATTATTCCGGTTTTAACGATTCTGTTAGTGGGCGGAAAAAAGAAATGTTTGCTTTTGACGTTTTAGTCATTTTGTTAGTTGAACAGGCGCCCTCTAGTTGAAGATCGACGTGAGTAGAAGACGAAGACGGGAGAGACGTGAGCTACCTGTTTGGTTTTCTTCCTCATATTCTTTTCATCAAAATATCGGTTGTATTTTAGGCATTTTCAGCCTTTCTCAATGTGGGATGGTTGGTTTTTCCCCCCCTTTGTCTAGAACAAGTTTGTTTACAGCAGCAGTAAATTCCTTGCAGAAAGATGTGAGAACTATGCTATTATCGCCATCAGATCAAATCTCAGAAGAATACAGACGGGGAGGAGAGAGAGAGTGGGCTACCTGTCTTTTTTTTTCCCCCTTTTCATTTCAAACATATCGTGGCACGCGTAGGCATTTTAGCCTTCTCATAATTAGTTGGAAACATCCGGCGTGTACAAGTTCTAACAGTTTGTGTCATGACTGACTGGCAAGTTATTATTCCGAGTATTAACGATTCTGTTAGTGGGGGGAAGATAAAGACAAAGTTTGCTGACGTTTTAGTCAATTTTGTTAGTTTAAACTGGCGCCCTCTTCCTTAGTTGTAGATCGACCTGAGTAGAAGACGTGGAGTGTGCTACATCTTTTTTTTCTTTTATTTCATATAATTTCATAACCACATCAGTGGAACGTTAGAGCTTTTTCAGCCATCTCCATATTTGTTTGAAACATCCGGCGTTGACATGTTATGAAACAGTTTGTGCCTCATGGACTGAATGGCAAGTTATTATTCGAGTATTAACGGCCTGTTTGTGGGGGGGGGGGGGGGGGAGGGGGCGGGGCGGGGGGGGGGGGAAAGAAAGTTTTGCTGAAGTTTTAGTAAATTTTGTTAGTTGAATACGGCGTCACTCTTGTTGTAGATCGGACACTGAGTAGAAGAAGAAGACGGCGCGAGAGAGTGTGCTACCTGTTTTTTTTTTCCTCATATCATTTCGAACTTATCGGTGGCCGTTAGACCATTTCAGCTTCTCCTATTTAGTTTTGGAAACATATGGCGTGACAGTTCTGACAGTTTGTGCTCTTTGATGGGCAATTTATTATTCCGAGTTTTAACGATTCTGTTATGGGGGAAAAAAAAGAAAAAGGTTGCTCTTTGACGTTTAGTCAATTTGGATTAGTTGAACATGGGCGCCCTCTAGTTGAAGATCGACCTGAGTAGAGACGAAGACGGGGTAGAGAGTGATGCTACCTGGTTTGTTTCTTCTCATATCATTCTTATACATATCGGTTGTATTTTAGGCATTTTCAGCCTTTCAATGTGGATGGTTTGGTTTCCTTGTCCTGAAACAAGTTCTGTTTACAGCAGCAGTAAATTCTGCTGGAGATGAGAAACTTTGTATTATCGCAATTAGTTCAAACTAGAAGTATAAGACGGGGAGAGAGTGTGATTACGTTTCTTTTTATCCTATCAATAACATATCCCGTGGGCATATTAGCGCATTTTAACCCTCTAAGTGTCGTTAATTTACCGGTTTTTAGCGCGAGAACGCGATAGTAGTGTTTGGTCTTATTCCTCGCATAATAGCACACTTCATATAAAGCACTAACGAAGTCATTATTTGTTTGGAAACTACCGCCGTGACAAGTTCTGACAGTTCTGTGCTCATTGAATGACTGGGAAGATATTATTCCGCGAGTCATTACGATTCTGTTAGTCAGGGAAGAAAGAAAAGTTGCCTTTTGACGTTTTAGTCTATTTTGTATTAGTTTAAACAGGCGCTCTTCCTCTAGTGTAGGATCGACCTGGTAGAAGAAGACGGGGGGGAGTGTGATACATCTTTTTTTTCTTTATTTCATATTCATTACGTAACAATATCAGTGGCACGTTAGGCCATTTTCCGCCTTCTCCATATTTGTTTGAAACTTCCGGCGTGACAAGTTCTGAAAAAACAGTTGTGCTCATTGGACTGACTGGCATAGTTATTATTCCGAGTATTAACGATTCTGTTTGTAGGGAAAAAGAAAAGTTCGCTTTTGTCACAGTTTTAGTCAATTTTGTTAGGTTTTAAACAGGCGCCCTCTAGTGAAGATCGACCACTCTTGAGTAGAGAGAAGACGGGGGAGGAGAGTGTTGCGTTACTGTTTTTTTCTTCTTCATATCATTTTGATAAACATTTTCAGTGGCACGTTAGGCATTTTCAGGCCTTCTCAATGGGATGGTTTGGTTTCCTTGTCCTAGACAAGTTCTGTTTACAGCAGACAGTAATTGCCTTGCAGAAGAAGAGAGTACTTTGCTATTATCGCAGACGATCAAACTCAGAAGTATTATGACGGCGGAGAGAGTGTGCTACGTTCTCTTTCTTCTACTATCATAACATATCGGTGACTTTTAGGCATTTTCAGCCTCTCAATGTCAGGATAATTACGGTGTTTTTAGCGCGAGAAGTAGTGTTTGGCTTATTCTCGCATAAAGCACACACATAATGCAATTCGAGTCAATATTTGTTTGAAACATTCCGGCGTGACAAGTTCTGAACAGTTTTTGCTAATTGACTGACTGGCAAGGTTATTATTACGAGTATTGTATTTAAACGATTCTTTAGTGGGAAAGAAACAAAAGTTTTGCTTTTGTCGTTTTAGTCAATTTAGTTAGGTTTAAACAGGCGCCCTCTTCCTAGTGTAGCATCGACCGTTGTAGAAGAAGCGGGGAGTGTGCTACCTGTTTTTCTTTTCATTTCATTTTCGTAACATTTCGGTTGGCACGTTAGGCCTTTCCAGCCTTCTCCATATTTGTTTGTAACATTCCGGCGTACAAGTTCTGAACAGTTTCCGTGCTTCTGTCATTGACTTGCACAATTATTATTTACGAGTAATTAACGATTCTGGATAGTGGGGGATTGAAAGAAAAGTTTGGCTGACGTTTAGTAAATATTGTTAGTTTAAACAGGCGCCCTCTTCCTCTAGTTGTAGATCGACCTTGAGGTACGAAGAAGACGGGGATTGGTGCTACATCCTTTTTTTCCTTTTTTTTCATATCATTTCGTAACATATCAAGTGGCACGTTAGGCATGTTCAGCCTCTCCATATTTGTTTGAAGAACAGCCGGCGTGACAAGTCCTGTACAGTTTGTGAACATAGATGAATGGCATGTTATAATTCTTCTTCATATCATTTCATTACTCTCAGAGTCACGTTAGCGCATTTTCAGCCTTTCTCAGTCGTGGATGGTTTGGTTTCCTGTCCTAGAAACCTATTGTTCTGTTTTACAGCAGAAGTAAATTCCTTGCAGAAGAGATGACACTATGCTATTTTCGCAACAAGATCAAACTCTAGAGAATATAGACGGGGACGAGAGTGTGCTACGTTTCTTCTTCTTCTCCTATCATATCATATCGGTGGCATATTTGCTTTTTCAGCCCTCTCAATGGTAGGATAATTTTACGGTTTTAGCGCAGAGAAGTGGGTTTGGTCTTTTTCTCGCTAAAGCAACACTTAAAGCACAGACGTGTCAATATTTGTTTGAAACATCCGGGCGTGACAAGTGCCTGAACAGTTTGTGCTCTTTTGTTGGCAAATTATTATTCCGACTTATTAAACGATTCTGTTAGTGGGGGAAAAGAAAATTTGCTTTTGACGTTTTATCATTTTGTGTAGTTGAAAAGACGCCCTCTAGTTGAAGATCGACTGAGTAGAAGACGAGACGGGGAGTGAGTTAACCCTCTCAATGTGATAATCTTACGGTTTTAGCGCGAGAAAAGTTGTTGTTTGGTCTTTTTCTCAGCCTTAAAGCACCACACATTAAGGCATTAAACGAGTCAAAATTTGTTTGATTAAAACAGCGCTCTCTTGTTGAAGATCGTCCTGAGTAGAAGAGAAGAAGACGGGGAGAGTGTGGGCAAGCTGTTTTTTTTTTGTCCTTCATATCATTTGGTTTAAACGAATTTATTCCTGATGTACACCAAAAGAGCACTCAACATATAAGCCGAGTTCATACAAGCAAATGCTTATACACGGTACTCACTGAATATTAAAACAATGGATTGGTGCCCCAAAAAAACTGAACATGAACGTTTTGCATTCAAGAAAATAATCTGAAAACAAATATACTGAAACAGTATTTAGGTAGGGCAGTGCAGAAGCAAATGGAAAGGAAAATTCCAACACCGAGGCAAAACAATCAGTTGAAACAAACTATCTGTGCAGGGCAGGCAGTAGGCCAAAGGCCTCTTTTAAAGACTGCTAATTTATTTGGGACTTTAACTGTCACTGGTAGGTAAGGCTCATTGGAAGCGACTATACATAGTTGTAGCAGATGAGGGGGAGAATAGAATGATGCGCTTATGTGGTGAAAAAAGTCACTATCATTAATGAGATTGAAGGAAATTTATTTACCGGATTAATCTGGTAGGACATGCGAATAAAAATTTACCAATTGTAATTAATATTGCAGAGGTTTTCAGTGCAGGTTTTTGTCTTGGTCACCACTTAACAAATTCTGGCATCTGCTTTTATGTCTTTAGGTTAGTAACGCTAATGTCTGAGTTCGGAGCTACCTGGAGAGTGGGCAGTGCAACAAAAGTGATAGCGTCTTCAAACGGATACCCACGTATACATGATGCACTGTTTGACAGGTGTTCGTTTAAATACTTCAGGGGATGTAGTCTCACTCTTTCCAGTCTCAGTTGCAAATTATTATTTTGCTTGTCTGTCGTGCAATAATAATAAGAAGGACAACGGTATCTGTATTCTAAGGTAACGCTCTTAACAAAAACTAAGAGAATCAGACTGCTTTAATGTTATCAGGAAAGACTGATTCAAAGAACAGTTGTGGAAGGAAAGTTGCTTTATTTATACAGTTCAATCTGCATCCTTGTTACTTGTCTTTCCCTGGGGATTTCGTCTGTGATAAGGATTGATGGAAGCTACTAGAGGAGGGGAAGACGTTCAACTATATACAATGCACTGTGACATCACAATTTTGAAATACAATATGAGTTTATGCGACGTCGTCTTTCTTTAAGGGACCGTTAGTCCTGATTCATTATATAGTTTAGATGACTTGTTACCACGAACTGAATCATTGATTGTCTACATAGCATCCAAAATTGAGGTTTTCAAGATTTCACTTTGTTGCTTCGTACAGTGTGTCCCAAATAAATCGAGAAGTCAAAATGAGGTAGATAAATGATTTATACATAGTAAGAAGAGATTTACGACTCAGTCTTGTACTTGGAAGAACCAGGAGACATGAATAAGGACACGGACTTGGATTAAAATAGATTTAATTGGAGGTTCTCCCATTTACAGTTGCTTTGTATCATTACACCTAGATGCTTATGGGAGTCTGATTCCTGTATATACATCATAATTTCAAGGGCTGTGTTGGGGTACTGTTGTGATTGGAAATGGGTAATAATTTGTTTTGGATTGGATAGTTGAATTCTTACTTCCAAGCAGAAGCTACTTTTTATCTTGTCACTCACCCCCCCCCTGTGTTTAAAATTTCTTGTTCCTTAGTTGGGTGTTATCTAACGCAGTATATGCTAAGTTCATCTGCAAATCATTTGATCATCGATTGCAATATCATGTGCAATCGTCATTTTTGTAGACAAGGAATAGAAGTGGTCCAAGAACAGAACCTGCGGAACACCTGCTGATCTTGGAAGGTTAGGGACGATTTACTCCCTTTAGAACAACAGCCTGGGACGAATCTTTAGATAGTCAGTAAACCATTCGAGAAGTTGTCCACGGTACCCAAAGCAGATAGTTTATGTTATAATGCTTGGTGCCACACTTTATCGAAGCTTTAGAGATGTCAAAAAAAATTGTTGTGCAGTTGTTTTAGCTTCTAAAAATTTGCAAAAGTCATCATATATACTCAAAAGTTGAAAGACAGTCGAGTCTTGTGGAATAAACCCTGACTGAGCAGTTGCTAAATGTTGTATCTGTGAGGTATTTGAAAACCTATGTTTTTTTTTTTTGAAAATTTTCCAGCCTTTTGCCTACACTGCCTCAGAGCGAAATGGGGCGGTAATTTCCTACACTTGTTTCTGTCTCCTTTTTTGAATATTGGCAGTAGGGAGTTACATGGGCTAAGTTTCAATATGGTGAAACTACATTCTGTTAATGAACGGTTTTATTTAAACAAAAAAAGTCAATGGTTCACAGAATTAACATCTGGCAGCAGCTACTAACCACGTTGTTATGGACTAAATCAGGCCTACTGTTTTTTATGTCAAGACCCTTCAATTTTTCCAATACTATATTTGTGGAAAGATCAATTGATCTATGTACCCGTTTGAGTTCTTTTAATCAGGAAATCTCAGCTCCACCATCCACGAACACTGGCAGCAACGTATGTTTTGAATACAGTTGCTTTATCTTTCTGGAGTAGTAAAAATTACACCTTTTCTTCTATGGGGGGATTATTGTCTTGAGGCATACCTTTGGTTGAAAAGATTGTTTTTACTAGTTTCCACCAGTCCTTGATCCAAACCTGCAAGGAGATGAAATTCGACTTTCAAGTTCGTAATCTGAAATTTTTTCTGTAGGTCGTTACGGATTCGACGAATAATGCCCATGTCCAACCGAAATTTAGGATTTGGCTAATCTGTGAATGGCATTTTTCTTTTTTATAATCTTTTTTTTGTTCATAGTTATCCATGGAGCATTCGTTCATTGACTGTTAATTCTTTATAATGGCATACAAAGTTTTGCCGTGTTCATAAAGTACTTCTGACATTTTTTCAGCGCAGCATCAATTGTTTCTAAGACTGGATTAGCATTTCCAATTAGTATTTGATAATTCGGTAACTCAATTTTGCAACATCAATCGAGTAATTATAACTTGTGCGTTGTTAGATGTGTTGGGCCTTTATGATGAAGGGTTTTTTCAAAGTCAGCATATGGTGATGATT
Source organism: Conus ventricosus (assembly GCA_018398815.1). NCBI lineage: Eukaryota > Metazoa > Mollusca > Gastropoda > Neogastropoda > Conidae > Conus > Conus ventricosus. Next base: position 43,985,699 of record CM031613.1, read on the forward strand.
GGTCACTACAATTCGGTGGCATTACATCCGTGTTTGGATCTTCTCGGGAACATGGTGTTTGTTAAGTATAGGTTCTAAATATTGTTGATGATTGTTCAGTAATAAGGGTTGGTTTCTTAACAGTTGAAATATAACTATTTGGAATCATTAATTTTGGAGATGATGGTGGGGAGGTGATTTGCACATCAGCATTGAAATCTCCTTGAAACAATATATTTTATGAGGGTCTTGCCTGCAGCTGGATTGATTGTCGATTAAGCCCAGTAAGCTACTTTACATCAGGAGGCTGTAGAATGTTCCAACCAATAATGTGTCCTGACCAGTTTCGTCTCACCCATACGCTTCTTACAATCAGTTACACTAGATCAGGCCTGGGTGAAAGATTAATTTTAGTTTCTAACATATACAGCGACACCACCATGTGGGTCCTCCAGGCCTGTCACACCTAAGGGGAGGGTGAAAACCAGGGATCATGACGTCAATCAATGCTGTGGTTTCTTTGAGAACCATGTTTCCGATATCACTTATGATATCAAAGCAGCTTGCTTCGCATTGAAACTAAGGGAATTGTTCCTACTCAACCTGCGCGCCTTCAGGTGGATAATGGATTTCCATCCAGGGTCGATGTCATCTGGTCCAGGGTTAGGTGTGATGTCACCCGCATGTTCCAGAAGCACATGACCACTAGCATACACTGAAAGGTAAGCATAAGATTACCTGGTCCCGTATACCCTGGGACACTAAGGTCATTGCATGATTTGTTAAGGTTTAGTAGTCTCTTCAAAGAGGATTTCCACAAATATATATTTGGTAGAATGAACTTCGAACATGATGAAGGTAAAGAATGCATGAGTCAAAGCTCTAGGATCTGTATGATGTTAAAGGAGGACGGGGGTAAAAGTGCAAACAGTGACAAAAGACATTTTGTATGTAGTACATTGGAGAGCCCTGGATAGAACATTCCGACATGCTTGAACTGACTAGGCTACACCTCATGTCCAGAAACGAGGCAAAGAATTCAAACAGTTCAGATGCAGCATCGGAAATGCCATTGTTTCTTAAATCACCCGGTGTGGGTCAGTATGTACACAAAAGTATTGTTATTTTTTGCCCTAACAAGTGAAAAATAGATATAATTGGAATAGAAAGTAAAACGAAAAAATAATAGTAAGTATATGGTTTCAATTCCATCTTAATTGTGGCAGGGAGAAAGCGAGATATCAAATTCAAGCAAAAATTTCCATGAAGCGGATAAAAAAGCAAATATCAAACAACTAAATCACATGATAATAAGTAGCGATCAATCACCTTCACTCGTATTTTCATCATCGCTAATTAATCTTCTTAACTCTAATCATCCTCAGTGGTTAATTATCAACATTTATTCATCGTATCATTATTAATCTATCAATTACCAAAACATTGTGTCACCCATCATAAAAAATAATTTACAACACCTAATCAATCTCATTGGATGGTCAGGATCGTCACATCAATCAAGCTTATTCACCTGTCGATCATCTTAACTAATCCCCCCAGTCACAAATCAATCATCGAAACACTCAATTACATCCAAAAGCAATCAATCAAAAAACAAACGTCGTCACACTTTCGTCTCCAATCCATTTTCTGCAATCTCATTAACAAACAGTCGTCTGCATCAGTCAATGTCCTACTATCAGTTACTATCGCAATCAGTCGTTATTCACTAGTCTTCATCCAACCATCACTGATCTGTCATTATCACTTGTCAAACATCATCATAATCCCTGGTCAGTCATTGTTAGCATAAATCTAATAGTTATATTCTCCTGTTCAGTCTTTAGTATAAATCAATCACTTTCATAATCAGTCACTATCACCAATCAATTTTCACCATCCAATAAGCAATCATTATCAACTAGTCTGGCGTCACCATCAGTTCACGCTCACCAACGTCTTCTTCATCATGGTCAGCCACATCATAATCAGCCATTATCCACAAGTCATTCGTCATGGTCACTGATCAGTCACCATCACCAATCAGTCATCCTCTCATCAACCATCATCACCTATCAGTAATCACTATCAACCATCATCACCATTCAGTCATCTCTCATCAACCATCATCACAGATCAGTCATCTACTAAATAAAAACATTCCATCACCAACTCAGATCATCCACTCATCACAGTCATCACAGATCCGTCATCCTAATAAACTATCATCACAGCATCAGTCATCACTCAAAACTATCATCTAGATCAGTCATCACTCACAATCATATCCTGATCAGTCATCACTCATCAACCATCATCACAGATCAGTTCATCACTAATCAACCATATCACAGATCAGTCATCACTCATCACCATCATCACAGAGCAGGGTCATCACTCATCAACCTCATCACAGATCAGTCATCACTAAATTCACCTTCATCAAAGATCAGTCATCACTATTAAACCATCATCACAGATCATCATCACTAATCAACCATCATCTCAGTTCAGTCATTACTAATCACGATCAGTCACAGATCAGTCATCACTAATCAACCATCATCACAGATCAGTCATCATAATCAAACCATTCATCAAAGATCAGTCGGTCGCTCATCAACCATCATCACTGATTTTGTCATCACTCATCAACCATTATCACGATCAGTCTTCTACTAATCAAACCATTCATCACAGTTCAGTCATTTCGAATCATTCATCACCAGCTCAGACCAGTCATTATCCCGTCATTATCACAAATCATCTTTCACTACAGTTCGCTATCACTATTAAGTCGTCTTCACCACAATTAATCTTTCGATATTACTACTCATTCGTCACAATGAATGATCACTTCATTATCACAATCATTTTAATTATCATGATCGTCATGTCAGTCAATGATCAGTCACTATCGCCAGTCAGCCTATCCCACCACTCATCAGACATAATTATAATTAATCATATTCATTATCATCATCACTGATCGTCATTATCATAATCAATCATCGTTATCACTGATCAGTCTTTATCACCAACTCAATCCTCACTATCAGTGGACAGTCATCATTAATCAATCAACACAAATGTGCTGATCACAATTGATGATCAGTATTATCACAAATAATTCATCATCATCTCTCTGACCGTCGTTATCACTAGTCAATTAATTTCACTCCTAATCAGTTATTTATAACTAGTCAATAATCACTTCGTCACCATCATCGATAATCAGGTCTATTACTTAATTCTTCAACACACTATATAGCCATTTGTCATTAATCCATCATATCATCATCATCATCATCATCAATCGTCATCAATAATTCAGTGACTGACAAATCATCATTAATCTTCATTAATCATCATAAGAAATTCAACAACAACTGATCACAATCCACCACAACACACACACACACACACGCTCGCGCCGCACCACACACACATAACACACACCACACACATGTTCTAATACACGATGCGTGGAAAGACGTTAAAATGAATACACACCACACAACACACACACACAACACACACACACACCCACAACAACACACCACAACACACACCTACATAAAACATTAACCCACATCATACACAGGCACGGCACCACCTCCTCTCTCCACACACACACACAACAAATCCGCAAAACGCATTACAACAAACACATATCCACTCACACGACATACCCTGTTTCCACGAACCCAAACAATCACCACCACCACCAACCACCTATGCACACACAACATAAGTGCGCGAACTTTCATACTCACCACACATACATTGATACACATATACGCACAGGCTCGTACACGTATTCCCCTGCTCCAATGCACCGCACCTTTACACACAGATGTTAAGTGCGCGCGCGCGCACGCACACACACACACACACACCACACACACACCACAACACACCACACACACTCACATACGTGCTTATATGCACTGTATCATATATATTATGTAACCCACTTTAACACTTAAACGAAACAACATCAGTCATTACTATGCCAATCGAAACCTGTACTTATGTCATCAGCATTCACCTTATTATATAATTATTTGTATGTTGTCTCAAGTCAACTTCACAAAGCTTGGAGTATATAAGCAAGACATATAAAGCAAGACACAGTTTGAACTGAAGGGATAGTTAGTTCCCAAGGTATTCACTCCGACAATTTCTCTGCTGCATTTCCGATATGCGAGTGTGTGTTTCATTTAATTCTTATATTCGGACTCGCTGGGTAGTTACTACCAAACATTAACAAGTCATGGGAAAGCCCACAGCACAACAGGACGATGCTTGTGCACAAGCTATTGTGTTGACTCGCCATTAATCTAGGACAAAGCTAGGTATCGGGTCTTTGGCGACAAGTGACTAACAAATTAATGCCGAGTAACCTTAATATATACAATTGTCATTCAATTTGATCCCATAATTTCATTTTAACATAGGTAATCAACAACGCCAAACAATAATAATATAGTAGGGACCATTTTAGTCTGCTTTCGTAGGTTAATTGATTATGACAATCAATACGATAAATTGATATAGGAATATATAGACGAACAAACATGAGTACTACGGAATGTATCTAGTAATATATCCAAATACAAATCTTAATGATCGAATGCATCTATGCCTTGCTTTGAGTTACACGGTGACACAGTACTCTGCACGAACGGAAGAGTGACACCATCCTCACCAGGTGTTTCTCAATGGCTCTCTTCCTTTCTTTTCCGAGCTATGGCGGCATACTCCCCGCTTAGTCTTTCGTCAGGTCGTCATTGATGATCAGTCGGGAACGGGCCGGCCCTGGGCCGTCAGGGTTCGATGGGAAGCAGTAAGAAACAGAGGAGGCACCACCTGCCTGGGCCATGGGTGACCAGGGAACAGCTTCCTGGGATCATCAATTCTCCAGCTCCTCTTCATGACCATGACAGCCTTCTTCTCCGATACGACGTCATCTTTATCAGGATCGGTCGAGCGACGATGGCTCTGGTCGGCTTCGGCCCTACCGGATGGAGCGGTCCAATCATCTCATCACTGAATCCCGACCCGATCGACTTTGCTACTGTTTCACGATGTGATCTGTATTTTCGTCTGGTTGGGTTTCCTTGTCCTAGAACAAGTTCTGTTTACAGCAGCAGTAAATTCCTTGCAGAAGAGAGATCTATGCTATGATGCAACAAGATCAAACTCAGAAGAATAAGACGGGGAGAGAGTGTGCTACCTGTTTTTTTTTTCCTCATATTCATTTCAAACATTTCGGGTGGCACGTTAGGCAGTTTCAGCCTTCTCCATCATGTGTTTGAAAACATCAGGCGTGACAAGTTCTTTAACCAGTTTTGATCTTTGACTGGCAAATATTATTCCGAGTATTAACGATTTGTTAGTGGGGGCGGAAGGGGGGGGGGGGGGGGGGGGAAAGAAAAAGTTTGCTTTTGACGTTTTAGTCAATTTTGTTAGTTTGACAGGTTGAGGATCGCCTGAGTAGAAGAAGAAGACGGGGTTGGAGAGTGTGCTACCGTTTTTTTTTTCTTCATATCATTTCAGAACATATCAGTGGCACGTTAGGCATTTTCAGCCTTCTCAATGTGGATGGTGATGTGGTTTCCTTGTACTTGATACAAGTTCTGTTTACAGCAGCAGTAAATCTTGCTCAGAAGAAGAGTAGAATATGTCTTTTCGCAACAAGATCAAACTCAAGAAGAATAAGGACGGGGAGAGAGTGTGTACGTTTTCTTTCTTCTCCTATCATAACTTATCGGTGCTTATTAGGCATTTTCTGCCCTTCATGCTGGATATTTTCCGGTTTTAGCGCGGAAGTAGTGTTTGTGTCTTATTCTCGCATTAAGCACACACTATTAGCACAACGAGTCAATATTTGTTTGAAACAACGGGTGACAAGTTCTGAAACAGTTTTTTGTATCATTGTACTGACTGGCAAGTTAGTATTCCGATTATTAACGATTCTGTTAGTGGGGGAAGTAGAAAAGTTTTTGGACGTTTTAGGTAAATTTTGTTTGTTTAAACAGGGCGCCCTTCTTCCGCGAGTTGTAGATCCACCTGAGTAGAAGATGTCGGTGGAGTGTGCAACATCGTTTTTTCACTTTTTTTTCCATTATCATTTCGTAACCATATCGGTGGCCGTTTGGCATTTTAGCCTTCTCCATATTTGTTTGTAACATCCGGAGTGACATGTTCTGACAGTTTTGTGATCATTGACTGAATGGCAAGTTATTATTCCGCGTATTAACGATCCTATCCATGTTAGTGGGGCGGAGACAAAAAGTTTGCGATCGTTTTACGTAAGTTTTGTTAGTTTGAATGGCGCTCTCATGTTGAAGATCGACTCTGAAGTAGATGACGAACGGGAGAGAGTGTGCTCTTGACGGCAAATTATTATTCCGGTATTAACGTTGCTGTTAGTGTCCCCACTTAAAAGAATAGTTTGCTTTTGACGTTTTTGTCAAATTTTGTTAGTTTGAACAGGCGCCCTCTAGTTGAATATCGACCTGAGTAGAAAAAGAAGACGAGGAGAGGAGGGTGCTACCTGTTTTTTTCTTAGTCATAATTTCGTAACTATCGGAGGCACGTTAGGCATTTTCAGCTTCTTCCATTTTTGTTTGCAACATCGCGCGTGAAAAGTTTGAACAGTTTTGTGCTATTCAATGGCAACTTATTATTCGAGTATTAAAATCGATTCTTGTTAGTGGGGGGAAAAAAAGGAAAAAGTTTGCTTTTTTGACGGTTTAGTCAATTTTGTTAGTTTGTACAGGCGCCCTCTTCGTTGAAGATCGACCTGAGTAGAAGAAGAAGACGGGGAGGGGGAGAGGAGTGTGCTACCTTTTTTTTTCTTCTTCATATCATTCATAACATACCCCCCCCCAAAAAAGGTGCACGTTAGGCATTTCTGCCTTCTCAAGGTGGATGGTTTGGTTTCCTTGTCCTAGAACAAGTTCTGTTTACAGCAGCAGTAATTTCCTTGCAGTGAAGAGAGAACTATGTATTATCGCAACAATGTTCAAACTCAGAAGAAAAGACGGGGAGAGAGTGTGCTACCCTGTTTTTTTTTTCCTAATTTCTTTCATAACATATCGGTGGACGGTTAGGCTTTTCCAGCCTTCTCCATAATTTGTTTGAAACATCCGGCGTGAAAGTTCTGTACAGGTTGAGCTCATTGACTGACTGGCAAGTTATTATTCCGAGTATTAACGATTCTGTTAGTGGGGGGGAAGAAAGAAAGTTATGCTTTGACGTTTTAGGCAAATTGTTTGTTTAACAGGCGCCCTCTTCTCTAGTTGTAGATCGACTGAGAAGAAGAGACGTGGAAGTTGCTACATCTTTTTTCCTTTTTTTCCATATCATTTCGTTAACATATCGGGTTGCAACGTTAGGCATTTTCAAGCCTTCTCCATATTTTTTTGAAACATCCGGCGTGAAAGTTTCTGAACTGTTTGTGCACATTGATGGCCAAATTATTATTCCGAGTATTAACGATTCGGTTGTGGGGGAAAAAAGAAAAGTTTGCTTTTGTCGTTTTATTCAATTTTGTTAGGTTTGAACTGGCTCCCTCTAGTTGAGATCGACCCTGAGTAGAGTAGAAGACGGGAGATAGTGTGCTACCTGTTTTTTTTTTTCTTCCATATCATTACATAAACATCTCGGTGGTAAATTAGGCATTTTCTGCCTTCCCAATGCGGATGCTTTGGTTTCCTTGTCTTAGAAAAGTTACTGTGTAAGCAGCAGTAAATTACTTGCAGAAAAAGAGAGGAAATATGCTATTATGACAAACCAAGATCAAAACTCTGAGCATAAGAGGGGAGAGAGTGTGGCTACGTTCCTTTCATTTCCTATTCATAACATATCCGGTGGCATTTTAGGCATTTTCAGGCCTCTCAATGTAGGATAATTTACGGTTTTAGCGCGCAAGAAGTGTGTTTGGTCTTATTCTCGCCATAAAGACACACATAAAGCACAAACGAGTAATATTTGTTTGAAACATCCGGCGTGACAAGTTCTGATGCAGTTTGAGCTCATCGACTGACTGGCAAGTTTTATCCGAGTATTAACGATTCGTTAGTGGGGAAGAAAGAAAACGTTTGCTGACGTTTTAGTAAATTTTGTTAGTTTAAACAGGCGCTCTTCCTCTAGTTGTTGATCGACCTGAGTAGAAGAAGACGGGGAGTGTGCTAACTGTTGTTTTTTCATATCATTTCGTATCATATCGTTGCAACGTTATGGCTTTTCGCCTTCTCCATATTTGTTTTGAAAACATCGGCGTGACAAGTTCTGAAAACAGTTTGTGCTCATTGACTGGCAAATTATTATTCCGAGTATTAAGATTCTGTAGTGGGGGGGAAAAAAAAGAAAAGTTTGCTTTTTGAGTTTGTTTTAGTCAATTTTGTTAGTTTTGAAAGGCGCCCTCCTAGTTGAAGATCGACTGCGAAGAAGAAGACGGGGAGGAGTGTGCTACATGTTTTTATTTTTCTTCATTTCAATTTCATAAACATATCAGTGGCACCGTTAGGCATTTTCAGCTTTCTCAATGTGGATGGTTTGGTTTCTTTGTCCTTGAAACATGTTCTGTTTACAGCAGCAGTATAAATCCTTGCAGATGAGACAATATGCTATTATCGCAACAAGATTCAAACTAGAAGAACAAGACGGGGGAGAGAGTGTGCTACGTTTCTTTCTTCTCTATCATAACATACTGGTGGCTTATTAGGCATTTTCAGCCCTCTCAATGTTAGGATAATTTACGGTTTTAGCGCGAGACAGTAGTGTTGGTCTTATTCTCGCATAAAGCACCACATAAAGCACAATAACGAGTCCATATTTGTTGAAACATCCGGCCGTGACAAGTTATGAACAGATTGTGCTCATTGGACTGACTGGCATGTATTTATGGCCGAGTATTAACGATTTGTTAGTGGGGAGAAAAGGAAAAGTTTTGCTTTTGACGTTTTAGTCATTTTTGTTAGTTTAAACAGCGCGCCCTCTTCCTCTTGTTTTAGAGCGACCTGAGTAGAAAGAAGACGGGGAGTGTGCTACATCTTGTTTTCTCTTTTTTCAATCATTTCGTACATATCGGTGGCACCGTTAGGCATTTTCCAGCCTTTCTCATATTGTTTGAAAATCCGGCGTGACAGTTTGTTCTCATTGACTAACTGGCAAGTTTTATTCCGTGTATTAAGATCCTGTTAGTGGGGGGGGGGGGCGGGGGGGGGTGTGGGGGAAGTTTGCATGCGTTTTAGGTAAATTTGTTAGGTTTGAATAGGCGCTCTCTTGTTGAAGTCGACCTGAGTAGAAGACGAAACGGGGAGAGAGAGTGTGATACCTGTTCATTTTTTTTCCTCATATCATTTTCGTAACAATCGGTGGCACGTTAGGCATTTTCAGCCTTCTCCATTATTTGTTTGAAACATCCGGGTGACAAGGTCTGAACAGTTTGTGCTCATTGGATGACTGACAAGTTATTTATTCCGGGTATTAACGATTTCTGTTAGTGGGGGGGAAAAATAGAAAAGTTTGCTTTTGAGTTTTAGTCAATTTTGTTAGTTTGAAACAGGCGCCCTCTAGTATGAAAGATCGACCTCAGTAGTAGAAGAAGCGGGGAGAGAGTGTGCTACCTGTTTTTTAATCTTCTTCCCATATCATTTCTATAACATATCGGTGGTATATTAGGCATTTTCAGGGCCTTCTCTGGTTTACAGCAGCAGTAAATTCCTTGGCTGAAGGAGAACTATGCGATTATCGCAAACAAGATCAACTCAGAAGAATAAGAGGGGAAGAGAGAGTGTGCTACGTTTCTTTCTTCTCCTATATAACATATCGGTGGCATATTTAGGCATTTTCAGCCCTCTCAAGTAGGATAATTACGGTTTTCGCGCGAGAATAGTGTTTGGTCTTATCTCGCATAAAGACACACATAAAGCACATCGAGTCAATATTTGTTGAAACATCCGGCGTGCTACGTGACAAGTTCTGAACAGTTTGTGCTTATTGACTGACTGGCAAGTTATTATTCGAGTATTAAGATTTGTTAGTGGGGGAAGAAAGAAATGTTTGCTGACGTTATCGTCAATTTGGTAGTTATTTAACAGGGCCCTCTTCCTCAAGTTGTAGATCGACTGAGTAGAAAGAAGACGGGGAGAGTTGCTACATCTCATTTTTTTCTTTTTTTCATATCATTTCGTAACATATCGGTGGCAGTTTAGGCATTTCAGCCTTCTCCATATTTGTTGGAAACATCCGGCGTGTACAAGTTCTGAACAGTTTGTGCTCATTGGACTGGCAAATTATTATTCCGTGTAATTAAAACTTCTGTTAGTGCCACCCACTAAAAGAAAAGTTTGTTTTGACGTTTTAGTAATTTTTATAGTTTGAACAGGCGCCCTCTAGTTGAATATCGACCTGAGTATGAAAAAAGAAGACGTGGAGAGTAGTGTGCTAACTGTTTTTTTTCGTCATATCATTTCGTAAACATATCGGTGGCACGTTATGCATTTTCAGCCTTCTCCCATATTTGTTTGAAACATCCGGCGTGACAAGTTCTGAACAGGGTTTGTGCTCATTCACTGGCAATTTTAATTATTCCGAGTATTTACGATTCTGTTAGTGGGGGGAAGAAAAAGGAAAAGTTTGCTTTTGACGATTTAGTCCATTTTATTAGTTTGAACAGGCGCCCTCTAGTTGAAGATCGACCTGTGTAGAAGAAGAAGACGGGGAGAGAGTGTGCTACCTTTTTTTTTCTTCTTCATATCATTTCATAAACGATACAGTGGCACGTTAGGCATTTTCAGCCTTCTCAATGTGGATGGTTTGGTTTTCTTGTCTTGAAAAAGTTCTGTTTACAGCAGCAGTAATGTCCTTGCGAAAGAGAGAATTTGCTTTTATCGCAACAAGATCAACTAAGAAAGATAAGACAGGGAGATGTGTGTGCTAACAGGTTTTTGTTTTTTCCTCATATCATTTTCATAACATATCGGTGGCACGTTAGGCATTTTCAGCATTCTATATTTGTTTGAAACATCCGGGCGTGAATAGTTGAACTAGGTTGTGTCATTGGTTGATGGCAGTTATTATTCGAGTATTAACGATTCTGCTAGTGGGTGGGAAGAAAGAAAAGTTTGCTTTTGTCGTTTTAGTCAATTTGTTAGTTTGGACAGGGCCCTCTAGTTGCAGCTCGACCTGAGTAGAAGAAGACGGGTGAGTGTGCTACATCTTTTTTTTCCTTTTTTTCATTCATTTGTAACATATCGGTTGCACGTTATGCATTTTCAGCCCTTCTCTTATTTGAAACATCCGGCGTGACAGTTCGGAAACGTTTGTGCTCATTGACTAGCAAATTATTTTTTCGAGTATAACGATTCTGTTAGTGCCCCTCACTAAAAAGAAAAAAGTTTGCTTTTGACCGTTTAATCAATTTTGTTAGTTTGAAAGGGCCCTCTAGTTGAGATCGACTGAGTAGTAGAAGAAGACGGAGAGAGAGTGTGTACTGGGGTTTTTTCTTTCTCATATCATTTCTTAACATATCGGTGGTATATTAGGCATGTTCAGCCTTCCATTGTGGATGCTTTGGTTTCAATTGTCTTAGAACCAGTTCTGGTTTTACAGCAGCAGTTAAATTTCTTGCAGAAAAGAGAGAAAATTTGCTTTACGCTCAACAAGATCAAACTTGAAGAATAAGACGTGGAGAGAGTGTGGTACGTTTCTTTCTTCTCCTATAATAACATATCGTGGTATATTAGCATTTTCAGCCGCTCAATGTAGGATAATTTACGGTTTAGCGCGAGAAAGGAAGTAGTGTTTGGTCTTATTCTCTGTCATAAGCCCACACATAAAGCACAAAACGAGTCATATTTGTTTGATACTTCCGGCGTGAAAGTTCTGAACGTTGGCCACATTGGAATGACTGGCTAGTTTTATGCCGAGGGATGAACGTTTGTTTGTGGGGAAGAAAGAAAGTTTGCTGACGTTTTAGTTAATTTTGTTAGTTTAAACAGAGCGCCCTCTTCCTCTAGTTGTAGATCTACTGAGTAGAAGAAGACGGGGATGTGTGCTACCTGTTTTTTTTTTCATATCATTTGTAAAAAATATCGGTTGCACGTTAGACAGTTTCAAGCCTTCTCCATATTTGTTTGAAACATCGGCGTGACAAGTTATGAACAGTTTGTGCTCATTGACTGGCAAATTATTATTCCGTGTATTACGATTTGTTAGTGGGGGGAAAAAAAGAAAAGTTTGTTTTGACGTTTTTGTCAATTTGTTAGTTTGAACAGGTGCCCGCTAGTTGATGATCGACCTGAGTTGAAGAGACGGGGAGAGAGTGTGCGACCTGTTTTTTTCTTCCTCAATATCATTTCATAAAACATATCAGCGGCACGTTTGGCATTTTCAGCTTTCCAATGTGGATGGTTAGGATTTCTTTTGTCCTAGAAACAAGTTCTGTTTACAGCAGCAGTAAAATTCTTGCCGAAGAGTGAGAACCTATGCTTTTATCGCAACAAGATCCAAACTCTGATGAATAAGACGGGGAGAGAGTGTGCTACGTTTCTTTCTTCTCCTATCATAAACATAATCGGTGGCATATTAGGCATTTTCAGCCCTCTCAATGTAGGATAATTTACGGGTTTCGCGTGAGAAGTCGGGTTTGGTATTATTCTCGCATAAAGCAACACATTTAAGCACTAACGATGTCAATATTTGTTTGAAACATCCGGCGTGACAAGTTTTGAACAGTTTGTGCTCATAGATGACTGGCAAGTTATTATTCCGTAGTATTAACGATTCTGTTAGTGGGGGAAGAAAGAAAAGTTTGCTTACGTTTTATTTATATATAATTTTGTTTATAACAGGCGCCTCCCCTCTTCCTCTAGTTTGTAGATCGACCTGAGTACAAGAGAGGTGAGTGATGCTACATCTTTTTTTTGCCTTTTTTCATATCATTTCTTAACATATCAGGGGCTCGTTAGGCATTTTCAGCTTCTCACCATATTGGTTTGAAACATCAGGGTGACAGTTCTGACAGTTTGTGCTCTTTGACTGGCAAATTATTCTCCGAGTATTAACGATTCTGTTAGGGGGGGAAAAAAAAAAATTTGCTTTTTGACGTTTGTTTTAGTCCAATTTTGTTAGTTTGAAACAGGCGCCCTCTTTTGAAGAGCGACCTGAGTAGAATAAGAAGACGGGGAGAGAGTGTGCTACCTGTGTTTTTCTTTTCATATCATTTCGTAACATATCGGTTGCCTTTAGGCATTTTCAGCCTTCTCCATATTTGTATGAACATCCGGCGTGACAAGTTCTGAACAGTTTGTGCTTCATTGAATGGCAAATATTATTCCGAGTATTAACGATTCTGTTAGTGCACCCTCTAAAAAGGAAAAGTCTGCTTTTGACGTTTTAGTCAATTTTGTTAGTTTGAACAGGCGCCCTCGAGTGGAAGATCGGACCTGAGGTAGAAGATGAAGACGGGAGAGAATGTGCTACTCGTTTTTTTTTTCATCATATCATTCGTAAACATGTCGGTGGCACGCTAGGCATTTTCCAGACCTTCTCCATATTTGTTTGAAACAATCCGGCGTGACAAGTCTGAACAGGTTGTGCTCATTGATGACTGACAAGTATTATTCCGAGTTTTAACGATTCTGTTAGTGGGGGAAAAGACGGAAGTAGTAGAGAAGACGGAGAGAGAGTTGTGTGCTACTGTTTTTTTCTTCCTCTATTCATTTCTTAAAATATCGGTGGTTATATTTGGCTTTTTCAACCTTCCCAATGTGGATGCTTTGGTTTTCACTTGTCCATAGAACAAAGTTCTAATTTAAGGCAAAAAAAGCAGTAAATTCCTTGCAGAAGAAGAGAGATCTATGCTATTATCGCAACAAGATCAAAACTCAGAAGAATAAAGACGGGGAGTGAGTAGTGTACGTTTCTTTCTTATCTATAATAACATTTCGGTGGCATATTAAGGCATTTTTCAGCCCTCTCAATGTAGGATTATTTACGGTTGTAGACGCGAGAAGGAGTTTGGCTTATTCTCGCATAAATCACACCCATAAAGCACAAACGAGTCATTATTTGTTTGATAAATCGGCCGTGACAAGTTCTTTTTTTGAAACAGGTTGTACTCATTGACTGATGGCAGTTATTATTACGAGGATTAACGCTTCTGTTTAGTGGGGGGAAGAAAGAAAGTTTGCTGAGTTTTAGTATATTATTGTTTGTTTAAACAGGCGCCCTTATTCCTCTAGTGTAGATAGACCTGAGTAGAAGAAGACGGGGAGGGTGCTACATCTTTTTTCTTTTTTCATATTATTTCGTAACATATAAGTGGCCGTTAGGCATTTTCAGCCTTTCTCTACATTTGTTTTGAAACATCGGCGTGACAAGTTTGAACAGTTTGTGCTCATAGACTGGCAAAAATATTATTCGGTTTACGATTCTGTTAGTGGGGGGGAAAAAAAAAAAAGAAAAGTTTGCTTTTGTCGTTTTTAGTCAATTTGTTAGTTTGAACTAGCGCCCTCTAGTTGACGATCGACCTGAGTAGAAGAGGAAGACGGGGTGAGAGTGTTCTACCTGTTTTTTTCTTCTTCAATCTTTTCATAACATATCTTGGCCGTTAGGCATTTTCAGCCTTCACAATGTGGGCTGGTTTGGTTTCCTTGTCCTAGAAAAAGTTCTGTTTACAGCAGCAGTAAATTCCTAGCAGGAAGAGAGAGAAACTATGCTATTATCGCACAAGATCAAAATCCGAAGAATAGACGGGGAGAGAGTGTGTACGTTTCTTTCTTCTCCTATCATACTTCGGTGGCTTATTAGGCATTTTCAGGCTTTCTCAATGTGGGATAATTTACGGTTTTAGCGCGAGAAGTACTGTTTGTTCTTATTTCTGCATTAAAGCACATCACATAAAGCACAACGAGTCAATATTTGTTTGAAACATCCGGCGTGACAAGTTCTGAACAGGTTGTGACTCATTGACTGGACTGGCATGTTATTATTCCGAGTATTAACGATTTCTGTTAGTGGGGAAGAAAGAAAAAGTTTGCTTTTGGACCTTTTAGTTAATTTTGGTAGTTTAAACGGGCCCTCCTTCCTCTAGTTGTTAGATCGACCTGAGTAGGAATAGAAGAAGACGGGGAGTGTGCTACTGGTTTTTTTTTTTCATATCATTTCGAAACATATCGGTTGGCACGATAGGCATTTTCAGTCCTTCTCCATTTTGTTTGTGAAACATCCGCCGTGTGACAGTTCTGAACAGTTTGTGCTCTTTGACTGGCAAATTATTATTCGAGTATTAACGATTCTGGTTAGTGGGGGGAGAAAAAAAGGAAAGTTTGCTTTTGAAGTTTTAGTCATTTTGTTAGTTTGAACAGGCGCATCTAGTTGGAGTACGCTGAGTAGAGAAGACGGGGAGGGAGAGAGTAGACGGGGTAGCACACCGTGTTTTTTTCTTACTCTTATCATTTATAAAACCCATATCAGTGGCACGTTAGGCATTTTCAGCCTTCTCAATGAGAATGGTTTTGGTTTTCCTTGTCCTAGAACAGTTCTGTTTACAGCTGCAGTTAAATTACTTGCAGAAGAGAGAGAACTCTACTATTATCGCAAAAGATCAAACTAAGAAGTATAAGACGGTGGAGGAGAGAGTGTTGTGCTACGTTTCTTTCTTACTCCTATCATAACATATCGGTGAATAATTAGGCATTTTCAGCCTCTCAATGTAGGATTAAATTTACGGGTTTTAGCGCGAGAAGTAGTGTTTGTCTTCATTTCATTTAATTTATGCCCGTCGCTCCCGGTGGAAGCTTTGGCCTTCAACGACTCTTCGCCATCGCACTCTGTTCTGGGCTGTTCTTGGTCATTCCAGTCCAGTTGGTCCTTGTTGTTTCCAATCGCCTCAGTGTTCGTTCCAGCTGTTGCTGAGCGGCCCTGCTCTTCTCTTTCCCTGCGGGTTCCAGGTCAGGGCTTTGGCGTGTGGTGCTGGATGCTGTTCCTGAAGGGTGTGTCGATCCAAGTCCCCACTTCCTTCGCCGTATTGCTTGGCATGGATTCCTGTCCGCACGCTCCACAGATCGTCGTTCGGCACCTGAACTGCCATCGGAATGTTGTAGATGCGCCTATGACAGGTGTTTCTGAGAATGTCTGAATCTTTGTTGCATCGTCTGTGTTGATCGCACGTCTCGCATCGTAGAGCAGAAACTGATTTCACATTACAGGTGAAGACTTGCGGAGTTTGGTTCTTATGTGATTCCAGATGCCATATGTTCTTGAGATGACGTAAAGCTTGCTCTTGCCTTGCGATTCTGGCTCTGTGACGTCAGGTCCGTGCCTCCTGTTGGGTCAACCACGCTTCCCAGGTGACGAAAGACTTCCACCTCCCTGAGGGCTCTTTTTTTTTTCCTTTTTGTCATATCATTTCGTTAACATACAGTGGCACGTTAAGGCATTTTCAGCCTTCTCCATATTTGTTTGAACCTGTGTAGAAGAAGGAGACGGGGAGTGAGAGTGCTGTCTGTTTTTTCTTCTTGATATCATTTCATATAAAAATAAAAAAAAACTTATCAGTGGCACGTTTGGCATTTCAGCATTCTCAATGGGTGGTTTGGTTTCCGTGTCCAAGAAAAAGTTCTGTTTACAGCAGCAGTATATTCCTTGCAAAAGGAGAGAACTATGCTATTATTCGCAACAAGATCAAACACGAAGAATAAGACGGGGAGAGAGTGTGCACCTTTGTTGGTTTCTTCCTCATATCATTCATAACTTTCGGTGGCAGTTAGGCCTTTTCAGCCTTCTTCCAATATTTGTTTGAAACATCCGGCGTGACATGTTCTGGAACAGTAGTTTGTGCTATTGGACTGACTGAAAAGTTATTATTCCGAGTATGAACGATTCTGGTCAGTGGGGGAAAAAAAGAAAGTTTGCTTTTGACGTTTTAGTCAATTTGATAGTTTTGACAGCGCCCTTAGTTGAAGATCGCTGAGCAGAAGAAGAGACGGGGGAGAGAGTGTGCTACCTGTTTTTTATTTCTATCGGTGGCATATTAGGCATTTTCAGCCCTCTCAATGTGGATATTTTACGGTTTTACGTGAGAAGTAGTGTTTGGTATTATTCGCGCTTAAAAGCAACACATAAAGCACAAACGAAGTCAATATTTGATTGAAACATCCGGCGTTGACAGTTCTGACAGTTGTGATCATTGACTGACTTTTTTTTTTTTTTTTAACGATTCTGGCAATGATTATTATTCGAGTTTAACGTTTATGTTAGTGCCCCCACTAAAAGAAAAGTGTGCTTTTGGACGTTTTAGTCAAATTGTGTTAGGTTTGAACAGGCGCCTCTAGTTGAAGATCGACTGAGTAGAAGAAGAAGATGGGAGAGAAGTGTGCTACCTGTTTTGTTTTCCCTCATATCATTTCGTAAATATCGGTGGCTCAGTTAGGCATTTTCAGCCTTCTCCATATTTGTTTGTAACATCGGACCTTGACAAGTTTGGATCAGTTTGTGTCAATTGACTGGCAAATTAATTTTCGTTCCGAGTATTAACGTTCTGGTAGTGTGGGGAAAAAAAAAGACAGTTTTGCTTTTGAAGTTTAGTCAAATTTTGTTTGTTTGACAAGGCGCCCTCTTGTTGAAGAATCGACCGGAGTTGAAATAAGAAGACTGGAGAGGAGTGTGTACCTGTTTTTTTCTTCGTCTTTATCATTTCGTAACAATATCAGCGGCACGTCAGGCATTTTCAGCCTTCTCAATGTGGATGGTTTGGTTTCCTTGTCTTAGAACCAAGTTTCTGTTTACAGAGCAGTAAATTCTTGCGAAGAGTGAACTATGCTTATTATGCAACAAGATCAAACTCAGAAGATAAGACGGGGAGAGATGTGTGCGACTGTTTTGTTTTCTATCTCATTTCATATAAAATATCCGTGGCACGGTTGGGCATTTTCAGCCTTCTCCATTTTGTTTGAAACATCCGGTCGTGGACAAAGTTCTGAACAGTTTGTGCTCATTGACTGATCCCCCACCACCAAACAAAAAATTTAAGATACTTAGTGGGTGGAAGAAAGAAAAGTTATGCTGACGTTTTAGTAAATTTTGTTAGTTTAAACTTTTCAGGTCCGCCCTCATGTCCATTAGTTGTATCTGGATCAGACATGAGTAGAAGCAGACGGGGAGTATGCTACATCTTTTTTCCCTTTTTTTCAATATTTTTTGTAACATATCGGTGGCACGTTAGGCATGTTCAGCATTTCCATTTTAGTTTGAAAATCGGGGCGTGACAATCTGACTGTTGTGCTCATTGACTGGCAAATATTATTTCATAGTTATTAACGATCTCTGTTAGTGCCCCCACTAAAAAGAAAAGTTTGCTTTTGACGTTTTAGTCAATTTGCTAGTTTGACAGGGCGCCCTCTAGTTGAAGATCGACCTGAGTAGAAGATAGAAGATGGGGTGAGAGTGTGCTACTGTTTTTTTTCCCCCTCATATCTTTTCGTAACATATCGGTGGCCGTTAGGCATGTTAAGCCTTCTCCATATTTGTTTTGAAACATCCAGGCGTGATGTATGAACAGTTGTGCTCTTTGACTAGCAAATTTATTTTCCGAGTATTAACGATTCTTGGTAGTGGGGGAAAAAAAGGAAAACTTTGCTTTTGACGTTTTAGTCAATTTTGTTAGTTTGAACAGCGCCCTATAGTTGAAGATCGACCTGAGTAGAATACGAAGAAGGGGAGGGAGAGGAGAGAGTGTGCACCGGTTTTTTTCTTCGCATATCATTTTGTAACATTTCAGCGGCACGTTAGGCATTTTCAGCCTTTCAATGTGGATGGTTTTGGTTTCCTTGTCCTAGAAAACGTTCTGTTTACAGCAGCAGTAAATTCCTGCTGGAAGAGAGAACTATGCTATATATCGCAACAGAATCAAAACTTCAGAAGAATAGAGGGGAGAGAGTGTGCTACCTGTTTAGTTTTCCTCATGTCTTTCATAACATTTCGGTGGATCGCTTAGGCATTTCAGCCTTCTCATATTGTTTGAAACATCCGGTCATGACCTAGTGCTGAAACAGTTTGTGCTCTTTGATGACAAATTTATTATTCCGCGTATAACGATTCTGTTAGTGGGGGAAAAAGAAAAGTTTGCTTTTGACGTTTTAGTCAATTTTATTTGTTTTAAACGGGCCCTCTTCCTCTAGTTGTGATAGACCCTGGTAGAAGAAGACGGGGAGTGTTACTACATCTTTTTTTCCTTTTTTTCATATCATTTCGTAAACATATCGGTGGCCGTTATGCATTTTAGCCTTCTTCCAATATTTGTTTGAAACTTCCGGACGTGAAGTTCTGAACAGTTTGTGCTCATTGACAGATGGCCAAGTTATTATTCCGAGTATTATCGATCTGTTAGTGGGGGGGAAAAAAGAAAAGTTTGTGCGTTTTAGCAAATTCTTGTTAGTTTGACTAGGCGCTTCTTGGTT
This sequence comes from Conus ventricosus, assembly GCA_018398815.1. NCBI lineage: Eukaryota > Metazoa > Mollusca > Gastropoda > Neogastropoda > Conidae > Conus > Conus ventricosus. The sequence continues at coordinate 44,005,156 of CM031613.1, forward strand.
GAAGATGACTGCGTAGAAGAAGAGACGGGGAGAGTAGTGTGCTACTTGTTTTTTTATTTCCTATATCATTTCGTTAACATGATCGGTGGCACGTTAGGCATTTTCAGCCTTCTCCATATTTGTTTGAAAATCCGAGCGTGACGAAAGGTTACGCTGGAACCAGTTTGTGCTCATTGACTGGCAAATTCTTATTCGAGTATTAAGATTCTGTTTGGTGGGGGGAAAAAAAGCACAGTTTGGCGTTTGACGTTTTATTCAATTTTGTTAGTTTGAACAGGTACCCTCTGTTGAAGATCGCCTGAGTTGAATTAAGAAGACTGGGGGAGAGAAGTGTGCTACTTTTTTTTTTCTTCTTATATCATTTCGTAACATAACGGTGGCACGTCAGGGCATTCTTCAGCCTTTCTCATTATTGGTTGAAACATCGGTCGTGGACAAGTTCTGAACAAGCTTTGCTCATTGATGACTGGCAGTTATTATTGCGAGATATTTAGATTATGTTAGTGGGAGAGAAAAAAGAAAAGTTTGTTACGTTTTATGTAAATTTTGTTAGTTTGAATTGGCGCGTCTTGTTGAAGATCGACCTGAGATAGACAGAAGAAAAGGGGGAGAGTCTGTGCTACTGTTTTTTTTTCTCCTGATATCAATTTCGTAACATATCGGTGGCCACGTTATGCATTTTTCAACCTTCTCCATATGTGTTTGCAAAATCTCCGGCGTGACAAGTTCTGAAACTGTTCTGTGCACATTGATGGACTGGCAAGTTATTATTCGAGTATTAACGATTCTGTTAGTGGGGGGGGGGGGGGGGGGGGGAGAAAGAAAAGTTTGCTTTTGACGTTTTAGTCAATTTTGTTAGTTTAAACAGGCGCCCTCTTCCTCTAGTTGTAGATCGACCTGAGTAGAAGAAGACGGGGAGTGTGCTATATCTTTTTTTCCTTTTTTTCATATCATTTCGTAACATATCGGTGGCACGTTAGGCATTTTCAGCCTTCTCAATGTGGATGGTTTGGTTTCCTTGACCTTGAAAAAGTTCTGTTTACAGCAGCAGTAAATTCCTTGCAGAAGAAGAGAGAACTAGAAAAAGAAACACCCGAAGGTGCTGGGGTGGACCCAGAGAAGCACTGTCTTCACCTGCCTTTAGAGCAGTCCTGTACCACCCTTGGAGGCCTGCGCTGTGTTGACGATGGGTACAGGCACGCGCAGGACACTCCATTAAGATATCAAGGGAGATAACTGCTCCTGAACAGAGAAACAAAAATAAAAATCATCGAACAGAATTTACAAGAAGAAACTATTCCTCATTTAGAAACCTAAAAACAGAACTGCAAGAGATCAGGAATCACAGACTTGAAGGCATGGCAATGCGCTCAGGAGTTCACTGGCTAAGTAGTGAATAAATATTTTTGCAATCTTGAAAATCGAAATTTTCTTGATAAATCTATCCCGTTTTTGGAAAAAAAGAGGATGGTTCAGTCATTTCTGAACAAAAAACTATCCTCCTTGAGATAAACATTTTTTTATGAACAATTATACAGCTTTAGAGATGTAACTGATATGAATATTTCTGAAGAGCTTCCGGATGCTCCAGTATTATCCGAGGAGGAGAGCTCCTCTTAGAGGGTACTAGAAGAGGCAGCTACTACTCTGAAACAGATGAAAAATTTTAAGAACCCTGGGCTCGATGGGCTTACCGTTGAATTTTATAAGTTTTTCTTTGCAGATACTTTCCTTGTACGTTCAATTAAAGAAGGTTTTGCCAAAGGCCAATTATCCACTACCCAGCGACAGGGCACTATAATATGTATCCCCAAGGAAGGGAAGCCGAAAAGATTTGTGAAAAAATGGCGCCCCATCTCTTTGTTGAACACCACATATAAGATACCTTCTGCTTGTGTTGCCAATCGACTGAAAAGTGTTCTTCCAAACATTATACATGAGAGTCAAAGAGGTTTTTTGAAGGGCAGATTTATTGGAGAGAATATAAGGTTGATGTATGACATGTTATTGTACACTGATAAGGAAAATATTCCAGGGAATGCTCTTTTTAGTTGACTTTGAGAAGGCGTTCGATAGCGTCTCATTGGTCATTCTTACATAACTGCCTTAAATTTTTCAAGTTTGGACCCGACTTAATTGGATAGAACATTTTATTCACAAATTTCTACTTGTATTTCTGTAAATGGTCAGTACTCCCCATGGTTTCCGATTGAGAGAGGGGTTGAGACAGGGGGACCCATCATCCCCTTATCTATACCTAATTTGTGCTGAGGTTCTGTCATGCTTTAATGAACATATTAAAGAAATTAAAGTTGTTAGCAAGGAAACATTACTGTCACAATTTGCTGATGACACTAGTGTATGTCTAGATGGTTCAGAAAGATCTTTTAATGAGGCGGCATCTGTTTTTACTAAATTTTTACAAATTTCAGGTTTAAAATTTTGGCAAGTCACAAGTAGTTTAGTTGGGGAGTAGAAAGAATTGTGGAATTAGATTTATGAGGGACAAAAATTTTCTTTGGGATCCAGGTACTTTCAAAATTCTTGGTATCAAATTCTCCACTAACACAAATATTATTGTACAAATTAATTTTGAAGATAAACTTTTTGAAATAAAAAGAGTTCTAGCTTTTTAGAAAGAAAGAAGTATAACTCCTTTTGGAAAAATAACTTTTATTAGAATTTTGGCATTTTCTAAAATTGTTCATTTATTGATTAACCTACCAGACCCCCCAGATGATTTTATTGTTGCTTTAGAAAAAGAATTGCATAGTTTTTTTATGGAATGGTAAAAAAAAGTTTTTAAAAAAATCTATGGTTCAAAAGCAGTACTGTGAAGGTGGATTAAAATGTTAAATGTAAAAATTTTTATTTTTTCTATGAAGATAAGTTGGCTGAGAAGATCAGTGTATGAGTCGGGTTGGCGGGAATTTACCATTAATATGTTCCCTAAGTGGACAATTAAAAAAAAAAAAACTTTGGTGCTGAATTTTCTAATGTTATTATGCAAGATGTCAATAACCCATTCTGGAATGATGTGATGAAACACAACAAGAAACTGTTGCAAAGTGCTGTCCGACTTCAGTACATGATTTCATTTCAGAGTGTTTTCATTACAATATTAAAATTTTAAGAGATAAAAAAGTTATTTTCATACAGGAATCGTGTAATTATGGCATTTTCTTCATTAAATACTTGATTAATGAAAATGGGCATTGGATGACCTTCCATGAATTTTAAAATAAATATCAAGGTATAAGAACAAACTTTCTCTTATATGAAGGCATAATGATGCCATTCGCAACTATTGCCAAAAAACTTAATATTATCATAACTAACCAATATAAGCTGTTAGACCAAAAAGCCTGGTTTTGCATTAAAAGAGGCAACAAATATGTACAAAAAACTTTTAAATGAAAATGATGCCTCTCCTGCTGCTATTAATAAATGGAATAATCTTTTTGTAAATCTTAATTGGAACAAATATTCCTTCATAGTTATAAAGTTTCTACTGACATCCAGCTTAGATGGTTCAATTGTCGACTTGCCAACCCAGATATACCTATTTCAATGCAAAATTGTTGATTCACATTATGTAACGTTTGTGATCAAGAACAACAGACTATTACACATATGCTTTTCGACTGCAATATTGTGCAGCGGTTTTGGAGAAATCTTCAAAACTTGCTAATGGATAAATGTCAGCACTGCGCTAATCTGTTTCTTGAGAAAGAGTTAGTTCTGTTTGGAGTGAAACAAAATGTGGAAACTGACAAAATTCTTACTTTATTCTGCTGTTTGCTAATGTTTTATGTTTACAAATGTAAACTACAAAATATCCACCCAGACCTTCATGTTTTCCTTACAATCTTAAGCTATAGATTTTAAACTGGAAAAATACTTAGCCTTTCTGAACTATGGTTCAGATCAATTTGACAAAACCTGGTTTCCCTATTCCTCTATCATTCCTAGCTTTATTGTGACTTTTTTTGTTTGCTTGTTTGTTGGCGCACATAGTCCCAACCTACATAATGCTACATAGTTGAGAATGGAAGACGCTAGTAGTAGTATCTTCCACATAACTAGCCATCCAATGATCCATTTTCTTGTTGTAATTACAAGAAATCTTTCTATCTTAATATTTTTTTCTCTCTCTCAGCCTCTCGCCCCAGCCACCCTTGGTATTTTCCTTGTTTTTGAGGTTATACATTTGTACATGTGTGTAGGTGTGCGTGCGTAAGTTTATGCATATCCTGCTTACAATTCATGTATGTTTGTGTGCGTGTCTGCGATTTTTTTTTTTTTTTGGGGGGGGAGGGGGGGGGGGGGGAACTTGTGTGTTTGTTCTCTTATTGTGTCTGACTTCTTCCGTGTTCTTGAACAATTATTATGCTACATATGTCTTTTTTTTCGTGTGTGCTTGTTTGTTTAAAAACTGGAAAAAATTTTAGAAAAAAACCTCTTTGCTAATACTTTCCTAGCTCGATTATATATAATTCCAACATATACATGTTGTCACTTGTGCCAACTCATTCTCCCATTCATTCCTTTAAACACAAAGAACATCAAGGACAAATGTCATAGGATGTTTTGAATTGAACTCTTTATTGCAACAACTTATATATTTGTACATACATGAATTTGTCATTAATTTGTTTTAAGTAAATACTTTGCTAGATTTATGTTGAGGGATGAAAGTGCGAGAAAATGAAGGAACTGTTGAGTAGAGGGATGAGAGAGGTCACATTAAATATGTGGGGGGAAAAATTTATTTAAAAAAAAATCAGTTTGGCTGCTGCGCGTCAGCGACAAGTGAATCAGTGGCAATCAGTATCATGTGAGAGAGGTGCAGTCCTGTGTGCGTTCATGTTTTAGGATGACTAATTCTGTAAACCCATAGATAATCAATACTGAAGAGAATGTGGGTGTGTCTGTTCAAGCTCACCCAATTTTGTTCTGCCCAAAAAACTCACTTTGAGACAACAATTTCTTCAGTTTTGGGGGGAGGGGAGGGCGGGGGTTGTGTGTTCATTTTTTTTGCAAAAAAGAGTATATTTTTCGCAAAACATAGCATTTTTACTATGTAAAAGGTGGGGTTGTGGCAAAAATGGCAATAAATTGAAGGATTGTTGTTAAGGGGGGGGGGGGGGGGGGGGGGGGGGGGGGGGGATTGAGGGCAGAGTGGGAGTGGGTGGGCTTGAAAAGACATATTTGCATTCTCTCCTTGAGAGGGATGGTGTGTAACTATAGTGCTTTCTTAATGTCATTGTTTGGAGGATTTTGTCAGCTCCTTTTAATAAAGTGGTTTTTACACTATTTTTCAAAACAGAAAAAACAAAAAATTAAAATAATAACAATAATAATGATGATAATAATAACACTAATAATAATAATAACAATAACGACAATGATAATAATAATGACAATGATAATAATAATAATAATATAATTTTTTAAATTATTGTAATAATAATAATAATTAATATATAATAATATAATAATAATAATAATACAATAACAATAACAATAACAATAACGATAATAACACTCATGACGATAAATAATAATGATAACGACAATTAGAATCAACAACAAAAAACAAGAGCAACAACAACAAAATTTGAAGAAAATAGTGGGCATAATGAAAATCATCACCATCATGAAATAGAAATAACAACAATAATAACAATAATAATAAATAACAATGATGATGATGATGTGATGACATAATGATAATAATAATAATAATAATAATAATAATAATAATAATAATAAGAATAATAATAATTATAATAATGATAATGGTGATGATGATATTGTGAATAACAACAATACCGATAAACGACAACAACACATCATTAACAACAAAAAAAAGACAAAATGTATAACACCAACAATTATTATTATTTTATTATTATCATCATCAGTGTTATTATTAATATTAGAAGTACTAGACTGTATTAATATTACTTGTAGTATTAGTAGTGTTGTAGGAGTGGTAGTAGTAGTAGTCATTATTATTATAAATGTTCTTACCATTATTATCAATATTATTATTATTGTTTCATTACTATCACCATTAGTACTCCTTTTCTTTCTGATTTCTACAGGAAATAACTGTCGAAAATGGAAGTAGTAGTAATAGCAGTAGTATTAGCAACAGTAGTAGTGGTAATAGTAGTAGTAGTAATATGTAGTAGTAGAAGTAGTAACATTGATATTCCCATTAACTCAGTAGTAGTAATACGACGATTC
>CM031613.1:44016410-44019609 GCA_018398815.1 Conus ventricosus
TTGTTTGTGCGTTTTGTGTTTTGTGATGAACGTTTTACGCTTTTTTTTTTTTTTTTTGCAATTTGCGTTGAACAATTTGCATTTTGCAAACAAACAAAAAAATCGCAAACTGTTCAACGCAAATTGCAAAAAAAAAAAAAAAAAAAAAAAAAGCGTAAAACGTTCATTGCATTTTGCAAACAAACAAACAAATCGCAAAGTTGCATGTTTTGCGTTATCCATTTTGCTTTTTCTGTTTTGCCTTTTTCATTTTACTCTGTGCGTGCTTTGTGTTTTGCCATTTGCGTTTGCCTTTTCCGTTTTTCCGTCTTGTGTTTTTTCCGTTGTGGGTTTTGCGTTTGGGCTTTTGCCTTCTACATTTTCCGTTTTGTGCTTTGCTTTTTGCACTATATATTTTGGGTTTTGGGTTTTGCGTTTCATGCTTATGAATTTACGTATTTTCTGTATATATTGTTATCTCGTTATTGTTATTATCATAATTATCATTATTGTTGCTATTATTCTTGTCATTATAGTTATATTTCGTTTTTATCATTAATGTGATTACTTTCATTGTTATAATTATGATCAATATTGATTTCGTTTTTAGTATTTCATCATCATCATGATTATTATTAATTTTATTATTATTAACATTAATTTTTTTCACCATTGTTATCATCATTACTTTTATTATTATTGTTATTACGATATTATTATCATTATCAATATTATTATTATTATTATTATTATTATTATTATTATTATTATTATTATTATTATTGTCATCATTATTGTTTTTATTACTATTATTAATATTATTATCAGCATTATATCATTATCATGATCATTATTGTTATTATCATTATTATCATCAGTATTATTATTATCAGTATTATTAATATTAATATGATGTATTATTGGTATTGTTATTTTTGCTATTACTATCATTAATAGCTCCGTTGGTAGAGCGCCGGACTCGTGATCCTAGGGTTGCAAGTTCGAATCTTGGTACAGGGGGATTTTTCTGTCAGAACCAACGTTAACTCAACGTTGGTTCTGACTCCATTCCCCATACAGTCTTTCAAATGAGACTATAAACCGAGGTTCCATGTGTGAACGTACGCACATCTTGCACACACGTAAAATCTCATCACCAACTTTCGGAAGAGAAAGTCAGTTTGGCCGTTGGTATGGAAGACACATTACACATAGCATGCACCTTCCCCGAAGATGGAATATGGCTGCCTTAATGGCGGGAGAGAAAAAAAGGTCATACACACAAAACTCCACTACAGGGAGTGTCTGCAGGAGTACGCAGAAAGAAAGAAAATACTCATCTTAGAACAGAAATCAGATATTGAAAAAAATCAATACTTGGGCTCGCAAATGGAAAACAACATTTAACCAGTCTAAAACTGAATTATTGACAATTTTTAACCATGCGGTGCCACAACTGAACCTCTGAGGTTTTAATAAGGTGACATTACATGTACAGAATTTCACAAACACCTAGGAGTTATCATTCAAAATAATTGTAAATGGGATCGCCACATCAAATCTATGTTGTCAAAATGTCGTGTTCTTGTTGCCTGCCTCGGAAATAACTCGAAATAATGTATAAGTCATAAATTTTGCCTCATTTCGATTTTTCGGATGCCGTGTGGGATAATTGTACAAACAAGCTGAAGATTTAGAAAATGTGCATCTGGATGCGATTAGAACTATTGTCGGCTCGGTCCGAGGGACTAGCCACCAAAAATTATACAAGGAATCCAGTTTTACATCATTAAAAGAGAGACGACGACGTCATTCTGTACTACAAAATTGTCAACGGTATTGTTCCGATTTACCTGTCTAATCGACTTCCCCATCTTATATCCTCTGTAAATCCTTATCACCTGAGGCTCCTGTTACCGCACAAAATGTCACCAGCTCGCAGTTGTGACAATTTGTGCTATTATACCCATTTTCGAATTCACTCTTGCACAAAATGTCACAATCTCTGTCAGTCTTGTTAGTTCACCGCTTTCAAGAAAGCGAGCAGACTATTCAGTTCGTTCGTTCGTGTCCGTTTTGTTTTTTGTTGTTTTTGTTTTTGTTTGGTGTGTGTGTGTGTGTGTGTGTGTGTGTGTGTGTGTGTGTGTGTGTGTGTGTGTGTGTGTGTGTAAAACATTTCTCTTCCAGAAGCACTACAGTTAGAATACTTTCGTCCATACTATGTTTGGACATGGTGTAGTATATTACAATTATTATTATTATTCTCTGTCTGTTGCTTGCGTATGAGTGTTTGTATGTGTGCAAATTCAGTGCATGTAGGTGTGTATCACTGAAGTGTACCGAAGGATTGCATGTTTCACGTTACGACCACCCCATGGTCATATGGAACCTATCCATGAAATATCTGCAATTTTGTCCACAAGCAACAGAGAGATACTGTGTACAAAGACACAGACAGACAAGCCGATGAAAGTTTATACACACCTTATAAACCGAATTTAAAAACAAACAAAAAAAGAGATAGGGGAAAGACACCAAGAGACAACATAGACAAATAATGACATAATAAATCCAGAGAGAGAGAGAGAGGGGAGAGAGAGAGAGAGAGAGAGAGAGAGAGAGAGAGAGAGAGAGAGAGAGAGAGAGAGAGAGAGAGAGAGAAGACAAAAAAATGGAGGAAGACGAGGAGGAGGAGAAGAAGAAGAAGAAGAAGGACCTGCTCCCCTGCCAGAAGAATAAAGAAAATTCAGTGCTCTCTAAATGGAGAAAACAGCAAAATGTATCTAAAACCTGTATAAGAAAAATGGACAATTATAAACACATGTGAAAATTACATACATGTTATGGATAGTACAGATGTATATGACAACAATTGCTCAAAACTAACAAAGTGCAAAAGAGATGAGCATGCGAATCGAGACAAATCATGTTGTTTTATTAGCCTCATCGACCAACATGGGTCATCTTGTCTGGGCTGTCACCTCGTAAGCATGTGCAGTGAATACAGACTAAAAGTATGTATTATTATTATAAAATTGAAAATTATGAATTGCAAGCGAAATTGAAAGACACAAAAACAAAAACACGTGGACATCATAGAGTATATCCACCTATCCATCCACCCACCCACACACATCCACACCCACACAGATAAGAGAGAGAGTGGTGACAATTTGTGCAGCAGTGATTTCAAAAAAGGCATACAGATGTACAAATTGTC
>CM031613.1:44019709-44022209 GCA_018398815.1 Conus ventricosus
AAATTTTCAAAAACACCTCCAAACCATCAAAAACATAATGACTCATCTAACAAAATGAAAAGCAACACAAAAGAGAAGGGTGCTGAAAGGACATCTTGCAACTGCACCAAAAAAGAACAGTGCCCCCTAAGCAACAAATGTCTTCACAGCAATATTGTATACCAAGCTACGGTAACATCAGAAAATGAAAAAGAAACATACATAGGATTACTGAAAACACTTTCAAAACCAGATACGCAAACCATAAACAGTCATTTAAAAATGAAAATACAAAAATCAAACAGAACTGAGTAAATTAATTTGGAAACTCAAAGATAAAAATAGACTACAGCATATCATATTAAATCATAAAAAGAGCAATACCATACAACAATATTTAAAAAAAATGCAACCTATGTTCCACAGAAAAAATGGTTAATATTATGCAAACCATACTTAGCAACTCTGAACACAAAAGTAGAAATAGTGAATAATTGCAGGCACAAGTGGAAATCTTTGCTAGCACATTTCCACCTGACAGGCCGGAACCCCCCCCCCCCCGCCCCACCCACCCCCCCCACACACAACAGACCTCACGTGCAGCAAACGAAACCCGCACACACAGAGACAAGATCAGGTCCCGCACGCCATAAAAGACCGTTGGCCTGCCACAAAAAAGACACATCCTGAGGGAGAGATATGTATCTTGAAACAAACCTTGTAGATGAATTTTAGCACTTCATTTTAAAATTTTTTAACAAATGTTGCTCCCCAAGGGGTTGAGCTTTTTCAGATTTTTAAAGGACGTTTTAGTACTGTTCATGTGTGTGTATGTGTGTGTTGTGTGTGTGGTGTGTGTGTGTAAACTTTGAAATGTTCAAAAATGGGTCTGAATATATCTATAAATCTACTTTTGAGAGAGAGAGAGAGAGAGAGAGAGAGACTTCAGACTCAGACGGTTTATTGTTCAGACGTTGTGTCCATACAATCGAGTGAGTTTATGAATATCACTGTGGAGCTTTTCTGTGACGTCGTTACACACATAATACTTTAGCTCTCTCTCTCTCTCTCTCTCTCTCTTCAAGTAAACAGGAATGGAACACGTGAGTGCGCAAGCGCTCACACATAAATAAACACACGCGAGCAAGCACACACGTACACAATTACGCAAGTGAACGGGAGATGACGCATGAAAGAATAGTAGGCCAGCAGCCGTAAGCAATACGTGACAACAAATCAAACAATGAATTTATCCACAGTCGCACGTGAAAAGACGGTGATCCAACATGTTACTGCGGAGTTTGAAGGCATATTGGCCAGATTCACTGTTGATGTTGGAATAGTGGTATTGAGAATGGTTATTTTCTGCGTTCTGTAGAACAACAAATTGAAACCCGACAGATATTTCTTACGTAGGTCGTCATAAATCGGGCAGAAGAACAAAAAATGGGTTTCATCTTCTTGAGAGGCTAGACAAAAAGGACATTGTAACACGTCGATATATTCTGATTTGTATCTATATCTGTTACACTTCAGATCTGTTATTCCCAAGCGAAATTTAGTGAACATGTTTTAACGTAATGTGAATTAAAACATCGAAATATTGTTCACGCTCCAATAAGCTTTTAAAATACAGTAAAGTTCGTAACGGTTGCTGTCAGAGAGTTTTGACGACAATTTTGTTTAGCGCAATCAATCAATCGTTGTTTAAATTCCTTCGGGAAACTTTCTCTGTTTCCGACACCTGTGAACACCATACATGTCCAAAACCATTTACACACAACATTCTTCTGACTTTAATGGCCCCGTTTCCTTTCCTCTATCGTCCATTTCTTTAGCATTTGGTAAGCCATGTTAGAAAATCTGTTTTCAGTAATGCACAAAGTCTAAGCCAATAAGAAATACACCGTAGTGAAGCTTGAACAAAGAGAGGAAAACGACCAAGTTCACCATATGCCATTAGATTTGGTGTACGGAGAGCTACATTCAGCAACCGTTTACATGCCATAAATGTACTTTTTCTATCTCTTTATTTCATCAGTACCCAAATTTCTGACGCATACAACAGTATTGGTACAATCTGGGCATCAAAGAGCTGAAAGATATTTTTGGGTCAGTACAACTGATTCTCCACATGGTTCTAAATATGTCTGCAACACATTTCTTTGCTTTTGTAATCATGTCTTCGACAGACGATTTGCGGCTCAGGCGAGTAGTAAAGTTGAGGCCGAGGTATTTGTAAACGTTTACTACTTCAACGTCTTGGGTTCCATAATTCCATTTTTCATGTTTTGATAAGTAGCCCCCATTTCTGAACACCATTGATTTTGTTTTACTGAGGTTCACTTTCAGTCCGAGTTCTGCGATATTACAAATAAGTTGTTTAGCTGAGTTTGAAGACCACACGGGCTGGACGAAAACAAAGAAATATCATCAGCAAACATTAGCAAAAATAACTCAGTAGTGTCAGGTCTAAGCTGGAAGCCATGTTTACCGTTATTGATTATATAAGCAGCTAATT
>CM031613.1:44027209-44044752 GCA_018398815.1 Conus ventricosus
CAACAGACCCGATAATCAATAACTAGGTGCAAATTATGCCGGAAATTAATAACCGGCCCCGACAATCAATAACGGGCCAAAAATCAATTATATGTGCAAATTATTTACCAAAATCAATATTAGGTGTAAAAATCAATAACCGGTTCGATAATCGATTATCAGGCGTTATTTGCACCTAGTTATTGATTATCGGGCCTATTGATCAATAATTTGCACGTGAAAGTAATTTCCATTCGATGAAAATCGATTTTCGGACGGAAAGTGAATTTTTGCATTTCACGCTTCATCTCTCTCTCTCTCTCTCTCTCTCTCTCTCTCTCTCTCTCTCTCTCTCTCTCTCTTCTCTCTCTCTCTCTCTCTCTCTCTCTCTCTCTCTCTCTCTCATTCCAATTAAGTGTCACAGAGATCTAAATTTAAAAGTAATGCCTAGGTTTCTTTTTGTTTGTTTTGTTTGTTTTTCTTTGTTTGGTTTGTTTTGTTTTGTTTTGTTTTGTTTTGTTTTTGTTGCTCCATATAAAATTTTCATGGATATCCCATGAATAAATATCTGATGAGGAGAGAGAGAAAGAGATAGAGAGAGAGAGAGAGAGAGAGAGAAGAGGGAGGGAGGGAGGGAGAGAGAGAGAGAGAGAGAGAGAGAGAGAGGAGAGAGAGAGAGAGAGAGGAGAGATGAGAGAGAGATGAGAGAGAGAGAGGAGAGAGAGAGAGAGAGAGAGAGAGAGAAAGAGAGAGAGTCTTCGCTTAGTCATGTAGCAATAGCACTACGTATTCAAACCTCTACCTTGTTTCGGCACTACGAGAAGTAACGAAAAGTAGCTAAAAAGCGACTGCCCTCTTTCACTAATGGATTTTTTTGTTTAGCTCTATATAGATGGCAAAAAAGGGAAAAAAGCTCAAAGGCTGACTTGCGTCTTATTGGCAAATGCCCTTTGCCACTGGAGTAGCTTACATATTTCGTGTGTTTTTTTTATTTCTTTCTTTGCACTACGGGGGCAAAAATTACATGATGAAAAGTAGAACTGCTGCACGGGCAGCGCTGTTTTTTATTAAACAGCTAGGCCTTTTACTCTCATCAATTAAATACCGTACTGTTTTGAGCAAAAACGCCTTCTGCCCCACCTTGTTGAGAGAGAGAGAGAGAGAGAGAGAGAGGAGAGAGAGAGAGAGAGAGAAAAGAGAGAGAGAAGAGAAGAGAGAGAGAGACTCAAGATCAAGACAAAAAAATTTATTACTCAAGGATAGAGTTTGGCAGTGCCTATTTTTCCCAAATCTTCCGCTATTCACAACTTTAACTAAACGCGCAATATTAAAAAGACAGAAACAATGAAAATATGAACATTTAAAATTTTTAAAATAAAAATAGTAATAATAATAATTTTATTTAAAAAAATCCATTACAAAATTACCAAACAAAATCAAAACGTAGCGCGTGCGCTCCCTGCGCACACCCCACACAACACGCAGCAGCGAAACCCCCACACCCACCCCATACCACACACACCACACACACACAAACACACACACAAAAACACACACACACCACACACACACACACACACACACCCCCACACACACACATTTTCATTAGAAAAAGGGAAAGCAAAAAAGTGGGCGTTGAGATATGTAAAAATTTTTGATTTATTGTTAAAGAAAATTTTTTTAAAGACTGCTGATTTGAAGGACGGCAGTGATTGAATTTTTTGGCAGACGCGGAAGAGAGTTCCCACACAGAGGACCAAAATTGCAAAATAGATTTGAACAAATCAAGGGGGGGGGCTGGTAAATGTAATTATTTAAAATCTATCGCGTTGTTCCCTTTTGGTAAACGCGAAATTTTTTGGGGCGCCATTTTGTGGATTAAAAACTTTTGTAGCTTATTTAGGTAGTTGGCTCTGCATGGTAACCATTGTTTTGCAAATTTTGCCCGGGGGTTATGAGCTTGTGGGGAAGAATCGTTTAAATTCCCCGCATGCATAGATTTTGATTTTTTTTTATTGAATTTTTAAATAAATGTTAGCAAAACCCCCGAGAAACGGGGAAAAAACGGTTAAAAGACAAAACACAACGCGTTTCGACCTTTAGGCTTCGTTGGTGAAAAAAAACGAATAAAACAACGAAATTCCTTAGTTTGCGTTTCAGATCGCTGGGGTTCAGGCAAGGAAAAAGGCGTTGAATGGAACGAGGTGTTGGAAGGGAAAACAGCCTGTTCTCATTCAACCCCTTTTTCCCTTGCGCTGAACCCGAGCGATCTGAAGCGATAAAAGCTAAGTGTTTTTTCGTTGTTTTATTGTTTATTTTCCCCAAAACGAAGACCTAAGGGGGAAAACGCGTTGTGTTTTGTCTTGTAACTTTTTGTCCACGTTTTCTGGGCGTTCGCTAACATTTTTTAAGTTTTGTTTAGTTTCCGTGCGTGCCGCTTTGCAACTGATCTTTTTTTTTGTGTTTTTCACCGGCCCCATTCCAGAAAAATGGACGCATATTTGATGTGAGAAAGCAAATGGGCTTCAAAAAAAATTTTCCCGGATTTGGGGTTAAACAAAATTACGAGTTTATTGAGTAAAAAAAATTGCGAGCCAACTGTTGCAAACGATTTTTTTGTGTTTGCCATTTAAAGTTTTCTCATGTTACCCCTAAGACACGGTGTTGGGTAACCTGCCGTAAAAGGTTTCATCATTTTTGGCTCAAATAAGATGCTGTCGTTGTGTTTCTGTCTCGGTGGCCCAATACATTTTGTTTTGTGCATTAAGGACCATTCGGTTTTGGGTTGCACCATTCTAAGACATCATGATATTTTGTTGAAACGATTTTTTGTACAAAATGATGTTTGTATACACGTAAAAGAAATATCGAGGAACAGATCCGCGAAAAATTGTGAGATATGTGCTATAGGTATTTATAAAATAAGAAGAGAAGAGGTCCAAGAACAGACCCTTGTGGAACGCCACAGCTCACTATTTTCAGAGGATAATACCGTTTAAGAAAAACCGTGGGTCCTGCTTTAAGATATGACTGAAAGAAGTTTTACTGTCGGTTTTGCAATGCAGTTTTTTTTTAAAAAAATATGTTGGGGTCTACAAGTAAAACGCTTTCTTAAAATCGGGGGAAAAAGTTCCTGAGTTTTTTTCTTTGATGTGTGCCATGTATCACGGGCGTTTTAAAGGGCCGTTGGATGAGTGTTTTTGACGAAAAGCCTGACGAAATGGGTGGAACAGTTTGGGTTCCATAGTTGTTAGGTGTTTGTAAAAACATCATCTTAGAGGTTTCGATACAAAAGGATAAAAGAGTATTGGTCTAAAATTGTTTTTTAAATCAGTGAGTCTCTTGATTTGGGTATGGGAACCACTTTTGCTGCCTTTAGACCCCCATGGGAAACTTTGATCAATAACAAATTTAAAATACTAGGGTTTTCAAAATGTAAGGGAGAGCAAGCTTGATTAGAAGCATTTTAAGTTTCTGGACCCCCTTGCTTTTTTTTTTTTTTAAGTTTTGAAATTAAAAGGGAAACCCAAATTCATTAAAAGCAACAAAGGGATATAATGAATCTCAGTATTTAATCGTTTTTGAAAAACGATTGAAGAACACTGGGTTTATATTGTTAAAGTTTTTAACTGGGCCCTTTGTCTGATTCAGTTCGAAGGGAAAGATGTTGAAAGTGTCCCCGAACCCCTATCCGTTTTTTGGTTTCTTTCTCGACTTGTCAGTTTTTCTTAACAGCAACCCATAAATTTTTGTATCCCGTTTGCGTTTATCAGTTTCCTAAAATGTCAATTTTTTTTTCTAACTCATCTGTATTGTTTTCTGCTTTTTTTATTCATCTACTTTTTTTGCGGTTTTTTAAATGATCCCCTTGTGCCATTTCTTAATAATTTCTTTTGTCGCCCTGGAAGTACCTGTGTTTTACCCCTTTTTTTTCTAATGGGGCAGTTTATCAAGATTTAGAGAAAATATTATACCGGTATTTCGCTTCATTTGGTCTGGTAATGAGTACACTGTAGAAAGGAAAGCTTAAGCGAGGAAAAAATTCATCCTTACTGAATTTTTTGAAGCAGCGATTTAAATGGTTGTGTGGCCCTTTTCTGTTGCTTTGGAGTTTCAAGCCAAGGCACAAAATGGACAGTGGTGCTTATGCTTTTGTTGCCCATGTTTGTTTGGTACTAGGCTTTGTTGTTGTGTAGAATGTCCAGCAATGTAGAAGATTGTTTTTGCGATTTATTTTTGGGTTTTGAATAAGCTGATGCAGCCCAAAGGTGGTGGTGCATCCCCGGCAGGCTGCCGTTTTAAAAATCAAGTTAAAAACACCCAAAGAATGAATTTGGATAGCTCTTTTTACATCATCCATCTGTTACAAAGTTGTCATACCCAAAAGGAAAATGGGGCGGGGCCCGTACACATATCCCAAATAGAAGGGGGGTGAGTTGGGGGGTTTGACCTGCGGCCAAAACATTCAACATTATCGCTCGGGGACGCCGCCCTTTTTTTACAGTGAGCGGCTTTTATGAATATTATTCAAAGTCCTGTTTCCCCAAAAGGGGTTTTGGGATCGCGTCGGACAAAGTTTAGTTGTTTTGGATAAGCTGTATCAGTGAAACGGGGGGCAAGGCGGTTTCACAAACCCAAGCAGAAGAAAAGAAGGGGTTCGTTTAGAAGAAAAAACAACTCTAATTTATTTGGCGATGATAAAATTAGGTGACCATGCTAACCCCTTTGAGCATAAACCTCCCATATACTAGGGACCAGGAATTTTAGTAAGGGGCCCAACCCCCTTATGGAAAAACACGTTTATGGGCACTTTTAATAAAGAACTGTAAAAGAAACAAAAATTAATGGTAACAATGACTTGTCACCAAATCAGAGAAAAACAAGAAGCAAAGAAGGTCAAAACAAAATTTTCAATTAAAAGTTTCCGCTCTTCTCTGGGTTTAAAGCATAAAATATGAACATTGAACATATCTGTCGGTACACTTTGATTCTGTAACAAGTATGCAATCCCGGGCCGTACGTACGAGGAAAGTACGGCACGGTAAGTAGGTGGTGGAAATAGACCCGGGGGGAAAATGGGGTGGGGGAACATAGCCCCGGGGGAATTTGCAGGTGGGGGAACCGGGGGAATATGGGGGTGGGGGAAATAGCCGGGGGGGTAGGAGGTGGGGGGAAAATGACCTGGGGAATTGGGGTGGGGGAAATAGACCTGGGGAAAAGATGGGGAACATAGACCGGGGAACTAACTGGGGGGAAATAGGCGCCTCCCCTAAAAGGGGGGCCTACTGACATTTCCTAGTGATTGCGCACACCAAAACCCATACAAAAGGGCCCTTGTCACTATTTTTCTTTTTTTTGCGTTGGCAAACGGGCATGGAATGAACTAGTTCTAGAGAACGCGAAAAAAAGAATAGCCTTTCGTACATGGTCAATTTTGTGTTTCAGACACGTGTGTTAAAGGGTCGATGGTTTTCGACCCGTAATCATTGGTCGTAGGGTAATAACGGGGAGTGCTTTAGATACGTAGGATTGCGCTACGCACCGTTTTATCATAATTTATTTAAACAATTTTTTTCTTTTTATGTGACATTTTTTCTCTGTCAATGTTTTTTTTATTGTGTATTTTCAGTATTTTTTTTTGTACTTAGTCATTACAGTTAAGTTTGTTTCCAAAATCGTTTAAAGAATGTTTAATGATTCGTAAAAAAATAAATGTGTACAGTGTGCCACCCCTCGAAGAAAAAATGCTTTTCAAAAGAACTTTCTGGGTTTTTTTGTTTATACAACTGAACCAAAATTCAGTAAAAGACAGTGCCATACTTTCCATCCAAGTCAATACTAACCCAAAAGTAAAAAAATGCGTGCAATTTATCAGAAAAACAAAACTTACTATGCACTACAGTACAATGCAAAAAAGATTAGTGGAAAACATCCAATACAAAACAATATACATAAACCAAAATCAGCACAGCGAGTGAACGCAACACGATGAAATAATATTGGGAATTTACCAGAAAAGAAGCAGAAAGAGCCCAAAGGGCCAAAAACGCTAGAATGTCGCCTTTTCCGCCTCGCTTTGCTCAATACCCGGTGCTCTGCGGATTTGGAAGTGTCGTCTTGAAAAAGGTAAAAAACGTGTTTTTTTTTATCTATTTGATAAATGACAGCCCATATCTCAAGGGCACTTGGAGTATACTTGACGCGCCCTCACCCCCCCCCCTCCTCCCCGCCCTTTCCCCTGTATAAGGGGTTAGGGCCGAAACCTTGTTAGAGGCTGTTTTTCTCCCAAGCCCCCCTTTTGCCCGGTCCCCCAGTGCTTCCTTGCCATCAAACTGTTAATTAAATTAATGGGTGGGATAAAATTGAGTTGCCCGATTTGGGAAAAAAAATGATTTAAAAACAAGGTTCAACACAACGTATCGAGTAAAGCTATTCATCAACCTTGAAAAAACCCAAACAACATCAGATTTTATAACGTTTACAAGAGGCTCTACATTTTCCCGAAAAAAGGGGTTGTTCGTCAAGTTCCTGCTTTTGATCTCAGTGAGTTGACTTTAGCGAGATGGCAGCATGGTCCCAATATGGACTTGGTACTGCTGATCAGCCAGAAAATTTTGTTTTAATAGAAAGAGGGAGATGACCTCCGAAACCTAGATTATTAAGATTAAATAAAATACCAGATTTTCATGGTGTCGTAAGCTTTTTCCAGGTAAAAAAAAGGTTGCAACCGCATATTATTTGTTCATGATAACTTAACGGACAGTGGTTTGAAGACGAACGGAATGGTCAACGGTTAGAATAGTATTTGCGGAAACCGCACCTTTCTTTGGCGAAAAGACCATCGACTTCCAGCTTTCACGTCAGAGGAGAGTTGATCATTTATTCCAAAGCAAAGATGAGAGGTAGCATCCATGTTGTTTGATTTCAGTTTCCATCCTCCCATACCCATCTTCACTGGAGTTCAAAAAAGAGGACAGGCAAAAAAAAAAAAAACCTTCCGTTGAGTGCCTTTAGTCAGTCAGCTGACGCTGTAATAAAAGTGCTTTTCCAGTGCCTATGGTCATTTCCCCTGACGTCATGCATTTTTCTTGAATTTTCATTCGTTACTATTTCTATCAACGGACTCAAATAGAGTTTAATTGCGTAGAAAGCCTATATGTCTGTAGTCTTAAAATAATATGTAAATGACCACACGTGAGGGGAAAGCCCATTTATTCTCATCACTGACTGGATGACCAGCCAGCACTTCGTGTCTTGCTTGCAAAGATGGCGGCACAACCTTCGACAAGCCCAGCGACCAAATCAACGTATTTACACAGCTGAGCAGGCTCTGCTGACAAAAAAAAAAACTTTGACTCTTGATTCATTCTAGGCTTCGGGGGAGATATACGACGAACAACAAACACTTAACCCTACTCCCCTTCAGGGAACAGAAAAACAGATCACTACAGTGGTTACCTTGGCCAATCGGAGAACTGCCTGTCTTGACATGGCCTAACGCATGGGTAACCGACTGATACACATGGGCCATGTATACCTCCTATCTAGAACAGGTCTGAGACAAAAAGGTTTTGAGAGTACCTGCTTTCTCAATCACCAGGATCTCATTTCACTCCATTAACGGGTCACACCGTTTAATCAATATATTATCCCTCTTGTATTCAGATTCTCTGGGGCCAAATTCCCCTAGTTTCAGATTGTTTGGTGAATTTAGCCTTAAAATGGGTATGTATGGTTCATGCTTCACCACAACCAAGATAAACCTCTAGAAATACGAAATTCTGCATGTATGGTCACAAGGCTTTGTTCTATACTGTGCGCAAGATTTTGTGTGTCTCGAGATGAAAGGTCGTGTCACTGTCTTTAAAATGTCACCCAATGTGTCACATGCGATGGTGACAATTCTAACACAGCACACCAACATGCAGTTATCCCATGCACATGCACGTTAGTGTTGTAAAATGAAAGCTGCGGCCTATCTGAGATGATCTGTCTTCTGCCCACCAGTTCAGTCCCCACAGGTAACCACAGAATGTCATGCAACTAGTGTCAGTTGTCACTACTGAAGATCAACTGTAAGTAGTTTCAAGCACAGTTCCACGTTGTTTTTCTGTCACTGTTCTAAGCACTTTATACATGTCCATATGTATTTACACAATGCATAGCTGTACAGTGAGGATATTGCGTAGAGTGTCACTGCCAGGTGTCATCGAAACACCAACGTCACCATAAACTACAGGTAAGCACATATGCACGTACACACAAACACAGAGACTAGCAAACTGCCCTACTGTTGAGCCACTTCTGCGCATGGTAGTCACGGAAACAGTCATTCGTATGAAAGCAGAGAGGCACCTGGCAGAAAGTACACCACATATAATGTTTATACGTGTCATCCCTTAGTTGTCATAAGGCCGTCTTTGATGCACTACTGACAGACCCTCGCCCTGCCTTTGATTTCTTCTAATCTGTGATGGTCTATGCTGGCCTTGGAAAAAAGGGGTTCAGGCACCGCTTTACTACGCCCTGCTTTACGCTTCCTGGAGGTGAATTCAGCACGAAGATGTTCGGCGATGTCAGCCCCAAACATCATGTGGTCGTTGTCTTCTTGGGCACTGGATCTTTGAGATGACGCCTCCCAGGTGAGGTAGGCCTGGACAATACACAAGTTGACCAGAGAATGAAAATGTAGCGCCACCATTTCTTGTTCTGATGACCGACAGGGTAGTAGGTGGGTACTGTCCAACCTGTCAATGCCACCCATGTAGTTGTTGTAGTTGGCGATGACTGTCGGCGTCACTTTGTCCTCTACTGTCTTCATACCTGGTGGTGGTTGGTGCTGAGCAGGTAGATCTGACGGTTGTCTTTGTAGACTGTGGCCATCAGCAAGCCTTTGCACCTACAGTAATTCTCCCTTCTCTTTCAACTTGGCAGTCTTGACCTCCTCAGGTAAGCCCTTTGTGGTTGACGTTGACAGTGGCACAGGCATACGTCCCATTTTGGACAGGTGTGTTATCAGGGGGTCACTGGTAGAAAATCGATCAAAAATACAGGTGCCTGTTTTGATGGTAAAAAAGGTGATGCCAACTTGTCAACTACTTCGTGCCCGAGACTGATGTGGTGTCTGTGCTACTTGCACGGCCAGGTAAAAGTAAAAGCAACACAATACCCTGTGTTTGCGTCGCACATCTTCCATACCTTGTACCCATTTGATTGGCTTCACAGGCATTTATTGCTTGAAAAATATCCCCCCCTTGTACCGATCATTGCCTCATCAATGCTGAGTTCACGACCTGGATGGTAGTTGGTCCTGAGCAAAGGGAATCATGTTGATGACATCTCTTTATCTTGTACAAAGGTCGTTAAGCAGGATGAATCGTGCAGGTGTGTTAATGTGCACCAGATGGAGGTACGGGGTTTAATTTTGAAGAAGTGTGTTTTGGGCATAACACTGCTGATCCCGGGATTGTTGAAGTGGCGATCACTTGACGAGTAGCACCATAGACGTCGAAGATGCCTAATCCCCATCATAATCAGTACAGAGACATAGGCCCCCATTTCGTCAGGTGTTGTGTCGAACCATAGGGAGTCAGGTGTGCCCATAGCTGCTTGTTTTTGTTGAGCATATCTGTTGGTTTCTTCTGCTGCTAGTTGAAAAAAAAAAGTGAGAGGTAAAACAAAAAGGAATGATCTAGTGGGGTGGCAGTGTTCGGCAGTAAGTGCGCGGGGGCCTGTCGGGTGTTGGAATGCGGCCACGTTGGCAGGATGTGTAGCGTTTTCGCCATGTGGTTTGCAGGGGCGGCGAGCGGCAGGTTGTTCTGGGGGTCGCTTTCACCCTTTTTCCCTCTCCTTCATCGGTGCCAATTTTGACATCACTCTCTTCTCCTAACTCTCCATTTTCCCATACCATTGTGAAAATGGGTCGGTCTTACTCACACTCTCCGCTCGGCTGTTTCCCCTCTTTCTGTGTGAATGGAAGTGGTGCCAGCATCCAAAACAAATTTGCTGCAAGATACTTGCTATAGTGGGAAATCCTCACCAACTTTTAGTGGTTTGTCCGAGCATTTTCACGGCGTCAGCACGTGATGGAAAAGTACCATAGACTGCGGCGGGCGACTCCCGTCTGCTCCCGTTATGAAATCTAGCGCGCTGTCCGAGTGCTCCTGTCTGCTCCCGTTACAAATACAAGACAGTCGAGAAAAGAAGAATGTGGATAAGAAAACTTCAAGGCTGAGCAGATCTGTTAAAAAGAGCAGAAGATAAAACCCAGGAGAAAAGGTGGGTCACACTTTGTAAGGACCCCCATCCTAAGCCGTGGGAGACTTTACCAAGAGCATCAACTCCTACCTCATCGTGTTTAAGCCAGTCAGCAACTCGGCTGAACAGACCTATAAGTTTTTTTGAAAAATTAGCTTTCCATACAAGTGTTGACGACCCTGTCAACAAGACCAAGGGATCACTGGATCATGCAAGCCCCCCGACCACAGCGGGCCCTAGTCCTGGAGGGACATCCCACACACACAACATACACACACACACACGCGCGCGCGCGCTTGCGTGCGCGTTCGCATGCACGCACCCCCATCCCACCCATACACACACATGCATGCATGCACGCACATAGAAAATACTTATCCAAAGTAATGTTCAACAAATGGTATGCGAACGCTGCTCTATAGCTCCTGACACAAGACCTTCACATAGGTTTCGCTAGATTACATGAGGATAGAACATGGATCGTATCCTTCCATGCATGCGAAGAAAGATGCAGCACTGACAATTAATTAAAAGAAGCTAACTGAAAATATACATAAGTTGCATCATATTTATAAAACGATAAGAGCACTTTGGAAGAACACGTGAATTAGAACGGCAGCTCCTCGATTGTCCGCCTTTTTAGCCATACCAGCTAAAAGTTTCCAGATATGTTATCAGCTCATATGCTTCTTAGTCGTGTATGTTGTTAGTCGTTTCCCAATTTAAAAAAAAAGAACTTTTAAGTAGGTGTAGTATTTAGACCTCAGAAAAAAGGGCTAAGATGGTTGTTACTCACTTGTAAGCCCAAAATGTTCACCGTCCGTCCGCTGTGGGTGTGGGTTTGGGCATCTGTTAGATGTAGGCTGGCCTGGAGGATTGATATGCTTATGTGGACTGCGTGGGATGCATTTGAAGGGTAACAGGTGGTGAAGTTTTGGAATGATCAGGTCCGCTGTGGAAACCCTCTCTTCTCTCTCTCTCTCTCTCTCTCTCTCTCTCTCTCTCTCTCTCTATCTCCACTCGGGGGTTCCTGTGGTACACGAACTTGGCAGGTCACGTTTGTTGAGCTCTGTGCTTTTTCTTCGTTTTTCCTTTGTAATTTTTGGTGTTGTGACTTTACAGTCAGCAGTGACATTTGTGAGTTGTCATGCCTTCTGGACAACTGACATTCAGGCCTGTATGTGGAGCGTTTGCTCATGTGTTTGTCTCTTTTATGACAAAACGGGCAAAATTCAAATCCGCCATGAGGATGTCTGTGTTAACGTTGAGGTCACGCATGGACGGTGTCACCTAGGTCTGCTACTCTCTCTGTTTTGTTACGGACATTTACTCCAACGGTGTGGTGATGTGGAGCTGAACCCAGGACCTGGCCCTGCTAAGCCCGACAGCAAGCGGCAAACTCGCCTGGAAAGCGCCGGAAGTCCCCGCAGAGACAGTGGACATGGACCGAGTTCTGCTTCTGCTGCTTCTATGCTCCGCCGGATCCTACTCTGAGAGATGTTGTGACCATGTTGACCAACTTAACCTGTAAGTCCGATTGTGTCAGTGAAGATGTAAAAGATGTGAAGCAGATGTGTGTGACCTTACAGGATGAACTGAGTGGTCTGAAGCAGGAAATGTGTCACTTAAAACAGGAAAATGACCGATTAAAAGATGAAAACACCAAACTTACTGCCAGAGTGGAAGCGTTGGACAGAAAAGTGGACGATTTAGAAGGCCGATCGAAAAGGAATAACATAATAATTCATGGTATTCCTCGTAGGAGTAACGAAACTTGGCAGGACTGTGAAGAGTTGGTAACAGAAATGCTAACTGATAAAATGGATTTTGCAGGAGAGGTTCCTTCGACCGGGGCATCGTGTAAACTCCAAGCCAGACTCGCCAATAGTTGCGCGTTGTACGTTCTTCAAAGATAAGGACAAAATTTTACGAGCAAAACAGAAACTGAAGGGTACAGAAGTATTTGTTAATGAAGATTTTTCCTTTCGGGTAAGAGAAATAAGAAAGAAACTTAATCCCACACTTTAGTCCGCTCGGGCACAAGGAAAGAAGTGTCAATGGTATATGACCATCTTGTAATTGACAGTAAAATTTTGGGTGTGGATGTCGGTGGCAATCTGGCGGAATTAAGATAGGATTCAGGCCGGCCCTGTCATTGGAAAATGCCCTTTGGGAAATGCCCCGTTGTCAAAGTCCGAGGGAGGCGAAGTTTAAGCTGCCACGCACGAGATTCATATTCCGTCTCCACGTGCTGACACTTTAACTGGGGCAGTGAACGATTCTGGTTTGAAGCAGGTAGGCCTATGTGTTAGAAATCCCGTGCAGTTTGTCACTGACATTGGTGTGGACGGCAATGGGTCAGATGTTAATAACACACGATCGGTTAATGTGTCAACTGTGGAAAAGCTGGATTGGACTGTTGGCGGTCATGTTTCGTGCAATATGTCTTCCATGGTACATAGCTATGTTATGCCATCTACTGTAAACACTGGTGCGTGTGAAACTCAACACAGTGTATTTGAGAAAAACACGTGGGGCTGGGCGGGGAGGCTGTCGTGATGATTGTGTACTTGCTGCTGGAATAGATAAAAGTGTTGACAGTATCAGTGCAGATGTAGCTAACAGTCTTGATGATCTTGTACCTTTGCATGCTGTTGTTTGTCCCAAATGATGGGGTGAATGATGGTAATGATTGTGCGATGGAAGATGGAATTTTAAGTCATGGCGGTGACAGTACGACTGAACACGAACATGACGCGAAAACAAATACACATATCCCTTTGACGTCTTCTGTAAATAAGTGTGTAAATAGTGTGTCCTTTCTTCACTGGAATATTGTGGATTGTTTCGTAAATTACACGACAGAGACTTTATCCACTTATTTCTTCTTTTGATTTTGTATGTTTGGTTGAAACTTTTGCTGAATCATTTGAGTCAACTATTTTTCCAGACCATAGATTATTTGTAAAACCGGCTGTAAGGCTTACGAAACAGGGTCGATGTTCAGGAGGACTGATTTGTATGGTACGGAAAAGTCTTCTTCCGTATGTTCATCAAGTGGATTGTGACCATCAGTATTCAATGTCTTACTTGTATGTGTGTATGTCCCTCCGGAAAATTCACCTTTCTATTCCAAGTGTGGTTTTGATGATGGTATTGAATTGCTGGAGAATTGTGTTGTCAACAACTTGATGTATTTTGATGATATTGAATTATTATTTTGTGATGACATGAATGCAAGAACTTCAAACATTTCTGCGGAAATTGTATGCGAACGTGAATTATACATTAATTATGACAAGGAGGTCAATATTATATATGAAAGATTTTTCTCAAGACAAGGTATTAAATTTGTATGGAAAGAAATTACTTACCATGTGCACTGTATTAGGACTGATAATTCTGAATGGTGTATGTAATG
Source organism: Conus ventricosus (assembly GCA_018398815.1). NCBI lineage: Eukaryota > Metazoa > Mollusca > Gastropoda > Neogastropoda > Conidae > Conus > Conus ventricosus. Next base: position 44,040,867 of record CM031613.1, read on the forward strand.
GCGACCTTGAAGGTCGTTTCACGTACATTTCTGATGTAGGGAGCAGTGTGAATGACTATTTTTTAGCATCTGTATACTTTTTGGAATTATTGTATGAAAGGATTTCTCTTACTGTGATGGAAAGATACGATTCTGATCACTTGCCACTAGTGATGTGTATTGAAATGCAGACTGATCAGCCACATACCGTATTGCTCCTAGTGTACAGTGTGGTCAGGGTAGTCAGTTCATTGTTCAGTATTGCGGAATTCAGATTATGGTCAACAGTTTACGAATCTTATGAATTCACCACATGTTCTAGAAAAGTTGAAAGCTGCGGAAGATCTTATTCATGTGGACGTAAACAAGGCACTGTCTATATTTAATGAAACTGTCAAAGAACAAGCTGAAAATATGAGGAAAATTAAACCAGTAAACAAGAAATTTGAGCAGAATTGGTTTGATCAAGAATGTAGGGCAGCCAAAAGTAAATTACGTAAATTGTACAGAATTTTTTTGAAAACGCTGGATAAAAATGACAGAGTATCGTTCTGTATAGCAAGAAAAGAATACAAAAATTTAAATAAAAGAAAAGAGAAAGAATACAATGATTCTCTTTTGAATGATCTTATGTCCTCAGTCAAAAATCAACAGTTCTTCTGGAACACTATACACAAAATTTCAAAAAAGAAATCACAACCTATAAAAAGACATTCCAATGGAAGATTGGTTCTACATTTTAAAAATTTGTTAGAAAAAGATGACCAAGTGTACAGAGTGACCAATGTGGAGATTGATAATGAAGAAAATATATATGATAGACCAATATCCAGAGAAGACATAATACTAGCCATTAAGAAATTCAAAAATGGTAAAAGTGCTGGACCTGATGGTATCATTGGTGAGTTTTTCAAGAATTCTGGTGAGACCGTTGTAAGCTTTTTATGTAAATTCTTTAACTTTCTTTTTGACACTGGGGTTTATCCAGAGGACTGGAAAGAATCCATAATATTGCCCTTGTTTAAAAAAGGGGAAGTAAATGATGTAAACAATTATAGGGGTATATCTTTGTGCAATATATGTAGTAAACTTTATAGTTCCGTTATCAATAACCGATTACATGAATGGATATCTCAGAATAATATGACAGGAGAACACCAAGCAGGATTCAAGAAAGGCTACTCTACAATTGACCATATGTTTAGTCTTTTAGCCGCAGTTCAGAAACAATTTGTGAATAATCGAAAGTTGTATGTTGCTTTCGTAGATTTTGAAAAAAGCCTTTGATTCAGTTTCAGGATATTGTTATGGCCTATTTTATTGAAGAATGGAATTAAAGGTAAACTGCACCGTTGTGTAAGGAGTATGTATAGTGAAGTGAAAGCTAGGGTCAGATCTGGAGCAAAATTATCAGATTATGATTGTCATGTGTACCAGAGGAGTTAAGCAAGGGGATGTCTGCAGTCCAGTTTTGTTTTTCCTTGTTCATAAATGAACTGGCCATGGAAATTATTCAAAATGGTAGGCATGGTGTAACTTTTGACCTTTTGGAGATTTTTGTCTTGCTTTTTGCTGACGACATTATTTTAATGTCTACAACTGTTGTTGGTCTTCAAAGACAATTGAATAGTTTGTATTCCGCTGCATCTAGATTAGAATTAAAAGTAAATATGAATAAGACTAATGTCATTGTGTTCCGTAAAGGTGGATATTTGGCTCAAACTGAGAGATGGGTCTATGGTAGTCAATATATTCTTGTTGCCAATGCATATAAGTATCTTGGTTTTTATTTCACAACCAGATTAAGTTTCACTTTTGGATGCCAAGACCTTGCAAATGAGCAAAGAGAGCAGTCGCTGTTATACTTCACACGTTATATAGATTGAATTGTAATGCATTTTCAGTGTTCTCAAGCTATTTGATTCTCAGGTGCAGCCAATATTACAATATGGGGCGGAAATTTGGGCTCTTGAGAAAAGTGTTGAAATAGAAAATGTCCATTTGTATGCAATGAAAAGATTTTTAAATGTAGACAGTCGAACACCGAATGATCTAGTTTATGGTGAGCTTGGACGATATCCAATCTATGTTAACTCGTTTTTGAAATGTATTATATACTGGCTGAAATAACTAGAATGGAAGAAATCAAAATACCTCTTAAAGCTTACAAAGTGTTGAGAAATCTGGATTGCAATGGGAAGAAGACATGGGTTACTAATGTTCGCCAGTGCTTAACTTCTTATGGCTTTGGTTATGTTTGGGACAACCAAGGAGTTGAAAATATACCAGGATTTTTGAAATGTTTTAAACAAAGAGTAATTGACTGCAGATGGCAGGACTGGCATGATCACATCTATAGTAGTGACAGATTTGCGCAATACAGACTCTTTAAAACAACGCATATGATAGAACCGTACATTAAAATGGATATGAATAGATATGTTAAGAGTGCACTGGAGTAAGTTTCGATTTGGTGTTTCTGACATAGCGTGTCATCGTTTTAGGTACAGTACCATTAGTGAAAATGAAATGATATGCCGCTTATGTAATCTGGACAGGGAAGATGAAGTCCATTTCCTTTTTTGCTGTCCTGCTTTTCATGACCTTAGAGTGAAATTTATTAGCCAAAGTATTTTTCTGAACCCTGCAGCTTTGGACTGAACTTACTCCTCGCATCAAGAAATGAACATACTCTCTTAAATCTTTCTCGGTACATTTATGAAACGCAACAAAGGCTGCGTACCGTTTATTCTTGATATTATTGCATTGTGCATATATGTTTGCTTTTTCCTTGCATATTCCTTCATGATAGTATTTATATCATGTGTATTGCAGGTATCACCCCTTCAGTATGGGGCTCTGGCCTTTATCTGAATAAATTTCGCATTCGCATTTGCATTCGCATTCTCTATCTCACTGCACTCTCTCTCTCTCTCTCTTTCTCTCTCTCTCTCTCTCTTTCTCTCTCTCTCTCTCTCTCTCTCCCTCTCTCTCTCTCACTCTCTCTTCTCCCCCCTCTCTCTCTCACTCTCTCTCTCTCTCTCTCTCTCTCTCTCTCTCCCCTCTCTCTCTATCACGACCAAATAGGAGAAGGTGATCTGTCGTCATCAAACTGAGAAACAAAAGGAGGAGCGGCGTCGCTAGAGAAACGGAGCTAAGGGGGGAAATCACCGCCATTATAGAACGATGGCATGGAGAGCGACGAGCCATGACTATAGGGGCAGAAAGAAGAGTGTCGTTGTCAGGTAGAGGAGAAGATAGACATGCATCGTTGGCAAAGGTGAAAAAAAATGAAATGTCACCATCTGACAGAGAAGCAAAAAGCCGCGCTTTCCGGCAGAGGCAACGAAAGAGTAATGTCGCCGTCATGTAGAGGAGAACATAGGACTGCATTGTTAGGAGAGGAAACAAAACACGAATACTGCCATCAGAGGCGGGAAAAGAGAGACGAGGGCTTTTGGCAGAGGAGATGAACAGGAATACTGCCATCAGAGGTGGGAATATGAAGGATGAATATAATCATTAGATAGAGGAAAAGAGAGACGAACATTGTTTGCAGGTGAGAAGAAAGAGGAATGATGCGGCCAGAGAGAGAGGAGAGTCGAGACAACTATATTGCAGAGGAGAAGAAACAAGAGAAACATCAGATAGGGGTGAGGAGAGACGATCTTTGTTGGCAGAGGAGAAGGAAGAAGAATGTCTCTAATACAGGAGAAAGGAACTGGATGTTGCTTTAGAAGGCAGATGAATTTGCCGCTGATAGACGGAAAGAGACTAACATAATGACGGAGAGAAGGACCAGCCTTGATGTAAAGGAAAGAAAGAGAAACGGTGCCATTGACAGAGGATAAAGAAGAGATAAATAAGAAGAATGAACTTAAAAGAGATGCAGAACTAGCATGTGAGG
>CM031613.1:44045752-44075752 GCA_018398815.1 Conus ventricosus
GATCATTCCTATCGTTTCTCAACCAACATGAGCATATTAATGCCAACACATTTTTTCACCTGTTACAATGAACATCATCCCGCAGCATTGTTTACTTTTTCAACAACACAATTTTTATGAACTTCCCAACCCCCCACACCCATACCCCCAACCCACAGTGGATGGAGAGATATGAGCTCTCCTCTCCCCCCCCCCCCTACATTACCCTCCTCCCCACCCACCCAGCCCCCTTTTTTCTCCCCCCCCCCCCCCCCAATTATACCTTATCACCCATTAATCATTTCCATCCCCTTCCCACCCTTAACATTACCCACACCCCATATACAACTACCCACGCTACTATCACCTCCATCACCATCCAGCAAAATCATTTATTTATTTTATTCATTTAATTATTTTCATTCCTTTTTTTATCTATTTATTTTTTCATAATTGCTTTCATTTTATTTATATATTTATTTATTATAATTACTACTACTATCATTATTATCATTACTATCCTTTCTAGTTTTTATTGTATATTAATTTATTTTATTATATATATATATATATATATATATGTTACCGTCATCAACCGTAATCAGGCATAACTAGTAATGACTGTTTTTTTTTTAGCCATTACCAGTAATGACTGATTCAGTCAGTGGTTACGAGTAATGACTGAAAGTCTTAGGCATTACTAGAATTGACTAGTCATTTCACGTAAAGGACCGATTTTGCATATTGACCTCACCGTCATCAAGCGAAATTAGTCATTACTGGTAATGCCTGTTTTTCATTCAGTCAATAGGTGAAACTGAGAGCATGTTCTGGGGTACTATCAGTATTAAGTTTCATATTTAGCTGTTGTTGGAGTTCAGTTATTACCCTGTACAAATTCATAACCGAGCTATCCAGGATCTCTCTTGCGTGTAAAAACACTGAAGACATAAAGGGTACATTTCTCCTATTTAATTTATTCATTAAAAACGGCAAAAAAAGTTTGGGTTTTTTCATTCGCAACAATAATAAAGTCACACATAAAAATGCACTACCACGATGTTTGCACAAACAATAAATATCCTGATATTATTCTAGTAACACTTTTTCATTGGCACATTTTGTTTCTGCATGTGAGACTGTGGTGGCAGCGGCTGTTACATTTTAGACTGTTTCTGAAACAAGAGCATTTCTTTGTCTGACAGCGTCGAGCGCCTGCGCATGAGCATTTGGCAAATCCTTGGCCGTTACAACGAGACGTCAAAGTAACGGCTGATCTCAGTGAAATCAGATTCTCTCTGTCCATGTCTGCAATTGGCAACAATCTTTCCGCGCAAAGGATAAACTGATTTCTAGAATACTTTCCCTTCAGTGTTCCATTGCTGGTGGCAATAGTGTACATCATGTTTTCATCCCGATTTACTACAACACCCAGAAGATTTCGGGGGTCCCCCCTCCCTCTGTCAACAAAGGGAATAGGGATCGCAACATTGTCACCTTCACTGGCATCTCCTAACTCAACCCTGGCCCGTTTCACCATTCTTTTCAGCTTGTTTTTTTCTGATGATGTCTTGCCTCTGCTTGCTGACGTGAAATGCTGTCTTCCAGCTGGTCAAGGTAAACCGCGTCTACGTGGAGGTCCATGCGGTCTGGCTGTGATGACATACCTTCGACGGAAGAAGCAGAAGATGGCACTGACAGAGACGGCTCAGCGTTTGTAGTCAAGGCGCTTTCTGAAGCACCATCAGCTTGGATACTGTCGCAGGAACCACCTCCTGAAGGAATCAGTGTTGTGACTTGACCAGCCTCGGACGTAAGAATCCCTTGATCATCAACCCACACAGACAAACTGCTCGCTTCTGGCTGAGGTTGAGACGGATATGTCTCTCCTAACAGAACGTCAGCCTGAATAATCCTTTCTGGTCAGCTGTAATGGACTGGACTTGATCTGTGATTTGAGACACTGTGGCATCCTGTATTTGGCTGGGTTGGGGATCAGCGTCGGAAATGGGGTTGGCTTCTAGGTCTTGAAAGACCGTGAGGAGGTCAACTTCCGTTTCCAAGCGCCCAATCACTTCACTGGGTAGAGATGTGGAGGCCAGTCCCACTTTGGATCCGTCCCAAACAAGGCTTTATACGGTGATCGTTTTATTCCTTCGTGATGGGAACTGTTCTTCATGAACTGGACAAAGCGGATGCCCATGGTCCATCTTTCAGAACTGTTTTCTTCCATCCACGCGGCCAGCATGTTCTTAATATCCGCGTTTGCCCTTTCTACTGACCCCTGGCTTTGAGGGTGCCTCGGCTTGCCATTCACTAGGTGCAGTGTGGGCCACAGACTCTTCAACTCCCGAATGATTCCAGCTGTGAATTCAGAACCATTGTCCGATTGGAGAATGACAGGAGCTCCAAAAAGACAAAAGACATCGACCAGCTGAATGGCGACTTCAGATGCACGTTTGGAAGTCAACGGGCGCAGAACACAGAACTTGGTCAAGTGATCCTGGAACACAAGCAGCCATTTGTAGTTTCCATCTGGCATAGACTGGTAATCAACAAGATCAATTTGTGCACGAGACATGGCTTCTTTGGTCAGGATCGGTTTCACGACAACGCCTTTTGTTCTCTGTCGCACTGCCTTTTTCTGACACACTGAACAGTTAGCAATGAACACCTTAAGAGCTTCCCTTGGAATGTTCTTGTATTTCTTATCCAGTTCCTTTATCATCCTATCTCTTCCGCCATGACCCGTGGATGCATGTGCTTGTTTCACGACTGCAAATGTCTCCTCCATTGTAACGTAGTATAACACAGGATTAGTCGGTGACTTCCGCTTCATGATGAGTCTTGAGTGGTGCCACATTCCAAGACTTCGAATCTGTAACACACATGTTGCAAACGGAAACACATAAGCTATCGTCAGCGTAATCAAACACAGTCTGGAATGATCAACAAGAGAGAGAGAGAGAGAGAGAGAGAGAGAGAGAGAGAGAGAGAGAGAGAGAGAGAGAGAGAGAAGCGCAAAATTCGTTTTGCGAATCTGTAACACACATGTTGCAAACGGAAACACACACACACAGACTGAATGATCAACAGAGAGATCAAAATTTGTTTTGCGCACACACACACACACACACACACACACACACACACACACACACACCACACACACACACACACACATACACACACACAGACTGAGAGAGAGAGAGAGAGAGAGAGAGAAGAGAGAAGAGAGAGAGAGAAGAGAGAGAGAGAGAGAGAGAGAGAGAGAGAAGAGAGAGAGAGAGAGAGGAAAAATTTACCTTTCTGCTAAGTAATACTGGCGGCGGCTTTTTGTACTAGTGTTGCTTTGGGCTGCCAGTAAATCGGTTATGTTGGCCTGATATTCCAGGTTTGTCATGAGTTGCCTTCCTCCATTTTGGCGAATTTTTTGCATTTCCTGCATAAAACGGTTTTCTGTGGCTTCATCCATGCCGGCAGCTTCTGAACGAATGAATGCAAGTCGGCCTCAATAACAAGAGTCGGCTTCCGGGCTGAGTCGTTTTTCAAGCGTACATGTGACATGCCTTGTGAAGTATAGCTGAACACTGGTCCGTCAACATGAAAAACGTGAGAAAAGTTACGTCTCCTGCCTAGTCATCAAGCGTTCAGTTCACGAAATGTGCAAGTCAATTCTAGTAATGCCTAAGACTTTCAGTCATTACTCGTAACCACTGACTGAATCAGTCATTACTGGTAATGGCTAAAAAAACAGTCATTACTAGTTATGCCTGATTACGGTTGATGACGGTAACATATATATATATAATGCTGAACAATTAAGTAGTGGGGGAAAACAAGTGCAGGCTATACTTATAAATACCCCCCCCTCCACCCCACTTAGCACTATTATCAATCCACCCTTAACCACTACCGTCACAAATATATCATACCACTCCACTAAACCAGCTACACAACCTACAAACCCCATCGTTTCACACACACACACACACCCACTCCCCCCACCCATCCCTCTCCATTTCCTCTCCCATAGTCCCCTCTGTCGTTTCCGTCTGGCGGCCATTTTATTTGAACACATGGAAAGATAAGTAACTCTTCGTTCTTTGTTCGTACTGTCCTAAATGTTAAATGTTATCTGTTTTTTGCCTGAAGAAGGCCCAAGAGGTCGAAATGCATTGTGTCTTGCAGCTTGTCCTGTGTGCTTTGTTTGTCAATGTCTTTGGCGGTAACTAACCCCCTCTCTTTCTAAATTTCGCAAATTTGTTCTGTCACATCACTTCTACGTATGCTGGATCAGCGCAGGCACCACTGGACACCACTGAAGTGACTCAGCAGCAGTGCAGTGTCTCCGTTGGTGGGTTGGCTCTTGACGATTTGACATTGACTGCTACCTGTGGATTTTTTTTTCAGTTTGCATGCTTTTATTGTTTGTATGTATTTTTTCTAATCATTTCTTTCCTTTTCGTAGGCAACAGTTTAACACTTGAACATTCTGATAGGTACATATACAATGACATATTTCACCATTGACTTTCGAGCTTTCTCAAATCCAGCTCTTTTTCATACATGAACTGAATGTGAATAGGAGTACCATGTCGAAATTTTCCAACGCACATCTTAGCTATAAGAATAAGGTGATTGATATATCTGATCTTTTTTTTATTTCACAAAAAGCAACGCACCAAGACAATTGAACGAGTAAATACACATCTATCAACTCGATGATGAATAAGAACAGCATCAAGCGCATATTGTGAATCCAACAGAAAAAAAAGTTAAACATTAAGCTAAACCCTTCTTCTCCAATGAATTCCAATATGGAAGGCATTAATGATGTACACAAACATAATATAGGATATAAGGTTATAAAACGCATGACATAAATCATCGCAACTCCATCGACTCATGGCATTCGGAGAAAGTACAATATACAGATAAACTTCGTTTCCCATTGTTTCATGGAGGCTCCAAGGTCATGGACAACATTAATCATATATATGTATGTGCGTGTCTGCGTGCGCACGAGAGCACGCATGCACATACATGCACACCCGCACACACATACCCGTCTACACACACACACACACACACACACACACACACACACACACACACACACACACACACACACACACACTTAGGTACACATACATATATTAAATATCATAACAATTAATCCTCTAGCAGCTTAATGTATGGTAACCATTTTGTTTGGCAGGTAGCCTGATTCGTCTTCATCAAGTACATATATTTTTCCATTTTATATCGATAGTTCAGCTCCTTCAAAAACATGTTTAGATTAGGCTTTGTTTTGTTAATTCTACATTTATAAATGAAATATTTTCCCATTAAAATTATTAGGTCTAGCATATCATCGGTTTTTGTTTTCTCATCCGTACCAAATAATATAATCTCCACATTAAAGGATAATTTTTCACAGTGGGAACAATTAACTTTCAGAGCTCTTTCAAAGTCTTTCCAGAAAACATGGGTAAACTCACATTCCCATAGGTAATGATTAATGGAATCTTTCTCTGTATTACAGAAGTTACATTTGTCACTATCGATAATTTGCATACTTTTCAGCACACTGTTTGTTACTAAAATTCTGTGGCATATCTTAATTTGAAACCATTTTAATTTTGTTTCTTTAATTTTGCTGATCCTTTTCAGTACCTCTATCCAGTCAATAGGTATATTAAGACGCTGTTCCCACTTAACAAAGGCACTAATGTTAAGAACTTCATTGACTTCCACCATAATATCATAATAAGTACGAGTACCTTTAGTAACGCTACAAATTCTTTGAAGTGCTAAAGTTTTATCTTCACTAATGTTACTGTCTAATTTGAATCTTCTTTTCTCTGCATAAGCTTTGATCGAATGCACGCAACTTATATAATTCAGAAAATTGATCTGAAATCCCATTTTCTCTGACAGTTCGTAAAGGCTTACAAAATTACCATCATCATCAAGTAAATGTTTAACAAGAAATATGTTTTTCTGCATCCATTTCTTGTAAATGAATGTTTTTTCTCCCACTTTAAACTTCTCATTACAGAAAATAGGTTCAGTGGCTAAATCTGTACTTTCGTGTAATTCTACCTGTTTGCAGAACCTTTGATATGATAGAAAAACTCCTTTCCAAAATTTGTTACGAATATTGCTTTCAACAAATCTGTTAGGACCATAGGCGTCAAAATTACTTATTTCGGGACATAATGAATGCAATATTATCTTCCGCTTATGGTTGTACATATACGCTTTCCTTATCCAGGCTATTTTTAAGGAGCTGATATATATTTTCAGATCGGGTATACCTATCCCTCCCTTTTGTATACTATGTATTTGTCAAGGAGCGTGAAACCTCTCACAAAAGGCATTAGACGCTTGGAGACAAAGGGACATTGTACGTGGTATACAAATAGGTAATTGACCAATTAACCAGGGTACCTTACCCACCGCACACGGCCGAACTGTGTGAAGGAGGCCGGAGTGGTCAGATGACAAACAACACCTAGGAGAGAGTTCGGACCTGCTGGTGGCGAAAGGGGGAAGGGATGTAACCACTACGACCTCGGCGCTCCAAGTGGGCGCTAAATGCTCGGTCCCCCAAAGGTTCTTGAAAAACCAGTCAAAAAGAGCGGGGGGTTTTGGGACTCGTTGGGTTTGGTATTCCCGGGGGTTTCCTGTGTTGGTTCTATTGTCGGGCTGGCTGAATGTGGGGGGGTGTAGTAACCCCCCTTTAAAGGGATAATTACAAATTTTTAAGTAACCACCGAAGTGGGGGGGGAAATTTTTCGAGGTCCATCTGGGGCAAAGTGGTGTTTGCTAATCAATTAGGGGGGGGAGTGTGAAATTTCGGGATGTTTTGGGGAATTTTAGCGAGGGGGAAAATTCAGGGAAATTTGTAACTGGGGTTTTTGGGAAAAAGCGGGCGGGGAAAAAGGGCAGGCCCGAAGGGGAAACCTTTGTTTCCCCCCTATATAAACAAAGGGGAGAACAACGGCGGGAAAAACAACACCAGGAGAGGAGAGAAAAGGGCAGAGGAGAGAGAGAGGAAGGGTGAGAAGGACAGAAAAAGGGGTCGAGAGAAACCGTGGTCGGGGAAGATAAAAAGAACAGCAAGGTCTTAAAGTTAAAAGACAACCGGAAAAGAGAAGGAAACTAAGTTTAAAGGCCCCAGAGGTGGGTGAAGCCCAGACAAACTAAAATTTGAACCCAGAGGGGGGAAAAAAGACGAAGAAAAGAGTTCAAAGTCCGAGATCCCAGAGACGACCACGAAGACCCATCCTAAAAACCGGGAGCCAGTCAACCAAGGCCATCCCCAAACAAGAAATGTTTGAAAAAGACGGAAGAGACTTTTTTTCAAAAAACTTTTGGTGGGTGTAAAAGGGCGTGGTTGTTTTGGTGAAAACCGGGGCAGGTAAGAAGTAAATTTTATTAAAACCCGGGGATTAGGAAGTTTTTGTCTTTCATGTTCTAAAAATTTTTTAAATTGTGTGTGATTTGATTGTTCATGAAAAAATTTATAATAGCAAAAATTTTATTTCTTGTTCTCATCGGTTGGAAGAGACGAATGCGTGAAAATCCCATCCCAGGAGAGGCGAATGTTTGGTGGGGCGCATGAGTGTGCATATGCTGTACGAGGCAAAGATAACCTTGGTGGTTAAGCCACCTAATAAACATAAAACTTAGTGCACTTAACCCAATACCATAAACGTTTTCCCCCCGTCCGGGACAGTTTTTGAATACTTTTTTTTAAATTTTATCTTTTTTGGGGTTGTTCCCCACAAAAATTTTTTGAAACACATGTTCTTAAAAACCCAACGGGGGAATCGGGAAAGGATTGGGTTTAAAAGGATCCAAAATACACCAGTTTTGATAGCAAAACTAAATTTTAGCACAGCACCTCCCTAATGGGGTTATAATTTTTTTTGTCCAAAATTTTGAACATTTTTGGATTTCCCCAAAAATTTTACCCTTTCCCTATTTTTTTCCGTCATACCCAAGACTATTCGTAAACCACATCCCTAAAATTTTTTAAATTTTTGGGGGTTCCATTCCTTTTTTACAATGTGACAAAAAAATGTGTTCGGGGAAATTTTTCCCTCTGTACCTACCAAAACATTAAACTTTTTTCTCTTTAGTTAAAATTTGAGCCAGTTTTTAAATTTTTTGCTAAAAATTCATAAAGGTTTCCCAAATAACTTTTCGAATGATTTCGGGGGGGTCCCCTTTCCCTAACGTAAAAGTGGTGTCGTCGAAAATTGTTTTATTTTAAAAAATTCTGGGGTTTTCCCAAATCTTTATGCCTTTGATATCAGTTTTATTTTTTTTGGTCGCTAGTATTTCCCAACACACAAACCCCAATGGGTATGGAGATAAGGGCCCCCCCTTGAGGGAAACCCTTTTCCCAATTGAAAAGCCTAAGACACTTTCCCCCTTTCCCCACTTTTTACTAAAAATTTTAAAATTTTTATCGTAAAAAGATGAAATCCTCGTTGTATTCCTTTTCCAAACCCAAAAAGGCACCCAAAAATTTTATTCATATTGACCAGTTAACAAAATCGAAACCCTTTCTCGAAATCGCCAAAAATTAAAAACCCTCGCAACCTGTTCACGTCTAAATAATAAATTAAACCCAATATATTTTCGAAAACTATCTCCTATAACAAATCTGGAAAAAAATCCCGTCTGATCCTCGTTTATGATTTTTTGGAAACACAATTTTAAATTCTGTTTGCAATACAGGCTGAAGTTTTTTTGGGCAGTTACATTTAAAAGGGGAGATGGGTCTCCAGTTTTTCCCAAGTATTCCGCGGTTTCTCCCCCTTTTCCCGGGAAAACCCAAATTTAAATTAAACCCTTTTTTTTTTTTGTTTTTCAGACATTCCTCCCTTTTATTTGCACCCTCTTTAGGGGAAGGGACAAAAAAATTCTCCAAATTTGCCCTCCAGAAAAATTTAAAAAATTTTTTCCTGTCACCCGCCCTTTCCAGGACTCTTCCCCTTTTTCCCATTTTTTTTTTAAGCATTTTGGTAGCTTCCCCAAAAGAATTAACCCCCCCAAACCCTTTCGGATTCTACCTGTTTAGTTTTGGCGGGTTTTCTACATTTTTTTTCAATCTAAATTTTAAATTTTATTTCCCTTTTTTCCGCTTATGGGTTTTTTTCATAATAGTTCTTTGCTCTGTTAACATATCGTCCGTTTCTGTCAGAGTTTCCCCTTTGGGTTTCTGGGGAACCAATTTTAAGCATTTTTTTTGCTCACAAAAATTTCCTTTTCCCCCAAAAGCCAGAAATTTTTTATTTTTTTTTTCCCCCGTAAATGCCCTTTTTAGCTCGGGATCGAATATTTTTTCCGTAAATTTTTGTTTTCCCTTGGGCTCACTCAGCTCTTCCTTTTTTTTTTTCAAATCCCAGGTCTTTTTTCTAGAAAGTTTTTTTTTGTTTTCCAAAACTTGTATTGTTTTTTCCCAATTTGTTTTTCCTTTTCATTTTTTTTTCCCTTTTTTTTGCGAATACTAAATGTTTTTAAATGTTTCTGCTCTTATTTCCAAAATTAAGTTTTTTTTAGAAAAAATTGGCAAAAATTTGAAAACAAAATTTTGATGGGTTTGGGTTTTTAACTGACAGAGTTTTTATTGAAGGCAGTAATGCATATTGCCCTTTTAAAATTTTTTTCAATCGTTTCATTAACCAGATTTACATATTGCTTGTCTCTTAGAAAGGGGAAAAAATTTTCCCAGAACCCTTTATTTTTCCCTTTTTCCTTTTTTAAAAAAACAATATTTATGTATATCAAAGAGTGTTTCTTTTCTATATCCGAACAAAATATCACCCATCATCTATGTATGTAAGTGATTAAAGTCCCCCGGACAATAAAAAAAAATAACCCCTTGCTTTTTTGGGAAATGGTTTTGGTCTCCCCCAAAGGTATATCTCCTTTTCTTTTTTTCAATTCTCTCCATATATAAAAATACCCTCAAATTTGGACATAATTTCGGAAAATTTTTCCCTTTGCCGAGAAATTATTAACATTTTTAAAAAAATTGGGTGAAAACCCTTACGGGAAATTAAGGACCAGGTTCCAGCCCCCCTCCCTTATTATTTTGGGGCATTCAAATCTTCTATTTTTGATTTTATATTTCAAAGAAAGAGGGTTCGTCTTTTTTTTGGGCCCATAGAAATTTCAAATACTAAATTTTTTCCCCATTGTTTTAAATAGTTACTATTTTTAAATTTAACCAGAACATTTTTTAATAGTTTTTTTTTATTTTGAATTCCAAATTTTTAAAATTAAAAAGAGTATTGCTAAAAACCTTTTTTTGATCGATTTTTTTTGGGGCCCAAAAAAACAAAATTAAAAACCCCATTCACTTCTTATCGGGCGTTCTAATTTACTAGTGACTTTTTTTTGGCGTAACCCAAACTTTTTTTTCCGAAAATTCCAAAAAAAAGCTTCCTTTCTGGCTACCACCATGGGAACATTAAACTTCCCTGAAAAATAGTAATTTTCTACACATGACCAAACGGGTTTGATTTTATAACAGCCCAAAGAAGAAGGGGCTCAACGAAATCCATTTCCCCCCTTGCAATGGGAAACTTTTTTTATCAGTAGTTTGGGCCCCATTTTAAACGCAGAAAGTTTGTCGGATAACATTAGGAAAAAAATTTCCGATGAAACCCTCTCAAACCCCCTGCTTTCTGAGGTTGCTTTTTCGCAAAATTTTCCAATAATTTTCACCCAAAAAATTGATTCCAAATTTTAAATTGTGCCAAAATTTTTCACAAGAGGGGTCCCAGTATAACCTTAAAATTAAAAAGAATACGAAACATCTTTGCTGTTTTCGGGATTTGTCAAAAAATTTTAAACATTTTCCCTTTCTTAGTTTAATCAAAAACAGAACCGGTTTGGGGCCTTTTAGAAATGTGATAAAAAGCCAGTTTTAAACCCCCCCATATACGAAAGAAAAGTTCAGGGGAAGGGCCCTAAGATTTCCTTTCGAAACCTCTCAAAAAGTTAAAAATAAGTTAGTTCGTACATATCGGGGGTAGTGCTTTAAAACCTTTTTTCGACCACTTCTTGAAATTTTATCACTTGCCCCGGGGAAAGGATTTTGCCCGTTTCCCAAAGGCCCTTCCCAAAGCATGGTTTTTTTGGGTAAATTTTTTGTTTTTTCCAAAAGCCACGTTTTTATATTTTCCCCCCCAAAAAGTTGGGGGAATGTCCTCCAACCTTTAAATTTTTTTTATCCCAACAGTTTTTTTAAAAAAAAAAAAAAATCTTTTCCAAAATTTAAAAAGTATGCCCTTGGAATCCGGGACCTTTTGGGCATTAAACAAAGGCCTCAGAAAACCCTGACCACCATTCACATTGAAATAAACGCTGCAACACCCTAAAGTCAGTCAAAATTAAAAAACCCCCCTTTGAAGAAGCGTTTATAAACTACAAACCCTCTTTTCACTTTTTCAAATGCTTTTGGGATTGCATTTTTTTCCCTTTCTTAAACAAAATCAAAAATAACACATGTTCTTTTTCCGATAAGACTTTTTCGGGAAATTGAAATTTTTTCATTACTTTATATCAACTGGGGAATACTAAAAACTTTTTAAGACACAGATTTTCCCCAAAATTTAATTTAAATTGGTTTTTCCCAAACAAAAATATTTCGTTTAATTATGCTTTTTCCCTTTCGGGTCCATTTTTTTCCAAAATCTCTGAAGCGGGGCATAAATTGGGAAAAAAGTATATACCTAAAATGTTGATATTTTTAAAGGCCCAAACGCAAACCAAACCTTCCTTTTGTTGGCCCCTTATACTCCCCCAAAGCCACTTTGGCTTCTACTTTTTTCCCTTTTTAATAGTTTAGCCCCACAAAAATTTAAAATACCCCAATTTTTTTAAGTGAAGTTACTAAAAATCTTTTTTAACTTTCAAAAGTAAAGCACGTCGCCCCGCGAAAAAAGTTTTTTCCAACAATTCCCCCAAATACTTCGGGTACCAGACCCAACACATATCAATCCCTTTTTTAAACCCTTATCATGTCGAAGTCTAATGGGCAAGAAATTTCCAAAGGCAAAACCCAAAGGCAAGGGGGGAAAAAAGGGAACCCCTGTCGGATGCCACACTTTAAAATAAAAAACTTCTGATTCCAGCCTTTAAATATCCAACTCTACTTGGGTTGTTAGCCTTTAAACAACCCCCAATCCCTTAACAAACTAAACCCCCCAAAGGGCCGAATCTTTTAAAAACATTATCATGAATTTTTTTGGGAAATACTGCCCAAAGGTTTTTGTAAAATCTAAACTAGAAAAAACCCCGGGTTTATTTTTTAACCCTCAAGTATTATTTTGTATCATAAATATGCCCTGAGGATTATGAAATACAGGGCCCTTTTAATATAGCCTATTTGGGTCCAAAATGACTTTTAAAAGGGATGACGTTTTTAAATCGATGTGAAAGGGCAGTTTGGCTAGTATCTTGTAGTCCGTTTGGTAAAAAAAAATTGGCCTCCAGTTTGAGAGTTTTGCTTTTTAAAAGGGTTTCCTTTCCCCTTTTATGAATAAGCTAAAAGGGCAGTTGTTTGGGCTAAAAGTCAATGCACCTTTTTCAAAAAAAGGGATTAAATGCTTTTCACCCAGACGGGAACTCAACCCCCCCCAAAAAATATTTTCATAAATTCTGGGGTTTAAATCCCCACCCCTGGGGGAAGAACCTTTTTCACGCTCTTCAATGTACTTGCTAGTTCTTCACAAGTATTTTACCCTCACAACTTCCCTATCTGTTCATCATTCGGGCGAGGCCATCAAAAGCCATTCAAAAATAACTAAACTTCCCTTCCTACAACATTTCCCTGTTTTTCCCTTATGACTAAAAAACGTTTAAAATACCTTCTGGGCATTAAGAATTTGAAACTGACGGTGACTCCCTAAACCATTCTCAAGTTAAATTTTTGGCAAAAATTTTTATCTTTTAGTTTCTAGATTTTTCAAATTTTAAGAAGAACTTTATTTTTGTCCCTTTTTTCTATCCATTCTTTCCTAAAAAGCCACCCGAGCATTTTTGGTGTTTTTTCTTGTTCAAATAAATCAAAACCGGCAGCCTAAGCTGTTCAATTTTTTTAATACCTAAAAAATTGGGGGAAATCTTTTGAAAGGGCAAAAAACAACACCCCCTTAAATCAGCCTGAAACCTCATAAATTTATTTTTTTCTATTTCCCTGCTTTTTGTTTACTGTATTGTAAGGTTTCCTTTTTAAGTTCAAATTTTTAAGCAGCTCCCATTTCATATCGTGTGTTAAATTTGCATTGGCTGTACCCAAATTCAAAGGCTTCAATTATTTAAATTGATCTTATCAAAAATTTTGGGCTTTTCTTTTAACATTGCTTTATTAATTTTCCCCCAAAAGGCTTGGCCCCATGCTCAAACAAAATAAAAAACCCCTTTTCAAATTACATTGACCCCCCTAGGGGCCCAGTTTGGGGGGAAAGGGAATAATGTTACTTTTCAAGCACAGAACAAAAAACATTCTTTTTCAGAAAATATGTATTTCGAAACGTCTTGCAAAAAAGACCCTTAAACCACATGAAAACCGGGAAAATTCCTTTTTCGTCGAGTTAAACCCAGTCGCCAGGCATCATAAAAAAGGACCCAAAAATTTGAAATTTTTTGGGTTTTTAAAAATAATTCCTTGAAACTTTAAACAACAAACTCTTTCTTTCCTTTTTAAAAAAAATTTTCAAAACCTTACTGGGGGGGGGGGGGGGGGGTTTTTTTTGGGGGGGGGGGGGGGGGGGGGGGGGGGGGGGGGGGGGTTTTTATTGGGTGTTTCCGTTTGGAGCAAGACTTTTAAAAAAATTTAAAATTTTTTCATCCCCAAATACTATCCCCTTTTTGCATAATGCAAACTTTCCCGCCCCAGTATTCCATTTTCCCCAAATTCGTAGGGGAATTTTTTTACAAAAACAAGATCAACGACCTTTCTTCTAGCTGACCCTTTCGCATACACCAGATCCCCCCCCCCAAATTCCCTTTCCCCTCCATGAACCTTTTACATTTTCAGTACAGTATTTTTTCGGGGCAAGAAAATGCCATCGAATCTTTTTTTTCCTTTTAAATTTCAAAACAGCGTTTTTTCTTTTACTATTATTTTTTTGGGTCCTTAACATTCAATGACATAATACTGAAGGAAAGCCCCCCGGGCGGCCCCGAAAGCAGAAAAAAAGGGCAAACAAAAGGAGACAAGTGTATAAAAAAATCTTTCCCATATGCTAGCGACGTCACCCTTTAATCGCGGGAGCTAAAGGTCGCCACAGGGGACGCCCTCTGCTGCCGGGAAATGCTTCGCGGCTAGGGGGAAAACGTGGTAGTGCCTCTGTCTCTTTCCACTGAGCGACGCCCGTTTCTACGCCAAACGAGACGATGATCACTGACACGCTGAAGCCGACCGATTTGCTCTGACGCCCCGCCTCCCCCCCTCACCCCCCGGGGCCCGGGCCCACTCTTGGGACTTGGGGGTTTTCGCTGACTTTTTGGCGGGCCAGGGGGGTCGAGCGACTGGCCCCCAAAGTGAACGTTTGACGGAAGGGTCAGTGGCTGTCTTGGAGGGGGGGGGGTTTAGAGGCTTTTCCTTGGAGGGGGGAGGGTCAATGGTTTGCCGGAAAGGAGGGGACATGGGCAGACTGGGAAACGGTTTAGCGGGCCCTTCCCTGCCCTCCTCTTTTGTTCCGGCCCTTGCACACCCGGCAAAAACCCCATTTCCCTTTCCCTGAAAAACAATCTAGAGGGCCCAAACGAAAGGCATTTAAAGAACATGAAAGGGGTATTTTTTAACTTGCTTCTTTTTCTTTGGGAAAAACCGTGCGTGAATATTTTCTTTTTTCACTTAAATACGAACCCCCCGCCCAGCCCAAAACCGTTTAAGTTTTTAAACTGCGCTCAGCACTTTCAGTTTTTTATTTTGGGAGCGAAAATTCCCCCCAACCCGATTTTCGACAACGAGTTTCGACCCTGGGAATGGGCCCACCGAGATGGGTAGGGTTCATAAAACCCATAGTTTTAATTGCTTGGTTTTTCCAGACCAGAACCATCGCGCAGAAGAAAAGGGTTAGGCCCACACCTGAAAAGCCCCACGCCTCTAAAAACACATACCTTGCACACGTAGTAAGTTACGGGCTTCCGCTGTTGTGAGATAAATTTCCCCACCATAAACCATGAATTTTTTGACCCCCAAAAAAATGGACCCCTTGTCCGCTTGCCTTTCCCCCGGCTAAACAAAACACTGAACACTAAAGGGGTGTTTGATTGTTTGCATGGGGGATGCCCTTTAAATTTCCCCCAAAAAAACCCGGCAGAAAACTCTTCCGAAAATTTTAGCAAAAAAGTTAAATAAAAAAACCCGAGAGCCCAAACAAAGAAAAACCCAAAAGAAAAACAGAGGAGGATGGTGTTAAAAAAAAAAAAAAAAGCATAGAAAAACAAATCGCAAAAACACGGAACAAAAATCTCAGGGGGCAAGAAAAACGCCCTGAGTTAAAATTTCCCACTGCCCGCTACCTGTGGATTTTTGGTGCCGGAGAGCGGGGGCCCGGGGCTGGGCTTTAGGCGGGAGAACGGGGGGGAAGGGGGGGCCCGAAAATGAGGGGTGGGGGGGTCCCAACCCCACTGAGGGGGCACAGAAATGGGAACGCAACAGCAACAAAAACCCAACAAAAACAACAACAAAAAAAATGAAAAGAAAAGAAAAAACCCTTAAATTTCTTTGCACAAAGGCCCACACTCCCCCCAAACCCAATTTTCTGTCATCATTTCCTACCTGGCCCCTTCTGACACCATGAACCTGGCCCACCCTTTGACGGGTAAAATTTAAATTCCCCCTTTAAATTTTCGTTGTACGTTCTCAAGAAAAGAGAGAAGGGAGGAGAGAGAGAGAGAAGAGGAGAAGAGAGAAGAAGAGAGGGGAGAGAGAGAGAAAGGGGAGCGGAGAGAGAAAAAGTTTGACCATGGGGAAATCAAAAAACCGGGGGCATTTGAGGGTGACGAGTCCGGGAGAAAAATGTACCCCAAAAAAGCATCGAGCCAGTAAATTTTAAAAGAAGCCCCTGCCAATCCAATGATAAAGCAGCCCAGTCACCCCTAGAAACACAGTGCTTTACAACACAAAAAATGGTTTCCCTCTTCAGCCCCCTTTCTTCTTTGGAAAACCACGTTTTTTTTCTGGGAACAACAGTGCCAAAATTCTGCCCCCCCCCAGTCAGATAACGAAGATCAAAAGCCCCCCCCTTGGGCGAAGTGGAAACCCAAATGCCCAAACGCGGGCCCAGGTTTTTCCGAATTTTTACCCTGATTACGACGTTCCAAACTTTTAACTTCAATTTCCCAAATTCCCCCATACCACGAAGACCGGTGCTCTATGGTTCAGTCATCTGCTTTTTGGTTTTCAGTCATCGCTCAAAGGGTTTTCAGCCCAACTGCTCTTTTGGTTATTTTAAACTCAACACTTTCCCCGGCGAGGGTTCACTTTCCACAACGGACGCCCAACCGTTTCCCGGAGGGGTAACGGAGAAAAAAAGGAAAAAAAGGGGGGTTTTGACTTGCAAAGCCCATTTAGGGAAGTAAAGCCACACCGATCTTCCCGACGGTAAAACGGGGTTTTTAACGCTCACTTTCCCGCCGGAATAATACAGGATTTTTTTCATTCCTCGGGAAAAAACAACAGTAAGGCAGAACAAAGAGAGCAAAAAGGGCCCCGGGTCAGTATTCAAGGAAAAATTGGGAAAGTCACTGCGGGCGGGACGACTTCAGACCACCCAAATGGACTTGATGCCAGACAAAAGGGGAAAAAAAATTTGGGGAAAACCCTCCTGTAAACCCGGACAATCCAATTTGGGAAACAAGGGGGCGTTTTGGGTGGCATGATGGGAGTGACGCATTTTTATAATCCCCCCCCCCCGGGAGAAAACTTCGTGATTCTAAAGGATAAGATAAAGCTTGAGGGCCCAGTGTTTATTTTAAAAGACAAATTGGGCAGTTTAAAAATTTCGGAAAAGAATGAAATACTGATTGGAAGAAATTGCTGGAATTGACTTGACATTGTACCTTTTGTCTTTTGCAAATTTTCTTAGCCCTTCTGTCTTTGGGGGAAAAATAGGGAACAAACAAAAAATTTAGACCTAGCCGAAAGTAAATAGTTTTAAAAAAAATTTAAAATTTTTCAACTAAATTTTTAAACATTTTTGGGGAAAAAAAAAAATCTTTTATTTGTTCCCTAAAATTTATGACGTTTTTTCTGCCCCTTTTTTGAAATTGTTTTGTTTCGAGGGGTGAAGACCCAAAAAATTTTTTTTGGGATCACGGGGACCTTATCACGTGTTTTTAAAAGGGAAATTTTTATTCAACACCCCCCTCGCCCGAATTCGAAAAGATAAGTGTCGCTTGCTTTTCGTTTCCCCATTGTCCGGGGAAAACGTTCTTTGTCTTGCTTGAAAAAGCCCTGAGAGGTCCAAACCGTCGTTTTTTTGTCTTGTAATTTTTTTTTATCACCTGTTGTCTGGGGGTTTTAACCTTTTTTCTTTTAGTTACTTCCCTTTAGCCACACCTTTTTGTATTTGCTTGATATCCTTTTCTAAATCGTCAAACCACACCCTTTTTAAAACGGAGACCACGATTCAAAAGTGCATTGCTGATGATTTGGGTTTTTTTTTATATTACCCTGAATTTATCCCCTGATTTCCCTCCAAAATTATCTTGAGGGTGAAGTATAAAATATTGTTTTTTAAAAAACGAATTAAATAATAGAAGAAAAAAAGACAAACATTTTTAAAAACAAATTATTTTCCCCCTAATGATGATATTAACTTATGCAAAGAAGAGAAAAGAAACAAATGCACAGAGACGCTTTTTTAAATCGTAAATGTAGGGACCGGGGTGCTGAAAGGATACAAAAAAAAATGCGTGGGTGCATCACCACAACGTTTTTTTTGTAAATCCCAAAACAGAAGTTAAGACCAAAAATACTAAAGGATCTAAAGGCAAAAAGTACACACAGGGGTTGGGAAAGTCTTTACCGCTTTAGTCAGTACAAGGAAAAACAAACCCGGAAAATTCCCCAAGTGCTTTTCGTGTGGGTTTTTTCTCTTTTTTCCCCCCTCATTTTTAACAACACAACAACAAAAAAAAATTGACAACAAAGGGAAATGGGTTTTATTTTCTTTCACAAGTAAAAAATTGGAAATTTTTAAATAATTTTTTTCAAAAACCAAAGAACCCAAAAATTTTAGCTAATTCAGTTTAAAAAAACCGCCCGCTAGAACTAAAACCTTTCAGCCCCCTTTTTAATTTTCCCTTTTTATCCCCTTTTACCTTTCCTTCCCTTTTTATCCGTTTGTGCTCACATTTCTCTGGGGAGGTTCATGTTCATTTTTGGGCCCCCATGTCATAACACCCCCCCCCCCCCCCCCCACCCCCCCACCCCCAAGATATGAAACCCCCCAAAAAAAACAATTCTTTAAAATAATGTTTGGCCCTGTTTTTTTCAAAAACCCAACAAAATGAACCGCAAAGAAAAAGGAAAAACTTTTGGGGGCCCTTTTTTTTTTAAAAATCGTAAAATATGTACACTAGCTACCTTTTGTTTACAAAAATAAGCACTTTTTTTTCGAACCTTTTTGTTTTTTCTCCTTTTTTAACATTCACAAACCCCCCCCCACTAAACCCATTTTTCCGCTGTCTTAAAAAAAATTTTTAAACGTTACGGACAGCAGTCGGGTTTGCTCTCAATACAAAAGGGTTTTTTTAAGTTAAATGCGGGAAATCAGTCCCTGTTTACCAAAGTCCCAAAATCCCTCACAAAAAAACTAAAATACGACTTCCCCCTAAAAAAACGCGAAAAAAAGAAAGGCAATTTTTTTGGGTGAAAAGGGGGGAAAAACAATAAGAAACCCTTGTGGCAAGTTGTTTGGGGCCCCAAAAACTCACGGCAGTGAAAAAATTGTGGGGAGCAAACATCCTTCCCGGGATTGGGGGCAACAAAAAAGGGAAACTGGTTGCTGCATGTTTAGGCACGGCACACCAAGAGAGCAAAGTTAACCAGCGACAAGTACGCAGGCATGGCCCAAACCCTTTTTTAAAACCGCGCAAAAAGGTTTAGGGAAAAGACTTCCCCTCTGAGCGCTACAGAGGTTTCCAAACTAAGAGCAGAGGAAAAACATCGTGCCCCCAGGGCCCTCTGGAGCTGGTGGGGGATGCCAGGCAAAGGGCGCCAACTCTTTTTAAAAAGTCCCCCATCTCAACCATCTATCGTCTGCAGCAAACCCCAAAGCAAGTCACTGGACCATTGTTTTCTCCCGGGGGGGCCCGGCCATCCCGGGTCCCACAACCAAGAGAGGATCACCATTTTGTTTGAACCCGTCTGGGACAGGCGGCCAAACAGCCGCTAACACGCTTTGATAGGTGCCTAAAACTCCAGCAACGAAAAAAACCTCAACAAATGGCGGGGGCGTCTTTAGGAAGGAAAAAAGGGCCGGCATGTAGGCTTCCCCCACAAAAAAAAAAGGTCCGGTAAATGACACCAAACACCGCAAGGGCAGGTGCATTTGGCACAAGGGCCCCAACAACGGCGCAGGCCCGCATGGGGAAGCAAACTGGGCTCAGATAGAGCCTTTTTGTATTGACAGGGGGAAAGGGCGTGTCAGAATATGGGGTCCCACCTGGTGAAAGCAAACTGCTCCTGTTGGTAGAGCAAAAAACCCCCGGGGAGGCCCCCAACGTTTTGATATGGGGTGCAATTGGGATTAACCAAAAGGGCCCTAGGACCAAATCCCTCTTTCAGAACATTGGGGCCCGGTCCGGAAAAGGGTTTTCAAAGCACAGCGCAAAAAATCCACCCCCTGGGCGTTCCTTTTTTTTTGCGCAAAAACCCCCCAAAATGGACATTCCCAAAAGGACAAAGAAGACCAAAACCCCAGCCAGGGCCACCCAGCAATTTCCCCTTTAGCAAACAACCAAAGTTTTGCCCTGGGCCCCCCTCATCCCGATTTAAACCCAATAAACATTTTTGGGGTGAAAATTTGGGAGACGGTTGGGCCCCCTTCGTCCACGACCCGCAACACGGCCCAAATTCACCAGGCCACACCCCCAAAGTGTGGGCTGGGGTGCCCAAAGGGGGCGCATCCAAACCCCCGGGCCACTCAATGAGCCGCAGGTGGGCAAACCGTTGCCATTGCAAAAAGGTGGCCACACACGGTTTTTAGGACTTTAACTGGTTTGCACGTGACCTTGGATTTTCCCCCACCCAAAAACAAATGCTGAAGACTTTTTCCACAATTACCCGTGTAATGAAACAAATCAAGTTGAATTCTCGGGTTCCACCTGTACAATTGTGACCAATAACATTGCCCCAACCTTCAGCTTTTTTTGTTCGCGTTTTTTTATGGAAGTCATTTTCTTTACATTTAAAAAAAAATCAACCCCGTCCTCCAAAAAAAGCTTTCTTTTCCCCACCCTCAAACTTCGGAAATTTAATGCCCAGCATTCAAAACACAAAACACACACACACACACACACACACACCCCAAAACACACACACACACACACACATGCAGAAAGGGGCCCCGCGGGGACACACACAAACACACAACCCCAAAAACACACACACACCCACACACACACACACCCACACAAACACCCAAGGGCGCACGAACGCATGCACACACAAAAAAGCGCGCCTGCCCGCAGAGGGGAGAAGAGAGAGAAGAGAGGAGAGAAGAGAGGAGAGAGAGAATTTGAAAAAAAAAAAAATACAGTCGTGCTATGAAAAAACCCTTCTAAGTTATCGCCTGCTATTAATAAATGCTGTAGCGTTGTTTTTGAGGCACAAAGCGGGCTTTACGGCAATGAGGGAAAAGTTTAAAACATGATTCTTGCTGAAAATTCTTCAGGGGAAAAAAAAAGTAGCAACAGCAACCGAATTTTTAAAAAGGCAATTTTTGAACCCGGGAAAGAAAATTTAAGCGTTTTGTTAGTCAAGTGTGTTAAGTGAATTAAAAGTCACTTTTAATTTTATAAAAAGGATCGCACAATCTACTTGAACCCTACTTCCCAGATTAAACCTTTTAATTTTCCATACACTGCAAACCATTCGTTTTTTAAAACCCGGGAACAGTTTTTAAGAAGAAAAGTTTGCACCTGTTTGGAGAAAATTACTGTTTTTTCAATTTGGAAGCCGATCATAAAAGGTTTAATTTTGGAGATTTTGAATTTTTTTGTGGGGTTTTTTTTTTTTTCAATTTTAAATTTTTTTTTTTTTATAAACGGATAGGGTCATTGTGTAGTCCTTTACAAAACCCGTAAAAAAATGTTTATAAAAAATACCGACAAAAATAACCGCCCCCGGGCGAATTTGGTTTGCGCCCCCGGACTCCCGGCTGGGAGGTTTCGTGGGTTTTTCCCAAACCCAACAAAGTCATGGGGGGCTTTTTTTTTGCCCCGACAGGCTCCTACCCAGAGTTTTAGTTTTTTGCGGACTCCGTTGGGGAAAACTGGGGCCCCACAGTCGAGTTCATCCACTTAAGGAGCGTTTCTGAAGTGTTGCTCAAAATTTTTTGACCAACACGCAGGGGGCCCCGGAAAAACCCCGGGCCCGGTTTTACGCCGGATATTTTTATGAAAAGGGAAATGTAGAGTGCGCCCCCGTCCTGAATCCAGACCGAAATGGAAATCCAAACATCATCTTTTAAACATCCTCATTCTCCCTTTTGACACATTAAAAAAAAAGCCCCAAAATTCTGTGACCCCTTTATGCCCTGCTCTCATGGGGACCTCCCAAATTTTGAATTCCTCCCACTCGTGGTTTGGCCCTCGGGGTCAAACCGGGATCGGCGAGTCCATGGGGGTTCTTGGACGGACGTGTGGCGCCCCCCCGGAGGGAAGCGGGCCCCACGCCGGGTCCGCGACTAAAACATTATTGTTTGTCCCGTGGGGCTTAGTAAGGGGGTGTCCTGCGTATTTAGATCAGAACAGGCCCACTAACACCACCGAATTTACTCGGCAGCAGTGCAATGCTCCTCCGGGGGTTGCCTCTTGACGACTTACCCTTTTACCCGCCCCTGTTATTGTCGGTTTGGGGGGGCCCGGGGGTGCGGGGGGCCGACCGGGGTGTGGGGTGGACGGGGGGGGCCCGGGAAAGAAAAACGTGGGTGCACTGCCCCTGAGGTGGCGCAAGGTTGGGGAACAGCAGCAAAAAAAAAATAAAAAAAAAATAACCGCAAACCCCTGCCCAAAACTTTAAACCCAAAAACCCATCATAAATTTAAAATTTTGTAACAACAAGTTTAAAAGTGGAAAAAGGGTTTTGAAAAGTGACTCTTTGTAATTACCGCTTTCTAAAATAATTTTCCCAAATAAGCAAAAAGCGAAATGTGGAAAAAAAAAATTTTTAGCGCGGGGACAAATTTAAAAAAAATAAACCACCACCACCAAAACCGCAACAAAACAAGCATTTTTTTCACAGATGCAGGGGTGGGGAGGGTGGGTTTGGGGGGGGGTATGGGGGTGTCCCGCCCTAGAAAAACTTCAGATTTATCGACAATGCTCCGGGCACATCATTGTGATAAAATTTAAACCTCTAGGGGTGGGGAAAACCTCACTGGGTTTTGATAGGAATTTTCGCCCCTTTATAGGAAAAAAAAAAAACTGAAGCAATTCATTTAAGCCCAAATTTCCCCTTTATATTGTTGGAAAAGGGGAAATGAGAAAAAAAGCCGGACCCCGAACCAAGAATTTGCGTTTCCCTCATTTTCCCCGGGTACACTATACCACTAGGCCCAATTTCGCCAAAACAAAATGACGCAGGGTGGGCCCGCGGGGGGTAAAAAATCCAACAAAAAGGTAATTGAATTTGATGTTTTCCCTTTTCCCCCAAGCTACGGGGAGAAGAGACATTCCTTTCCACAAACATTGGTTGAGAGTTAAAAAATTGCTTTTTAAAAGGATATTTTAGGGTGAGAATTTTTAAACATTCCCAAACCCCAAGACATGGGAAAGAGATCAAATTTTTTCTCACTCACACACACACACAAAACACACCCACACACACACACACAAACACACACCCAACCCCACACCAAAACCCACCAAAACACACGCACGCACCACGAAAGCAACACACACACCACACACCCCACACACACACACACAAAACCCCACACACACACCCACAGAGGCAGGTAGCCTATGTGTTCGGGCCATAACCGATCGAAGAGAAAAATTCAAGTCAGTGGGATTCACCCCCCGGCCCCCCATAGTTGGGGCCCCCCCCCCCCCCAAAAGGGGTCCCCTAAAATGAACAAACGTGGGACCTTTACATCGTAATTGGTTTTAATTTTCACAGGGAGGGGGGGGTTGGGGGGTTTTTTTTTTTTTTTTGTTTTTTTTTTTTTTTTTTTTAGTTTTTTGGGGGGGGGGGGGGAGGGGGGGGGGGGAGGGGGGGGGGGGGGGGGTTTTGGGGGGGGGGGTGGTGGGGGGGGGGAGGGGGTGGGGGGGGGTGGGGGGGGTTTGTGTGTGTGGGGGGGTGTGTGTGGGTGGGGTGGTGTGTGGGGGGTTTGGGGTGTGTGTGTGTGGTGTGGTGTGGTTTTGTTTTGGGGGTGGGGTGTTTGGGGTGTGGGGTGGGGGGTGTGTTTTGGTGTGTTGTGTGGGTTTTGTGGGGGGGGTGTGTTGTTGTTGTGTTGTGTGTGGGGGGGGGGGGGTGTTGTTTTTGGGGGGGGTAAAAGGGTTTTTTGGGTTTTTTTGTTTTTCAAAAAACTTAAATTTTGTTATTTTCAAAATTAAATTTTTTTTCAAAATTATTTAATTTTGGTTTTTCAAATTTTTGGCAAACTTTCCCTTTTCATTTTATCCACAAAACACACCCCCACACACACACACACAAAAAAAACCCGCGCGCCGCGCGCAAAACAACAAAGCACCCCACGCAAGCACGCCGGGGGGCGCGCACACACACACACCACACCACACTCATACAGAGAAAAGAGATAAACGATGCGGATGTTTTAATTTTATAAAAGGCCACGGCCCCCAGGGAAAGGGGGGTTTTTGGGTCAAAACGTTTTTGACAGAACTGAGCAAAACACAACATCTAGGCATTCACAAGTAAAAGCAGACTCGATACAACAATCAATAACAACACAGTTAAATTCGAATTTAAAACCTTTTTACAAGAAAATAGTAAAACTTTTAAAAAGAATTTTTATTTGTAGATGCCAAAAGTAAAGAAAGCGAAATGAAGAAGGCTACAAAAATTTTTTTTATGAAAAGAAAATTTATTCCCCATCACTTAGCCGGGGGGCACAACAAAAATGAACTTTATTTTTTCGGCACATAAACAAAACGGGCATGTCAGTTTTAACTTTAAAAATGCTTTTTATTTCGCAATAATGAACAGAAAGATCAAACAAACCTTTTCGAACTTGGGCATAAAATGTATTTTAAAGATTGCCAAATTTTTCCAAAAGATGAATATACCGGCACCAAAGAAAAAGTTTTGAACTGTCTATAAAAGCAAATCGGTCACTTTCATGAACGGACCTATCACAACCCAAAAACACGGAGCTTTACGTGGGGGAGTAAAGCCAAGGGGAAGAGGTGGGGAAAGGGGGGGGGGGGGGGGGGAATAAGGGGAAAGAAGACAATTACACTTTTTTCCTTTTTTGAAAAGATAAGGGGGAAACGAAAATTTGGGAGTGATGGGGGGGGGGGGGGGGTGGGGATCCGGAACAGAGGAAGGTGAGAGGGCCCCGCGCCGCCCCGCCCCCGCCCTGTGTGTGGGTGTGTGCTGGGGTTTGTTGTGTGTTGTGTGTGTGTGTGTGTGTGTGTGAGAGTTTTGTTTTGTGTGTGGGGTGTTTGGGGGGGGGGGGAGTAGTAAAGGAGGCAAGGGGGGAGGCACGAAAGTTAAAGGAAATTTTTTTTTAAATTCACGGGAAGCATTCCCTTAATTCAAAACGGAAAAAAAAAGGACAAAAGGGAAAAAAGAGGTACCTAGAGGGCCAAACGATCCTGCTTTTTTTCCCAAACATTTGAAACCCTGTTTTCTGGATTTTAAAAAAAAAAGAAATCGTTAAAAGATCCCGAAAGACAATATGGACAAAAAATTGGGAAGACAAGACTTTTTGAAGTGTTTGTTCCCTATTGTTTTTATGGAAAATCACCAACAATTATATTTTTTTTTTTTAAAAATTTTTTAAGTTTTCCGCCTTCCCGTCACCTTTTCTTTTGAAACTAATTTTTAAAACCCAAATGAAAAGCAATTTGTTTTCCCCCCCCCCACCAAAAATGAAAAAAACCAAACCCACAAAAAAACAAACACCCCAGTTTTAAAATGGGCAAAACACAAACGGTTATAAATGAAATCATGTGGGGTTTAATTGTGGAAAGGGGAAAACCCTAATGGGGGAAAGGGAAAAAAGGGGACAGAAAGGACCCTACTTTCCCCATATTTTTGGATCTGTAAAAAGCACATTGCTTTTATTCATTTTAAAATTCAGGAAAAGGTTTTTGTCCCGGATTTTGGGGGGAGCAGGAACCCCCGGGTGGGCATGAGAAGTGTTTTTTGTATTCATTTGTCAACGCAAGGCCTTGCCGCCGGTGACCACCCAAACCCGTGCCACACAAAAGAAGGGCAACTCCTGTGCACAGTTTTAAATCAAACACCTTTAAAAAGGAAAAAAGGAAAACCCGCGTTGCGGGTTTTAATCCCTGAACGGGTTGTTTAGTTACATGGAGGGGGTACAGGCCATGTCGATTGGGACCTTTGGGTGGATCGTACCAGCCGTTTTTGAAAGGCTTTCAGAAACTTATCTTTGGGAAAAACCCCGTTCCTTTTTGTGGTGTTTGGATTATTTGGTAATTTTTTTGATTCACAAAAATTTTTTTTTTGTCTTTCCTGCTCCCCTTCTATGTTTTCCTTTACAGTTTGGCGTTTTTCTGACCAGGTCATGTTAATACTAGGGGCCGTGCACGAAATTGGGTTTACATTAAATTTAATTTAAACCCCTGTTTGCCATCTCGGGTTTCCGGCAGGAAAACAAAAAAGGGGTCAGAGGTACGGGCCATAGCTTTGGGCTCCTTTGGGTGCTTTTAGGCGCTCTCCATCTAAGAGCGCTTCTGTACTGTGGGCCCCTTTTGTTCAATCTGTGTGGAAAGAAGGGAAAGTCGCGGGGTTACTTGCTTGTGTATTACCGTTTTGCGTTTTACTTTAATGGTTTTCCCCCGTCCCCTTTCCCCTATGGATTTAATATTGGAGGGGTGTTTTTAGGCAAAAAGGGTTTTGGTTCTGTTTCTTTAAGTTTTCCCAAAGGTTCGAACAAAATTTTTTGGGGCCCTGGAAAACTTTTTGGGTGGAGTGTTTTTTTTTCCCCCCCTTCCCCCTTTTGGGGTTTGGGGGGAACCAACAGTGGCCCATTTTTCTGGACCCAAACCCCAAGTCTGTCAGGCCAGTGAAAAGGTCTTTTTTTGGGGCAACGAGCCCCCCCAGGAATCCCGGCAACAGAAAGTGTCCCTCACTGAAAAAATTTCCCCCCCACTCGTTGCTACGAGTAATTTTTTTTTTTTTTTCCTTTTTCCCCCCTGGGCATTACCAATGTCAATGCATAAAACACAGTTCCCCATACAGACAGTTTGAAACCCCCATACAGTTTGGACAATATGGGTTCTTCCATGGGGGTTAGCATTTCTTTGATGAAATCCAATGGTGCGTCAACTCTACTTGTATTTTCTAACGGGTGCCAGCTTTAGGGGGGAGTTTTTTTTAGATATCACAATCGAGTTTGGGGGGATATTCTATAAGTCAAAATCGGGTTTTCAGCAATCCCTTTAAATCATCCCAAAATGATGCCATCACAAAACTGGTTAAAAAAAGTGCACCATCTGTAAGCACAAAAAACGGACAACCCAAACCCACCCACAAGGGGTTTTGAGCAGGTTTTTTAACCTTTTTGCATGAACTCAAGCACTGAAAGGGAACCAATGCCATCAAAAGAAACATTTTTTCCCGGGAAATTTAAACATACACACACCCCACACAAAACACCCCACCCCACACCCCCCACACACACACACACACACAACACACACCCCACCCACACACACACCACACACCAACACACACAAAAACCCCACACACACACACACACACAAGCGCAAGCCAAGCAAGCAAGCCCAAACGCACACCCCCCAAACACACACACACAAACAAAACCCAAACACACAACACCCACACACAAAACACACACACACCACACAAACACACAACCGCGCGCGCGCACACCCCGCACAACGCACCACGCACGCACCACGCACACAACACACACCCACACACACACACACGTAAAACACACACAAAACACCCCTCCTCGCAAGAAGATCGAAATTTAAAAAAAAAGTGAATTTCATGCCAGGAAAACGTTTCCCAAACTCAGTTCGAATGGGGGCCCTTTTCCCCAAGCCCAAAAATGGGCCCATTTAGGGGGTGCCTGTCACCATTGGTTATAAACCCCAGTTTCCCGTTCAAAATTTTCTTATTTGTTTGGGTCCCTTCCCAAATTTTGGGACCCGATTTTAAAGGGAAACCTTTGTTCATTTCGCCCGTAAACAAGGGGGGCCAAAAGCAAGGTGTTACTGAATTAAAAGGGAAACGGTTTGCGGTTTTATTTTTTCCTTTAAACCAAGGGGGGCCATATCAGGGGGCTGCCCCCTGAAAAAGGCAAACGTGAGTCAGTTTTGGGGGGGGAAACCCTCTTCCTAAAAAACGTTTCTTAACAAACCTCTCCCCCTGCAGAATTTGAAAAACACTTATCCCAAAGCAAAGGTTTCTTTTTTAAATTTTTAAAAACCCCCAACACCCACAACACCCAAAACAAAACAAAAACACACACACTAACAACCCCCACGCGCGCTGCGCGCGCGCCCCCACCCTACGCCCCGCACACCACAAAACACACCCCAAAACACACACACACACACACAAAACACACACACACAAAACACACACCCCCCACACACACACACACAACAAGCGAATTTATTTGATTTAAAGGCCCCCCCATCGCCCCCAAAACAAAAAGATCTCAACAGGTATTGCAGAATAAAATGGAGATAAAAACAAGTTGAAATAAATTTTTGCAAAGGGACAAAAATTTAAAAAACTCAAGCTTTGCCGCAAGGGTTTTTCAAGAATCCATAACTATACTTTTCCCCCTACTACCAAAAACCAAACCTACCAGACCCCCTTCCCCCCACTCTTTTTTCCCCTTTTCCCCCACCCCTTTTTTCCCCCTGTTCCCCATTCCCTTTCCCCCCCCACCAAGAACAGAGAAATGTGTGTTTCTGGCTCCCCCCCGGGGGCCCAACCCGTTTCGACCGGGCGACTCCAGAAAAACACATTTCTCGGGCTCTGACAATTTAAAGGGTTAACAAAGAATAATCCATCACCATTCTCTTTTTAAAAACCAAAAAATAACGATAAACTACAAAAATACCTACTGTTAGGGTTAACCGTTTTTTTAAATAATAATTTACTAAAACTTTTTTTGAATTTTAGTTTTTGGGTTAATCCTGTGTTTTTCTTTAACATACCTCAATAACATCATTTCAAACCCTACTTCATCAAAGCGTCCCCCCGTTTGCATGTGAAAAAATTTAAAAGGGCTTTAACCCGTTTTTCTAAAAATCTTTTAAAAAAAACCCAGTTTTTAAATTTTTGACAAAAAAATCCCCCCACACTTATTTTCCCGCATGTCTTCCCCGAAACCAGTTTTGACAAAATGTTTCTTTTTTTTTAAATATGTCTTTTTTTGCTTAAAAAAAAAAAGTTTTCCCCTTTTTTTAAAACCCTTTTTTTTTAAAAAAATTAAAAAATTTTTTAAAAATTTTTTTTTTTTTTGGGGGAAAAAAAATTTTAAAAAAAAAACCTTTTTTAAAAAATTTTTTTCCTTTTTTTCCCAAAATTTTTTTTTTAAAAAAATTTTTTTTAAAAGTTTCCCCAAAAAAATTTAAAAAAAAAAACCCCCCCCTTTTTTTTTTTTTTTTTTAAAAATATTTTTTTAAAACCCAAAAAAATTTTAAACCCAACCCTTTTTTTAAATTTAACAAAAATTAAATTTTCAAAAAAAAAAAGTTTTTTGGGGGGAAAATTATTTTTTCCCCCCCCTTTGTAAAAAAAAAAAAACTTTTTTCCCCAAATTTTTTTAAAATTTTAAACCCTTTTTTCCCCCCCAAAAAAAAAAAATTTTTTTGGGAAATTTTTTTTTTCCCTTTTTTTTAAATTTTTAAAATTTTCAAAAAAATTTTTTTTTGGTTTTTTTTTTCCCGGGGGAAAAATTTTTGGGACTTTTTGGTTTAAATTAAAAAAAGGGGTTTTTTTCCCCCCCCCCCCCTTTTTTTTAAAAAAATTTTAAATTTTTTTTCCCCAAATTTTTTTTTTTTTAAAATTTTTTTAAATTTTTTTTAAAAACCCCCTTTTTTTTTTTTTTTCCAAAAAATTTTTTTTTTTTTGGTTTAAAACCCCCTTTTGGGGAAAAAACCCCTTTTTTTTTAACGGAAAAAAATTGGGTTTTTTAAAATTTTTTTTTTAAATTTTTTGGGCCTTTTTTTTCCCCCCCCCCTTTTTTTTTTTGGAAATTTTTTTTTTTTAAAAATTTTTGGTTTAAAATTTTTTTTCCCCTTTTTTGGTTTTTTTCCCTTTTAGGGTTAAAAAAAATTTTTTTTTAAAAAAAAGGGGTTTTTTTTAAAATTTTTTTCCCAAAAATTTTTTTTAAAATTTGGGCCCCCCTTTTTTGGGGGTTTTTTAAAAAAATTTTTTTTAAAAAAAGGGGGGGGGAAATTTTCCCCCCCTTTTTTTTTTTTTTTAAAAAAACCCCCCCCCTTTTAAAGAAAAAATTTTCTTTTTAAAAAAAACCCTTTCCCGGTGGGGGGGGAAAAGGGGAAGGTTTTTTTAATTTTTGTTTGTTTTTTTAAAAAAAAAAA